>JANHMN010000008.1:43767408-43985650 GCA_030674055.1 Rhabdomys pumilio
TAGATAGATAGATAGATAGATAGATAGATAGATAGATAGATAGATAGCATTGAGGAACTCTCTTCTTCAAAGCACATCATTTGTGTGTTAGAGTGTTAGAATCATTTGTGGTATCTTCTTGAGACTTGGTGATTATATGCCATTGTCTGAGGACTGTACTAAACCTTTGTGGTAGGTTCTCTTGAGAATTTTGACAGTCATTCTTCTTGGCAAATATTTTGTTTAAAAGGCACTTTGGTAGTGGGCTGAGTTTGCTGGGCTAAAAATAATGTGTAAGCACATGAAGCATAGGTCATGAAAGAAATTAAGAAAACAGTTTTCATCTTCAGGGCAGACATTTGATGTCTGTAAAGTGAGCCCCAATTTAATAGTTTCTGTTTAGCTAGGCATAGAGTTAGGGTTAGGAGCTTCACTGAGGGTAGCTTTTAATATGTGCAAATGTAAAAAGTGGCACTGTGCAAACTGCATAGCTACATATAGGGAAATGAAACTAGGTCCCCGTCTCTCAAAGTGGATCAACAACCTTAATGTACCACCAGAAACTCTAAAACTGTTAGAGGGGAACACTTGGAGCTATAAGTAGAGACAAGAAACTTCTAAAAATGACTCCAGTAGCTCAGGAGATAATCACAAGTATTGAGAAATGGGATTGCATGGAATTAAATGGCTTTGGCACAGTAGAAGAAGTGATAGAGTCAAGAGACAAGCATGCAGGCTGCAAGAAAATCTTTTCAGTGCATATGACACGTGCAGTTGGAGATCAACACCTAGGATATATAACAAAGTAAAAAAATCTAAATACTTGAAAAAAATCATCCAGTCAATAAGTGGGCAGATGAACTGAACAGGCATCAAAGGAAGACATGTGAATAGTTAATATATATATACATACATACATATACATATGCATATGCATATGCATATGCATATACATATACATATACATATACATATACATATACATATACATATACATATACATCATATACATTCAACATTCATAGCCATAAGGGAAAAATAAATTTAAACTATGTTCGGATTCCACCTCACCCTGGTCAGAATGTCGGTCAAAAAAGAGCAAATGACAAACGTTGGTGAGGATATGAGGGAAAGGAGCCCTTATTTACCACTGGTGGGAATGTAACTTCTGCTGCAATCACTATGGAAATCAGTCTAGAGGTTCCTTCAAGAGCTAAAAATAGGACTACCCGGTGATTCAGCTGTTCCACTCCTGAGTGCATACCTAAAGGAATCTAAACCAGCAGGCCACCGAGATACTTGGGGACATGGATTTTGATGTGCTGGTTACAGTGGATCAGATATGGAACCAGCATACAGGCTCAACACTAGATGACTAGATAAAGAAAGTGTGGTACACAAACTAGTCAGAATGCAGTACATCTGCAGGAAAATGGAGGGATCTGCAGGTCGTTGGCATTGAGCAAAATCATGTTTTCTTTAGGTGCAGGATCCATATTTAAATCTGTCTATTCATGTGACATGAAAGTAGGAAGGGGTTCCTTGGGAGAAGAAAACAGTGAGATGGGAAGAAAGAATGATGAAACAGATATGAACAAAGTCCAGCGATCCATTTGTTTTTAAATATTACAGTGAAGCTGAGGAGTTTGAATGCTAACTAAAAATGGTATTTTCTAACCGGTGAGGACATGGCCCCA
This sequence comes from Rhabdomys pumilio, assembly GCA_030674055.1. Lineage (NCBI taxonomy): Eukaryota > Metazoa > Chordata > Mammalia > Rodentia > Muridae > Rhabdomys > Rhabdomys pumilio. Next base: position 43,769,085 of record JANHMN010000008.1, read on the forward strand.
TACCCGCCAGACAGGAGCTGGCTGGGAGTGCTGGGGTGATAGTCCTGGGGTGTTTCAGGCTAGGTTCTTATCACCTCTCTAGTAGCAAGCAGGAAAGAAAGGAACAGAAAAGTATATATGGACATCCTTGTTCTCTTCCTGTGGAGAAACAGTCAAAGCAGTCTGTGACAGCTCTGCTCGGCCGGTCCTGTAGCCTTATAGTCTGTGTGCTCAGGTGTTAAGGAAAGGTTGGTTCCTTTCCTATTTCTAGTCAGTAGCCCACTGCACAGATGAGGAAGTAATCTGTGGGGCTGCCAGCCTAACTTCTCATTCTCAGTGTGTTACTCACTGATCTTCCTTGCCTGCCAGCAGCTTGGACCTGCAAAGCTCTTCAGAGGCTTTCTCTAGATTTCTTTTGCATCTCTGCTTGGGTTTGTTTCCCTGTGTCCCTGTGATCCAGACACTCTTAAGGTTTCCCATGATGCCTGCAACCAGGTTTTATTGACTTTGAGTGAAAGGCACATTATAGCGCTGGGGCAGAAGCAGCCTCCTTTCCTTTTGTGTAGTGGAACTTTCTGGTGAAAAATGTACTTTTCCAGGAGACTCTGGGAATGACCAGCCCAGTAACTTATGTAACTCCTTTCATGCCAAGCTGCTTTAAGCCTTCTGAAGGCCTTTGTAGCTATGAGCTGTCATGGCTAGGGCTGAAGGTTTTGAAACCACCAGGGCTGTGCAGTGAGACTCCTTTGCTTTTGACTCTGAGGTGCTGAGGAACTGAGTTTGATACAGGAAGAGTTTTCACCCCAAAGTCTACAGTGCTGTTTGTATCACAAATTGGACTTTTTTCACTCCACTAACTCTGTATGTGTCAGATTTTTTTTTAATTGGATAGATCCATCTAATATTTCTTTTCTTTTCTTTTCCACATGGAAGATGTGTCTTCTCTCATTCCCTTTGTATGAATTAGGGCTTAAAAACAAACAAACAAACAAAAAAACAAAAACAAAAAAAACTTCCTTGAACTGAGTGAATTCTTTGGGTTTGGTTAAAAAAATGTAAGCTTGAAAGTAAATTTCAAGGGTGACTTTTAAGACTTTATGTTAAACAAAGAGTAAAGTCTGTAGACTGGGAGAAAAGTAGTATTGGGGTCTTCATACATGCAGCACCTTCCTTCAACAGTGAAGAACCAGCACCTTGCTTTATTGACCTGATTAACTTTAAGTCATTTCCAGACATTGTATTATTTGGTTAGAGAGGACATCTTCAAATTGCTTCAAATTCCAGTTGTTTGGGTAGAATAGGCGACCCAGAAAGGCCTTCCTGTGCTCTGTTGCAGGCCCTTTGGGCCACTAGGGATCAGGACAGAAGAACTGCATTGCCTGAGTGTCTTGTTTGTGACGCAGATGACTGAAGCCATAGAGGAAGTTGGTGATGTCACCTCTCTCCCTTTCCCCTCCTCTTCTCCCAACCCTGAACCCTGACCAAACAAAGCATATTTTTCTAGCGATAGAAATCAGACACTTTTGACCTTTTTCACGAAGGGAAATTGTTTTTTTTTTTTTTTTCTTCCTTTTCCTTATCAGCAAGATCTGCCTTTTCATGAAACCATAAAAAAAATTCATTGTTTGAGGTTTTTAAAATATATGTATGTGTATATTCATCCATCTATTTACACATATATATGCACAAACATTAAATGTATCACTGATTAAATTTTACTTACTAATTTTGTTCCCATGATTGAACATACACAAAATTACTGGTTCCCTAAAAAGCATCTGATCTCTCTAAACACCATCATCCCACTGCCCAACAAAGGTGACTACTGTTTTGATACTGCCAGGAGCTTTGTCTAAATGGGTCCATTCTGTATCAACAGACTCTTTTTTGTTATCGCTGCTTTGTGACCTTTTGCTCAAAATAAAATAACATTTGTGAAATCTGTCCCTGCTGTTCTGTGTGACACTGGCTTGCTTTTTAGGGCAGCATGGCCTCCCCGCATCTTAGTGTTGCGTGACTGTGCCGTTTGCCTGCCCACTGTGTCATAGCAATGGTATTTAATTGACTCATCACTGTGTTCGGATCTGTTCAGTGAAGTAGCTAATTCCATCTTGAAAGTTAACTTGTGATTTAGCTCCTGTGGCAATTCCCTGTGTAGATAAGAAACTTAAATGTGTAGATACATTTCCCCAAGTTATTAAAAAAAAATGTTTGCGATAGAGCAGACATTTATACTCCTGAACATTGGAGGATGCACAGATCTAGATTTCCTGTTAATTACAGGACATTGAATGGAAGCTGTTATATGAATAGAGAGGGCTTTGCTGTCTCCAAGGATGATCTGTGCCATTGAAGGGAGACAGGAAGACTGGAAAGAGTTAGCTATGTAGAGAAGATTGATCAGGCAGAGAGTGGCAGAGACAGGTAGGACCTGTCTCTAGGTCCCTGAACAGCAGCAACAACAACAACAGTTGGCATTCTCTTTGGTGTCAGTGAAAGTTTTGAGAGTGAAAAATGTTTTGTCATTTACAAGTCACCCAGGACTCTCAATTGCAAACAATAAAAATTACTAATATCAGCTGAAAAGTAAGAATCTTGGCTAACCTGCACATTCTGTATAGATGCTGGAGTCAGCTTTGAGTGCTGCAAAGTTGTGATATATCTGCCAGCTTTGTGATAAGAACTCTTGGGAAGGGGATACTGCCTGTGGTCCTGTGACTCCATTCCTATTCTTTTTTAATGGAACTCTGTGCCGCCCTTAGTCATGGGACCTTGCTACTTCAGATGCTCTTTAGTAGGGCACCTGATGTCCTTGCTGACCTCTCCTTAGGTGTGGAGGCCAGGATACAGCATCTAACTACACAAGTGTAGGCAGGTACCTGTGTTCTGCTGGTTAGAAAAGACTTCTGATTCCTTTTGTCTTCCACAATTTGTAGAGTTGCTGTTTCAGCTGATTGGTAGCTGCCATTCTCTGGACCAGTACCAATTTAAATGAAGTAATCTTTGTAAAAAAAAAAAACAAAAAAACAAAAAAACTGAATTCTCAGCTAGAGGTTGGAAAAGAAGTCCTTTCTTGCACTTTTAGTGCAAGAAAGATGTATGAAAGATTGTCCTAACACAAGTGAGATGGTAAAAGAGTATCATCCTTGCCTGCATCATCTTAAGTTTTCTGTTTGGAGAATACATCTGGGTATCTCAAATGGAAAAGCAATACCTCGTTGTCCTTCATCTCCTAATGACAGTGTTTATTCCTTTTGCAGACAGGTAATACCAGGTTTTCGTGGCACTCCCAATTGGAAAATGTCACTTGACTTCAAAGGCTTCTGCCACAGCTTGGGAAATGTGATTAGAATTCAGTAGACACAACACTGTCTAACCAGTTTCCGTTTACAGTGACCTGGATGGAGTTAATGACTTCCTCACTGAGAGGAATTTGTTGGACATAGGAATAATTTTGTGTACTGCTTTTTGAGGGTGCCCTTTGATCTTGCCTGTCTTCCCATTGATTTGTTTGCCTCATGTTTACTAAATTCGTGAGCAGCAGACTCAGCAGGAAGATGAACTCTCCTCTCTGTCCTATTCACATAGTAAGTTTGAGACGGGATGGGATGGCTCTTAAGTATGTGGTGTTTTGTATTTCTTCTTCATTGATACTTTAGTGCTAAGAAATTATCCTGGTGAGGAACTGACACTCATAGGCCCCCTTCTTCTGAAACTTATTCTGCTGGTTTTTATTCTTTTCAGAAAATAGGAAACTATGAATGATCAGATGTTGTTTGTTCCTTATTTGTCACACACACACACACACACACACACACACACACACACACACACACTCTCTCTCTCTCTCTCTCTCTCTCTCTCTCTCTCTCTCTCTCTCTCACACACACACACACTCACACACACACACACACACACTCTTTCTAAAGATAAAAGTTCATTTATATATTTACTGGATAAATGAACGTTTTCATTTCATTTTTAAATTTTTGTTGAGTATATGTGTGCAAAGGGGGTGTGTTTGCCCACAGAGTTCAGAAGCTGATGTCAAATGTCTTTTCTCAATTGTTTTTCAGTTTGTTGTTGTTGTTGTTGAGACATGGTCTCTCGCCAAACCAGATACTCACCATTTTGGATAGACTAGCTGACTAGCAAGCTCCAGGAATGCATCTACTTCACACTCCTGACCCCACACCCTGCTCCCATACCCGCTCCCTGAGTGCAGGCTCAGGCCGCTGTGTCTGATAGTACATGGGTGCTGGGTGTCCTAACTCAGGTCATCATGCGTGTGTAGCAGACATTTTACCAACAGTCACTTCTCCAGCCCTTTAAGCAGAGGTAGCTTGGTGGCTGCTTATCTTGTTGGTCTCGTGAGTTAGTTTTTTTAAGTATTACACATTCTAGAAGAGTCTATGTTTAATTGACTCAGCCAGTGCATGGGGCATGAAGTGAATCAAATCCAGTCGCCCTCAGGTCCTTATAACATAAACTGTAGGCAGACACTGAGGGAGACACTGCTTCTCTCAAGGCTCAACTGAACACTGTTGAGCTGCTTTGTCTCATGTGCGCAAGCATTGGGTTGCTTCCCAGCTAGTGCACTGAGAGCCAGTGTGAGTGCTCTTAGCTCCTCCCGAGGTCGTCTCCTACACATACACTTGTCAGGGAAAGTAAAATCCCAGGACAGAGTGAACGGCTCAGTACATCTCCTGGCCTCAGCAGGTACCTGCACTCATGTGCTTATACCTCTACATAGATAGATATATACCAAAAACATCTTCTCCACTTTTGGGTAGAGCGTATCCAGCACCTTCCTGATTGGAGGGAGACTTGGCTCTCAAGCCTTCTTGGTTATTTGGTACAGTCAGAATCCTAGGTTGAGAATCATTTTAAGTTTGTAGTTTGATGCCAGTGTTGTGTTGGAATGGAGTCCCAGAATATTTCATATGAAGTGTTTGATGGTATTTATTATTATTATGATGATGATGATGATGTTCTTGTTTTAGAGCTAATGGTGCTCACACTTCTACTGAAAGACTCAACTATTTTTTCCTTTTCCCCATTAGTATAAAACATTTTTCAGCGTATGTGAAAATTCTGGATTATAACCATATGTAGGGTATACTGAGGCTTTTTCCAACCTAGGAAGTCTTCAGTGTCAGGATGTTTTCTTCGATGATTTCTGCACTTTCAGTGTCTTGCTCTGAAACCCTCAGGTGTCAGAGCTGTGGGTTTTATCTGCTAGTTCCTTTTCTCCTCTTCTCTGCTTTTACTTTTGGGGGAAGTCTCTTAACCTAGTTTCCAAAACTTCCTGCATTTAAAAACTGCATTGTCATTGTATGCCGAGTTCCTCATTTTAAATTCCTTTCCTTTGCCACAGGCTCAGGCCTCATACATATTTAGGATGATAGATTCCAGTCTTACCTGTGAGGAGGTTGACTGTCATGTGGTTGCTTTCTCCCATCCATTCTTTGTATTCTCTGTTTCCTCAGTTGCTTTGGACAGTTGGAGCATTTTGACCTCTGTGTAGCATCTGGAGGTAATCCCATGTCTGCCATCTTTTTTGTCTTTGTAGATAAGATAAGAATGGGGGACCCAGAAGGAGCTGATTGAGTAGCCTGTAGATATGCGAGCACATAAGGGAGTGGGGCTTGTGAATGGTTACTTTCACTCACAAATTATTAAATAGTGAGCCACCTTTCTCATGAGAGTCTACAGGTAAGGCATCTCTCTGGAGCTTTACATGTCTTCTCAGAAGGAGCCTCAGATCTAAGGTCAGCATACATTTCCAGTAAAGGATGAGACAAGAAATATTTTTAAAGTAATAAAGTATATTTACTGTTCTACTACTTCTTTTATTTATTGTGGGTTTGAGGTCAGAGGATAAAGCCCAGGAGTTGAATCTCTCCTACACTCCCTAAACTTTACCTGGGTTCTAGGCTTTAGACTCAGATCATTCAGCTTGTATGGCAAATGCCTTTACCCACTTAGCCATCTTGCCAACCTTGAGACAGGAAATGTTTTATGCTTTGCAGTTTAATAGGCAGAACTCAGGATATTACATAAAAAGAAAACAAATGTTTCTAAAATGTTCTTATTGGTGAGAGTCATTCATCTCTATGAACATTGAAGTTTGAATTTGACATAATTTTATGTTATAAACTACCATGTGTTTTGTTTCCAGTTATAGGAAAATGCAAAACCCTTTTTAGCTCATGAGCCATACACAGGTGGGCTGAAATTGACCACAGTTGGCCCAGGAATCCATGATTGGCATTTCCTGTTCTCCATTCCCACCTGGGAAGAAGGCCCTGGCTGTGAGCGCCTGGATTACCTCCCCCTTGCACATTTGTATGTGATCCATTTATTTCTACTTCCATCTCTTTTACTCCTTCACTGTGGTTGGTGTACGTGGTCTGAGCCTCTGTGCCCACCCCACCTGCCAGCCTACCTCATAGATACCCCCCAACCCAGGAAAGCCTGGGTTGTCCTTAGTACCTGTGCATAGTGCACATGGTGCTTAGTGATGGCAGTGGTGGTGCAAGCACTCATGGCCTTTCCTATACATTTTCAGACCTAACTTGCCCCTTGCTCCATGTCTGCAGCCTCCGGCTCCTGAGCCTTGTTGGAATTCTGCAAACTCACTCTGCTGCCTCTTGTTTTCCTCTGCAGAAACAGGGGCTTTGTGCCACTCTGTCTGTCAGCTTCTACCCTCCTCCTCTTCCCATCTTCATTGTAACTTGGGAAGATACATTTTAGTTTCATAGAAGATAATATTGAATTGAAATTTTCCTTCATTTCTTTTTCTGGGGAATAAAGGGCTTTACTCTGTATGAATACCGTTAATCAAGGGCAAGGTTCTGTAAATCTCAAGTCAATATATTTTCTTGATTTCAATAGAGAGGCTGTGGTGTCCATAGTTCCTAATGGGTAGCAGTAATGTATTTCAAATCCTGATTTCCTTGCCTTCCCCTCTTTTCATCTTGCCTCTGTGCCTCTGTCTGCTGACAGCCTTAGGTTGCTTTTTGGCATTTTCCGTATTCTGGTTGCTGGTTGATCTGCCCATCACAGCATTTCTACTTGGATATCTTATGAACATCCCAACCTTGATATAGTCCTAACAAAATCCTTGATTTCTACTCCTCTTCCCAATACTTGCTCCTGACTTCTCACTGGGTTCGATGGTGTGGGAGAACCCTTCCTCAGCTGGAGATATGCCCAGTGCTTAAGAGCACATATTGCTCTTGCAGAGAAGCCAGGCTTGGTTCCTTCCACCCATACCTGGCTGCTCACACTCAGCTGTAACTCCAGGAGACCTGAGGCTCTTTTCTGGCCATCTCAGGCACTTGTATACACATGAACATACCTACACCCAGGCACACACAAGTACACATAACGAAAGCTAGCAATTGAAAAGTAAACTTTAAAAAAGAAAAGAAAAGAAACGAAAAGAAAAGAAAGCTCCCATATAATTGTAAGGCAGACCAAGCTCTTCTGTCTTTGCTTAAGGCCCTCTGTGGCTTCCCACTGCTCTTCCAAGACTCATGCCCCAGACCCCAGGCCTCCAGTACCCTGCATGCTATAGCTTCTGCTTGCTTCTAGAGCCAATGGTCTTCTAACTCAGTGTTGTCCCCTAATATATAAGCCTCTTTTGTGGGTGCTCCTGGATCCACTTTTTTTCACCAGTCCAAGCTGGGGTTATAGGCATGCCTAGCTGTGTCGCCTTTAAATATAGGTACTGGAGACTCTAACTCAGGCCTTCATTTCTGCACAGCAAATGGTCTTACCCACTGTGATATCACCCCAGGTACCCTCTTTCCTATTCTTTTAATGTTTACAACATAATTTCCTTCCCAATTCAGGGCCTACATATTTTCATGCCTTCTGCTTGGAATGCTTTCCCCCAGCCCATCTCCTCCTATACTAATTACCTTTCTTACTGTTGTGACAAAGTAGCAAACAGGAACAATCTAGGAAAGGAAGGATTTATTTTGACTCATGTTTGAGGTACAGTCCATCACAGTGAGGAAGGTGTGGTGGTGGTAGTCATTGTTGCGTCAGTAGCCAGGAAACAGAAAGAGGATTCTCTCTATTGATGCATCTCAGTTTTATTCAGCTCAGGATCTCTGTTACATGGAAACTCCTTCCTAGACACGCCCAGGGCTTTGTCTCCTAGGTGATTCCATCAGGTTAGCATTTCAGATTTCCCATCACATTCCCTTTCTGCCCTTCAGGTCTACCTTTTAGATGCCCTAGTTCTGGAGACACTTTTCAGATGACCTTTGGGAATCTCTGCTTCTCCATGCATCCTGATGGTGTCCAAAGGCAGTTCTTACTTCTAATTCTTGCCCCCTCTGTACCAGTCATACAGCAAAGACTAACAGGAAAGCTACTGAATTGCTAAACATTGCATGTTAATTGCTTCATCTAGTTTTCAAGCACTGTGAACTTGCTGTGATTCAACTTGTCTGTTTGACTAAGAAGCTGCTGTGTCTAGTTCTATTTTCAGTACCTGCACATAGCAAGCACTTCACTAAACAGTAATTAATTTTGTCAATATATGTCTAGAAGCTCAGAGCTTGAAATGCCTTCAGACACGGCCCCCCCCCAAGCCCCCTCCAGCCATTGTTTCTAGAGCCCAGGATCGTAGCACATTGGGACTACTAGTCCATTGCCTTGGTTGAAGAGCTAGCTGGTCTACCCCTAGTCCCTGGCCCTTAGGGACCTAGCCGTGGGGGTGGGTGGACCTAGCCGTGGGGGTGGTTGGGTGCTGTGGAGACCAAAGGCTCCCACCTTTATCCCTTGATGTAGTCTCTGAGGTTTATTTTCTTCCCTTCAATTTGATTCTACTTGACGAGGGGCACGTCTGTGGTTTCTTGTACTCTGATTTGTCTCTTAAGTGTACCCCCAAGTCCTTATAGCATGGAGAACATATTACCACAGTTCATCATCCCACCAGCTGAGCGTTAGAGTGTGCCTAAATCATAGAAGATTCCTGAACCCCTTTCTCTGCCTCGCTTACCCAGTCCTAAAACATTTAACCAACTCCTCAGTGCAGCAGAGTTCTCTCCTAACCCATCGTGGCATATGCTAAAGCTTCAGAATATTTCTAAGTAATTTCTTTTGAAAGCTTAATTTAGTTTATTCCTCAAAAGCTTAAAATAACACCTATCATATAAATTTTTTCTTTGTGGCATATTTTTGGAGTGAGACCAAACCGTAGTGTGTGTGTGTGTGTGTGTGTGTGTGTGTGTGTGTGTGTGTGTGTGTACACATATATGCATACAAACATTTTCACCTCCCCTCCTTGTAGATTATATTATATGTATATATTCTACCACTGAGTGTCCTGTATTTGAGTGGTTCTATACTTAGCACGGTGTTGGGACCCAGCAGATGTCTAATTTCACTCTACTGTGCTATCCACATAGCAAAGGGCACCATGGAGCCTTGGAATTGCAAAATTCCAGAAGGGTACTTTAACTTTATATTTGAATGCTTAATTTAATTTTCACTTTGGATCTGTTGCTAGGCAACCAGGAAGACAGGGCAAAATCAGCAAGGCTAATTTGGTTCTGTTACTAGTGTGTTAGCATCTCTTATCTTTACATTGACAGTTGGTTGTAAATACAGTTCAGCCAACACAGTGCTACGTTCGTCCAAGTGAGGCAGGCTTTCTATCATGAAGGTTAAGTTCCTGCTCTTGCCCTTGAGTGAAGTTACCTGAGTTTCAAGCCTGTGTGGTAGCTTCTGCTGGCTTGCTAAGTGCCTTGGCCCCAGCACAGTCGGTTTGGTACTACCCATTGCTTTCCATTCCTTAGCACCATGAGTTCAGTCTGCTCCTCACATCAACTTAAGTCCAGTTGTTTGTTGTTGCTGCTTTATTTTTGATAATGTATACAAACTATTGGCCTGTGAAATACACTAGAGGTTTAAAGAAAGTAGGCATTTTATTTTCTATATCGTAGTATTAGTGGAAATTTAAAATGTTAGTCACATCGGTCCTTAAAGTAAGTCATACGTTAAAAATTAGTCTGCTAATTAGACTCTGTGATTATAAAAACCGAACAAACGGCAAAGCAGAGCAGAGGTGGTAGGAGCTGTGGGCGTGGCTGAGAAGACTCAGCCGTTCCCAGCACTTGCTACCCTTCCAGGGCACTGAGTGTGTGGTTCTTTGATTCCCTGCATTCATGTTGGGATGTAAACTTTAGCTACAGAGGATCCGAGGCACTCTTCTGCCTTCTGTGGATACCCATACATTTACACAAACACACATGCATAAACATACAGACACATCAAATCTTCTTTAAAAGGACATGAAGCTGGGATGTGGCTATTGGAGAGGCTCTGAGAGGAGTTGGGGATGGGTGAATATGATCAACTTTATTAAGTACATGTATGAAACTCTCAATGAATACATAAACATATTAAAATCAGTGCTGGTGACAGATTTCTGATATTTACTTATTTATTTATTTAAGTGATAGGTTAGCTGGGCTTGCTGGGAAAGGTATGTTATCTCATTTACTCAGGAGGCTGAGGTAGGATAGTCACTCATAATGCTTCTGAGACATGTCCCAGGGAAGGGGCTGAGGTGCAGGATGTTTATTTAAAGAAGTCATCTTGGTTTAGCCTAGATGTTACCTGGATCCTGTGAAGAAGATAGGATATTTAATCCTGACCAGTGGTATGCTTATTAAGGTAGTGGGTGGAGAGTTTGCACACATCTTGCTGGTAGGGAAACCATCTCTCGAAGTGATGTCATAACTTTCCACTGATTCTGTAAATGACTGTGGCTTATCCCCTTTATAATCAGCACAGAACGTAGCAGATACATCTTCAGTGTGTTTCTTGCCCCTGACTTTTGTTCTCTAAAGACCTCTCATATGTAACGAAAGTAGCTGTCATATGTAGTGAAAATTACTTTCAGTAGACAAGTCAGATTCTTGGTAAAGATGAATCTCAACATTCCCATGTTTACCTTGTGACTAACTGTCTAGGACTGAATAGAAATATTGAGTTGATGAGATTGTCAAATGGGGACAATCTTTTGCTTCTAGAATTAAAAGATTTTTTTTTCTTGAGGATACGGAGTATGTACAAGTATAGTATGCAGAGAACCCACTGCATCTTAGCAAAGTTTCATTGGAGAAGGTCTAAGAGAGTCTGTCTTAATGAACAGAAAAGAGTAAGAGATTTATCTGTTCTGATGTGCTTTAAGGGTATGGTTTTTCCCAACTGGGCCTTTGCTTTAGAAGAAAGAACCGTCTGAACTAGAGGAAGGTCTTGGTGTTTATAAATTACTCATAGCTCTGTGCTGCATGGCTCCAGACATTGGACTGATTAGAGTGACTAGGAAACAAAGCAGACACAGACAGGTAGACCACGGGGATTGATTAGTTTGGCCTTTCAGAAGGAAAGCTACAGTGCCCAAGAAGCTCAGCTTCTTTAATACAGTTGAACAGGGAGGCAAGGTTATTGCATAAAGATAGATGAGGAGGCAGGACAGGCAGCATACAGCAGAACTGAGGAGGCAGGCATAGCTAATCTCAGCATGAGTAGTCTCTGCAGGGGAGCAGTTTTGAGGCTGTAAACATTGTGAATGAGTGAAGCTTCTGTGGACATTGTCTATACACATTGTCAGCATTTGCACTCAGATCAAAATAAAGTGTTCCCATCTCTGTGAGCCTTGCGGGAGACATTGACTCTTGACATAACTATGCCCGTGTCAGCAATACACAGTCACACCTAACTATGCCTGTGTCAGCAATACACATTCACTCAGGACTTACCTTGATCCCTGCAGGACAGTATATGAATGTTTCTCACTTTGATGTAATTATTTGAGTAAGGTAATATGTAGGATTCATTGGAGAAGGTCTTTTGAGAGAGTCTGTCTCAATGAACAGATAAGAATAAGTGATTTATTGATTCTGATGTACTTTCAGGGTGTGGTTTTTCCCAATTGGGCATTTGCTCTAGGTTTATTAATTTTACTTTCTCTGTCATACTATTTGAATATCCAGTATGTCAGAATGAGTTTCAGGGGTATTGGTTTTAAAAACTATTTTCCTAAGGAAAGTCTTTCTTATTTGTCGTTGATGTTATTCTGGGTAGCTATTCAAGCTGTGCATAAGCATGTTCTACTACTTAGCTACATCCCACCCCCAGCCCTTTGGACTTTTTTTGTATAGCCCTCTCAAAATAAATGTATATTTAAAACATTATATCTGTGTGTTCTTCTACAGCACAACTATAGAAGTTAGTGAGAAAGATGAGGCTAAAACAGTAATATCGTGTCTGGTTTATCAAAACAGCCACACAGTTGTCATATACCTTACCACACTCCATGGTCTTGTTTTAGTTTCCTTTTCAGTTGTTGTAATGGAATGCCCGAGATAAACTGTTTAAGAGGGGGAATAGTTTATTTTGTATTTGATTTCAAAGAGCGTCTACCCATCAGTCAGGGAGGGTGTGATGGCTGGGCTGAGGTGGCTGTGGCTTGTGGTGAATCCATCCACATCTCGGCAGACAGGATGTAGTGTATGTGGTCTAGAAGCAGGATGAATCTGAAGCAGTAAAAGGCCTATCCTAGTGGTCTGCATCCACACATAGCCCCCTTGTCCAAAGGTTCTGTGAACCCTCATGACAGTGCCGCCTGCTAGGACTGAATGTTCACTGTGAATTAGTCTCTGACACTTCACACTCAGATCATTACCACTGCTGTGGGGTAAGATTCATCATTAGAACACAGTATGTTACAGATGTGTCTTTATGATTCTTACCTTCTGGGTGACTTTGACTCAGAGCTGACTAGATCATTATTTTTTACCTTGGAGTAGCTGACAAGAAGAGTAAGAGACAGGTCATGTCTGCCTCTTTCTTCTTTGCTCAGTTGCTTAGCTGCTGTAGTCACTGCATCTATTTCTTTGCAGAAATCCTGAAGCCTCTTGTCCATGCTGTATAAGACAATGTAATAAAATCTCAGAAACCGAGGATTATTAACTGGAAGCTGTTAGGATGTGCTCCTCACAAAGGACAAGGGCACATTTATTGGTCTCAATCCGAATTTTGCTGGTTTTGAACTTTTTTGTGTAACAAGGGGTCATCATGCACATGACACTTGAAAGACCTTTCTTCTAGGAGGTACCTACAAGTAAGCTATATATAGGCTATTAGTGTGACAGTTAGAAATATCAGTAAGACAAAAGATCCTTGCATTGTTGTGTGCAGTGGGGCATCTTTGGCCTTAGGTTATCTACTGTGAATGGACAGTGGTAATTATAGAGAAAGATTAACAGCACTGGATTTTGACATGTGGTCAAAATCTGCCAGCTCTGCCATTAACTGTCTTGGTGACAGTTGATTACCTTTCTGTAAACCTCAGTTTTCTCATCTGTAGCTTTACATGGTGATGATGAAATTTTAAGACCAAAGTTTGTGACACGTTTCATATCAACACTTACATGTAGCATATTGTAAAACCTTAATAAAAACTGGAAAGCCTTTTTTTTTTTCCGTAGGCTGACTATATATGCCTGCCCAGTAATGGCTTTTGCCTTTTGTTTCCTTCTAGACTGCCTCTTTAAGCTGTGTCCTATGAATCGATACTCCGCACAGAAACAGTTCTGGAAAGCTGCTAAGCCCGGGGCCAACAGCACAACAGATGCGGTGCTGCTCAACAAATTGCATGTATGTATGGAGGTGGCGTATCGGTGATGGGGGCAGGTGTCCTGAGTGGTTTCCTGAACAGTGGCTGAGGGTGGGAAAGGGTTGGTTATATCAGCCTCTGACACTATCTGGTGGCTTTTACAATTCTTCATCCTCCTCCTCCTTCTCATCCTCCTCCTCCTCATCCTCATCATCATCATCTTGTCGTTGTCATCATTGTATGAGTGTTTTGCCCGTGTGTCCATCTGTGCACTGTGTGTGCAGCGACCAGGAGAGGGCTTTGGACCCCTTGGAACTGGAGTACCATATGGTTGTGAGCTGGGAATCTAACTCAGATCCCCAATGAGAGCAGCCATTGCTCTTAACTGCAGAGCAATCTCTCCAGTCTCCTGGCTTTCTTAAAAAAATTCTAAGGAACGATGGACTACAGCCATTTTAAGATATTTTGCAGGGAGACGGCACTTCCTCTTCCCCGCGATTTTGTGGGGGTGACTTGAGGCAAAATGGTGGCTAGAATTGAATCTTGGCTCTGCCACTCATTGACTGTGAACTTGATCAAATTATCCAGCTCCGTCTATGGGCACCTAAAATGGAAGCCGTGGTCATGTCCACCTTAAAAGGAAGTTGGGAGAATCACACTAAAGGGTACATAGATGTCTTATGAACACCACCAGGCATGTAATTAATAACTTCTGTCTATTCCTTAATACATTTTGGCCATTATTATTGTATTTATCTTATGAATTGGCATGTAAGAAAAGTATCTCCAGAACTGCTGATGTCTAGTGTGACCACAGCAAGTCTCTGAGCCTCTCTGAGATGATCATCCTATAACATGATGAGGTAATTCTTCTGCTGCCTGGTACCTGGAGGCTAAGCTGTGTAGAAGCTCCATGAGATGTCCAGAAGGGAGCTCCTGCCATAGATCCAGTGTAACTTTATTGAATTACTGAATACTCCGTTCCTCATGCTGTTTTATTTTTCTCCGTGTCGCTTGTGTGTCTTCTTAGAATATAATTGCCTGAGAGAAGGTGCTTGGATTACTTGGGGTTCATGCTGAGTCCCTCGTGTCTATAGTCAGGATTCACAGACCCTAGGTACTCAGGAAGTAAGCCCAAGAAGCACATAAACACGGTACTTTTTGGTGCTTAGTCATAACATGAAGACAGTCTCTTAGGGGAGCATAAAAAGTCCCCAGGCTCAGCCTGCTCTCTGTGTCAGTATCATAACTGTCTGTATTTGACAAGGTTGACCTTAGGAGAGGGGGCTCCTTTCCTCAGCATATAATGCTATGATAAGGATTCTGTGTTCCAGGCAGGATCTACTGCGCAGGCTCCTAACTTCTACCAGCTCATACTGAGGCCAGTGTGAAACACACAGAGTCACTCCCACAGCTCCAGACTTTGTCTTATGTGTATGGTTGTCTGTTCCTGGGCTCTGAACTTCATTCTCTCTTGAGCTACTACTGTCGAGCCTTCTTATCATAGTAGGATTTACTCACTTTATTTTATTGAGCAGCCCACACTCATCCCAGACACATGACCTTCACACGCAGAGCTCATCCTTTTTGGATCGTCCTTCTCCGGGGCCGCCTTCAGCTAAGACCTTCGCATTCCTCTCCTAGGCTTCACTGGCCTCTCAGCAGAGTGTTCCCTACACGCTCCTTGTAGAGATATTGTCTGCTTTTTCCACTTTCGCTTCCTGTTTATGTTCTTCTCGGTGCTCATTATAGTCTGCAATTATGTGTAATAAGTTCCTTAATTATTTGTCACTCATTAAAATGGCAGCTGTACAAGGATGGGGCATCGCCTCTCCTGTGTACGCTTCTCTCATGGTATCTAGAGTAGAGGAGTCACTTGAGAAACACTGGCTGACTGAGTATTGTACGAAGTACCAGAGGTAGAATTGTGTCAGAGCCTTAACCTTATAGAAGCTTCCTAGTTTCTGTACGAATAAAGAGGAAATGAAACCTTACAGTTAGTAAAGAGGCAGCACACAACAACCTATCCTTTACTGTGTACGAGAGTGTGTGCAGTGATCAGGGAAAGCTTCCTGGAGGAAGAGGGAAGTAACGTGTAAGCCTCTGTCTGAGGCATCTCCCAGAATTACAGAGCAGAAGAAAGAATAGAAGCAAAGCCCTGGAGGGTAGAGATTGTATAAAGACTGAAAGAATTATGTCATTTGTACAGAACTCATCCCATCGGGCTTAGCCTCCACGGGCCCATTGCTACCTCTGTACAGTAGTACTGTACAGTTTTAGAAATGTGCAATGGGTTCCTACATAGCAGATCTTAAATAGATGACAAAGGAGAAAGAAAGGGGAATGATAAGTTACGTAATAAATTATACACGTAAGTTAACGTGTAGTGAGAGCTGCTCTGGGAGATGAGAATCAGGGCTTGTGGGACCTAAATGACACAGGCAGGTGGTACTTGTGGTCTGGGAAGCCTGGGGTCTCTTATGGGCTGTTCATGATGACCAGAAGCTCCCGGTACTGTTACACAGAACAGGCAGTGCACTTTGCTTCACTCAGCAGTACCTGCAGTACTTGTAAAAACATTGCTGATAGTACTAATGAGCTATGAATTATGCCCTTTCCTGATGTATAAAGTGGAGTAGGGTCCTGGGTTCTGAAAGCTGCAGGTGCATTTTAATTCAGGTGAATGCCAAGGGAACCATGAGATTGTGTAGGATGAAATGACTGCTTGTTGCACAGGACTGAGCCAGGCATTTCATGGAAACCAGCCTGATAACTGAATGTTACTTGCTCCCCTCCTCCTCCTCCTCCTCCTCCTCCTCCTCCTCCTCCTCCTCCTCCTCCTCCTCTTCTTCTTCCTCCTCCAATTATTGTGCCAATCAGAAGCACCCGCCTCTACCCCCAAGCCTGTGATGGGAACATGGGCTTCTGGTTGAAAGGTTGGAGAAGGTATTTCAATTCTCCTTCCTCCTAGGGTACAGTTGCCTGGGGTATTATCTTTTTGGATGCCCTAGGTGTCTTTAGTTGCCTTGCTTTCGCATCTCTGGTATGAAGATTACCCCATTCAATGAGATCTTGGCAGTACATCTCAAATGCTTTCTTCTCCTGTGCTTAAGGCAGGGGTTCAGACTCAGTCCTCTTGACCAACAGGGAGCCTACAAGAATAAAGGAGGCCTAGAGAGCAGCCTACCCTTGGGGTTCCTGCATGTGCAGGTCTGGAGGGGAGCAGCTCCACCTCCCTGCTGTGCTGTGTGGGAAGGTGCATTGAGAGCTGCCCATAGCTGCTGCCTTGACAAGTGAAGAGAGAAAACTATGTTTCTGGGTGTAATGCTTCCATTTTCAAACTACACTGGCAGCTAATTTAGTTAAGGCTTACAGCATGCCCTCCACAGCAACTCAGAATAATGGCTAGGCTAAAGCCAGATGTGCGTCTTAAGTGCCATTTGCAACCTGTGATCTATGTATTTTTCCATCAGGGCTTCCTTTTGATGCTCCATTTTGCAACTGGATGAACAAAATATACCATTTTTGTTTTTTAAAATCTATTCTTAAAGGTGATTAAGAACTTTCAACTCTTTCTCTCTCTCTCTCTCTCTCTCTCTCTCTCTCTCTCTCTGTCTGTCTGTGTGTGTGTGAGAGAGAGAGAGAGAGAGAGAGAGGGAGAGAGAGGGAGAGAGAGGGAGAGAGAGACACAGAGAGAGACAGAGAGAGAGACAGAGACAAAGAGATAAGAGACAGAGAAAGATGTGGGAGTTGTATTATGTCTTTATGCTATTTATGTTTTAAAAGTATAAGGGAAACCAGTTCCTTGCCCTGATCTGAGATGACTGGCATGGCTTTGCAGTCGTGAGTGATGGCTGCCCTTGACTTTGTGTGGTTCAGACTTTATTGCTTAGTTGGAGTTTCTCCCCCTTATCCCAGAAATCTTCTGCTCCTTTTGGTTGTAGTCATTAAATAAAGTGTGGTATTTTGGTTGGTGCCTTCCTTGCCTTTGGGGGCTGGGGGCTGGTCTCTAGTGGGTTTTTATTTTTATTTTGGTCAATTACCGGGCAGCACCCGAGAGTCAGATGTCAGGTTATTTTTAATTAATGCCATTTAAGGAATTTGTTGTCTAGACCACTCAATGTCCTTGTGACAGGGGTAAGCAATTTGCACAGCCCTCTGAAGGAGAATGACATCTAGTGGCTGCTTACTGTGTGCTCATTTCTCCAATAGAAGCTGGGTTTTGACTCTTTAGCTACCAATTTCCCAGAAGTCTCTCTGCCAAATGAATTAACTTCACCTTCATATCACAACCTTAATTAAAAAGGTTCTAGTAATGTTTCCTGAGAGTAGTTTGCCCTTGAAATAGGTGTGCATACTGTTTGGATTTTGAGAATTGAGCATGTCATTAAGCTGTTTGACCTGAGCTAAGCAGATGAATGACAGGTCTGTGTTGTTTATTTCAAGTCTATGAGTAGCTGTTGTTTTGGATCTTTAACTCAGTTTGCTATTGCGTCATTGAGATCTCAGTGACCTCACCTTTATGACCTTTCGGTACCAATTTAATAATGCTTGCTTTATTTCTGAAATAAAATAATAGGTGACTGTATCGGAGTTGACCTTGATCTTGTTTAGGGCACATGATAATGTCAGCAGCCCAGAAACTGTGGGGTGGAATACTTTTTCCTCAGAAATTAAAAAATGGTTTCTACCCCACTGTTTAAGGGAAATGAACAGTAGGTAGTGCTCTTGGCAAGATCTTGAAAGGAAACACGCAAAATTTATGTAACTTTAAGAAAATATCCAAGCCACTTGCTACCCATAGAGACACAAAAAAGATGTAGCTCCAGAAATCACACACATGGGCGCTATAGGAAAAGAATTCCAAAATAAATATGAAGAGGAAAGGTGAGGCCGGTTAGCTCCTGGGATCCTGAGTGGGACTTGATGAAGGCTGACGTCGCTCTTCATGGTCTGTCTGCACTGCTCCCTGCACGGGGGATTTTCAAACTGTAGGAGAAGAGATACTACTTTCTCTAATTTCTGTGAGGTTTCTGTGGTTCTCACTTTGTTGTGAGTAAACAGAAGGTTTTCTGTTCACTTTTATGGCTACATGTTTACTTTGTTGTAGGACAGTATTGAAATTTTAGATAACCATTTCCTGTAGGCAGGAGAGGAGGAAGGGAGACTTAGTCAAGATGCTGATTGATATATATATATTTTTTTTCAGTATATTTCTTTGTGCTTTTGTGAGGTTGTTTAAAAAGACTTAAAAACTCCTAGAAATAAAGTTACCTCCGTTGAGAGACGTTCCACCTTGCACCCCGTTATCCTTAGAAAGGTTGTATCAGTTGACTGTGTTATAGTATGTTTATGGATGTATTTAAAGAGTTTAATAATCCTTGACCTCATTTACTTTCAAGGAATTGGGCAACCTCAGCCTAGGGACCCAGGTACAATCTGGGTTTTTGCTACTTTCTAATCTACATATCATGTTGCCTATTGAACCTGAAAAAATCATGATGGCTCCTTTTTGTTTATAAGCCACGTTTTGTCTTTTAAGGAGAATTATTTAAGGACCAGTGCATGAACTTCAATGAGTTTTATTTGTTCTCTGTGTGGATGTGTTCTGGTATGTGAGTTTATTCACATGTATAATTGTGTGGATGTGTGTAAAGGCTGCAAGTTAACCTTGGATGGTGATCTGTAGAAGCCAAAACTGTGTTGGTTTTTTGTTTGTTTGTTTCTTTGTTTCTTTGTTTCTGTGGTCTTGCTTGATCAGATAAAACCAGAGATCTGTCTCTACCTCCCGAACATCTAGCAATGGAATTACAAACCTGTGCCAACCTGCTTGGCTTTTTATGTAGGTCCTGGGGATTGAACACTCCAGTCTTCGTGCTCTCTGGCAAGCACTTTCCCAACTAAGGCATCTCCCAGTCTCTGCACTGAACAAACATTTTATGTTTGTTCAAGCTACTAGTAAGAGGTGAATTGGAGACTCTTCTCCTTATATGATAAGAGGCTGTAGAAGCAAGCCCACAGAATGGTGCATAAGTTACTGCTTTCTGTGTTTGTTCAGTACTGATGGGCATGCACCATCATCAGCAAGCAGTGTGCAGAAATGAAAGAGATGTAACTCATAGTTTGACAAACTTTTGACTGTGATCTTCCAGGTGTCTTTAAGGTAAATCTTGGCTTCTATTCTCCATCTACTTTCTGTTTAATTTCCTTTTATTTTAGACAACCGCCCTTTGCTCTCCCGGTCCATTGCTTTGTAATTAATTTCTGTTGCCTAATAGTGTCTTTTGAATGATCAGTTTGACACTGATTTGTGCCCACTCAGCATAGGTAGGAACTGGCTTAGGGTTTCTACTGTTGTGATGAAATACCATGACCTAAGCAGCTTGGGGAGGAACTGGTTTATTTGGCTCACACTTCTTTATTGCTGTTCACCACCAATGGAAGTCAGGACAGGAACTCAAGCAGGTCAAGAACCTGGAGTCAGGAACTGATGGAGAGGCCATGAAGGGGTGCTGCTTACTGGCTTGCTCCCCCTAGTGTTTTGAGCCTGCTTTCTTATAGAACCCTGGACCACCAGCCCAAGGGTGGAACCACCCACAATGGGCTCAGCCCTCCCCGGATGCCTTACAGCTTGATCTTATAGAGGCAAGTTCTCAATAGAGGTTTCCTCCTTTCAGATAACTCTAGTTTGTGTGTCGAGTTGACATAAGACCAGCCAGCAAGAGACTTAATATTTTTAGGTTTTTAGGTCTTAACTGAGGCTCTTGGAATTTCTTGGGACTAAGAAAAAGTTCATGAGAAATTTCCATCTTAAAATCATGTGAGGCCAAGAAGTGCTACTCAAGAATTCTGTAAGCCTGAACCTAACCAGTGGAGTGTTTTGGGCATAGGAAAGCTGTATTTGCTTTTTTTTTTTTAAAGTGTTATTTTTATTTTTTTTTTTAATTCATTGATTTTTCTCACTACGACATTTTTACCCTCTTGAATTTCTACTCATTATTAGCTGAGAACAGCTTAGTAGAAAGAACAAATCACTCTATATGACGTGTAAACTCTGATTCCAAATGAATCCAGTCCAGTGTTTGTTTGGGAAACTACCTGTGGGGACGAGAGAGAGCTCTAGGGTGTATGGATACAGGGTAGATATTGGGAGAACATGGATGGGGAATGGAAAGACTGGCATGCTGTCATATCTATGTTAGCTTTTTAAATACAGCTCGGACAAAAGAATGAGAGATCTTTTGTACAGAGGTCATCATGGGCTGGGCAGTGGTGGCGCACGCCTTTAATCCCGGCACTTGGGAGGCAGAGGCAGGTGGATTTCTGAGTTCGAGGCCAGCCTGGTCTATAGGGTGAGTTCCAGGACAGCCAGGACTGCACAGAGAAACCCTGTCTCGAAAAAACAAACAAACAAACAAACAAACAAACAAAAAAACCACCACAACAAAAAAACCAAAAAACAAAAAAACCAAAACAAAACAAAAACCAGAGGTCATCATGGATACTGAGTGCTGCTGTATTGTCTGCAAGGCACCATGTCTGGATATGACTGGAGTTCTGTGTCTTTATATTAGTGAGAGTAGAAGACTGGTATATAATTCAAAGAGAGAGAGAGAGAAATGGCTGGACAGATCCCTATTTGTTATTGCTGATACACACATAGTTACCTTGCAGGGATTCCCCAACAGACAGGTCATTATCTCCCTGCACATTGTCCTGCTTGTGAATTGGGATTGCTTCCTGCGATTTTTCCCAAATCTTGCCTTTCTAAATCACTTGCACCACAGGTAGAGCTAGGGAAGACTGTGAACTTGAAGAAATGGTTAAGATTTTGGCTTAGCCCACCTAAGTCTTGCTTTAAAATCTTCAAGACGTTTCTCAGTTTTAGAATCTTGTCCCTAATAATAAAAATTGAATTATTTTCTTAGTCATGTGAAGCCTTAGTCTTTGAAGAGACACCATGACCGCAGCAAATCTTATAAAATAAACCAGTTAATTGGGGCTTACTTATAGTTCATAGGCTTAGTCAACTATCATTTCATGAAACATGGTGACACACAGGCAGACATCGTACTGGAGAAGTTCTACAAATGGATTGCAGGTAGACAGAGACAGAGAGACAGAGACACTGATTTTGGCTTGGACCCTTGAAAACCCAAAGACCACTCCCCCAGTGACACACTTCCTCAAACCAGGCCACAACTACTTCAAGAAGGCCACACCTCCTAACTTCTGTCTAGTAGTGCCACTCCTGATGTCCAAACAGTCTATGGAGGTCATTCCTATCCAAGCCACCACAATTATTTTATTGAAAGATTGGAGATAAGGTAACTCAGAGGTAGAGTTTGCCTATCGTGTACTAGGTCCTGGGTTTTATCTCTAGTACTAAATAAGTAAATAAAAAATTAATTAAAATGAAAACTTATTAAATGCTTATCTGTCATCCATTTTCTGTCATATTTATGGTAGTTTGTTAATACTTGTGAGGTCCCTTGAGTTTTACTAACATGTAGTGACCTGGTCAGATGATAAAGTTTCTGTGTAGGGACTCTAACATGATATCCCCAAAGGTCCTGTGAAAATGAAGGTATGTTACCTGAGAAAGGGAACCCATTGGCATCTGGTAGTATCTTGCTTAAAGGGAAGGGTTGAGTCTTTAGGGAGCAAACATGGCAAAGAAATGGTTCTGAAGCTTCCCAACATTACTGGTCATTGGGCTGTTACCTTCCATCAGGTTCTGTATGTGATTTCTTTCCTGTCTTATTTCTTTGATCCATTTTCAGGATGGGTAATGGGCTTCAATGACAGTCTGCTTATTGTCTATAATGTTAGTAGTTTCCCGTTGGCATGCAGTGATGTATATGATAGTTTGTTTAATATGGCTTGGACAAAAGAATGAGAGATGACTTTTCATAATGTTGGCGCCCACAGCCTCTTCTTGGACCTTCTATTTGGCTTTGCCACGAGTGTGCCAGGCTTGACTGGTAATGAATGCCCTTTAGTCTTACTTGTAACTGTACAAATTCAGAGTTTAAGCCAAATGCATTTTTGAGGATTACTTCTGTCATTTAGTAAATGCATGATAATAATGATTGCATGTTTCTTGTTTTAAATTGGGGTTATCTTTCTTCCAAGAAACCAAATGAAAATTAAATAAATTATGATGAATTTTTGACAGTAGTGAATAACAGGCCACATGTGGCACAATCAGTAGCCACTTTGCAAGGTGATTTATATGAGGTATGGGTACCATTTTTATCCTGGTTTTACAAATAAAGAAACAAGCTCACAGATGTTTCATAATAAACTAAAGTTCCCCAAACCACATGCTGCCCAAGATCAGCTTTTCAGTTTGGTGTTATTTTATTCCAAAGCTTTAAAGCACATCTGCAAATCACAAGAGGAATGCAGAACCCTTTCTGGCCTTACTCTATTGTTAAAATATATATATGCTCTTGACTAGTTTCTTATAAGCAGGTGCCCATGATTTCCAAGTGCATATTAACAAAGCCCCCAAAGCCCTGAAAGCTGAGTTCAGGACCAGGCTGAGTTAGCTGAGCTTCACAGGCTCCTGGCTCATTTTACAGAGCCTGAGGCTGTACCCTGGGATTCACTTGCTCTGCAATTCGGATCACTGTAGTTGCTGCTGAGGAATGAAACCATTTGCTCTTTGTGACCGGTTCTCCTTGTCAATGATACAGCACGCTGCAGACTTGGAAAAGAAGCAGAATGAGACAGAAAACAGGAAATTGCTGGGGACCGTCATCCAGTATGGCAACGTGATCCAGGTAGGCGCAGCTGCTCTTTTCTTCTGGAGCTGACATGTGAGAAAGGAAAAAAAAAAAAAACCTGAGCAAGCAAACTTGTTATAGTTCCATTCCCTTGGCTATAGCAGTCACTTCATTGAAAACAACCAAAACAACAAAACACACTCTTTGTGTTTCTTATTATATCACTTGGTCATGCTCTTGGGTCATGCATGGTGTGAGCATTTTCTTTCTGATCACTTGCATGCGGATGGTTTAGAGGGGACCCTTGATGACTGAAGAGGACACTACTTGTTATAGTTTTACATCACTTACAATGTTAGGGATTTCTCATGTTCGGTGAAAATATAATGCTCTGTGTGTTTTAGCTTTTGTTTAGGAGCTGTTTGCCAGTGAAAATCAAAACAGTTGTGTGCATACACAGATGTATGTATGTATGTATGTATGTATGTATGTATGTATGTCCAGTGAAAATCAAAACAGTTGTGTGCATACACAGATGTATGTATGTATGTCTGTATGTCTGTATGTATGTATGTATGTATGTTTGTTTGTATGTATATACAAGGTTTCATGCAGCCCAAACTGGCCTTATGCTCACCATGTGACTGCATTGACTTTCAACTTTACCTCTGCTCTATAAGCATTGGGGTTATGGGCATATAAAAGCTCAGGTACTTTCACAAAACTTTAATCATATGTATCCTTTTAAATAATTTTTTATTAATCAAAAGTATCTCACAACTGTCATATTGCAGAGTTGTTTGCTTCTCCTGTCATCCTCTGTACCCTTGAACCTGCTGCAGAGATAACACAGTTCTAGCAAGGGCTTCTGCCTTCTTTCTCAGAAGGTAGTGCTAACCTTGTAAACTACTAATTAGGAATGAATTTCTTTCTGATTTTTTTCCTGTTGGGTGTAGAACAGTGCTAACCATAAATATGGAAAAAACTACTAAAAGTGGGTAAAATAACTTTCTGAGTATGTTTTTTTGTTTTTTTTTTTTTAAATATGGCATGTAAAAGTTAACAAGAAAGAGTCTTGCTAAGTTGCCCAGGTTTGCCTTGATCTTACTGTATATCCCAGGCTAACATTGGGTCTTCTTCCTGCTCTGGCCTTCTGAGTGCTAAGATTGTAGGTATGGGGGCCACCATTCCTGGCTAATGCTTTTTGATTACATGCTTACTTAGGTTAGGCCTTATTCATAGCTCTCAAAAGCTATTGGAATATTAGATCATCAATCCCACGTGTCCTTTTGATGGATGTTCCATCCTGTTATCAAGCAAGGCCAGTTCTCTGAGGCTCAGAGTAGGAGATACTCAGTTGGTTAGACTGGAGAACTGGCTGCAACTGAGGATTAAAGAAGTACATAGAGGGTACTGACTGCTAATACATTCCAGTCCTGTGAGGTTTCAAGAAAGACATGCCAAACCAGTTGACGCGGTATCCGCTTTTAGGATGGGTTTAAGCAATTGCAACTTTATTCCTGGTCTCAGGCTTTGGGACTCACCTGTGGGAAGGTGAGTGTGTGGAGGATCACCAAGGGCTTGGCAGGACATAATTGTCTCCTGTTTATCTTGGCCATAGGCCATCCAGAATTCACAAACTATATAGGTTACTCCTCCGCTCTCAGCAGTCCTATCAGTAGATTCGTGGGCCTCATAAGGGTCTTCTTGTGTTATCATGTGAGCAAGAGATGTGACAACAGCGATGGAGTCACATGCTGGCCTTGTCCTCTAGGGACTGAGAAATCTTGAGTTCCTGTTTTTCTTTTCCACATCAACATAGGAGACCTTGATAATGCTTACTGGTCCCAGATTGTTAGACAAACATCTTCCCTCCTTCATGCTTCATGTAATCAGCATTTTAGGGTAAAGAATGAAGCAGTCAATGAAGGCGGATTCACAGGGTGTCCTTCACAGAGAATGACAGTCCTCTCATGGAGCTGCCTTTAAGTCAGACTTGTGCGTAGTGACCGCCTTCCTTCATTCCCCATTGGTATCAGTGCCTCGTTTGACTACAGCCCCTTAGCCCATATCCACAGGGTGCTGCCATACCTCTCTGGCAGTCTTAAGATGACGCAATAATTGGCTTCTGCAGTGTCTCTCTTGCCCAAGGCCATGTTAGTGGAAAAAAAAAGGCAAACAGTTTTTCCTTCTCCCCAGCCCTCTTCTCTGCCCGGTTCACTGTCCCTTTCCTTTTTGTTTCCAGCATTGGACACTTTGTGTTTCTCCTGCATCTCAGCAGCTCATGGTGGGAGGAATGTCTGTTAGAACATTTACTTGACGAGGAGAGCTATGGCAGAGAATTCACAGGCCTGCTCATATCTCATTCTTTTGGTGGATTTTTAGCTCCTGCATTTGAAAAGCAATAAATACCTAACTGTGAATAAGAGACTTCCAGCCCTGCTAGAGAAGAACGCCATGAGGGTGACGTTGGACGAGGCTGGAAATGAAGGCTCCTGGTTTTACATTCAACCATTCTACAAGCTACGCTCCATCGGAGACAGCGTAAGTGGGGCTTCCCCTGGAAAGCACTCCATGCCACGCTTCCAGCCACCACTGTGCTTGAGACTCGACTAGGAAAGGTTTAGAGTTGAAGCCACAGGCATATGAAGAGATCAGATCGCCATGGAAACTAGTGTTTGGGAAACAAGGAAATGAGGAGTGAAGTGTGACCTAAATACAGTCGCTATGTTTTTCCTACCGGACCTCTGAAAAAAATCTTATTACCTCAGTAATTTTACCACAAAAACATCCATCCCGAATTAATATCCTGGTTAAAGATCCCTTGCCATTCCATTTCCATGAGTGCAACAGGAATGTTCAGCTATTTTGGAAATACTGATGGATGGAAAATGGAAAAGAAACAGCCTTAGTAGGGAATGGGATTGTGCTCACCCTGTGCTTCCTGTGTCAGTGGCAGGCAGTGTCTCCATCCCCTCCTGCAACTGCACAAAACCCCTGGCCCGGGACTCTAGACAATACAGAGCCACAGGAATCCCTTTATCAAGGCAACTGAGAACACTTCTGATATTTGTAAGTTAAATTAGTCAGTCATTACGTGGGCACATACTTAATGGTGAATATATGTTTAAATGCTATCAGCTATGTGCTTGACCTTGTTAAGGTTCTAAAATAGATGCTTAAAAAAAAAAGAAAAACAGCTAAAAGGAAATTGGCACCTTAAGCAGCATGAAGTGTTCTGGAAATACTTACTTACACTTTACTTAAAACTAGGTATCGACTGACTTATTTATTTATTTATTTATTTATTTTAGTAATACCAGGTTATAGAAAATTTAGTCATGTATTTTTCCAAAATGTATCACTCTCAAAATCCGCAGGTTTTACCTCATAGGAAGACAAACATTTCTTTTGCTTTCTTTCCTTCTATTTCCACCATTAAAAGCAAATGCAGGGCTGAGGAGATAGCTTGCTGTGCAAGCCTGAGGACCTGAGTTCAAATCCCCAGTGTCCACATAAAAGCCAGGCTTGCCTGTGTATGACTTTAACCCGAGCATTGGGAGAACAGAATAGGCACATAATCCTGGAAACCACTAGCCAGCCAGTCTCATTGAGTAGGAGACCTTAAGTGTGCTGAGAGAGCCTGTCTCAGGGACATACGGTAGAGAATGATACAGGTTGTTCTACATCCTTCTCTAGCCTCCACATGCACATCCACAAACATACAATATACAACATACACATACATTATGCAACACACACACACACACACACACACACACACACACACACACCAAACCAATGTACCTGGTTCCAAGTTTTGTTTTCAGTAAATCTTACGTTTTCTGTCATTTAATCTGTAACCTATGACTTAGTTGAGAGTATACTATGAATAATTATCTTTTAGAAAAGTAGTTTTTCTCATCTGTAGTAATTGACTCATTCACACTTCAGTGGTTTAAGGGTGTCAATTTAAATCATGGAGTAGAATATAAAGTATCATGCTGTGTAACACATAAGGGTAGGTATGGGTTTCCGGACAGACGCATTTGTTTAGTTATACACTACTGTATTCAGCTGTCTGTTGCCAGGGGCTGGAGAGATGGCTCAGCAGTCTGGAATTGCCTGTAATTTCAGTTGCAGGGGATCTGAAGCCCTCTTCTGGCCTCCACAGGAATTTAAGAATACACATAGTATATATACAGAGAAAGTGGGCACTCACACATACTCACAATATAAAAATAAACCTTAAAATGTAAAAGCTGTCTATTGATACACACACACATACACACATAGTAATTTAATAGAGTAATCTAATATAGAAAATTGATTTCCTTCTGTTATACTCACAATTTTGAAGATAGTGCTTTAGAAACTCCACTATGACTCCATTCTTTCAACACAAAGACAACTCAAATAGTATCTTGCTTTCCCCCAAATTGAGTGAAGCTTATTTGTACAAATATCTCAACTGAGTAAAAAAAAAAAAAAAGCAAAACAAAACAAAAATATTTTTCTTAGTGTTCTGGATCAACTCATAAAGTATCAAAATATAACCAGCAACAGTTTTGTGCACTGAAATCCAGCCTCAGCCTTCTTTCAGAACACAAACCATGCCTGCACAGGTTAAGCTGTAAAAGGTTACACATGCTCCGATGGCCCCCCCAGAACCATGGAACTGTACCTGTGCAGGTCCCAGTCTGCCTCCTTAAAAGCTGTGTTACTCCTTCCTTTCCAGGTGGTCATAGGTGACAAGGTAGTTTTGAACCCTGTCAATGCTGGCCAGCCTCTACATGCCAGCAGTCATCAACTGGTGGATAACCCAGGCTGCAATGAGGTAAGGACATTCAAAAAAAGTTGAATACCAGGATATGGGTGATGGTTGTACCACAGATGCAGGCTGTGTGTGTGTGTGTGTGTGTGTGTGTGTGTGTGTGTGTGTGTGTGTATGTGTATGTGTTTGTGAGTGTGACTTTAACAGTAATTCAGGATGCTGCCAGTGTTTCAGGAGAGGAGCTCAAGGCCCACAAGTGGGCCTAGCTGCAGGAAGTTGGTCTCTAGAACAGAAGGCCTTGAGGTGGGTAGCCTGGCCTGCAGCTCGGTCCCTCCTCTTAAAGGTTCCAGAGTCTGCCAAAAGAGCTCCACCAGCTGGGGACCCTACATTCAAGCACATGAACATGCAGGGGACATTATAGCTCTTTGAACTATATATAACAAGATGTTTGTACTGAAGCCCAGCTGGCCTTCCTGGCTGTAGTGTGGAACTTTGGGACTTGTAGGACATAGTTATTCTAGGAGCTATGCGAAAAGTTAACTTTGATTTGTTTTTTAGGTCAACTCCGTCAACTGCAATACAAGCTGGAAAATAGTGCTTTTCATGAAATGGAGCGATAACAAAGATGACATTCTCAAAGGAGTAAGTGGGACTCTTCCTGGCACGGTGCTCTTCACAGAGTAGCAAGTCGGCTCTGTTTCCAAACCCATTTCCCCCCTTCCTTCCATCTTGTGTTGACGTACAGGGTGATGTGGTGAGGCTCTTCCATGCTGAACAGGAGAAGTTTCTCACCTGCGATGAGCACAGGAAGAAACAGCATGTCTTCCTGAGGACAACCGGCAGACAGTCAGCCACATCAGCCACCAGTTCCAAAGCCCTGTGGGAAGTGGAGGTAAGGAGTGAGCCAGGAGAGGTGAGGGGAGCGACTGGGGATGTGTGTGTTTGTGGGTGGGTGATGGAGTTCAGGTTTAAACCTCTCTGCAGCTGTGTTTCTAAATCATACCAATTCATAAAAATAAATAGACGTGGCCCAGGGAAGCGAGCACACCGTGATGTACCAGATGGATGTTGCACAGTCTTATAGAGAAAGATAACAGCTACACATTCTTTCCCCAAGTCACCAGAAATGGCTTTTTCTTACCTTCCCCTTCCTCTTCTGTTTTTTCTTCTCCTTTCTTTCTCTTGCTTGTTGTATATGTATATTCCCTGTATATGATGGGTAAGCTGGACTCATGAAATCTCCACAATATAGTACCTAAACAAGACCTGAAGAAACACCCCCACCGGCTGACATGCCTTTGTGGATAGGGTGGGGAATCACGTGACCCCACCCCTTGGTGAAGAGCTCCAGGCAATTAGTAGCTGCTGATAGGTTATCCAATCCTAAGTGGTCAGCCCTAAGCATGTATATCTGTGAGCAACACTGAATTAACTCAGCAGGTTAATAATAATGATGATAACAATAATAGACTGAAAATAGAAGAGGCCATGGATGTGAGTAGCGTAGGGGTAAGGGAGGAGTTAGAAGGTGGGGAAAATTATGTAATTTCAATTCTCATGCATGAAATTCTCAAAAAAAAAAAAAAAGAAAGAAAGAAAGAAAAAAGAAAAGCAGCAAGCATCTGCATAGAAGGTGTACTTAGCAGAGGGCCCGGGTGCCAGGAGGGGTATTCCTTGTGATCTGAAGGTTTGGGGTGACAGGAGAGGAATTCTGCATGCTCTGGAGGTTTTAGCAAGGGAGGATGAACTGATGGGGTGAGGATTAAGGTTTCCTAAATGACAATGAGTGGTCCCAATCCACTGATCACAAACCAAAAGCAAAAGTCATGATGTGGGAAAGGGGGAGGCAGAGGGGAAGGGCGAGGGTTGATCGTGAACAACCAGAGATTTGAGAGTAGGCTCGAGGTGGTAAACAGAGGGTACTAGATATAAGGACTAAACTGTCAAAGAAAGAACTTGAAAGATTGAGGTAGCACCTGACTTGTATTTCCTAGATGATCTGCATTTTGGAAGGGAGAGAAGTTGGGTAGTTTCTATCATGTAAGGGAAAGGTTTGGAACTGGAAACAATACGAGACAGCCTTGGCACAACACTAAGTAACCTGACTTTTGGAGCGACACAGGATGCACACGGAAAAATGACCACACTGGAGACCAGTGCCTCAAATTACACCTGCCAAGGCTGCAGGGCATTGGGAATGTCCCTCTCAGTCAGGGAAAAGTCTTCAAAGGTGTTTTGAGTAACAGAGTTCACAGTCAGCATGCTGCTTAGGGAAAGCAGTGATTCTGTCCTGAAGAATCGTTTTAAAATCTTTGTGTCCCTGTTTGCTGTGTCTTATAAATTTGACTCTGGCATTCCTTGTGCATGCATGTGTGTGCTTATCCTGCCAGAGTTCTTTAGGTTTCTTGACTTGTGTGGGTATGTATCACTAATGACGTGGGTCATTATTTCTCAGGTATGTTTTCAGCTTTGACCAACCCACCCTGACACAAGTTGGAACATTTCATGTCATCTGGCTGAGTTAGTGGGTCACCATTAACTTATTGCTTGACAGTGCAGGCAGGAGTTCATAATTCTTTGAAGGACACTTAACTGTAACTTTGTTGAGTATATAGGATTTGTTATTCTTTTTAGGAGAAAGCAGTTTTGTTTTGTTGGAGTTACATTCCTGTGAATCAGTTTGGTCCTGTGGGGTTTCATTTTCATGCATTACTAGGTCGAGGTAGAGCAGTTTATCTTGTGAGCCTTCATGATTAATGGTAAATGCCCAACATAGTCCACAAGCTCTCTCTGCCAAGGTTTGGCAGTCAGAACCTATGGGAACTCTGGGAGTATTAAAATTTCAGTGTGTGTTTATGTGAGGCACATTCATGTGTACATGGATGTGAACAAAGCACGGACTTTGTGTGTGCATAGGCAAGTGTTCTGCCACTGAACTATATAAATTCCTCTGCTAGTCCTTTTCTTTTTTGATTCAATAAAATTGTATTTTCCCAAATGTGCAGCTGATTGAACCTGTTCAGCATCTGCACCAGCAGCGGGGGTGTCTCCACCCTTTGTGTTTCTGGTGTAAACAACTTGGGCTCTGGGCTTTGAAACCAGCTTGATAAGTCTTTACATATCAGCAGCTCCTGAAGGGCTGCCCTGGCCAAGGAACCTCGAATCTTCAGTCTCTCAGAGACCACAGCTGGAGTAATAAATAACCTTATAGTTGGGAACTTCCTTACAGACTTTGTCGTATGTAGCTTTGTCAAACAGGATGAGATTGTTCAGCTTGTCCCAAACTTTGCCTTCTTTTTTGGCCTTGCCACCAGATTTATTTACTGGGTCTTTGTCTTTTTTGGCCGACTTTCTGGCATCTTTCTTCTTCTTGTCGTCTTTGGATGGCATGGCGAAACTCAGGGGGGTGTGGACCACTGCAGCCTCACTAAGATGTCAGAAAAAAGGAAGCCTGGTGGGCCAGCGATCCTAGAAACCTCTGCCTCCTCCGCCAATCTTAATCATTTTGAGTGATCTTATGGGGTCTTTAGGTATTGGTGTTTTGATATTAAGTCCAAAATTTATACAAACTTCTGGAACTTTCTCTATGTGTAGCATTATATCTCTATAGCTATTCTCCCCAAACTCTGACATTTTTTTTACCCCATAGTCCTTGTACTTAGATATATTCTCACTGGGCTGCTACGCCTATTCTGAGAGACCACAGAGATGCACCACTTGCTGAATAGCAAATGCATGTGCTTCATACATCCTTCCCAGTTTTCTCCTTCACTGTGGTGCTGTCATCTCCATGCTTCAGCAACTAGTTACGTATGTCAATTGTACTATCATGGCTGTAAGGTGAAGCTTCATGGTAAATTGCCCCAGACACTCCTTGCTCTTACATTTGAGAGCACAGGTCTGCTAATGTGTTGCAGCACACAAGTACATGTGTGGGAAAGATCTCTGAAATCTTATTTTATCAACTTTTGCATTTTATGGGTGAATTTCGGAATCTTTTTGCCCTAGGTTAAGAGAAGCGGCTTAGCACTTGCCATGTGAGCATGAGGACCTGGGTTCTCATCCCCACTTCCACATAAGGGCTAGGTGCAGCGGCAGAGACAGGCAGATTCTCAGATGCTTGCTGGCCAGCCAATCTAGTCAAAATGGAACTCTCCAGGTTCAGAGAGCGCAGTGGAGCAAGATACCTGAAGTCAGCCTCTGGCTTTTACATGTGCAAGCACAAGATGAATGTGTGCATGGGTATGTGCACACATGCACATCCATATACACAACTAGCAAACGGGCTTTATCTTCATTAGTATTAAGGCAGAGATTTAAATAATGTTTCAGTTCTTCTTCCAGACATTTTATGTTAAGTAGGAAACAATCCCTTCTATAGAGAAACATCATTTTCATGATCTGTATCTCTAAATTGAGACGTTCTGTCTTGAAGCTTGACACAGCTTTGTGGAAGGGTGCTGATGCCCTAGTAATACCACTAGTAAACTGTGACTTGTCAGTGTCTCCAGTTTGGTGGCATTTCATTGTAGGCTGACAGGAAACACCTATTAACCGTCTTCGCTCTTGCAGGTAGTCCAGCATGACCCATGTCGGGGTGGAGCTGGGTACTGGAATAGCCTCTTCCGGTTCAAGCACCTGGCTACAGGGCATTACTTGGCAGCAGAGGTAAGTAGCTGCACGTGATTTTCTCTCAGACGGTGAGTTCACTCTGATTATTGTTCTTCACTCCTCTGTAGCAGCTGGGCACCTGGAAGCTCAAGGGCGCACTCAGTCACCGGGCTTCTCCGTCTACCTTTCTATGTTCTTCTCTCCCATTTCTTTGGAAAAGGAAAGTTACAAATGACGGACATACTGTGAGACTTGCCAGGGCTCCTGACCAAGATGGAGGGAACAGGAAGTTAAAACAGAGTGCCGCTGTGGGTGTGTAGGGAAGTTCTCTGCTTGGCTGTTGAACGCCTCTTTGCTTATAGTCATCTGACAACCCTACGCCTACCACAGGTGCCTGACACTGCCTGCATTGGACACGTGGTCAATAAAATCAGAAGCATTTACATGCATGGAGAACTAGAGCGTTCCATAGAGAAATCTGATTCCTTGGGGCTTTAGGGGGGAGACATGGGTGTCATCAATTTCATAAAAATATCATGAATCAAATTAACAAATTATTTTGAGACAAGGTCTTATTATATAGCTCCCACTGACCTGGAACTCACAGTTTCACTTATCACCACCCCCACCCCCTAGTGCTGGGATTAAAGGCATGTGCCGCCGCCACCACCACCACCACACACACACACACACACACACACACACACACACACACACACACACACACACTTACACTCTTACATACCCATGTATATATATGCTGGGCCCTCAAGTTAACTTTTTGAGTCAGGGCCTCACTCTGCAGCCCAGGCTGGCTTTCAATTTTCTATCCTCCTGCCTCAGCCTTTTATCTACTGTATTTAGCTTATGAAAGGTTTTTGAGGGAAGGAAAGAGTCAGTGCTGAAAGATGGAAGGACTTTCCATTTTTAATTTTTGTATTGAATTAAGGGACATCCTGCTGTGTAACTGATGTTGAGTTTTACTCTGATCTGAGGGAAGATGTCCATCCAGTCATATTCACATTCTAGTAGTACATCAGAAGACCCCTCCTCTGTTGTCTGGCTCCACTGGCTCAAGATTTCTAAGGATTTGTGTCAGGATCGGTCCTGCTTCTGCCACGGACCCTAGGAATTTGGGTTCTAAATGTGTAAACTGCCTGGAGTGTCTTGATTCTTGGATGAACTGATGATTTTGAAATACTGAAGAGCCAAACATGAGGAAGTCCAAATTGACATTCACAGTGGAACCTTAGGGAGGAAGAGACTCACCTAAGCAGCTTTGAAAAACCTTTGATTATGAGATTGGAGATTAAGGTGGTTGTCTTTCCTGTTTTAAGGTAAATGGAGCTCTTTCTAGAGGTCTCCTAAGCAGGGCTATCAATGACTGTGTGTTGACATTATCTTACACTTTTTACTGTTGCTTTCTTAGTGAATTTGTTGTGTTTCCTTGTCTATCCTCGAGCTGAACTGTCAACTAGTGATTGGTGGATTGTTCCGTGTGCACTGTAACTGTGACTTGTGTTGTTGTTGTGGCATGCTGGTTTTGTGAATACGGGAAGGGACAAGTTCTTAGCTGTTCAAGGATGGCTGCGGGTATTGACGTCTCCTGCAGATGGGTCCTGGTCCTTGAGAAAGAAATGGCTGTTTTAATTTCCTAATGATTCTTTTTCATCAGGTAGACCCTGACTTTGAGGAAGAATGCCTGGAGTATCAGCCCTCAGTAAGTATAGGCAAGAGCCTTCTTGTCTTTGTCCGGTAGCGATAAGGCCAAGTAATCTGGAGCCGCATTTAAGAAATTGTCAAGTGGCCTTTGAGTGTTGGGGAAGGGGAAGATTTAGGTTACCTTCACTAAGGTCTTGTTCTGTGCTTCTCTTAAAGAATGTCATATCCTCCTGTGGTCTTGATGGCTTTCCTGTGTGTTCGGTCAAGAGTCTACACTTCTAAGTTGGAGAAGTGCATATATCTCTTGGAATATTTCTGGGTGGGAGATGGTGGTGTTCCTTATGAAAGGTGCCTCTTACAAACAGTTGTTTCTTCTGCTGTCGACCTTGATCTGTGCTCATCTAGATTTTGAAGTGATAGTGCATAGTATCTTTTCGACTACTGAGATAACACATGAGACCTGGGACATATGTCCTCCAGTGGGACAATCAGGTGACTGACCTCTAACTTTGCTTTTTCCAAAGTCAAAATAACGTTGGGTCTTGATGTGATTTAGAATTTTAGTGCAAATGGATTTAGCTTTGGAGAAATCATGACTAAGTAATATTGATTTGTTCATACCCCAGGTAGGGGCTGAAGAAAGCATTGGATATGTTTCATGGACATAGGATATCCACAAAATGGTTCTGTTTGCAGAGTGCATGGTCATGCTGAATTCAAACCAAACAAAATGCCAGACCATTGCTGTCTTTTGGACAAGTTAGTAAATGTGCTGTTCTTGGTGGTTGGTATGGTAGTTAGACTCGAGGGTACTTGTTTTTCTAGTAATTTTGAGATAGCACATCATGGAGGGAAGTAAGGCAGAGATAAGTCCAAAGGAGGGTGCCATGAGTCTTGAGTTAATGGTTAAGTTTCTAGTTATGTTTGGGTAGAGGGTTGCCAATGAAAGAAACTGAGCCATTGTAGCTGAGGACTTCTGGCTGTGACTACATAGACTTCTAGGATTTTATAGGGACATCTCCTCCTCTCTGTCCCACAGGGTGCCTGGGACTCATCTCCATCTTCCCATTGCCTTTCTGTCACCTTTACTTCTGCAGACAAGTGGAAAGCTTGTCCTCCACAGCTAATCCATCTTAGAAAGCAGACCTAATCCAGCTTGCTGCTAGTCTGAACCCTTGGCTTGGCTTTGTTTTCTTGTTTGACATTTCTTATTCTTGGACAGTCTTTATTTGAGAGAAGAAATTACCATGTATGGCCTCAGTGCTGCCAGCGGAGCTATCACAGAGAAGTCTGATCTTTGGCATTAATATAAAGCATCGCTCATTAGAAGGGGAGATGATATCTAAGTGAACCATGGGCACTAAGGGAGATAGATGGCACTGTTTTACTAGGTTCTGTATATGAAGGAAAACAACATTCACAGTGTAAGATAAAGTGTGATGCTTGCAAGCCCAAGGAGGAAGAAGAAAGACAGACCTTTATTTAAATACCAGACTTATAACCAACAAGTTGTACGATCTTGAACAAGTAACTTTCCCTCCCTGAGCCTCAGATTCCTTCTTTGTACCAGCAACATTTTCAGGTTGCACAGGATCAGTAGGGACTTTAGTGTGCTCATATTCACTAGGTCATCTTGACTTCACAAGAGTTAGGAAATGCCTGGGTGAGGTCTAACATGATGTATTTCAGGGTTTTTTTGGTTCAGTGGTCTTTCTGAGTCTCACACTTCCTTATGTTAGTGATATACCAGCAGGCTGGGTGTGAATCAAGACAGCATTGCTCTGGTGGTCCCAAGGTTGCTGGACCTAGGGCGCACATAGAGAATGAGTGTGTAGAGAGTGTCTTTCTTGTATCCAAGAGACTTGAAAAGCACATCATTGGTCTTCATTGGCAAGTATTAGCCTTGAGAGGGCCCTGCTTCCCTTCTTTGACTGTTTAGCTTGGAAGAGAGAAAGTAAAGTCTAGAGTCATAAATCTGGGTGAAAAGCATCCTCTTCTCATCTGCTTATGGTTTTCCTGGAGGTTGGCATCAATGCAGAGGTAGACCTAACTAGCTGTGTGGTGCTCCTTCTGAAATCAGTGGTCACTTGCCTGGCCCAAGAGCAAAAAGCCAACCCAAGGATTATTCTCTGCTGCTCTTTGCACATGTGCCTTTCTTCCCACTAGATGGCATGTGCACACCAAGGACTCTGCTTCTGGGTTCCCTGCATGTTAAAGAAAGCATACAGAAGGCACAGTTTTCCTCTGGATCTGCTGCCATCTCTGGACTGTCGCTGCCTGTAACCAAGCCCTTGGTTATAGTTTGTTCAGACCATGTGTTGAGAGTGGTGCGTAGGACATGTCACAAGTGACACGAGTTCAGAGAGAACAGATGTCCATGGTTTCTTTCCTGAATCAAGACACAGAATGTTCTTGTTCCAGATGTTATTTTAATATAGAGTGAGTAAAATGCTTCAGATTTTTAGGTTCTAAGAGAATTTCTTAATTGTGGTTTGATTTTTGAGACAGAGTCTTCCTATGTTGCCCAGGTAGGTCTTGAACCCTTGGGCTCAAGCACCTCCACAACTCCCATGATCCCCCAGCCTCCCCAGTACACCTGCTAGCTGAGACTACATATCTATGCAAGGCTAGATCTATTCTTTTTTTCTTTTTCTTTCTTTCTTTTTTTTTTTTATTGGAAACAGGAGTTAGATCTCAGCCTTGCAAAGCTGTTGTCTTACTTCTTTCCCTTTGCCTTTGATGTGACTTCCTGCTCTCGATTACAGTATTTTTATCTATGTATTTGGGCAGGAGGTGATGTTTCATCCAGAGAAAAGCAAGCCAAGGATGAGGAAATAGTATTTTCTCAGCAGGTGTAGGACACACAGTCGCACTAGGAATGTTAGTCATTGAAAAGAATTGCGTATGGTCACTGAGAGACATTGTAGAGTCCATCTGATCAGGCATTCGGGCTAAAGACACTTGCTAACATCTCTGGCATGTGGCCTTTGCTTTGGAGACCCAGGACACCTTCATTGTTAATCAGGTCTTACTGTGAAGGCTTTTCCTTCATTTCAACCAAATCCCACTCTAGCATGAATGGCCATTTGCTGCTGCAGCAGCAGGAGCAGGAGCAGCAGGAGCAGCAGGAGCAGCAGCAGCAGCAGCAGCAGCAGCAGCAGCAGACTTCTTAATCAATGCCCAGTGTGTTCTTTGGAGCTAGAGTGACTTGACAAACTATACTGCAATTGCTAGTAAGGGACACTTGGATTGGGGCCTATTTCTTCTTCTAGGAAGCACCTGTGTCATATTTTTGGTAGACAACCATTACTGTGTTTTTGCACCACCACAAATAAGAAGTCTGTCAGGCCGAGTTTCCTGCAGCACATCTCTGCTTCCCTGCAGTTGCGTGTGGATGTAGCTATGTGGAGTGAAGGTCTTCAGTAGCTCTTTTCACATAGTCATCTACTGGTGTCACTTCACAGTGCTTGAAGATTTTGTATGACAGTAGAGAATGAGTAGCCTTGGGTCAGGTTGCCGTGGTCACTGTGCAGGGCTACTCTGAAACTGTGGTCCTTCTCCTGCCCGCCGTTGATACTCACTGTTTCTTCTCTTTTCTTCCTGTGGACTGGACTGATGATGGTAAGGGAGGCTGTTACCTACGGAGCTCCTCACTTCACACCTTTTGCCCACAGGTGGACCCTGATCAGGATGCATCTCGGAGTAGGTTGAGAAATGCCCAAGAAAAAATGGTATACTCTCTGGTCTCCGTGCCAGAAGGCAACGACATCTCCTCCATCTTTGAGCTAGATCCCACAACTCTGCGTGGAGGTGACAGCCTTGTCCCAAGGTATGATTTTAAAATTGCTTCTTTCAAGAAAATCAGGGCTGGTCCTGATGGCCCAAATGCAAAGCAACATGGACTTTTCTTGAAGCACTTATGGCGGAGATGGTGAAGCTTTTGGACTGGCTCTAACATGACACCGAGATTTATATGGGTCATCAGTGGTAAGTTGCTGATAGTTGGGTAAAAGGTACTATATTTATGAGGCTAGAGACATGGCTTGGGGGTTAAGATGGCAGAGGATCCAGGTTTGGTTCCCAGCACACATATGGTGGCTCTCAACTCTCTGTACTCCAGTTCTGTGGGGTCTGACATTCCCTTCTGGCTTCTGTGGGTACTGCATGCACAAGAAACACATAAACACATGCAAGTACACATACATATAATTTATAAATTATTATTTAAAATGCACTGTGTTTGGGCTGGGGAGAAACACGGGATAATAGGCTTGGTATTCAAGCTAAAGGACCTCAGTTTGAGTCCCTATAACCTAAGTAAAGCTGAATGTAAAAGATGTAAAAGCTACACCTGTAATTACAGTGCTTTACTGACAAGATGGGAAATAGAGACAGGAGAGTGCCTGCAAGCTTCTGAGCCAGATAGCCTAGTATATCAATGGTAAACAAGAGACTGTCTCAAGCAAGGTACGGAAGATGAGAATTGACACCGAAAGTTGTCATTTGACATCTGTATTCATGCAGGTGTATACACACACACACACACACACACACACACACACACACACACACACACCCCATTTAAACGTGCTGTGTTTAGGTTAACAATCCATACTATAAGCAGTTCAGTAACTTACATCTTTTCCTCCTTCCGCAAACCTAGACTGTCTCTTAGTTAACTGGATAAATAATTGAAGAGAAAAATTTAAAAAGTAAAAAATCACTGTATGCATAGTAAGCTTATTTAAAAAGTTAAACCAATGTCCTTTTCATGTACTTTATTCAACTGTTACTTTTGTTGCCTAAGAATGTATTTTCATAGCCTGGCAGTGGTGATACAAGCTTTTAATTTTAGCACTTGAGAGGCAGACGCAGGTGGATCTTTGTTGAGTTTGAGGCCAGCCTGGTCTAGAGTGAGTTCCAGGACAGCCAAATCTAGACAGAGAAACCCTGTCTCAAAAAACAAACAAACAAACAAACAAACAAACAAACAAATATATTTTTGTATTGTGCTATAAATGGAAGAGCCAATCTTCAAACAAGTTTAGGTATTATGTTACACAAGTTTGGTATGTGCATGATGTGTGTAATGGATGTTCATGCCCGTGCAAGCATGGTGATCAGAGGACAGTGTTTCTCTAGGCTGTAGGGCTCAAACTCAGATGCCATTCTTTCTCTTTTCAAAATTTTTTAGAGTTATGTATTTTAATTTGATGTGTATGGATTTTTTTGCCTACATGTGTGTCACTGCACCATGTGCTTGCCAGCTGCCCATAGACTTTACATAGACAGTTGTAAGCCACCATGTGGGAGCTGGGAACCAGACCCAGCCAGAGTCTTAACTACTAAGGCATCTTTCCCACCTTCTCCAAGTGACATACTTGTGCTACTATAATTGCTGTATGTATTGAACCATCTCAGTGGCTCCCAGAGCCACTTATTTATTTTTTTTTTATTTGTTTGGTTGTTTATTATTTATTTTGAGGTAGGTTCCCAGTTTGTAGCCCCAGCTGGCCTGGAACTCACATAGGTCTTCCTGCCTCTGCCTTTTAAGTTTTGGGATTAAAAGTGTGTACCAACACACCTTATCAAACATCTGTTCTTGACAAAGTCAACACCAGTATTATTCATTGAGTTCCAACTACATGTGACGCATAAGTAGTTAGTAGATTCATCTTATGTAATGTATAGTTTTGTCATGTTTGAAGCCCTGTGAGCCAGGAGTAATATATCATTTTATAAAAAGGCATTGAGACTCAGAGAATTTAAGCAGTGTCGTAAGTCCTGTAGCAGAGCCCGTTTTGGTAAATGGCTGGGACAGAGTTGCCTCACAGTGACCAATCTATCTCACTCACCCTTCCACTCTGCATCAGGCGGCTGATGTCTCACTGGTGGCGTTTACTGGGTTTTTGTGGGGACCCTCACTGAGGATGCCGTTGTGTTTCATTGTGCCCGCTTTGCCATTTTCCTGCTCAGTCTGAGGGAGACTGGGAAACTAAGCATCACCCCTGTGTGATTGCTGTCAGAATTCAGGATCCTTGACTTGTGCTCACTTGCTATTCCTGTCCCTTCCCAAAGGGAGAAGTGTAAGGCAGTACCCACAGAGAACAGAACCTTACAAGGCAGGAGGCCTTTGTTTGCTATTCAGCCAGATTCCTAGTTGTTAATCTCTGCTGGCTTGTTAACCCCTTGAAAATCCGAGGGAGGCTACAGATGTCCATCTGGAAAATCCCCGAGGTATACACAGCTTTCTTCTAGATCTGTAACCTGTTATTGTAGTTACCTTCAAAATTGATCTTGTGCAGGTAACCATAGATACCATGACAAGCATGTCATGGCCAGAAGTCTGCATTTCCCAGCACTCCTTCCTGTTGCCCAGCTCTCACCATTCTTCTGCTTCCTCTCTGTATGTTCCCAGAGCCCTGGTAGCAGTAGAATTAATTAATTACAGATAGTCCATTTAGGCTGAACACTCAGTCTCCTCTTCTCAGCGCACTGACCAGGTATGCCTCCCTCTATTGACTTCTGTCTATCACAGAAAAAAGCTTCTCTAATAAAAAAAAGTCAAGAGCAGCTTTCATCTACTGTGGTTCTATGGGTATAAGTATGAATATTTAGAAAAGCATGTTGATTGTGTGATCATTTAGCAGAGTAAGAAAAGCAGATTCTGCTTCCAGGGACTGTGACATCCTTATTCACACATGAGCTTTTGACAAGGTTTATAGTACAAGGCATAAAATTCCCTTTGGTAGAGTGGGCCTGCAATCCAATCAGAAAGTGGTTAGTTACCCCATAACAGTTGTGCCACTATTACCCAATGGGCACATCATGCCTGGCAGGTTAATAACGTAACATGAAGAGTCCAGCACTGGGTAAGACCATGGATGCCTTTTCTCCCTCAGCAGCCTGCACAGCCCTTTCTGCCACTGGGAAAGTGGCAGTCAGGGAAAAATGTCTCTTGGTAGGTTTGAGATTGACTCCCCTGTGTCCTGCAGCCAGATCATGTGGTATCTTCAGCAGCAGGGCTCTTGGCGTGTGGTTGTGGTAGGTAAGCAAGGGCAATGACAGTAACTGGTGGGTAAGCAAGGACAATCCAATAACTCGTGCTACTTTAGAAAGCACTAGGATTTTTCTTTACCAACGACTCATAGAGAGGGATCCCATGCCTTGTACTGCAATGCTTATTTAATGACCCAAGGCTTCTGGAAGCAGCACAGTCCTCTCCTGCAGGATAATTCTGTTCAAACTATTTTTTTTTCAAGTTAGATTTTAAAATGAGCTCACTAGGTGTCAGGTTTCTGAAAGGCTTTTTCATAGATCTTGAGTTCTGGTTGTCCCTCCGGCTCCCCCTTCCTCGCTGCCATCCCCTCAGTCTTTAATCTTCAATTTCCTTCTCCTCTCATCTCATGGTATCCTGCTAGCTCTGCCCTTACTCTTCTTGTGTTTAAGTTGGTGTATGTTGAGAGTGGCTTTCATGTGGGATTTTATATTCTCTTCCTTTGGGTTAGCCCTCCCCTTCCCCCATCTTCTGAATCTGCCCACGTGCTCCCACCCCTGCTTAAGCCTTTCCTCCCCTGTCCTCCACCTCCCTACTTCCATTTCTCCCGTCATCCACCTCCTCCCTTAATGTCTCCCCCCTACAGAGGTCCTTTCTAGTTGCCTGCCTTCTACCCCTGCTCCAAATTAAACACATAAAGCAAAAGATTTGAAGCCAGGCTCTGTCTATGGGAGAGAGCAGTGGTGACTGTCTTTCTGGATCTGGGTTACTTCAGTCAGTGTAATTTTTTTAATAGTTCCATCCCTTTACCTGAAGCTTTAATTTTTCTTTATAAGTGAGTAATAGTCCATTATGTATATGTACCACAGTTTTCATATCCTGTTGATGGACATTCAGGTTGAGGCCTGTTTCCTAGCTGCTGTGAATAGAGCAGCCATGAACATGGATGAGCAGGTGTCTCTCTAGTGCAGCGGTTCTCAACCTTCCTAATGCTGCTACCCTTTAATCCAGTTCCTCATGTTATAGATCCTTTTTTATTATTGACTCATATGTTTTCTAATCCAGATATTATCTGATCCATGATTTGCAAATGTTTTCTTGCGTGTTAGTGTTATCTTTCCATTCTTCGATGATGTCCTGAACAGGCTCAATTTATTTTTCAATCTAATTCAGCTTTTGGCTTCTTGCCTAAAAAAAAAACCATGGCCACAAAATTTTACACTGATATATTCTTCTAAGATTTTATTCATTTTCATTGTTTACACTTAGATTCTTGGCCCACCTTGGGATAATTTAAGACATATTTTGAGGTAGGATATATTTTCAAAGCTTCCGTTCTCATTGACTACCTATTAGGTAAATAGGTACTGGTCTGCAGAACTCAAAAATGTTGCAGTTTCAATGATTTTCCATTTTATCAATTCTGAAGATTAGGGATTTTCTTAGTATGTCAGGAAACAAGGGAGTAACCTTTGTAGTCTGTGCTGAAAGATTGTTAGACTAGGAAAGAACTGAAAGATCTAATTTAAAATATCACACTGCCTGTGAGAACCTTCTTTATTACATTCCTTGGTGAAGAGAGAATGAGGAGCTAACTGGTCAGCCTGGGCTCCCCAGTGGCTCGGAACCCCCATAATCCTGGGAGAAGGAAAGTTCCTAGTCAGCTGGCTAGGTGGTATTTGCTGGTGGAGGCCCTGCCTGTGTGTTCTGCTTCAACATTTGCTGCCGCTTCCTGTTGGCCACCGTTCTTTGTGAGCAGATGTCCTAACACTGAATGTAAGCCTCAAGGACTTGCATGCAGCCTTGGAGGATAAAAGCTCAGGTGTGGTCTGCCAGTGTGTTCCTGTATGATCTTACCTTGACATCTTTTTCTTCCTTCTTGCTCTTGGCTGCCATCTTCAGAGTCAGAAGAGAATAGCGTCTCTTATTCATTGATCGTGTGAAAATTAAGTAACCTTAAGAGTAACACATTCCATTCTTTGCGTAGTTACACTCTGCAGTGCAGGAGTGCCATTGATGGAACACATGAGAACAAAATTTAGCAACACTGGAGTATTAGGATGCCATCCTGATTCCATATGACTATTTGTGTTAAATCGCAGATTGCAGTGTTTAAGGTTAGACACATGGACATCAGTCAAATGGTACCAGGAAATGCATTTTTCTAATAGTCAGTAGATAGAGTGCTTCAGAGCCAGGAGGGATAAGGACTAGTCCTTTATATATTGAACCAGGTAATAAAATTGCAGTACACATAGTTAGATATTTTACATGAGCATTGGGAAAGCATCTACTTGTGCACTTATCCAGACAACATGACTTTTAAGTTAAGTATTAGGAATTCTTCAACTTTAGAAGAATTGATTGAATGTACTTTGTATTGTTGATGACATTTTTTATAGAACTCTATGGAATATAATTA
Source organism: Rhabdomys pumilio (assembly GCA_030674055.1). Classification (NCBI taxonomy): domain Eukaryota; kingdom Metazoa; phylum Chordata; class Mammalia; order Rodentia; family Muridae; genus Rhabdomys; species Rhabdomys pumilio. The sequence goes on from JANHMN010000008.1 coordinate 43,812,909, forward strand.
TCCAACAAAAACTTTGCTCCAAACTTTGGTTAACTTCTGAAAATACAGAGAATGAATAAAACTCAAATAAAAAATTGCAAATGCTCCTGTTTAATATTTTGTCTACATTGTCCAATTCATGTTAATCAAAGTAAATAATACTAGGGTGGCCCTCTTCTGGCCTTAGAATGTGAAGAAGAGTTACAGCAAAGAAAACTAAGGTCTGCTGAAGATACAGGTTTAGCCTAGTGTCTTCCCAGGAATGTGGTGTGGTGTGCCTGGGTCCTAAGGTACTCTTACTTTGAATATTTTCCACTATCCCTTTTGTCTCTAGCATACCAGTGTCACGTTCTAGTCCAAAGTCATCTGTTTTCTATGTCAGTGCTTTCAGGATTCTGAGTCCTCCTCGACTGTCTCCGAACCACATGCTTTCTAGTGCCAGTTTCCTGTTATTCTGCTTGCTTGGTGTGCTCTCACCCTCTCACTAATGCAACAGCAAGTTCTTGAAGGGCAACAGTCCTTCCAGTTTTTTCTATTACTTTGGAAGTGAAGCCGAGTTGAAAAATGTCTTAAACACGATGCACTTGCATCATATAAAGAAACAACAATAAAATGATTTTTTTAGGTCATGTAGAAGGACAAAGAGCAAGTAGCAAGTATATATAAATCACCTATCCAGAGGGAATTGGCTGCACTTAAGATTCTGGTTCATGGAGGTTCCAACAGGTCTCTGGACACACATGTAACATGATTTTTCATACATGAAACCATCAGCTATTTTGCATGATCTTAGTGGAATTCTGTATTGTGGAAGTGTTTTCAAGTAAGTGATTATTATCTGTCATCATTATGAGAGACCAGCATTCGTTACCCTGTAACTGACTGTTTTTACATTACACGGTATAGGTTTTTTAGTCTTATAACACTTGAGTGAACATCTTTGTAGCACATGTTGCACCTGTGCTGTTGTTTCTTCTAGAAAAAAAATCTAAAACTGGAGTTGGTAAATAAAAGAAGTTGGTAAATAAAAGAAAACATCTCTTTTTGTGCTTGTATTCCTTTATCATGTTATTTCAGCTAGCAGACTCCTTTCTAGAATTGTGACTAGTTACATTCTAGCCAGGAGTGCACAGGGGCTGGACTGCAGCTCGACGATATAGCTTGTGTTTAGAATGTCAAGGCCCTTGGTCAATCCTGTGACTAAAGCAAGATGCCTGCCATTCATTTCCCTAAGCTCTTATAATGACTAGCTCTTCTCAGCCTTGGGATCTTAGAAATGTCATAGAATAAAAGTAGCAAGTCACTCTGTCTTAATTACATACTAAGTTGAATGTTATCAACAATTGATATTTATCATTAGAGCATTGGCTGTGTCCTTTCCAGGATTATATTTTCTTTCTTATTGATTAGGAACTCACCGTGTGTATGGATCAGGAACATTTAAAATATGTATGTTATTTTTTTTGTTTTGTTTTTTTCAGGTTTCTATTTTTCTTTTAGCTTGGTCAATGATAGTCTTGTGTGAACCTGTAAACACACACACACACACACACACACACACACACACACACACACACACACTCTTCCTCTATAGAAGATTCAAATTTTTGACCATGTAATCAAATTTACTCTTTTTGTTTTAAAATTTAAAGTTCTACTTTATTACATACTTTAAAAAGCTCCCCTTGCCCACAAAATAAATAAACATTTACTCATCTTTTCTTCCAGAAATTTTATGATTTTATCTTTTTCTTTATTGATCCTTTTGAAAATTTTAGTTATTAACCGTTATGACAATACACAGTAGTTTATACCCAGTTTTGTGCCTCTGTCTTGGGCTACGTCTAGTATTTATTCACAGGATATCGTTCAGAAATATCACATATTCAAAAACCTTAGCGTCATTATGAATTCCTTTTATTGTAAGCATATTGGTGACAGGAACCACTGATTCCCAAGTATACTCTGCCCCGTGTCTATAGTAGAGAACTATTTTGGTAGCCCATTCCCTTTGGACAGGATGTGTTCTAACCAATGGCTGTAGAGTAACCCAAACTGTCCCTGTGTCTGATCATTTTCCTTGCTTCCCTCTAGGAACTCCTACGTCCGTCTCAGACACCTGTGTACAAACACCTGGGTTCACAGCACAAACATCCCCATTGACAAGGAAGAGGAAAAACCCGTGATGCTGAAAGTAAGTCCAGAACCTGGCTGTCTCCCTTAGTCTCTGATAAAAGGGCTCCTTGACAACAGGGAGGGAGAAATGGAACTTGAGAGTATTGCCCTGTTGCCGCATTTCTTTTAGCTTTGATCAGAGTATAGTCATGACCAAACTTGAAGTGATTTAAAAGAAAAAAAAAATTATTCCCAGGGATCTGGGTGAAGCAAGCTTTGACAATAACCAGACCTTTTCTTTTATTCTATTGGCGTTGAGCAATTCTCTGCATTTCATGTGTAACATGACTTTGGCTGTGGGAATGTTTGCTTGTGTCTGAGATACGTTGATATCTTGTTTATTTCCCCCCACCCCCATATCATTAGTATTTTTTCCTTCAGCCTGTGTGAAAAATATACATATACATATACATATACATATACATATACATATACATATACATATACATATACATCATATACATATACATATACACATAGTCTCTAAAAGAGTTTTTTCCATCCCCGTTTACTGACACTCCTTTTCTCCACCAGTCACTAAGCTTATGTGGCATGAATGCACCCAGGAGTTTTCCTTTTAGAATTTTATTTTCTTCTATGGGTGTTCTCAGGTGCGTAGAAAAATTGAAAGACTGGCACAATCTCTCTGTTCTGTCAAGTCAGTAATTGCCATTTTCCGTATTTACATTTTCTCTATTAATGAAACGTTACTTAATTATCAGAATCTTACGTCCTCCCTTTGACCAAGGAGCCTGTAAGATTACAGTTGTTCCTGTTGCCTGTATTCACCCGCATATTTCCTTCTGCTCTTTTCCTTTCTCAGCATACAGTGTATACTCTCATAGATAGCTCTACATAACACAGTAGTACCGTGCTCAAGGAATATACAGAGTGCAGATGTCTCACCATACAGTGTACACTCCCATGAAAATAGCTCTATGTAACGCAGTAGTACCATGCACAAGGAATATACACAATGTAGATGTAAAAAAAAAAAACAAAACAAAAAAACAAAAAAACATACCCCCCATTTGCTACCTCAGCAGTCCCCTCCCCCAACTAATTTTCTGTTTGTAGAACATTCTTCCAGAAGTGTTCTGTGTCTATTTGATATTAATGCCAAGAGAACTTCAAGTTCCTTGGCTTGCCCAATATCCTGTAAACAGTGTTTGATTAACATCTTACTTTCCCAATCAAGATTATCCTACAACTCCCTTGCCTTTTAGATTGGTACCTCTCCCCTGAAGGAGGACAAGGAAGCATTCGCCATAGTTCCTGTTTCTCCTGCTGAGGTTCGGGACCTGGACTTTGCCAATGATGCCAGCAAGGTGCTGGGCTCCATCGCTGGGAAGTTGGAAAAGGGCACCATCACCCAGAATGAGAGAAGGTGAGGGTGCCCTGCATGTGCTGACACAGCAGTCCTCAGTGGTGGCTAGACTTGGAAAAGCCCTTGGGGAGCAAGAACATCAGAACTCTGAAGAGCTCTGTGTGAGAGGGGCAGGTCTAAGTTTTCACGGGCGGGTTCAATTTCTGATTTCCAGAAATGGGCACGTTTATTTATTTCCACATGTGTTTTGTTTTGTTTTAGTTGTATTCTGCAGCTCAGTTAGCCTCAGCTGTAATTTCAAGGCTGCCAGAAAGTTCTCTTCTGTTTACCTTGTTCTTAAAGCCTGAACCTTTCTAGGCAAGGCTTTTAGCCTATAGAAGTTTGGACCCTGTCTTTAGCCAGCTCTGTCTCTTAAGGTCTGTCACGAAGCTGCTGGAAGACTTGGTGTACTTTGTCACGGGTGGAACTAACTCTGGCCAAGACGTGCTTGAAGTAGTTTTCTCTAAGCCCAACCGAGAGCGGCAGAAGCTGATGAGGGAACAGAATATTCTCAAGCAGGTCAGTGGGTCTTGATGTGCTTTGGGGTGGGCTCTGTGAGAAGCCTGTGGGATCCCTCCTCATCCAGAGACACATAGACGATTCTTATCCTCAAGACTTACAGTATGGATTTTTTTTTTTTTAAGTACTGAGATCTTAAAATAGTTTTAAGTGTATAGCAAATGTAAGTGGCAGGAGAATTTCCTCTGTTCCTCTGCCCCGGGGTCAACATCCTGCAGCAGAATAGAGCATTTGTTGCGGGAGTGACCATAAATAGATACACCACTATTAACCAAGGTCCATAGTCTATGGAGGTGTACATGGTTTGTTTTTGACAGATATATATAATAGCAAATGTGCACTGTCACAATATCATTGCCTGAAAAATCCACAGAGTATTTTTGCTGCCCCCAGATTTTCTGCTTCACCCTCTCATTCATCGTTCTTTACCAGGCCTTACACCCACCCCTCTTCTCTGTGTTCTGCCTTGTTCGGACTGCCATATAGGTGGCATTATGTAGCTTGCGGCCTTTTCAGCTCTGTAAGGCTTTCCATGCCTTCTCATGGCGCATTGCCTTAGTCCAGGTGACAGATATCGTACTTACTGAACATGAGCCAAGTGAGTGCTCACCTGTTAGGTACCCTAGGGAATGTTCAGGTGGCACCTTTACCATCTTCAAAAGTAATATAATGTGCCATATTTCCTTATGGTTTCTTCAGATGTCTAGGGAATTTGCAGTATTTGCAGAATTTGCAGAATCTCAGAAGGCCTATATTAGCTCTTAGGGACAACTTTAGTGATCACTTCCAGATATTTTCATCAACAAGGAGTGTGAGTTTACAGGAAGTATCTAGATGACATTTGGCTTGTAGGAGTCAGCTTTCTATCACTATGACAGCACAGCTGGAAAAGAAATAATCTTATAGAGAATAGGTCTATTGCGGCTCCCAGTTGCTGGAGTTTCAGTCCGTGGTCACTAGCCCCGTCACTCTTGGCCTCTGGTGCATGACAGTGGGAGACACGTGGTCTGCTAACCCCTGTATGGAGGGAGCAGAGAGAAGCTTGTTCCTGTGATCATGCCTTTCCTATGAAACCCATTCACCTTTGAATTTGCTAGTGGCTAAGACTCACATCTCAACACTGCTGCATCAAGAACCAAGGTTTTCCTGTAAGCTTTTAGAGGCCTTTAAGATTCTGAGTATGGACAGTATTAACTTCGATACGTGGACAGATTAGAGGGAGAAGCGTGACAAATCAAGGCGGAGGATGCGCCCTGAGCGCACGCCTTGTACTTCTCTAAAGTTGCAGGAGATTCGCTTAGTTTTTCCTTGGAACTTGCTGGTGACCAAAATGAAAAGAGAGACGAGTTCCAAAGCCCCATGGTTCTCCATGAGAATCTGGCATGTGGAAATTCTTCTTCCTGTTGGGTTGTGATAGCTGAAATTTATATTTCAACAAGGTTTGAAGCCCAAGAATGAATTACACCCAGATGTTGTCAGAGCCAGAGTAGAATGCGCTAGTTCATTTCCATAATAGCCATCCCTTGAGGGGTTAAACAGGTGTTGGTCACTTACATATGCAGCTGATGTTCTAATGTTTACAACTGCTGTCTGATTTAATCCTTAGAAAACTTAAGTTAGACACTATGCTTTGTGTTCTCCCATGGAGAGAACATGTTTACTTTGGACATGATCTACACTGTTACCCAGTGTTCCTGAGATCCAGTTAATATGGTTGATAGCAAAGAATTACATTCATTTTGGTCTGACTAGGATTGTAGGCCAGGAAGCATCAAATCCAGCAGCCCTCTGAGAGCACTGTCAGTTTTTACAAGATGAAAGTTGTTTTTATAGCTTAATTCACAAGCAGACTGGGTAATTGCACCCTGTTTGTGAAGACCTGTGGTTGGTGTGGCCAAGGTCACACTGCTTTACAGGAAAAGGGTTGGATAGTCTCATGAAGCTAGGCAGATAGTTCCCAAACGGTTACAAAACCTACTGAATCTCCTCCCAGGAGTTGCGGGCCAGTTCAGTGTTTGAGATCAGCCTATACCTGTGTGTGCGTGCAAAGACACTGAGTTCAAAAGTTGAACTGTGGACATGTGTGACACCTGGCCTAGCAAGTCCTCACAACTCCAGTTTTAGTGCCTGGATCAATGCTAATCTGTTTTGATTCTGTCCCTGGCAGAAGTCATAAAGGTGTGTAATTTCAACCTAAACCCTTCCCTGCACGCTGCTAAAGGATGCTCTGTCCTGTGTATCGGGACCGATAAATGAGTGGGTGCCCAGTCCAACTGATTGACAGATTCAGGTGTCAGTTTTTTTGATGTGTTTGGATAGAGAAACCATTTGATATAATCCTGCTATCTCTATAGTTGTGATCCTTCCTGGAAAGACAGTTAGAGTTTAAAACACACAGTGATGGCTGCTTGCTCTTTCTTTTTACACACAGATCTTCAAGCTGTTGCAGGCCCCCTTCACGGACTGTGGGGATGGCCCGATGCTTCGGCTGGAGGAGCTGGGGGACCAGCGCCATGCTCCTTTCAGACATATTTGCCGTCTCTGCTACAGGGTCCTGCGACACTCACAGCAAGACTACAGGAAGAACCAGGTGGGGATTAAGATGGACAGGAAGTGATTGTTGGTTTCCTCCCTGAAGTTCACGTACCTTACTCATGAGTTTTACCTGTTAATGTACCTTTGCATTTAATGGGTAGAGAGTAGTTCACTGTTAAATTTGCCTGTAAAAAGGAAAGAGATGGTTGGCAGCCACACATAACACAGAATCCTTGAGAAGGATACAGGAGAAGCATCACACAATACCTTGTGTATACATGTAGTTTTTCAGATGTCAGTTTTAAAATATAAGAAATATAAAAGCTACAAAGCATTCTCTCTTGTGAACACATTTCAGTGAAATCTCTATTTTTGAGATTGATGTTTACAATTACAGTATATGTATATGGGATATGTGTGTGTAGTATATGTGAATGTATTTGTGAGTGTATGCATCCATCTACCCTCTTGCTTGTTTCTCTGAGATAGGGTCTCTCACTGAACCTAGAGTTATGCTGTTACCAACTCTATTTTAAAAATAAATCAGTGGATTAAAACTAATGTTGTCCATTGACAATACCCACATGTAGATTATAAGGCTTTCCTTGTTGACATTGTGTGATGGGTTTGGTAAAGTAAAGGCTCGAGAATCTGAGCCCCCATTGCCCTGAGGTAGAAGGCTAAGATGCCTAGGGCCCTTTTCCTATTGAGCCACAGGTCTCAGGCCCTGCTGCTAGTTTCTCCTAACGTTTAACTTTATCCCACTGTCTTTTCATCTCCCCTGTGGATTTGTGTTTCTTTCCCTAAAAGGAGTACATAGCCAAGCAGTTTGGCTTCATGCAGAAGCAGATTGGCTATGATGTGCTGGCGGAAGATACCATCACTGCCCTGCTCCACAATAACCGGAAGCTCCTGGAAAAACACATCACCGCGGCAGAGATTGACACATTTGTCAGTCTGGTGCGGAAGAACAGGGAGCCCAGGTGAGGCAGCAGAGAAGACTCAAGAGGATACCTCTGTGGGACTGTCCCTGGTGTTGTGTATTAGGCTTGCTGTCCTAGAGACTGGCAGCAGTCAGTTTCCAGTGGCCCTGTGATGTGTAGTGGCAGGAATGCGGTACTGGATCCTTTGCTGTAGCCCCAACTTTAGTGTTTACCAGTGCTTACCTCTCTTTTCTGCCCAACTTTAATTCCCTCATTTGCTAAATGAGCAAGGGTAAATACCTGTGAGCTGTCAGTCACATGACACATGGTAAAGGACATTTGTTTTTGCTCAGTCATTGTTTAGCCTGTGGCTCTCAGAACTCCTGCCCATAGCGTCACCATGTTCTTCGTTATGTTCAGTTGTCTCCTGGATGTTTTCCTGTATCTGAGGGCATTCTCCCCACCCTCCCATACCACAGATCTGCTCCATTCGCTTTGACCCTTCCCTATCCCTTCCTCTTTCTTCTTTCTGAGATTTCAGGTGACATGAAAAGCAGTTCACAGTACAGTGTCATCAATCGTCAGAGCTGCTATAAACATGGCTAGTTCTTATGAAGCTTCACATTTAGTCCTCAGGAAAACCCTTAGAAAGCATATACTATGTCCTTCCTGATAGACAAGGAAACCGGCATAAGCCAGGCCAAAGAATATCTCCAAGTGATAATCCATAGCAGCGTACAACGAGTTTGTCACAGGCAGCTTCAGGCATCAGCAGGCCGGGCCTTCTGGTCCCAGTGCTTTCCCTGTCTCTTTCTGATGAGAATGTCCTGTCCTGCTTCTCCTCCTGTGGGCGGTCTTACCACCTTTTCACTAGCCTCAGTTATTTTTCTTTTGTTGCTTGATTATTTTTTCCTTTTTCGTTTTCTTCTTTTCATCTGCCATATCTGACCTTCTTGTGGCCGCTGCCATCATAATCTGCACTGTGCTTCCGTTCTCTTGAGAAGGCAGTGTAGGGCTTGTCTATATGAGGGAGAGTCAGGCTCCCTCTGCTTGGTATGTGTACAACATCCTGCTTGCTTTCTTTCTGATTAGGTTCTTAGATTATCTCTCTGACCTCTGTGTATCCATGAACAAGTCAATCCCTGTGACCCAGGAGCTCATCTGTAAAGCTGTGCTGAATCCCACCAATGCTGACATCCTGATTGAGACCAAGTAAGTACCATCTAGAGACATATACTAACCGTAAGATACATTTGATAGGAAATGGCTATGTATGCTCATGGGAACTAAACCTAGCTCCTTCTCTTCAGAGCCTGTGGTTTTGGTAGCATTTCAGTTGTGTTTCATAGGCCTTGCTTAAAAGAACTATTGAGCTTGCATTTAGCTTGCTTTTGATGTGACCTTCTGTACAGAAGAAGGTCACATATACTTTAGAACTGTAAACTCACCAGGGAGCATTTGACACACAGTTTAAAGAGTTGATGAGCCATAAACGTCTATCATTCATTAAAAAAATAAAGGATGCTAACAAATATTCAGTGTTAATATTAATTCAGTATTGGGAAGAGTTGTACATTATCATTGTTCAAAAGTGTAATGGGCTGGTGAGGTGGCTCAGAGAGTGGAGGCATCTGTTGCTGAGCCTGAGAGCCTAGGTCAATTCCCTGGAAACTCGTGGTGAGAGGAGAGAGCAGATTCCCACAAGTTGTCCACCAATGTCTACAAATCCATTGTAGCACACAAGAAATAAAAATGTAGGAAACTGTTTAAGTAGTGCTTATTATATATTACATTATAATTATTATATATAAAAACTATATTATAGTTACAGTGGATAATAATCATAATTACTGTTATTACTCTTTTGGTAATAGTAGTTATTTACTTTTAGTAAAGGAACATTTTCTCTGGTGACTATACTGAAGCAGTATAGGCCGTATTAAAGAGTTAAGGTATAATCTAGTGGTACAGTTTTTTTCTTAGTCGTAACTTAATTTGTGTACCCCTGTTAATGCAAAGGGCCTCAACTTTGGCACTGTGACATTTGGGGCTAGATGACTTCATGGCAGAAAATGTCCTGCCACTAGAATATTTAACAAAAGTCTCCCTAGTTTGTGGCTGCGCAATCCTGGTAGCATCTCCTGGCATTGTGACAACCAAGATGTTACAGATGTTGCCAAATGTCTACTGGGAGGAAAAATTGTGCTAGTTGCGAATTCCCAAGTTAAATCACATGAAGACCACACAGATTGTGGCTCTGCCACCGGGAGAAGGAAAGAGCAAAGTGGCATTGTGTGTCTCTGGGCTGGAAGGGAAGCAAGACTTCAAAGGGTTTCATAAAATCTCCATCTCCTATTCTTTTTTCACAGGCTGGTTCTTTCTCGTTTTGAGTTTGAAGGCGTTTCTACCGGAGAGAATGCCCTTGAAGCTGGGGAAGATGAGGAAGAGGTGTGGCTGTTCTGGAGGGACAGCAACAAAGAGATCCGCAGTAAGAGTGTTAGGGAATTGGCACAAGATGCTAAAGAGGGTCAGAAGGAAGACAGGGACATCCTCAGCTACTACAGGTGAGTGCGAAGCATGCTGGGCTTGGGCTAAGAGGCTTCACAGCAGCGGCACATATGGTTTTCTCGTTGGTCACTCTTAAGGCAATGGTTCTCAACCTTTGGGGGTCAAAGAACCCTTTCCTGGGGTCACCTAAGACCATCAGAACACACACTGCAATTCATAACAGTAGCAAAGTTATATAAAGTAGCAACAAAAATAATTTTGTGGTTGGGGGTCACCGTTAAAGGGTTGGAGCAGTAGGAAGGTTGAGAACCACTTCTCTAAGTAATAGTGTGGTGTCTTGCAGTGAGGTTGTCCAACAGAAAGTCAGATGTGTGCTTTGTGAAGATTAAGTAGAAGATGCCACGGACTCAATAGTCTGTGGTTGTCTCTGTGTGTCCATGTCATAGGAGGGACATGAGTGTGATCAGCCTCTGTTGCACTTGATCCATGAACAGCACAGCCTGTATATAGTGCAGTCAACAGCAGGCAGGCTGTGGGGTCATGCTGCCTCTGCTCAAATCCTGACCTCTAAACTAGCCTTTTTGCTTTGGCTGAATTTGGCTTTATATTCTGGAGTCCTTATCTTTAAAATAAAGGATAATAGTGCCAGAACATTTATAGAAACAGAAAATGTCTCTCCATATGTGTACACACACCTGTATTTTCATAATGTATTTATCTGTGTTCATGTATGCAAATCTATGGTAAAAAGCAGGGGTTTGCATTAATACAAACAATGTAGCCCTAGTCTAAAAATTCTAAAATTGAAATACAGAACTGTTGAGACCCCAAGCATGATGCTCAAAAGGGTTCAGATTTTGGAGCATTTGAGATTTACAGATTAACAAAATTCAACTGATAAAGTTTACGCAAACTAGTACCCAAAATGTTGGTCTGGTGCATTTCCCATGCCGAGATGCTCAGTGTGTGCTTTCAGTTCTGTCCTAAAACCACAGAGGCACTCTGGCTGTCACCCTCCAGCTGCTGTCATTTCTGGGCTGTCCATCTGTTTGCTTGCATACATCACTGTATGTCACCACTGTCCACTCTCTTGACCTCTTTAGTTCCTAGTCTTGGTCTCAGCTCCAAGGCTACATAGCCTTGCCAAATGAAGCAGGGAAAAGAAAGGGAAGGGAAGGGAAGGGAAGGGAAGGGAAGGGAAGGGAAGGGAAGGGAAGGGAAGGGAAGGGAAGGGAAGGGAAGGGAAAGGAAAATAGCTACTAGATACTTCTGAAAGAAGAGGGAAGAAAACTTAGTACTTCTGATATTGCCTAATAAGATAAATGAAACTTGGCAGTTAAAATACCTTTTCTGACTCCTATATTTTCAACTCTTCTATTTATACGCATGGTAGTCTTTTTTATTATCTTATGTTAATTTTTTTAGATTTTATTTTTTTTCATGCATTGCCTGCATGTATGGTTGTGCACCACCATATGTGTGTTTACTGCTGTGTAGATCAGAAGAGGGCATTGGATCTATTGGAACTGAAGTTATGGGTGGTTGTGAGCCACCATGTAGAAGCTGGCCACTGAACCTAAGTCCTCTGCAGGACCAACAAGTGCTTTTAACTGTAATCCATCTCTGCAGCTCCTTCTTGTTATGTTTACATTATATTTCATGTGTATGTGTGTATGTTTTCTGTTGCTCAGATTTTATGCAAATGATGCCTTACAGCAGATACCATTCTAAAGCTCTTTTTAGTATTGTTTCTGAAATACGTATGAAATTATAACTTCAGTGTCAATAGGTGTAGACTGTTTCTGTAATTTTGACTGCTATATGCCTTCTGTGTGCTAACATGTCACTTTCTGTTGGCATTTGGCATTCCTTCATATGCCACAGTTGAGTTCTTTATGTGAGGGCACATCCTCACTTAATTTTGCGTACACGTGAGTATCCACTCCTTGTGAAGAGATGGATTGATGGAAACTCATATTTTTAACTTTAGTAAGCAGTACTACATTGGATGAATCAACCTACATTTTTACCAGTAGTAACTTTCATGATATATGATGCTAAAGATAGTGTAGAATTTTAATTGCACTTTATGTAAGTATGTATATGTGTATGTTTGACATTTCCTGCCTGGTTTTTGCTGTACTGTATGAAATGCAGGAGGTGCAGAGAGAAAGTGAGGAGCAGAAAGAGAATCATTTCAGGCTTTTTCATTTTTCACTATTTTATGAGATAAAGATGGTAAATGTAATCACATGACATGATTGCTTTAACATAGCCAGACAGATGTGTGACTAGTGATGTTGACCCTTACTCGGGTATACTATGAACTTTTCTTCCATCACGTTAGTTCAGAATCCAAAATTATGTGTACCACAATCATTTAGGGATGTCGGTATATAAGTTTGATAGCCATATGTCACTCCCATAAAACATGAATGAGTAAATGATTTCTTGAGCATGAGCCTTCTGTTGATTTTCCTCAGGTACCAGCTGAACCTCTTTGCAAGGATGTGTCTAGACCGCCAGTACCTGGCCATCAATGAAATATCCGGGCAGCTGGATGTTGATCTCATTCTCCGCTGCATGTCTGATGAGAACCTCCCCTATGACCTCAGGGCATCCTTTTGCCGCCTCATGCTTCACATGCATGTGGACCGAGATCCCCAGGAGCAGGTGACCCCTGTGAAATATGCCCGTCTGTGGTCAGAAATTCCCTCCGAGATCGCCATTGATGAGTAAGTTTGGGTCCAGCTCCCTGAAGAGATCTTATGTCACTTCAAAAACCCCATGATTCTAAAGTTCTGTGCAGCAGCAGAGAAGCCATATAGGTGACCTAGTGAAATCATAAAAGAAAGAAGAACTTTTTTCCCTTCAGTATTTAAATAGAATTGTGTAGCTAGCAAATATTGTTTAATTCCTCAAGAAAATAGGGTCCCAAAGTGTATTTTACTATCTCTTGTTTATCTCTTTTCTTTTGCAAATATCTAAATTTGTACTATGTCCCAAGACTGGGGAATATTACTGAAGAATCTAGAAAACTACCTGTACTTTACTGGGGAAAGACAGGCAGTAAACATAATGAGGCAGATTTGTAAGTGTACATGCTAAGGAAGGAAACGGAAGTCTGGTCCAGCTTAGGGGATGCTGTCTTTGAAGGCTAAGCAGCCTAAAAGGGCATGAATAAGAAGAGACATCCACCCCCCACCCATCTCTCTCTCTCTCAGTTATGACAGCAGTGGAGCATCCAAAGATGAAATTAAAGAGCGGTTTGCACAGACGATGGAGTTTGTGGAGGAGTACCTAAGAGATGTGGTTTGTCAAAGATTCCCTTTCTCTGATAAGGAGAAAAATAAGCTCACATTTGAGGTAAGGCATGGTGAAGTACTCTGAAATTTTGTGATCAGTGGTCATTTTTCTGTGGACTAAGTAGAAAGTATTTTAATCCTTGGCAATTGAATAACAGTGCTCTCATTTTGAAACACAAAAGGAATTTGGGTCAGATTTGTTTCAACAAAGTAGAAGAGTTTCCAGTCACTTAACCTCATAGAAATGCAGAAGGTGAATTATGCAAAGTGGGAGAGTATCACAGAGCCCCTGTACTTTTTGTTGAAAGTATTAGGAGAGAAAGTCCATGCTTGGGGTGGGTCATAGTCTCATCATCTGAGGAACATAAATTTGTGTTACTTTTGCATTAAATAATTTCCAAGACCACCATCACTCTTTATAGATGATATTTTAGAGACTCAAAGTGCCCTTATCTGTGTTCCTACTGGTTATGCTCTGATATATTCTTAGGAAGTCAGAATACCAATTGATTAGGCCCATTGCTTTATGATTTAGTCATCAAGGTGGGTGGGTAGTTTTGCACACTTTTGTTTCTTAGTTTTCTTCTTGTGAAACAAAATAAAATTTTATCAGAAACAGAAATCCAGATGTCTGCCTTCTCTGACCATAAAGAAGGGCACGATCTGTCTTGATTAGCTAGTGAGCATCAAGTACAACAGGAGGACACAGGTCACTGAATACTAATTTCTTCTTTTTTTTTTTAAATGCAATAGGTTGTGAACTTAGCCAGGAATCTCATATACTTTGGTTTCTACAACTTTTCTGACCTTCTCCGATTAACCAAGATCCTCTTGGCAATCTTAGACTGTGTCCATGTGACCACTATCTTCCCCATTAGCAAGATGACGAAAGGAGAAGAGAATAAAGGTAACAATGATGAGGAGAAGCTGAAGAGTGAGTATCTGAAGTGTCTGTGCTGACAGATGCCCTCCCAGCCCGTGCTGTCTCATTCATGCCATGCCTTGACATGTGACATCCTGCCCTGTCCTGGTCCGTTCTCACCATTGGGAGCCTACCAATAGAAATAAAGTCTGGAAGAGTTCCATTAAGTCCATTGCCCATCATTCTTGGTTGCTCTTAGCAATTTACTCTTCCCTTTGTATCTGTCTTGAGTCCTTCCATGTGTCTTACTGAATAGTCTGAAAGTTGCCTTGTGCTTTGACCATTTGCCCCTCCAAAGCCCATGCTCTGCCATCTGTTCTCCATGCTTCTGAGACACTTAAGGATGATACTCCTATATGATGAGCTTAAAGTGCAAGCTTGTATCTTGATATTCCTTTTCACTTGTGAATAGGAAGATCCTTGTTTATATGTTTCTTTCATGCTGTATTGGGGGCGGGGGGCGGTCAGGATAGGCATAGAGTAACCATGGTGTGTCATATGCTTAGCTTGTTTTCTATAACTAGAATAGAAAAGGCATTTGACTTGATTCTCCCTATTTGCCTAGTAGTGTGTGATGTCATTTTCCATGCATTATACCATTGAGTTCTGTCATAGAGCTCTTTTCCTGTGTGTGACTCAGAAGTAACACGTTCAAGGCCAAGTAGCTTTTGTTAGCAGCAGCAGTATTTGTGCCCTGCTTACTTACAGTCCTGTTCTGTGCACAATCACAAGCACACATCATTGTTGCTGAGTCAAATTTGATGATGAAATTAGTAAAGAAACAACACCCCACTGGAGATGTCAAAATCATGGTATTCCGCTAATCTCAGAAGTCTTAAATTTGCAGTGCTTATTAACCTTTCTGGGTCCCTTGGTCAAGAGAATGTATCTGAACAGAGATGTGTTAAATAGTTTGCCTTAAAAAAACCCATGCCCCTAATGAGATTTTTCAGGCTGTCTCCAAAGGTGTCATGACCATGGTCTGACTTGGCCTTTTCTAGGCAGTAACGTGATGAGATCTATCCATGGAGTTGGGGAGCTCATGACCCAGGTGGTGCTTCGGGGAGGAGGCTTTTTGCCCATGACTCCCATGGCTGCTGCCCCTGAAGGAAATGTGAAGCAGGCAGAGCCAGAGAAAGAGGACATCATGGTCATGGACACCAAGTTGAAGATCATTGAAATACTCCAGGTATGGTGCAAGGAACAAGATACTCACGTGGTCTGTTTCATATCACCCCTCTCTGCTCTGATAGGGACCCAAGGCATTCTGGGGGAAAAAACCAGCAAAAAATGTTAGCTCACCCCGATGTATCATTTCAGAATTGCTCCTTTTAATTGTTTGTTGCCATCTCCCACCCTTCCCCATCCTTGCTTTGTCTATTCAGCCAGCCCAGCATCAGTTACCTTAGCTTTACGCCACAGCTGCTCACCCTGTCTCTGGCCAAGCCTTTGCCTAGAGTTCACTCACTATTCAGTCCAGGACTCTTAGTGTTGCAAAGCCTTCCTCCTCCTTTTCTTTCTCTTCTTCTTTCTCCTCTTCCTCCTCTCTGTCTCCCCCTCCTCTTCCTCCTTTTCCTGCTCTATTTTCTACCTTTTTCATCCACTCACCTACTCAGCCGTGAATGTTAGTTGATACTAACTGCACACCAACTCCCTTTTAGCACTTGAGAGCCAGCAAGGAACAAAATCCATTAAAGTTCTGATCCTAAAAAGCTTCATTTTGAGAGGGAGCGTAGGCACACCTCATCTGAAAATCAATGCTTAGTTGTTAAAACATAAAGACGAGTTAACTGGGAACTGGAATGATGACTGAATGGTTAAAGGGACTTGGATGCCTTTCCAGAATACCTGGGTTCGATTCCCAGAAGCCATATGTTGGCTCACAACCATCTGTGACTACAATTCCAGGAAGCTGAATGGCTTTCTTCAAGCCTCCACGAGCACCAGGAAAGCAAGTAATACACAGATAAGCATGCAGACAAAAGATGCATACATATATAATAAAAATTAATTCTTATTTTTAAAGAAGGGTCAGCTGGTTTGGAGGACACCATAGGCAGGGGGCAAAGATAATGTTTTTTTTATGTTGTGAGAAAAGACCTCTGTAGTAAATTGGTTTGCTCCCCACAGATGCAGTGAGAACTGCCTATGGCCATACCTTGTAAGTCTTAGGATTTAGCAAATGCAAGGAGTCTGAAGTAGAGACAAGTTTGGGAACAGCTATTTTTAAGAGGGAAAGGGAAATGGTAAATCATCTTGAATCAGCCAGTACACATTGCCACCCCTTTTTTGATTAAACCAGTTAAGTGGCAGTTGATAGGTCATGCCTACCAGGTGTCTACTCTTACCATAACATAGCTAATGCGAGTCTTTCTACTGAGGAACATCTTCGGGCTTGAAAGTTACACGCATGGAGCAGAAAGAGAGCATCACAAGCTGTTGGGAGTTCAGAGATGTAATGAGGCCAAGAGTCTCCAACTGACTTTTCCCCCTCCACACACAAGGACTTGGCTCACTCTTAGAATTATTAATCTGTCTTCTCTAACATGATTATTTCCATCTGCCATGCCAATTGCTATATTCCTACAACTGAAAAATATATTCAAACAAAAGGAAGCCTTCCTTCCTCACTAATAACTACTCCTTCCACATCTTCCTACCTTTCTGTATATCTTCCCAGGCCCTGGCCAGCCATCTGGCTGTCCTTTAAACCTATCTAAACTGACACCTAGAGGTAACAATTATAGTTGGTTTTGCATAATACTGAATTTGAGGTTCTGGAAAGATACTGAACCGGATGTGCAATAGTCCTTGGGAATGGGGACTAAGAGCTTGGAGACAGGTCAAACATCTGTCTCCATGTGGGATCTGGGACAGCCTGCAATTGGGTAAGGTCACCCAGAGGGCCAAGCAGAAGCTAGGAGAGAGGAAGGAGGGATGTCAGTAGGATGCCTAAATGATGCAGCTGGCTAACTTTTCTTTGGGTTCTAGCAATAATCCTTTGGAAAGTGTCTGCAGGAATAGAAGGACAGGGAATAGAGGAAGCTAACAAACCAAGAGCCCAGGGGGGCTATACCTAACCAGAGGAGACAATCAGAAATATAAATGAAGCTAATTCTCGGAAGTAAAAGCAAAATTTCTGTCAGTTCATTTTAATCCAAAGCAGCCATCTTCATCTCTGGTTAGACCCAGAGTCAGCTTTCAGTCTTTGCTGAAATATAGTTCTGGTTTATAAAGAATGGAGGCACAAGTGATGTATTATTCTGGGTGTTTAATTTAGGATGCCAAAGCCTACACTGGAAGCTAAGGTGTCATGGGCAGACAGGATGTGCCCCTTAGAAGTCTGTTATTGTTAAAATGACTGTTGAAACCTAAGACAGATATTTGAGTCAGTGCTTAAGGTAATTGATGCAGCTGATACCAGACCCTGCCAGAGTGCAGCGGCTTGGCAAAGTGTTAAAGATGGTATGTTAATGTAACCAAAGTGTTTCCATTTCTCCTTGAATCTTTAGTTTATTTTGAATGTGAGATTGGATTATAGGATCTCCTGCCTCCTGTGTATATTTAAGCGGGAGTTTGATGAAAGCAATTCTCAGTCATCGGAAACATCCTCCGGAAACAGCAGCCAAGAAGGGCCAAGTAATGTACCAGGTTAGTGATGCCAGCATGGGGTTTCAGCCATAGAGTGGGATATAATGCCACTTGGGGCTTAAAGATTGAAAATTGCAGTATTGTAGAGACTCTTTGATCAAGAGTATATTGAGGAAACAAACAAACACACAAAAACAGTGCTTCTTGGGGTTACACCTTTAGGGACTGAAGAAACCTGAGGTCTATTGTGTTGGGAGTTTCCTATAAAGCAACTCAAAACCAACATAATGCCAAAGATATTTTCCACCAGCAATTTTGTTCCATATTTGAAGTTCTACTCAGCCATAGATACTGGAGAAGACTAAGGGAAAGACTGGTAGTTGTGATTCCCATTCAGCACAAGTTTTTTTTGGAGTGAGGCCATTACACTTCTTTAGCAAGAAAAAGATGACAGGTGTGAGGGTCATCTGGGCTGGCCTGGCTCCATGGCTTTGTAGGTTAGACGGGCAGGTTTGAGGGTTGCATGAGAACATTGCTTTTGAAGCACATTAGGCTAAGTCCAGCAGAAGCAGGTTTTCAGTCCTTGTTGTGTCTAACTTTATGTACTTTCACCTTTCAGGAGCTCTTGACTTTGAACACATTGAAGAACAAGCAGAAGGCATCTTTGGAGGAAGGAAAGTGGGCTTTCATTGTCTCATTGTGTGGCAGTTCTAGTGTGGAAGGAAGCCCTTCTGTAACTCTCACAGGGATTTTTCTTGAGCATTCAGCCTTCAGGTTCTTGTATTGCTCTGTTTGGAATTACTGAGTCACAGAACTTAGGTGGTACACCATGCCTGTGTGCATTTCCTGACTAGGACAGAAAATATTTAGGGTGTGTGTGTCCTGCCTAGGACAAAAAAGTATTAAGGAGTCCTAATATGTATATATTTGCAAGGTTACTTTTACATGGTGTGGATCAATAGAGTAGAGAAAGGGGGTTAAAATCAGATAGAGGTTACTAATGTCATTGACTTCGTCCACTGATAGCCAAGCTATGCATCAACAGCAAAAATAAATAACAAAGAAAACCAACAGCAACAAAAGTTAAAAACAAAACAAAACAAAACAAAACACATGTATCCTTTAATCATTCCTAATGGAAATGCCTCCTGATATTGCAGGCCTTAGTTTTAACATAAAACATTATTAGTATAAACTCACATATCTACAGTAAATATCCTAAGGGCACAGTGATTATAACCAGCAACTTGGTTGAACTGTTCATTGCTTCATAATACGCATCTCTAAAAGTCTTAAGAGTTCGAACACCAAGTATTTCTCACAGCTGTCTGGGCTGACTGAAGCCCTGCTGAGTGGTTCTAGTTACTGTTGGGTCTGCCATGCAACTGTTGTGATACGGTAACTGGGAATGGCACACACTAGCTGTCTTACTCATATTTCTGGTGCTGATAAAGGCTTATGCGGAAAGCTGAGGTTTCAACCTCGCTCCACACGGCCAGTTTGTGCTTCTTTACAGAGCAGTGGCTGATTCCCAGAACAAATGTTGCAAGAAGACAAGCCAACAGAAAGCAAGCACTTTCTAGATTGCAGACTAGATATTTTCAAAACTGGTTTTATTTTATTACCAGGTGATGTAATAAATGCCAAGCTACAGCATTTTCAACAAAAAGCTTACAAGGAGCACATTTGTTGTAGATTTTGGAGCACAGATGAAGCCCAGTGGAAGAACTAGGAGAATTAGGGAGTTGTAACATTGTAACTGTCCCCTCTTCTCACAGTGGAGCTGAGGGTAAAAAGTGATTGGCTTATAAAAAAGAAGCTGGTGAAAAGCGAGGGTCCATTGGATGGAGTCGCGTTTGAACTAGAATTCAGCTGTCAGGGCTCACATGCATGGTCCTGGGACTGTGGTTTTACTTGGTCTCTTTCTCTTCCCTGTGTTCCTGTAGTGAGGAGAACACACCTCTAGACCTGGATGACCACGGTGGCAGAACATTCCTCAGGGTCCTGCTCCACTTGACAATGCATGACTACCCACCCCTGGTGTCTGGGGCTTTGCAGCTCCTCTTCCGGCACTTCAGCCAGAGGCAGGAGGTCCTTCAGGCTTTCAAGCAGGTACTGCCTGGACCAGCGTGGCCATTGGGTAGCAGAAAGCTGCTGTGCGTTGTGTGCAATGAAAGAATTACGGGTTTCTCTCTATCTCTCTGTCTCTCTGTGTCTTTCTGTCTGTCTCTGTGTATGTGTGTTTTAAGGTTCATGTAACTAACATATTGTGTTCATTAAGGTTCAACTGCTGGTTACTAGCCAAGATGTGGACAACTACAAACAGATCAAGCAAGACTTGGACCAATTAAGATCCATTGTAGAGAAGTCTGAACTCTGGGTGTACAAAGGCCAGGGTCCCGATGAGCCTATGGACGGAGCCTCTGGTGAAAATGAACATAAGAAAACTGAGGTAGGCACAGCCCAAGTTAGGGATCAAGAATAGGTGAATGTCTTGGGTGGCCTGATTATTGAAAGACAATGCACAGTGTGTGTGCTTTCGTAAAGTGTGATGTTCACCACAAGAAGCACCTACCGCATGTTCTTTTTGTTCCCTAGGAGGGGGGTAACAAGCCACTGAAGCATGAAAGCACCAGCAGCTACAACTACCGAGTGGTGAAAGAGGTGAGCGGCCCCTGCCGGTGTTCGTCCTCATGACTCTAGTGAGCTTTAGTCAGCGATGGCAAGTCGAAGGCACAAGGATGCGAGCTCTTTTTCTTTGTTCTAAAATTTGACTGTGGAGAGGAGGAGGTCTCCCTTAGGTTGAATATTTGGTTTTCGGCCTCAGGTCTGAGTTTAAAACCCAGCTGTGCTGTGTATTATCTGAGTGTTCTCAGCTCCTCACTTTTTGTAGGCATTGTTTTGTTTTGTTTTATAGGAACCACATAATTCTCAGGTTTTTGAAGTGGATCCAAGATTCATTCGTATAATCACTAAGGGTTTCTATCTATGCTTGGCTTTAGAAATCTCTGCATATAGTAGTTTGGGCTTGGACATGTTGCGTTTTTAACCCCAGCAAAGCCCTCCTAAGGTCTTGTCAGCTGTTGCCTAGGCAGATCATTTAAGTGACATGAACCCATCTCACTGGCCATTGAAACCTTGATGTGCCATTTATTAGGCAGGACACACTTTTTTTGTATAGATTACATTTTGTACAATCAGCATAGATACTACGTTCTGGAGGAATGCCTCTGTCCTAAGTTGTGAATGTATTATGACCCCTCCCCTTCAGGCCTCTCCTCACACTACAGTTCCTGGTTTTCTGGGGCTTCTTTCTCTCAGATTCTGATTCGACTTAGCAAGCTCTGCGTGCAAGAGAGTGCGTCGGTGAGAAAGAGCAAGAAGCAGCAGCAGCGGCTGCTGAGGAACATGGGTGCACATGCCGTGGTGCTGGAGCTGCTGCAGATCCCCTACGAGAAGGTGAGGGGCCCACATCCAGGCTGCTGCTCTCCAGGGTGGGCTGGAATCCCACTCCAAAAGTCTTCACGATTGGAGGAAGTGGGTGAGGACCAATGACGTGCTTATGACTTAAAGCAAGTCCAGATAATTTATATGAGAAAAATCACCTCTCCTCAACACCTTCAATGTTTATATTCTATAAAGAAAAGAAAGATCTTGTTCTTCCGTCATATCCAACCCATCCTAGATGGGGACCACTAGATCTACTCCAGAGGTTACATATTAGCTGGTGGTGTCCACCTTTGTCTGAAACACGACTAAAACAAGGTAATCTCTACAAGTCATTGGAGACGAGTGGAACTTGCTCTAGTCCAATGTTCTATCATCTGAGTATATTTTTAGACCAAGTACTCCTTTTTTTCCAAGTACACCTTCCTTTTTTTTTATTTGTTTGTTTGTTGTTGTTTACTTCCAAGAGATTGTATTTTAGAGGGGCACGATCTTGATTTGAATTCTGTTGCTGTGATAAATAAACACAGTGACCAAGGGCAGCTGGGAAAGAAAGGGTTTATTTCATCTTACAAGTCTCAGGTCACAGCCCATTACTGAAGAAAGTCAAGGCAAGAACTCAGTGTGGGAACGGATGCAAGACTATGAAGGAGTCCTGCTTACTGGCTTGTTTCCATGGCTTGCTCTGCTTGGTTTTTAGTACAACACAGGACCGCCTGCACAAGGATGGCACTACCCACAATAGGCTGTGCTCTCCCCCAGCGATCACTCATCAAGAAAATGCCCCTACAGACCTACCCTTAAGCCAGCCTGATGAATGCAGTTCCTCAGGTCAATTTCCCTCTTCCCAGATATAGCTAGATTTTGTTGAAAAGCCAGTCAGCATAGGCATAAGCCTAACTATTCAGCGTCTATGGAGACAGACAGACTCCTGTGGATACATTCAGTCAAACCTTGGAATAGAAGTGAGGCTTTGTGGTCTATTACCCACATGACATATTGGGAAACTGAGGCCTAGGGAAGTTTGGTATGACTCTGGAGTGCTTCGTGCTCCATAATAATCCCAAAGGCTGACCCTTTGGTGAAGCAGCTCCTGGAGGAAGCTGGCTGCCGAGGGACTTCCAGCACTTTGCTGCAGTTCTTATGCTGTTTATCTCCTGTGTCCTGTGGACATGCTGATGAAACAGTCATGCCTGAATGAGGACACTGTGGCCAGGCAGGCTCAAGGTGGCACAGCTGTGTGTGTATGGCCAGCTCGGCTGCCCTGTGGAATCTGGGTCTGCTGCTTTACCTTCTAAATAGCGCATACATAGAAGCTGCCTTCTCAGTCATGGAGAGGTTATGAAACAGGTGAGCTGTGCCTTTCCCCAGCCACCAGGAAAGCACAGGCTGAATCCTTCTGGGAAATTAGACTTGTAAGTAACCTGGAGTTAACGCAAGTATGCATGTTATCCACACGTTTCCAGTTTGTAGTATGAGGAGATGGTTTTGATGTCCATAGCTTGGTCCTTGGTTTTAATGATAGCCATTCATAGAGCAATGTTAAAGTATGGACAACCAGATTGATCTGGAGACGGTGCCTCTATGGCAGAACTCTGTTTATCTCTGTCTCTTCTGTGTATACTCACTCACTGTGAGAGAGGCACAAACATCCCAGTTTGTGTGAACAGCCGAGATTCTCAGCAGGTGACATCTTGTAACACAATGCCTTTCAAGCATGCCTGCCTTGTGAAAATGCCCTTCAAACTCCAGAAGCCTTCACCACCCCGAGCTCAGCAGATTTCATTTTTAGTAGAAGACATGGAAGCATGTAGAACTGTTAAGGTTCCCATTCTCAGCCAGCACAATCAGTCTGTCCTGAGTCATCTGATTTCTTAATACCTAGAACTTTTGCCCACAAATTAGAAGTTGGCATAGTATCCACTCCCTCCGAGAACAACAAAGACTTGTTCTTCACTGGTTTTGTTTGATTACCATAGCTGCTTGCTCATAATCTTTCTATCGCTTGGTCCTGATAGGTTTGTCCTGCCTTCTCCCGGGGTTATTTTTTGGGACAGAGTTGACAAGTTATAAACATAGGGCAGTTCCAACTCACCGCCTGCTTCTGCCCAGCATGTCAGCTCAGAATAGCTGTTGCATTTCCAGATAGTTGCATACGCACCTACAGTGTTTGGGGGATTAGCTTCTTGACTCACTAATCCTAAAATATTTTCTGCCTTGTTCCGTCAATTTGATGACCTCAGTTCAAACCGAGAGCTGACTTGTCCTGAGCAGTAACTGGCTAAGCATTCCTAAAAGTTCCAGGTCACACAGCCAGGTCCTTCATGTCCAAGTGAAATCAGGGCAAAGTCTCTACGCTTTGCTGTCAGTCTCCTGCCTGGAGGAGGAAGTAATAGATACGTGATGCTTCAGGAGTTGGATGCAGTAGGATGTGAATGGTGGCTCCACTTTGGAGAGTCTTATTCTCCCATTATTGCCTTAAATGTTTGTAATTGAGAATTGGGCAGAATGGCAATGGGTTTTATGTTTCATAACAATGGTACTTAACTCTTTGCTAGCACTAAAATTTTTAATATGAAATCACAGTCTTAATTGTGGAAGAGTCACATGACCAACAGTGTAGACTACCCAGGGCAGATACTGTCCCATTTTGCAAAAGGAAAAGCCAAGTCTTAGTTTATAAATATGACTGGGGTTACAGAGAAGGCAGGTGTCTTGAGTGCAGGTGTCTTGATTTATAATCTACTGTTGTCTCTTCTTCTCCCTGGCACATGCTTCTGGAAGTTACCATGCTTCACAGTAGCTGTAGAACTGACATGAGCAGATGACCTGAGTATGTGCCAGCAGGGGTAAAACGGGCTCTGCTCCACTGTCAGGACCCATTCTCAAAAGCAGGAATTTGGAAATTGCAGCCGAAGACAGACAGTAGAATTCTTCTGTTGACTTTAACTCTGCAAAGTCAAAATTTTCTTATGCAAAATCTTTGTGTTTGTGTTAGTGGCCAATGGGAAAGAATTTATTTTCATTTACAAGGCATGGGTCTGTTCCTTTCTGGCTAATTCTCAGGGGGTCCGGCAAGCACCTTACTCTACCATCAGTACCCTGGGCATACTCTTCTGGATCCCACCTTGGTAGAGGTATTAACATGGAGTAGAAGCTACACAGTAAGTGCTTTTTCTGTCTCTCCTCTCACACAGGCCGAAGACACCAAGATGCAGGAGATCATGAGGCTGGCTCATGAATTTTTGCAGAATTTCTGCGCAGGCAACCAGCAGAATCAAGCTTTGCTGCATAAACACATAAACCTGTTTCTCAACCCAGGGGTGAGAAGGGAGGCCTCTGGCAGCCCTGTACTGGGAGGACTGTGGGGAACCAGTTGTCCTTTGTTGTTGTGTATTCTGGAACTTGTTAGAATGGAGCATTCATTCTAAAGGAGACCATTCTTACCAGCTGTCGTCAGGACATAAATACTCCATATTGTGAATCTAGGATGTCTTGGGTACAAAGGGGGAAATTCGGGAGGGCAAAGGAGGTACATTTCCTAAAACCACCCATCACTGTGTCACAATTACCACTATACAATAGTGATATTCCTCAGTACTTGGCTAAGTATGTAATAGGCCCACATTGAGCATTTTTATTCTACATGTTTGCTAAGTGCATAGTTCTAGATGTATTCAGTAAATATAACACATTTTGTTTGATCTGCCTTCACACTCACATATATCTTATATCCGCTTTTGTTGCGTTTACTACATCATTGATGCTTTTGTAAATCAGAAATAAATGGTTTTTTTTCTCACTGTCTTCAATGGCTCAATGGCATTCCATAAAATGGCTGCAAGTTAAAAAAAAAAAAAAAGTTTACTTCCTTATTAGTGAGCAAGTAGTCACTGCCCAGTTTTTTGTTTTCTAAATAACACCGCAAAAGATGTCTTTGTCCTTGCAAATACACATACTCAGTAAACCCATTACCAAACTTTCTTGACCTGCTGACTGCCAAATAATTACACGGAGACTTATTATTTATAAGTCCATCAGATAGTGAGGAAGCTGTAGGTTTATAAAATACTGAGGCAGGTGATAAACCATATGAATAACAGTCCCAAAATCCAGCCAGTACTCGGCTCGCTGCCGGTGTAGTGCAACACAGAGCATCTATGGATAACGTGTACAAAACAAAGTTCCTAGACCATACTGTGGGAGGGAGGTCTTCTTGACTCTGGCAAGTCATATTACTGTGTGTAAAGGACATTTATTATACAGGAAAATATCGATTAATTGAGCCTTGTTAAATCAGCTTCTATGCCCAAGATGCCATCATTAGAAGCAGCCAAGAATAATTAAGACTCAGAGTGAGAGAAGACATTTGCATTGCATATGTTCAGCAAAGAATTGATACTCAGCATCTTTATAACGATTTTTTAAAGAATTCAGGGAAATGAAAAATAGCCTTTCTTAAAAAATAAAAAAAAAGAAGAAGAAGAAGGAATAAAGAAAGAGGGTCCAAACTTGATGGGCACAGGCAGTTGGTGAGACAAAGTCTTCACACCATGATGAGTTATCAGACAAACATAAATTGACATGTAAGATTTGACTAAAATAGAAAAGAGTGTGTTGACAGGGGTATAGTCTAGCTGTACTGGGAAGGAGAGATGGTTCAGTGGCTAGGAGCATACATTGCTCTTGCAAAGGATGAGGGTTCAGTTCCTAGCACCCGCATGGTGGTCACAACCACTCATAACTCTAGTTCCAGAGGATCTACCAGGCACACATGGGGTGTACATGTATGCACACAGACAAAACATTTGTACACATAAATCTAGAACAACTGTACTACACTGTGAAGTGTACTGTACAGTACACAGAACACCGTTTCAAAAGCTTTTCGACAGTGACTCGTAGACACAAGGAGTTTGCTAACTAATAGGGTAGCGTGAAGCAAGAATGAGAAGCATACTCAGATGTAGGAGTGCTTCCGGGTTTTAGTAGTGCAGTTTATCTCACTAGCCTGCTCTGGTCTCTTTCTGACCGTATCCTTGTGCTCGCTCTTGTCTTGTGCCAGATCCTGGAGGCGGTGACGATGCAACATATCTTCATGAACAACTTCCAGCTGTGCAGTGAGATCAACGAGAGAGTGGTCCAGCACTTCGTTCACTGCATAGAGACCCACGGTCGAAATGTCCAGTATATCAAGTTTCTCCAGACGATTGTCAAGGCAGAAGGGAAATTCATTAAAAAGTGCCAAGACATGGTCATGGCTGAGGTGAAAACCACGTATTTGCATCTACCTCCATCTGGTGTTCTGTAGAAACTTAAGTTAGTCTGTCTGTGTGATCTGGCACCCTCTTGAGGAGCAGTGTGAAAGGAGAGATTATATTTGTACATATGTGGAGTTTCACATCTGTGGCTTAGGCAAGTGTCTGAGCTGCTTCTTTGTAGCAGTAAATCTATTACTTGTCAGGCATTTTGGGTTGGACTCGAGACAGAGAAAAGGAAGAATGATAAACCTACATCTATGTGGAGGTTAAATGCGAGTGGGACAAGTAAGCCATGGCAGCTTCCTCTTTAGGAGTTATAACTTTCTATCTAACTATTCACCTAATTAGTTAGCTTGAACAGTTTCCACTTGATGTTTCACAAGGGGCATCTGGTCTGCAGGGTGGAGGCAAAAGTTTCCCTTACGTCTTTGCAGAAGTTGGCTCTGTGCAGTGACTGTTGTCTTTGATTAGGAAGGCCCACCCTGCAAACACAATGGTGGCTTCCGTGGAACTTGAGTAAGCTCCCCCTGTGCTTAGCTTTACTGTGACATCCACATCTGTGGCTCCAGGGGCAGCAGAGTTGGCTCCACCTTGGGCACACGTGCCTGCTTCGTTGTTTATTGGCTGGCCTGTGTTGGCTCTCATGTCTTGACATTGTGACCATTTCTGTTACATGACTGTTTTCACTGACTGTGGGGATTCAGTGAGGTAATGACAAGAGGAGTAGTAACTAACATCTACTGGAAGCCTGCAGCAGTCTGCACATTGTTCTGAGAAATTTGCGATTGAGTGCTAATTCTACCCAACAACACTTTTGAGTTGGAGGTCACATTTTGTCCCATTTTTATGTAGAAACAGAGGCAGAAAAAGGTTAGGTAACACAGCAATGTGTCTTGGGATCTAGACCCTTGATTGGAACTCATGGAAATTAATTGTTAATCAGCAAACAGACCACTGGGGGATGTGCCTCAGTTC
Organism: Rhabdomys pumilio; assembly: GCA_030674055.1. NCBI lineage: Eukaryota > Metazoa > Chordata > Mammalia > Rodentia > Muridae > Rhabdomys > Rhabdomys pumilio. The sequence goes on from JANHMN010000008.1 coordinate 43,840,415, forward strand.
CAGCATAAATGAACAAAGCCCTAGGCTCAGTGATTAGCAGCTCCTCTCTAAATCCTGCAACTTCTGAGCTGAGGATATATTAACAGTGAGTAAATACTATTGACTGAGTTTATTTTGACTTTTGTGCCAACCTTTTTAAAACCTTTTGTACTTTATGCTGTGCTAAAACTGATGTATATTAAAGTAAATTTATGAGAGGGCACAGCCAAGGAGACAAATTGCACCTTGACTTTTTTTTGCTCTGTTGTTTTCTTCTGTTGAGGGGCAGGACCTCACAGCCCAAACTGGTCTGAAACTCAGTGTTCGATCAAGGCTGGCCTTGAACTCACCATTCTCCTGCCCTAGCTTCCTGGATGCTGGCATTACAGGCACGCACCACCACACCCAGCTAAAATGATTTGACTTTTGGATGAGAGCCGAAAGAAAAACATCTTAATTAGATGTAGATAACTTATGACCAAAGATATAAGACACTGGATGGAAGACTTGCATCAGGATGCCTTCTAAAATATACCAAGATATGCAAATATTTAAGCTAGAAAAACAGCAGCCTGATAACACAGGCTAGCAGTTTCTGTTGCCTTTTAATGGTCTGGTGTGCAGAGTGGTCCTTTCCTAGTAGATCTGTTAGGGTCACCATAGTTACTTTTATATCTTTGGATTCATATGATGCTTTTAAGAAAGTTTGGTTTGTCAGTCCAGAAACACATGGGATCTAGATGAGCTTCAGACACAACCTGTGTTGGGGAGTAAGTCTCCCTTCTTCTGTATGCAGAATTTTGTAAGGCTGCCTCACTCCTGCAGGCTTGTAGCAACAATGAACACTTTTCTCTGTGTAGCTTGTCAATTCTGGAGAGGACGTCCTCGTGTTCTACAATGACAGAGCCTCTTTCCAGACTCTGATCCAGATGATGCGGTCCGAGCGTGACCGGATGGATGAGAACAGCCCTCTCATGTACCACATCCATCTGGTGGAGCTCTTGGCCGTGTGCACAGAGGGCAAGAATGTGTACACGGAGATCAAGTGCAACTCCTTGCTCCCGCTTGATGACATTGTCCGTGTGGTCACTCATGAAGACTGCATCCCTGAGGTGAGTAGCATGTGGGGCTGAGCAGAGACATGGTGACTGGCCTGGTAAGCCCTCAGATTTCAGACCCTTCAGATCATGTTGCAGAAAGATTTAACATCACCGGAACAGTGTTTTCCTGGATATTAATTTTATGTGAAAAAGAACGTGAGGCAAGTGAGTCTCTGCTTCCTCACAAAGGGTGGAATAAAAGCCTCAGGTTTGGGGAACAGAGTCAGCTCACAGAGGATGTGCCTTGAGTGAACTAACTGCCTAGAAGTGAAGCTGACAGTGGACTGAGATATCCTCACCTGGAAGTGTAATTATTTCAAGCATGAACTCAGCAGAGAAATGATGAGTGACCATTGTACAAAATTTAGAAACTACAGGTAGCTGTAAGAAATAAGAATGACCTGAAATTTCACTTCCCTCAAAGTGTACCTGCAAACCCAGGTATGGTGGCATATATCAATTATCCCAGCACTCAGAAGGCAGGGGTAGGAGGATTGCCATGAATTTGAAGCTAGCCTGGGCTACATAGTAAATAACAAGCTATACAGAGATACACAGTAAAACTCTATCCCCAGCAGACAAAAAAAAATCTTCATCCAGTTTTCCTGTTTCTTTCTGCATAGCAACCAGGTCTTCCTGTGTCCCACTCCAGTGTTCCTGTCCCCAGCTCTCAGACCCTTTTAACTTCCCTGGTGCCTACAGTTACTCCAGGCTGTAGACTAACATCTAAAGAGTTGGGCCTTACAAATAAGAGAAAGCGTGGCATTCTTCTTTTAGGGTTTGTGTTATCTCACTCAATATAATATTTTCTAGTTCCCTGTTTACATGAAAATGTCATGATTTCATTTTTCTTTACAGTTGGCTAGAATTCCACATTTTTATTATCCATCCATCAGTTTAAAGGCATTTAGGTTGTTTCCCTATCCTAGTACTGGATGATAGGGGGCCACATTTCTGCAAGTCATCTTGGTAATGTCTAATTTATTCTAGAAGACTTGCTCTCCTTGGCAGCCCTCCTCCCTCTGGAGCTCTCATTGTACCACAGCCATGTCAACACTTGATATAGTCAGCTCTCTTTTGTTTCGTTTGGCTCGGTGTGCACATCTAGTGCTCGGCTAATTTTCTATTCACATAGCTCACAATTCTCTCATTTCACTGGACGGATGAGTAGACAGAGCCACAGAGTTCTGTAGTCACTCTCATCATTGTCTATACACTCGAAAAGCAACCCCAGACTAGTTTCCTTCTAGTTCCCTGTGGCTAGATAACCATGGGTTTTTTCCCTCTGCCTCTTATGTTCATTCAGTATAAACACTATCACACATGCATGCCTTGTTCTGGCTGGATGATCGCACTTAGTGTGGTTTCTCTCAGCTCGTGCAAGCATTGCACGTATTGCTTCTTCATTATTGCCAAGTAAATACTTCCTTATGTCCAGATACCACGTTATGTTTCTCCAGCCCTCACTGGCGTGGTTGTCTGTTCTTTCTACTGGCTTGCCCTTATAAAGGGTGCAGCCGTGGACACTTAAAGTCACGTTTTATGTGGGACATCTCCCAGCCTTCCCTGCTTCACTCATTGCAAACATCTTCCTGCCTGGACTACGTAATAGTGGTGCCTTCTTGCGAACAGAAACAGTGCAGTCAAACTCCAGCCTCTCATTTGGTCAGAATCTTTTCATCAAATCTTAAGCTGAAACCATAAAAATAGTCTCTTTCTAAAGTTTTATGCTTTGGGGTTTTGGATTTTATGGTTGTGAATTTGGAAAATCAAAAGGCCTCAAAAACGAGAGCCAGCCAGGATAGTGGAGTAACACTGTCCACTGAGTCTCAGGGTGAGGAAGCGGGAGCTCATGGGGTCCTCGTGTAAGCTGGGTTGTCACAGAGCTGCTTTCTGCCTTCAGGTTAAGATTGCCTACATTAACTTCCTGAATCACTGCTATGTGGATACTGAGGTGGAGATGAAGGAGATTTACACAAGCAATCACATGTGGAAATTGTTTGAGAATTTCCTCGTGGACATCTGCAGGGTGAGGCGTCCGTGTGTGTGCATGTGTATGCGTTGTGTGTGCACGTGCATGCGTGTGTGTACATATGTGTTCGTGTGTGTGTGTGTGTGTGTGTGTGTGTGTGTGTGTGCGCGCGCGCGCGCATCCGTGCATGTGTGTGTGTGTGTGTGTGTGTGCATGCATGTACATGTGTATGCATGTGTACATGTACGTGTGTGTGTGTGTGTTTTCGTGGGCATGAGAGTATGATGGGGTTGTCTGTCATCCCTGTTCTGAAATGCTGTAAAAGTCAGTTGTGAATTTTCTTTCATGAGCAGTTCTGAATTGGAGGATCTGCTCATACTTGATGTTTTTTGTTATTCTTTTTTTTTTTAGTAATTCCTTATTTCATGTTGTAATATAAGTGATTTTTGTAAGTCAAGGCATGGAATTATTCAATTTGTTTAAAAATTTATTGTCCAACTTTAGAAAGAGCTAATCTTATTCTAAGCAGAAAGATTAAATAGTGGATAGATACAATCCAAGGCATTTCTCATTCCAAAACCTGTGTGGTCACCTATCATACACTGTGACTTCCTGTTCCACACTGAACCCTGTGAGGTCACCTGTTAGACACTGTCATTGAACCCTGTGTGGTTATGTATTACACACTCCTACACAGTGTGCCACACTGAAATTGTGTGGTTGTCAGTTACAAACTATAGCCTCCTATTCCAAACTGTGAAATTTAGTAAAATTTTTAATTGAATTAAAGAGCATAGGGCCTCGTGGTGCATTTGACTTTTCTCATTATGTGGATGACAGAGAGTAGACAGATAACATATCTGGGGCCAGTTTGCCTTTAAAGGAAGCTGGGTTCTCTACTTCCACTCCCACTTGCAAGTCCTCAAGGTCTCAGACTTGCTGAGTACAGGCAGGATGTTGGATGAGTGGCCATGCCAGTTTCTTACCAATTTTATACTTTTCTATGTCATGCTACCTGAGCTGAGTTTTCTTCTTATTCCACATTGCAGACTTTGTTTGTTTGCTCTAATTAACTTCCTTCTGGGTTAAATAGTGGCCGGCCTTTGTCTTGTGATTGGTAATCAGTGGGGAATGTCATTTGTTGGTATTCTGGAGTAGGCTTGCATGTCCGAGTTTCCGGCCTCTGTCTGTTTTCCAGGCCTGTAACAACACAAGTGACAGGAAGCATGCAGACTCGATTCTGGAGAAGTACGTCACTGAAATCGTGATGGGCATTGTGACCACCTTCTTCAGCTCTCCCTTCTCAGACCAGAGTACCACTCTGCAGGTGAGAGACCTCCTGGGACAGAGTTTTCATGTGGACATCTGAAGTCTGCATCCAGGCATGCATCCAGGCATGCATCTGCAGTCTGCATCCAGGCATGTGCAGTGAGCTGTAAACAAACCATTCTGCAAAGTCACAATGGAAGGTGGCTCTGTCAGGAGCCCGTGGGAGCAGAAGTGATGTTGCCCTTAGTATCTAAAGGGATTGGCTCTTGAACCGCCTCGGTCCTCACATACCAAAACCCAGGGATGCTTAAGTCCTGCATGCTAGATGGTGTCGTAGTTGCATAGAAGCTACCCACGTGTTCCCACAAACTTTAAATCGTCTCTAGACTTACAGTGAGTCATGCCACGCAGCCATTGTGTGAATAGAGGGTCTACTATATTGTTCAGGGGCTAAGATAAGGAAAACTCTATGAATTCTGCACAGACCTGATCTTTTTAAGATATTGTGAGTCCTTGATAAATCTGTATGGAGAACCCAAGTATACATGAGAAAGATGATCCACACTTGAGAAGTAGAGCCCTTTACCAGTCAGGTGTATCTTTTTGTACTTTTACACCAAGTGCCAACCAGGAAATCACAATGATTAGTGAGGCCAGACCTGCTTCTGTTGTAGTATAAGGTGACAATCACTGTGGTGACGCCCCTGGAGATAATGAAACAAACCATAAACTCTGTGCCATGGGCCTGCTGATGGCTCAGCAGGCAGAGGCACTTGCTCACAGGCCTGATGACCTGAGTTCAATCCCTGTATCTACAGGGAAGCAAGAGATAATCAACTCCTAAGGATTGTCCTCTGAATTCCTTACATATGCTGTTGACAGCAGACAGACAGACAGACAGACAGACAGACACACACACAGAGCTTTAAATGGGGTTTATACTATGGCTTCTCACCTTGGCTGCCACTGTTTCCTTCTGTGGACTAAATTTATCCAATTGATAAGCAAGAATTACCAGAGAAGTAAATCTTCAAATGACAAATATTCTGAATCTCTCCTAAGGTGTAGGTTAGCCATAATATCTAGACTCAAAGTCTAATTCTGAAGAAGTGGCTGATTCTGAACCATTCTCTGCTGATTAACACTCCTGTGTCACCTCTCATGCTTTTCTTCTGTAAGGCATGTCTACTCCTTAGCTGCATCTCAGTTCCTTCTCCCTCCCTCCTCACATGTCAGGGATGAAAACAACGAACGTGCGTTAGATGCACCGCATTTGAGCTGCCAGGGAAATGTCCAAGAATCAGCTTTGGAAATATGGATTCCAGGGAGGAAGAGGAGAATTTTGGGAGCTTTAGAGTAAGACAGATTGGATTCAAATCTCCATTCTGTCCTATCTGAGCTCTGTTAGCATGAAGAGGTCACCGAACTTCCTGTTCCCTTTCTTCCCCTTTCCTCCCCTCCCCTTTCTTTTCTTGCCTTCTCTTTTTCTTCTTTCTATTTTGAAATAGGGTCTTACGTAGCCTGTGGTGGCGTCAGACTCACTATGTTGCCAGGGCTTGCCTTGAGTTCCTGATTCTCCTGCTTTGACCTCCCAACAGGTGCCACCACACCTGACTTAGATCTTTCCTTGTACATCCAGCAAGGTTATGATATCAACTTGATGTGTTTTTGTGAGAATGAGATACGATGCTTATTTGAAACATTCAGTACAGTGCCTAGCACACAGCAGGTGGCTCAAATGCAGAAGACTAATAATGTGTCAGACATTGTTGGGTCCTTTGATGCTGGTCTTAATAACTAGCACCTAGCTACTAATTTTTTGAGTTAGCACCTGAGTTCTGAAACTCAGAAGGGTGGAAAGGGCTAAAGATTAAAAATAGACTTAGCTATGGCAGTGAAGGGACTTCAGGGGGCCTGGAGGGAATATGAATGATTCAAGAGAGGAGCTAAGAGGCCAGAGGAAGATGCTGTCAGGACTGCTGGACTGCTTCACATTACAGTGTGGCATCTGCTTCAGCTCTATTCTGGTAAGGGAGAATGGGCTATGTGTAGGATGTATGTTTATGTATGTATGCGATATGTAGCTACAAAATGAACTGAATGGAGGCACGGGGAGAAAGGTGGGCAGAGGGAGGAAGGGAAGGAAAGAAGGAGAAAGATGAAGAGGAACTACTGTCCCACTGTCCCTTCCACAATGCCTTACCTTCCAAAGGTTCCACCACTTTCTAGCAGTGCCCCCTTGTGGACAACTCCTGCAATTACATGTATCCTTCAGTCCCTGTATTGCTCTTGATTACCCAGTCAAACAATGAATAGACTATAGGACTACCCCTGTCATTTTGGCCAAGAAGTCAAGTGAGCTGATACCACCATGTTGCCTGTAACATTTTTTAGTTAGGAGGCTACTACTGATGACTCCTTTGATCATCTTTATATGCCCAAGTATCAGATAGGAGGAAGCAGTTGGTTCATAAACACTGATTCAGGTGAATTGACTAACGGAGAAACACTTCTCCGTGAGTTAGACTGTAGGAGTCTCATCCCAAGCTCAGCATTTACAATAATGCCCCTTCCTTCTTCACAGGGTCATACTGAGGCTAAATGAGATACTTCCAAAGTTCCTAGCACAGAGCCTGGCCCGGGGCAAGGACTCGGGGCCAATGGCTTTTTCAATTTGGCCCCTTTATGAACTCAAGAGCTAAGAAGAAGCCACCAAACCCAGGAACTGATTCTAGGTTTCTTGGCCAATTCCTCTGGCTCCCTGTACCCTTGGCCTCTATGAGAAATGTGGCTTACTGCTGGATGGTTGGGAGTGCAGGGCAGGATGTTCTTCCGGAAGATTCCAGCCCCAGCTGAGCTGAATGGGGAGAACAGGCTGAGTCAGTGTGCTGGTCTCTCTTAGCACCTTTGGATAATTTTATCCTTCCCTAGCCTTTGTCTTTCACTATAACACAAAGGTAACTTCCGTGTCACGTCATTATTATCCAGGCCCAGATGAGATCATGCATGGCATGTCCGGCTTGTATTATACACCCAACAAAGGGAAGACACATGAACCACATTTGCAGAAGAAACTGAATCTTCTATTCCTCTGTTTCATTTTCTTAAAATGGACTCTCTTCCTCCCCTAGCACTTTTGTTGGTTTCCTCTCACCACAGGAATCCCTTTAGAGTTCTCACCACCTCTTTCTTTACTCCGTTCCACTGGACTTCAGTGAAGCTGAATGAGCTGTCTGCCCCAAACAGATAACTCTGGTATGGCTCACCATACACCTTTGCCTGGCAGGTCCAAAAAGAAAAATGTCACCTGAGTAGAGATGAGAAATCCCCACTTTAAAAAGCACCCAGAAAGCCAGTATCTAATTCAGTAGATGTATGCATGTTCTTAGTTTAGAGGGAGTGCAAACTTAGTCCTTCTCATGAGGCCTAAGAGTGGTCTTCTCATAGAAGGCAAATGACTTGTGCCAGGGCTCTGAGCTAAATGAATTTTTATAGACACCACTCATTACAACTGGGTTGTCTTCGTACCATCAAAGGCACTGTCATAAATAAGGATGGAGGTAGCATTGTCACTGACAGCCACCTGGCATTCCACTTTTGCGGATTAAAAATATAGTTTGTAGGGCCAGTGAAATGGCTCAGTGGGTTAAAGGCACTTGCTAGCATGCTTAATATGCCTACGTTTGATCCCTAGGATTCACATGCTAGAAGGACAGAACTGACTCCCCATGGTACTCATGAATGCATACAATTAAACAATAAGTGAATTAAATAAGCAAACTAAGTATTGGACATGGAGATACTAGCTGCGGGTGGTGCCATGCACCTGTAATGAAGTGTTGGACATGCAGATGCTAGCTGCGGGTGGTGGCATGTACCTGTAATGCAGCTGTTGGGACGCTGCAGCAGCAGAACTATGAGTTCACAGCTCTTCCCAATTCTATTCTTGGACATGGTGCTTCTAGGAGAGTTTAGACTAAGTGACTCTGACCCACCTCACACTCCGGGTGACACTCAACACCAAGGTGAAGTCACTGACCTCAGTAATTCATCTAGTTCATAGTTGGGTGGCATTGCTGCTTTGGGGAGTTTGATTCCCCTGCTTATTCTGGTGATCAGAATTCATTAGATAATATCAAGTTTAAAACGCATACAAAATAAATTACGTGAAGTTGGTGATAATGATATTTTATTGCTTTAAAATGCTCCTGAGTTTCCCTCACCATTTAGGCATCGCATTCATCAGCTCTGTCAATATAATGAAAAACCCAGACTAACTAAATTACAAACAAAAAAAGATTATTTTGCCCCAAAGCTTTGAGATGAGGCAGCATATCATGGCAGGAGTGTCTGATGGGCAGACATGGTCAACCAATCCTCAAAACAAAGCAGCAGTAGCAAAGAGGAGGCCAAAGTCCCACCCCCTGTCAAGTCATTCTTTTGATGTCTGAAGGACCTCTTCCTAGGTCCCACCTCTTTCCCGTGGTACCACTCTGAAGACCAGGCCTTTAATACATGGCTCTTAATCACCATCTACATCAAAGCAGACATATTCTGGAATCCAGCCCCTGATCCTTCATGGAATCCTCCCACTAAGATGTGGAGGGTTCAAGAAAGTGTCTGTTTCCCGTCAGGCCATCAGTGTCCTCACAGTCTTCTTCACCTCCTCTCTTTCTTACAGACTCGCCAACCTGTCTTTGTGCAACTCCTGCAAGGCGTGTTCCGAGTTTACCACTGCAACTGGTTGATGCCAAGCCAAAAGGCCTCCGTGGAGAGCTGTATCCGTGTACTTTCTGATGTAGGTAAGGCACCCAATCAGCCTGGATGTGACGGGATGCAAATGAGTTGCCTGCTGTTTACTGAGCCTCAGCTCTCCTAAGGAAGCTGCAAAGCCAGACACAGAGCTGAGTTCTTGATTCCTCAGCCTCTGTCTTTGCCAAGCCAGCACAGTAAGAAAGTGTAAGTCCTTGAAAAATAGTTCAAAGTCAGACAGTTGCTGGTAAAGGACAATGCACCAAGACATTGAAGGCCCTGGGAAGTCCCTCATTCACAGCATGAGTTTGTTTACTCCAGCAGATGCATTCTGCTACATGGACATTTTCTTCCTGTTAAGCACCCTTAAGATCCTCAGGAGCACCCTACCACCACCACCACCACCCCCTCCCCGCAAGTGGTACATTGTCTGCATCTCCCTGTGCAGGGGCTGCTTCTTTTGCTCTCCAACCCCCAGGACTCTCATCTCAAAGGCCATTCTAAAAGGCACTTGTTTATCCTTCCGCACCCTTGCTTTTTGCAGTGCAAGGTGTTAAACCTGGGCCTATTCCATATTAGCCAAGCACTCTAGCCTGAACTACATACACTGTGACTCTTCCAAAAAAAGTCTAAGAGGTACTATCATTGTACATGTTTTGGGGTACAACATTGTCAGGGGGAAGTGGCTTCCTGTTGCCACAGAAACTTCAGATTTCTTTCTTCTAGTTGGTTTGAAATAGTTGGTAAGTCTCTGTAAATTATTATTATGCTGTGAATGCCCATTATCCAGCCTTTGTCTGGCCTTCTCCCTCTGCTGAACACTTTTCCTCTTTTACTTCTCTATCTCCTTAAAAAACGTCTTCTGACCCTTCCCCCTCCACGCCTTCCATGAGTTCTCTTCAAAGGAATAAGCTTCCTACCTCAGATGAGAAGCCTTGTGACTGAACTAAAGCCCCAGATCCTGGCAAGCAGCAAGCACATCAGAAAGTGTGTTCCTTGGGAAAGGATGGGATTGATTGGAAAGAAAGTTTCCATAGTGACCAGAAGATGAACATATGTTCCATGTTATAACTTTGGGGAAGGATAGGATATATTTGTGAGGACCCCTTGCCTTGTTTTTTTTTTTTTTTTTTTTTTTTTTTTTTTTTTTTTTTTTTTTTTTTAGGCCCTCCCTGATTTCTGTTCTCTTCCACTCTCGTCTGACAGGTATTCCATGTGTGTGCCTGTGTACGTGCGCAGATGTGTGTGCGTGTTGTAAGAGATTAGGCTAAGAGAATGCCTGGATGACCCTCTGCTTTCTTCAGATTTGTCGCAATTTGTAGAAATGTAACATGCCGTTCAGGCCAAAATGTCTGAATAAGTCCTTGCCCCACAAGTTAGTTGGTTCAGATTTGAGGAAGCCATTGACTTCATGGGAATTCAACATTTGGTCAGAGAAGCTACAAGGCTCAGTAGTTCAGCAGGAGTGACAACATGGATAAAGCTAGAAGCCAGCTCAGAGGTAGAGAACTCGTCTACATGAGGCCGAGTGTCAGTCCTGGAAACTGCGAGGAAACAGACAGGAGAGAGCTGATACTTGTGTGATATCAGGAAAAGAGCCAGCCTGGTTACTTCCCAGACCTAGTCCCATGCCTCTTGGGAATGGCCTCCTCCTGCATCAAACCATCCCTGAAATCCAGTGTGTTCCCTTCAGTTCTACATAGGTTAGCCAGGGCTCGGACTTTCTAACAGATGAGTGGGAGCCAAGTGCCCTACTTTGTTTTTATATTATTCTTTTCTCTCAGGGGGTCCCTTTAACAAACTGCTTATTCCCACTTAAGAAACTGTTAGGAAATTATTGGCTACCTACTGATTCTTTGCCTGTGCCTTATATGCCCCATTAAGATAAAAACGGTTGCTCTCCAGCACATCCTTCAGGACATCCAGCTCTTTGAGGTTAGATACAGGCAAGAGAGAACACTCCCTTTGTTTCCGGTGTTTTGAAGCAGCAGTGAAGATAGAAAATGGTTCCCTTGGTGTGGGGAGGATTCATGGGAAAGATATAAAGCAGGTGCGCTAGGGTTCCTTCGTAAGCCCCCCCTTCCTCCTCCACTCTCAGCATCTTCATTACTAGTGCATATTTGTCAAAAGCTGGAGGGTGACTGATACATTACCACCAGCTAACCTCTAGGCCTGATTCAGATTTCATAATGACTCCATGAATGTCCTTCTCTGGCACTGGGCACACCTCCACTCCTGTCACACACTCAATTGTCATGTGCCCAGTCTGGTCTGGGGCAGTTTCTCTGTTTTTCCTTGTTACTCATGACCTCAACAGTCTTTGTAAACAAGTTCTGGCCAAGTATCTTCAATCGGCCCTGTGCTAGATTTCGGTGCTCTTCCTCCCGGGGAGTGTGGAGTTGTCCTTTGTTAGGAAGGGAAAGAAGAGCTTCCAGTGCAGATGCTGGTTTGTGTCTTGGTCAGCAGAAGTTCGCTTTCTGTAGGCTGTTATGTAGAACAAAATTGGTAAATTTTAGGAAAGCAGTGTCTTGGCCAAAGCAACTTGTTTGTCTGGATAATTCTTAAAATGTACAAACTCGTGGGCATTCTTAAGAAGCCGTTCACTTAAAAAGCAAACCAGCATTGAGCTGTTACTGTGTTTTCCCCAAGCTTTAACACTTGGAACCGTCTCAGTGTCTGTGGGTGCGTGTCCCTGGAGTTTACATTTGTGAAAAGTTGAGTTCCCTCTCTCCCTTCACCAGACTATACATGCTTGCCCATTACAGGCGAAGAAAAATCTGCCGAGTGGGCGATGAGAATTATATCCTGCTTGTAGACTCATGAGTCATCGGTCTCTTTTGCAGCCAAGAGCCGGGCCATAGCCATTCCTGTTGACCTGGACAGCCAAGTCAACAACCTCTTCCTGAAGTCCCACAACATTGTGCAGAAAACAGCCATGAATTGGCGGTTATCCGCCCGCAACGCTGCTCGGAGAGACTCTGTACTGGCAGCCTCCAGAGACTACCGAAATATCATTGAGAGATTACAGGTAAAGTCTGAGGCTGAAAGAAGTGGCGTTGAATTTGACTATCACAAGTGTATTTTCTGAAGCCACAAAACATACAAGCTCAGCTACACAGAAGAGGTTTGTGAGTCCAGGAGTACCAAGTCATTTGGTAAACGCTCCCGGAAGGGGGCTCACTCACTCAAAATTTAGACAGTTGATGCTGAGTGTTAGCTATAAAGTAGTGTCTGAAATCTACATAGAATGTCCCTGTGTGGCGTAGGCCTCCTCACTGTGGCAGCTGAGTATGTAAACATTTCTAGGGACCACTTGAAAGCAGTTTTGTCTTTATCACCCTAGCTTTAAAGATGTCACCAGACATCAGTTCTGCTGCCCTCTATTGGTCTATGCAGCCTCAGAGGAGCACTCAATTTCTTAAGGAGGGAAATTCAAACCGCAGCTCAGTGGGAAGGATGTCAGTGCAGAGCTATAACAATGTGTGAACTAGAGTAATGGCTGTCATTGGAAAACAAAGACCCTTCAACAGTGCCTGGCATATCATATAGTATGCACTCAAGGGCTTCTCTTACAATGCCTAAGGTTACTGCTGTGATTATAAAAATTACTATCACTAGGAAAAGTAACTGAGTCACTGTGTGGCTCCATAATTTATATAAAGACAAATAAATTTACTGATTCATTTATCAGCCCTGGGCACTGGTGATATGTAGTGGAAAAGCCTCTTTCTCCCCCTTTCATAGAGCCTCAAGTTTTGTAAGAGACATGGCTGGCCATTAATCAGCTAATTACACATATAAACCTAAAGTGGCAACAGGAAAAATAATCTGGATGGGGGTTAGAGTAGGGAACGAGGGATGCCTGTCTAAAAACCAAAGACTGGGAAGCATCCTGTGTGAAGACTATTATACAGAACAGATGATGTGCCTGGCTCCAGCCCTTGCAGCTAATGAGATCCATGTTCCGGCCTTGCAGCTAGGCAGCCAACAGAGCTACAGAGTCAAGTAAAGGACTTGAGTCTTTCCTATGATAGAAAGCATTCCTAAGCAAATGTATCTGTCTAGCTAAAGGAGGGCTTTCCAACCTCCTGTGCTTTGGGAGAGCTTAGCAATAACAGACTTGATGCTCCATGAACAGGCAGTATTTTCTTGACAACACAGTTTACCTCAGTTACCTGCAAACATATCAGCATCTCACCTCCTTGGACTTAGATATATCCTGGGAAATGAAATAGAATGCATAGGTAGGTCATACTTGCTACCAAGGCTTGTCAGTGCTTTAAAAGACCCTGCTTGGGGCTGGAAAGATGGCTCAGTAGCTAAGAGCACATGTTGTTCTTGTAGGTGACTTGGGTTCTATTCCCAGCACCCATATAGTTGTTCACAACCATCCATAACTCCAGTTCTGGGATATCCAACCCCCTTTTCTAACCTTTGTGGGTACCAAGCATGCTCATAGTGTACATACATACATTCGGGTAAAACTCTGAGATAAAAAAAGACCCTGCTTTTGCAGTTATGTATTATCCAAGGTCCCTGTCATCATTTGATGTCCTTGTGCAGCAAAAGTTGTAATAAGGACAGTCTCCTGGCAACTAGCCACCTCTATAGTTAATCCTCGTCTAAACACTCTCTCAACATTGTCGCCTTCCCCAACTCATTGCTTTGCCATCTTTGTTTCTCTCTCCTCTGTCCTCTCTCCTCCCTCTCCCTCTCCCTCCCCCTCCCCCCTCTCTCAGTTGCTGTTGCTTTGACTGTCGCTCTCTGAATGCTGAATGTCATACATTTAAAAATACAATGCAAACAAATTCCAATGAAAAATTCAGACTTCTCAAAAGATGCCCAGCTTCATGCAGTATTAAGGAATGTTAAGGGATTGCTTCTACCCACCCATAAATACTTTCAGTTGTCTTGGAGTCAGGGCCAGTGAAGAGTGAAGAGAAAGGGGGCAGAGGAGAGGAAGAAGAGTGGTCCCCAAAGGCGTACTCTTAGGAAAGCTAGTGAGACCTTCCTCTTCACTCCCATGAAAGTCATACTAAGTAGGGAGTCTGCATCCTGCTTTTTAAGATCTTGTTGGGAGCCCCTTCCCCCACCGCGAGAACTGACCGAGTTCTGCATCTCTAGGTGTCCTAAACATTATTGCCCTGTTACCACCATTATGCAGAGTCTCTTAAACATAAGCCATGACAATTTTTATGTGGTTTTAATTTAGTTTCTATATATAAGATCTTTCAGGTTTTTTTTTTTTTTCTTAACACCCCCAAGAGGTAAAAAAGAAAAAAAAATTTAAATGAGGTGTTTCTTCCCATACAAATCCCATTGTTCTGTGTTCTCCAGTCTTGGCATGCTGCTAGGTAAACTCTGAGTCAGCAAGCTCTGGGATAGACTACAAGCCTTGAGATGGCTGCAGCATCTTTTGAAGATGGTTCCTCGTCTGTTTCCTATCATTTGCCTTTGAATGGTGTTTGTTGTGTTGGGTTGGTGGCTCTTTCAACTTCTCTCTGTTTTCCTTTCCTGCAGCTGTGTGTTTTGCATTTGAAGACCGTCATGCTATCAGGGTACATGTATTTAGCATGTTGATACAGCATGTTCATTCATTTGTGTTCTCATGTTTATATGATTATTCTGTAAACTGTGCTCATTTTTAAGAATCAGACAGCACTAGCAACTATGTAGTGGAATATTAGAATCCCCTGTAATCCCACCACCCAGAGAAAGCCAGTGGCGATGTGTTAGTGGGATTTGGTATGTACTTTTTAGTTAATGGATATTGTCCTTGAAACCATGTCATAGAATCCATACTATTGCTTGACTGCTCTATGCTCATACTGCAGACATCTTTTGACACTGTTAAACTTGTTTTTGTGTGTTGTGCTTCTGAATATGTAGAATGGCCATTGATAGCATAAACTGTCTCAGATGAAGAGGTGGAGAACAGGTTGATGTGTTTGTCCTTTGTTCTCTGGATTGGGAGGCAATGCTTCCGGTAACCATTGGACAGTATCTAATAACTGAAAATAATGGGAGACAATACTAAAGCTGCACTAACACAGCCTAGCCTGTACCACACGCTTAGGCAGAGATAGATAGCGTCTCACCCTACTCCAGTCAGCTTCCGGCTGAGCTGCTGACCAAGGCATACTCTCATTCCAGGACATCGTGTCTGCCCTGGAGGACCGACTCAGGCCCCTGGTCCAGGCTGAGTTGTCTGTGCTTGTGGATGTTCTACACAGACCAGAACTGCTTTTCCCTGAGAACACGGATGCCAGGAGGAAGTGTGAGAGTGGAGGTTTCATCTGCAAGTAAGCAGCCTCCCTTCTGGGGTGCTCAGTAGCCAGGAACCCCTGATGACCAGGCCACGCCCCTGTTCCTGAGGAGGAGCCTTTGGCCAGTTTCTAACTTTGTGGGTTCAAGGCAGATAGATACTAGAGTCCTGTTCTGACCATTCCAAAGCAAACTTGTCTATTAGGTCCTATTTACTGACACTTCCCCTCCATCTGAATCACATGCCTGTTTGGGTTTTTTTCTCCACTCAACAGTTTGGAAGCAAACACCTACCATGTGTGGTACAAACAAACAAAAAAATGTCATGACCCTCCAGGCCCTCAAGCGTCTTGGATCTGCAATGGTCTCACTGTCATTGCCTAACATGGTTTTAGATTCTTAGTTTATGCCATATGGGCCATAAACTAAAAAGAAGTCAGCAGTCTTTTGACCAAAAAAAAAAAAAAAGTCCCCATTTGATTTTTCACTGAGCTGAGTTGTTTGTCTAGCTTGAAGGTGGGTTCTGCCCTAGAAGCTCCTCTGAAGATGAGACTGTGGATACAGAAAGTGTTTTCCCAGCTATCATCCTCATGGGGTTTTCAAAAACATCCTACTGGCATATTTTAGCAGCAATCCTCAGTGGATAGACAGCCACACTTATGAGTAGGACTCTGTCTGCTCTCTCCACTGGGTATAATCTCCCATTGTATGTGTCCAGCTCCTGCCTTGTCAGCCTGTTAATCCGTCCTCAACCAGCAGGTGTCGCCTGTGAGACATGGCTCCTGACTGGCTCTTAAAGTGTGTGGATGTGTTGAAGTGTATTTAAAGTAGGAACCCTTCTCATAAACCCTAATGTTTATCCTTTAACTGACTTGTCAGACCAGGTTTCTTGTGACATGTCTTTAGCTAGAGGATGGTTTCAAGATGTCGCCCTGTTTTCTCTTATTCAGGCTAATA
This sequence comes from Rhabdomys pumilio, assembly GCA_030674055.1. NCBI lineage: Eukaryota > Metazoa > Chordata > Mammalia > Rodentia > Muridae > Rhabdomys > Rhabdomys pumilio. Next base: position 43,856,708 of record JANHMN010000008.1, read on the forward strand.
AAACATACCAAGCAGCTGCTTGAGGAGAACGAAGAGAAATTGTGTATTAAAGTCCTTCAGACTCTCAGGGAAATGATGACCAAAGATAGAGGCTATGGAGAAAAGGTATTGTATTTCATATTCATGTTCAAATTATGCTGCATATTAAACTTAAGGTTTGAGAGTGCTTGGAAACCCCTTGGTTACTGGCTGGCAGTTTAAATTTTTTTTTTTTTTTTTAAAAAAAAGGTGTTTCTCCTGTCCCAAACAGTAGCTGAATCATATGACTGTCTCCCTGCAAGTCAAATATAAATATTATTTGTTGTCTCTCATAGACACCTCCCCACATAACCTAATGTCAAGGAAATAGTTTTAAGATCTTCCCTGGTGAACTTCCCAGTGAGGCATAGCGTCTTGTGTGTCAGTCCAGATCTGTGAATTTGTGTTCCCACTCAGCACACCTGTCGGCTGGCTTACCTCTTTCTGATGGGTATTTCACAATCCTTCCAGCACCTCAAGAAACTCCCTCTAGTTCTAACTGGAAGGAAGACAAGCAAGCATGTCACCACTTTTGACTGAGATTGTGAAATGGACAGTTCCCGTGACCTGGTACTTCTTGGTAGATGGAGAAAGCAGGCGTTTGGCATGTGTCCCACATGGGCACAGTAAGGCAAGAGCAGTCCTGGTACTCATTCTCCAGCATAAGTCTCAACGCCACCAACCTTCACTGGGTAGTTAATAACGCCCACTAACTGCTAGCCACTTTGACCACTGGTTCCTGATCACATTGGCCTTTCAGAATACACAGTAACTCACTGCTCAACTCTGGCAAGAAGCCTTGGTAATTAAACCACATCTCTCCTGTCGGAATAGAGGGTGATAACCAAATTATTATAAGACCTCCACCCTATGCAAGGTCTTTCACTAGTAGCTTACCGAACAAATGAAGCTCCTCGGATAAGAGAAAAAAAAAAACAAAACAAAACCCAAGTTGGAGTGGCGGCCTGTCTCATCCCTCGGGAGGCACAGGCAGACAGATCTCTTGAGTTTGAGGCCAGTCTGATCTACAGAGTGAGTTCTTGGACAGCCAGCAATACACAGAGAAAACATATCTCAAAAGAAGAAAGAAAGAGAATAAAAACCAGAAAGGTGTAGTTGTTACTGTACTATAGCCCTCTGCGGTCTCCAGATCACTAGGCTTTTAAATACTACTCCAGCTGAGGCTATATCCCTTTTGGTAAGATGCTTTCCTGGCATACACAAAGCAGGGTTTGATACCCTGCATTGTATGATACTAGATGCATGTGCATCTTGGTGCATGCCTGTAGTCCTGGCACTAGGGAAATAGAGGCAGGGTGACCTGGAGTTCAAGGTCATTCTTGTCTGCATAGAGTTCTAGGACAAGCCTGGAATACATGAAATCCTGTTTCAAACAAGAGTATATATAAATTTCATTCTAAATGTTTATAGTATGTAAATTTGAAGTTGAAGGCTTGTTCACTAAGTAAGGATTCCATGGATGAAACCTGATATGCAGAAGCTTATAAATATAGTGTATGCAAAGCACCTTAGTCCACGTGAGAAACAATGAGATGACTTGCTCCCATATAGATAACACACATGGCCACCTGGGTAGGTTTTAATTGAAAGAAAGGGGAAGCGATGGGAAGAGAGACACCAAGGGCATCTTCTGGGTAGAGCGGGCAGAGAAAGACTGATACGTGGTAGTGGGAGATGCTACAAGAGTAAATGTCCAGAGGTTAGAAGAGTTTCTTGGGCCTCAGTTCACTTTCCTTCGTAGCTGGTGAAGTCACACCGAAGCCCAGAGGCTGATGTCTGTTTCCAGACTGCTTGGGACTGTCATCCCCACTTCAGGAAAGTGGGAACATTGAAACCTAGGGTGGGGAAGACCACAGAACCCAGGAAGATACTCTAGGAACCTGCAATTCATCCTTGAAACTTCTGGCCTTGGTGCTTTGGCAATTTGAAAATGCTACTTAGCCATTTATATTAATGGAACTTTGACCTGGGCAGGGATCATGAGTGTTTCTGCTTCCCTCTGTCTGGCAATGGCGTTGTCTCACTAAGGTTCTTTGATGATACTTCAGCAGGTTACTACCTGTTCTTTCTATACTGAAGAAGCACAACACATAGGCAGGCCAATATTTTCAAGGGTAGAAAAGCTCACAGCCAAAGCACTATTCTTTTTAAGGAAACCAGTTGCCTTGGGTTTTTACCAACAAAGTTGTCCCTGGCCATGTGCTGAGGACTCTCCCAGGCTTTCATCACACTTTTCCTGCTGGTTGCCCCTTGTGTGGGATGTTGTCATGGTTACCACCTTTCTAAGGGTATTTACTACTGTCCTCCTTCCCTGCCCATTATCAAGTCTTCATAGCCACAGAATAGAGGAGGCCTCATGCCTCACCTCTTTAACCTCCCACCCCTTTGAGCAGAAGCACCTGTGTTGGCATGTACTGTCTGCCCAGGTTCTGTGGAGAATCTCCATGAGGTCAAGACTGGGACCCCAGTTTTGCACATGCTGGTGCACTCCTTTTCCTGCCTCTCTCATGTTTGGTCTTTCAGTTCAGGCCATTTCTGTATCCTTTTCCCTAAGCTGCAGTCCCTGTGGCCGAAGAGGCTTTGTGTTCCTTTCCTCCTCTCTGATTTCCCATTCAACTTGAGGACTCTGTGAAGGTCACAGATGAGACAGAAGTTTCAGACAGTTCCTTACTATTCTACTCTGAAAGTGTTGGCGTGCTCATGTGGATCCACTTTCATAAAGGGGAGAAAAGACCACTGAGGAGAGTGACTCAGGTTACCAAATAGATTCTAGTATGCCAGCATCTCTCTAAAGCTGTTACTAACCTCTTGTGTAACAGTCTCCTATCTTATCTCCAGTTAGCCCCGGAGATAAATGTCATTGTTATTTTTAGACTCAAAGACGAATACATAGAAAAGTTCTTAATTTTGTCTAGGATCATACAGCTGAGAACAAGGCCCCATGAACCTAAACCTACAGTCTGACTCCGGTTACCTAGATTTTCACCAACATAAGTATCCAGATTAGCTACAGTTATGGGCTTTGAAGTTTGCCCATGGTCTTAACATTGTTTTCATTATGGTATGTGATTACTGCATAAAAGACAGTAGCATTATATGTTACAGAATATCTAGGGCTCAGCTCAGTTCTGATTTGCCAGTCAATTGAAAGAAGCCTTCATTAGGTAGCAGGTAAGTTTATAAATTCTGGTTGCCCCAGGACCATCAGAGACCTGTGGTTTTGAATAGATATCAAAATAGTGATCAGTGAGTGTTTAGCTCACTGTCTACAAAATGTGCTCGTCCAGGAAGTGTCAAAGGTAGGGAGTGGATGAATCACAATTGTTGTGTTACAGTGATGTTACTATAGTGAAATACCTGAGAGACTATGTCAGAAAACTATGGTAGCTCCATGGTAGAGTGTTGGCCTACCAGACACAATCCCTACTACCTACCTACCTTAATTAATTAATTAGTTAATTAGTTAAAATAAGTTATACTTATAAATTATAATTTGGGAGCCTGGAACTCTTAAAGATTGGGCAGCCCTATTCATTTGTTCTCAGGTTATGGTCTAATGTTGAGTAGTTGAAGAAATGAAAAATCACATTCTGAAACAGAAAACCAAAGGTGGACTAAAAAATCTGCCTTGCCCTTACAGCTAACTTTCCTGAGAATTAATTCAGGGCAGAGCTCGTAACTAACTCCCGTCACCCTCTGAAAACCAGAGACTCTGAGGAAGGAAAAGTGCCTAGAGTGTGAGGTGAGCTTGGGCTGTATAGAGAGCTCCAAGCCAACGTGGGCTACAGAATGAGATCCTGTCCCCTCCAAAGCCAAACCCAAACAAAAAAGAAATAAACCAATCCAAATATCAGATTTTTAGTTCCATACAAGGACAGTACCCTGTGTGTGACCTTGGGCTCTCCTAGGTCACCAGTGAGGTTCGGTGTCCCAGTGTGTGAACTGTGAGAATACACTTGAATCCTCTCCAGTCCATGACAAGCACTCAGGGAATTGAAAAACAAACAAACAAACTCTTCACCTGTTATGTCCCTGAATGCAAAGAACCAGGTAGTAAACATAAAAATAAAGAACATATGGAAGCGGATTGCTAAGGTGATGCTTGAAGTATGTTTTGGTATAAAGCTTTCCATATACTTGTAAGTCCTGTATCTTCAGAGAGGTCAGACTTCAGAATGATAGCAAGACTGTAAACACTCTGCATATGAAATGCCCACTACAGTTTGCTTTCAATCTATATTAAAACTCGCCCATGGCTAAGAAAAATATTAATACCTCTATAGCTAAGAATTTTAAAGATTGCCCTGAATCTCTAACTCACAGAAAATCTTCTGCCCCTTGATCCTCTTTGAAAAAAAAAAATTGGCATAGTTATTTTACGTACTGGCTTCTCTCAGGTCAGTTTTTATTAAAGTGACCTAGGTTTGTGTTATTGGTCAAAGAGCTTTGGAAGAGATTCAGAGGCCAGTGTAAAAGGATATCTCAGAATTTAACACTCAACTTCCCATTCTGAGTAATCTCTGCTTTAGTTCTAGAGAAAGCCAACCTCAGGCAATGCCAGGGGTATTATTTCTTAAATTGTCAATTCTCTGCTAATCACTGACGCTCCTGGATAAGTATAGTTTTGGCCTTTCTGACTACTAGCATTTCTGACAAGACTCTTCCGTTTTCAGAATGAAATGTAACTGAACTGCACCTCAGCCAGCTATCCTTAACCCAGTGTACCTGATATAATTCTCCTATGATTTTTTTCTTTTTAATTCTCATTGAGTTGATGCCAGTGCACCCACGTTAGTAGTCCAACTGGGGCAAATGTTGACTCTTGGTCATTCATGATCCCAGGTTTTGAGATATGTTAGCCTCTGCCTCCTGAAGTATATCCCAGATCTGACTGAGCCCAACAGTGGTTTGGGTTCCTGATCCTCAATAAATCAGTCAAATGAGTTAAGAGTACTCTAGTCTTTTATCCTATCCCTTCCTATCTACTTCTGAAAAGCATAGCCTGGGGAATCGGCTCCCAGTCGCACTCAGTTCAGGTTTTCTTGTTTATAAGCAAGTACAAGGCTGTCTTGGAGCTTGGATGATGGACTAGTGAGCTTTGTTGCTCAGTGTGTAAACAAAGCATGGCACATACTGCGTATTCAGTTTCAGAGCAGATGTCACTCCAAGCTGTGGCAGTGTCCAGGGTGCGTAAACTCCTTCAAACGGCCACTGCCTCTCAACACTTGAAGGTGCCGCCGCTGAGCATAGTCGATTATACACTTGGAACTTTCTAACATTTGCATTCTTGTGTTTCTCTTCCTAACAAATCTCTTTTTTTTCTCCCCCCTTTCTTCTTTTCCAGCAAATTTCCATTGATGAATTGGAAAATGCCGAGGTCCTAACTTTGTTGTTTTTTGTTTTCTAATGTCCCACAGTGGTGTCTCCATGATCCCCTTCCAGTTAACCTTGTGCTGTGTCCTCTGGTCTCTGTGTCTAGCGTCTGACTTTGTGTAGTGTGCCTTCTGGGGTGAGCAGGTTCAGTCCTGTCTGTGTTCACATTTCTCTCCAGAGTGTTTTGTCATTCGTCCTTGGGTATCCCACCATCCTCCATGGTTTGTCTTCTGGAAGAACTAACTGTAGATGCAGAAATGACAATGTCACCCTTGTGGCTCCTATACTGACCTGTCTCCTTACAGTTATAATAGTGTCTGGGAACTGATTGATACATGAGTAGATCTTATACTGGAGATTTGTTTTCTGCCTCTTGTTTGCTCTGTGTCTTTTACTACACCCTGCATGATTTTAGGCTGTGATATATACTTGGTAAGGGGTACCAGCATGATTTTTTTGCGCGGGAGGATATGCACACATGTACACATTATATAGTTTTATTGACTGATGAATAGAGTGTCCTGGGATAGGATTTTATTTGATTTTTTTTTTTGGGGGGGTTAGGCTAATTAATTAATACTTTATTTTGGATGGAATGAAGCTCCCAGATTGGGCATGCTATCTAGTATCTTTTCACTTTAGTTTAATACACCATAGTTGAAAAACCTTAATAAATGGCTTAATTACACCTAAGGAAAGTTCAGGTATACCACAGACAACCATAAGCAACACACGTGGTTATGAATTTGGACTAGCTGCCTCAGGAATGGCATTCAGAGAGGTAAATGGCCACTCTTTACCCACATAACTGGAGTGTGGCAAGCTAGGTCTTACATGTGGCTAGTTTCATTCCATACAGGTCAATAAGGTGAATTCTATATAAACACATTTTTCCCTTATTTTAACCAGTCACAGCAGGTCTATACTTTAATCAGATGTGTTTCCTAGGATGGTACAGGGGTGAGGAAGGGGAGGACCCCTGCAGCTTTGTTAATTGCTTTTAGCACAGTCGTTTTCCCTTATTTCATATGTGGCTTTCCATTTCTTAATTATTTCTATGCTTGAATGTCCTGGACTGAACTGTGTATGCTGACACCCTTCAATACCCTTGTTTCTACCTGGAGTTATGAGTGCCTCCCTGTAAACTTCTCCCCCTAGGCTATTGAGGTTGAATTTCTATTCGCTTAGGTACAGATTAAGTCAGGGAGAGCAAACCCTCCGTCACTGCGGTCTGTGTAGCATTATTAATACACTGTTTGCACCATAGTAAATCAGTTGATGTGTTTGCTTGCTCAGGATACTACTTGGTTCTCCTGGCTGGGAGTTTATTGCTTGCTTATGGAAAGATTCCACAGTTGGAGCAGGTGTGTTTATAATTATACTCTAGGAAATAGAATACTGTCTGTTTATAAAAGAAGAATGTTCTGGCAGGGGCTTAGATTCTTTGAAAATTCCCTGAGGAAGCAACTGTGGCTCCCCTCTGCGTAGTTACCCCTGGCAACCGTCAGAACCCTGGGACACCAACACCCTGTCCCTGGTCCCTCAGGCTATTTATTGGCTCTGGCCCTCTTCTCAGAGGTGACTGATTGGCCTTTGTTATCAGCCCATTCTGGAAACTACCACAGCTCCTGTGGTGTGATCCCCTCACACCCAACCTTCTACCAGTGTGTGCTTGTGGAAGCTGTAGTCCACAGCTGAGCTTCTACGGAAGTTTAATGAGAGCTCCTGCCAGCAAAGGATCAGGGCAGGGACGAGCCTCACACCTAACACTGAAGGCCTCTGAATCATCATGGTGGCAGCAGTGGGAGAAATACTGAGCATATCTGGTCCCTCAATTTTTTCATTGTGGAAAAGAGCCACTGCCTTTTTGATGACGGTAAAGGACAGTTGAGTATCTCAGGGAATAGGTGCTGCAAACAACTGAGGAGAAAGGAACAGACCTGCGTGCGCATCAGGACTTTGGCAAGACGATAAAATAAGGGTGGAGGCATAAACGTCTCATAAAGAGTGTGCATGTACAGGCCCTTCTCAGCTGCCTCCTAGAATAAAATTTTATTTGACACCAGGAACAGGAGGGTGTTGGTGTTTGTGTTTGCTTCTTGGCAAGAAAGAGGCAGTCTCTATCTTTACCCCTGACTTGATCTTGTTCACTGGGAATAGCAGAAGCAAACTGGAGGGGTGGGCGGTGGGGGGTGGTATATGATAGAGGTGGTAGGGGATAGGAAAACTACCTGCACTGGGTCAAGCTTGATAGATTGGTATATTTATGTGCTTGGGAGTATGCATTCCCCCCCCCACCCAAATCTTGGGCTGATGATAAAGGCCAGTCAATTATCAGAAGAAGGCCACAGCTAATAGCCTGTGGGACCACAACAGGGTATTGGTATCCTACGGTTCTGACAGTTGCCAGAGGTAACTATGCAGAAGGGAACCGCAGATACAGAAAGATCAAGATACAGAAAGCTTCCTCACTGGCTATAAATGGACATCAGCTGATGTTAAAAATACTGATTTCTATCACTGTAAGTATCTGTTAGGTTCTGAGTACTGTGTTAAGGGTTGGATACAGTGTGCCCCCAAAACATAGTATCTGCCTTGCTGGAGACTTTGCTAGAGACCATACAAATTAATGGAAAAGTTACCCCCGCCTTTCATGTGACATGATGGAAATACATGGAATTGTGGGGAAACATCATTTGGGGATTTCTTGCTATGCCAGAAGGTCAAATAAGTAGTCACTTCAGAGGTCATGCAAGAATGCAATGGGGAACTTCAAGGCAGGACCCACTTTTTTAAACTAGGAAATACCATGCCTTTTGAGAACATACCTGGGGCTTAGGCAGCAGTAGTGGATGATGGGGTGGCCCACCTAGGTCTTTTCATTTTTGACCTTGAAAATAAGTTTTGTGTTTTAAAAGTGTGTGCTGTAGTTCACAGGACATGCCCATTTATCTGTACTTAAGATTAGATCCTCACTGAATTACTGTCACTCTGGTGACAGTGGGCAACTACAACTTTACTTTCCTGAACTGAAAAATTTAAAAAAAAAACAAAAAACAAAACAAAACAAAAAAACCCCAGACAGATATCCTTGTCACCCAGGGTAACTGTAGACTGATTTTATTTTTTTGTGATCTTAACTTCTCTCCCCTTCCTACAAACTAGTGATGCCACAGACAACAAACAAATAAACAAACCTCTGTAATATTCAGGACGTCTGAAGGTTGGGGGTGGGGGTGTGCAGACAGAAGCTTAGGAATTGTTACTTTTCACCTTCAGGGGGCGCGCTCATGACGTCCGACCCCAGTGGAGGCGTCCTACTTTCTTACATTGCTGTGAACTGCTGAGTTGGGCACTTGCCAACACTCAGGCAGCCGTTACATAAGACCTTTCTTTTTTTCCTGGAATTTAAGCTCACTGCTGATGTGCGACCTTCAGCAGAAATTGCCAATAAGTGCAGCAGGACTGTTTACTGTTAGACACTGGCAACCACAGAGCTAGCTCTGCTGTCAGCACACAGAAGCCACTGTGGAGTCTGCTGAGGGCCCTTTTCAAATCTTTGAACTCTTTTTGTTATTGCTTCTGAGATTATTCCAGAATGACTGAAGTTGTATAATTTGTCAAAACGTTAAAATTACATTTTTAAATAACGGACCACACTATTAAGCTCTGATGAAGCCTCTCCATAAGATATGCATCAAAGTACATGGGTGGAGCCATTTAATTTTTGACCTATCTTCGTTTCTAAGAGCAAACACAGTTAAAACGAGAATTGTATTTGTAGATGTGAATATTTCAAATTGTTTTTGTAAATGCTAAAAAACCTTCCATCTTTGGTTTGGTTTTCTTTAATGCTTTCTTTTCTCTTAATGAAAGGGTTTCAAAGGCTGATAAAAGATGGGCACTAGCTAATGTGCTTGCAAGCCCGTTCATTCTTGTTTTGTTTCCTTCTCCTAAGGTTATAAGTAGATTAAAAGGCTACTGAGTGCTGATTTAGGGGACCAGAAATGATAAATTATTTTTGATGTTCTGATATATCAATCTGCCATACAAGTCTTGACTTGTGTTCAGCTTCTGCCGAGATGGTTTGTCTGGTATGTGGACATTACATTGAACAGAAAATGGTGGATGCCCAGGGGCCAGAGAGGGATTCCTGTTATGGACAGTAGGAAACAAAGCCTATTCACAGGCCACCCTGTATGCTGGTCCTAAAAATTCAGACACATGTAAAGGACTGGCTAGAGAGATGGACAGGTGTGGGAAGGCTGCTGAATCGCAAACATCAGAAATAACCTAGGACGTGTATGGGTATCTTTTCTTTAAAAAGTTCAAAGCATGATGGCAGATGTGCATCCTGCCATAAGAAATCGGGTACCTTGTATATGTAAAGCAAGCACATGAGCATCTTCTGTGCACATATCCCATTACTTGATTGACATCACAGTTATGATACCTTGATTATTGGCCTCATTCAGCAAGGACATTGAGGGCACAGGAACTCGAGTTACTGTTTAAATCATTCTTACATGTTTGTTACCTGTTTGAATCTTTGTTTCTATTAAGTTATGTTTTGTTGACCATCTTTAAAAGTTCTGGGAAGACTTTCAATCAAAGGATCAATATGATGAAGCAGTCTGGGGCAATATTTGGTTTTGAAATTCATAACTAGGCATGTTGATCGCTCACCAACCAGCTATGATTAGAGGTGTCAGCAACATGCACTATGATGGAGAAATAAGACTTAGAATATGTAGATCTTAAAATATTAGCCTTTAAAATGTTCACTGAAACATCACCATCGAAGTAATAATAATAATAATAATAATAATAATAATAATAATAATAACTGCTGAGAAACTAAATTTATTTATCAAAGCCTACCCTTTACTTATATTGGTATCATTTCTTATATGTACACAGCTATTCTTGAGACACGTGTATTTTGCTTTTATGCTTCTCAGAATTGCAACTTAACTCCTTAAAAGCAGCTTATTCCCAAGGAACTGTGACTTCATTCACTGGGGAAGGAAGCTGCTGGAGATGAAGTAGGTGTAGGCTGTTGCTGTCAGATTCTTTAAAAGGAAGTTCACTAGACCATTCAGTATTTGATGCTTTAGCCGGAAGGAATCCCAGTGATGCTCCAGTCTCCTTGAATACGCGAGAAGGTGGAAGCCCGAGGAGGTTCTCAGGTGGCCAAAAAGGTCTCCCAGAGAGCCTCGTCACAGGACACCACCCAGTGCTCTCCCTTGTCCATTGTAATCCACCAATAAAAACCGCACTAATACTTGTCCTTCTGAATACTAGTTCATAGGCCTCAAAGCATCCTCCAGGGCCTAAAAAAGCTTCATAGGACTCTCAGGGAAAAACTAAAAAAGATAGCTAAGTGGTTTGTGTTTTATTTTGAAAATCAGACTTACAGGCACAGCAGTCATCTAGGGAAGAAGTACAGCAGGAAGTTCAATGGTCGAAGTGTGGGAAATCCCAGATCTCACATTAAGAAATAAATACTGTACATCTCACGGTGTCTGCAGAATCGAATATGCTTCCCGGGGCAAAGAAAATGAGACAGAGTAGAGAATGAAACCAACAAAAACCGATACACCAGTTCTCACTTTGTCGTCCTCGTTTCCCTTAGCTCTGGTTTTGGCAAAGGACTAAGGGTAGCTGCCTGGTTTCCTGCAGGAAATCCCTGCCTGTAATCCTTTTGTTGTTATCATATAGAATGCACCTAGAGGACACGTCCATGGGAGTGTGGCCAACACAAATGGTAGAAGACAATCCTTCCATCTCTGTCTCTGGCTGCTCTAGCATGCGTGGGCAGTTGTGTTCACTCTGCTTCTTACATATCCATTTTGTACTGAGGACAGAAAGCAAAACTGTTTGCACAGGGTTTTGTTGTTTGTGGGTTTTGTTTTGTTTTGTTTTTTAGCCTAAAGCAAGAGGCAGACCAACCATAGGATTGTGTTTACCATTTTGACAGTACACAACACCTCAGCTCTGATTTTATTTTCCTTGCCCTACTTTGCACTGACTTTTTGTCCCCAGAAGAGGTAGCACTGGACTCCATATGACAGGCGCTCTATCTAGACCTGACTGGGCAGCCCACCACAAGTTCCTCTCTACCCTTGGTGAAACAGTTTGCTCCCGTTGCTCTTCCATTTGACCTGTTGGGAAGTAAAAGAAAGACAATTTTTTTAAAATTACATGATAACAGCTTTCTATTAAGGGTATTTTGTCCGCTGTGGTGATCCAATTACTAAAGTGGTTGCCTTGCGCTGCACTGAAGCTTTGTACCCACCCCAGGTCTCACATGTTCAGTCTTCAGGACTGGCTTGCCACTGTACAGCCACCTCCTGGCTTGAGGAGGGGTGCACAGTGCACAGGTCATATGGTTCCAGCATGAGCCTTGGCTTCATTCCTTGGCTCCATACTGTACCTTGCACCACTCAGCCATGCTGCTGGAGCATGACTCAGATCCAGGGCAGCCCACATAGGATCTGACGGGTATAGCTGACATTGGTGCCCTGGTTTTCACACACATGTCCTTTGGCACTTGCTCCATATGAGCAGGAGACGTTTCTAGCCATACCCTTTTTGAGCTATTCTTTCACACACACACACACACACACACACACACACACACACACACACACACGGAGAGGGGAAGAGAGAGAGAGTTAGAGTTAGCTAGTTCATGTGTGTATCTTTTGTGTTTCTTCCTCTTCGGGATAGGAATTTTGAAATAGAGTTTGGGGTGTTTACATGGTATGGGAGGAATGATCCTAGGAAACCTTTCTGTGACATCCCTAGGGGAACCATAAGGTTAAAGCAATCATGGACAAAATGCAGAAAACCATCTTGTCTCAGAGGTTGTAAAAGAGGAAATGCCATTCGATAAGTCCTCATCTACTGCAGGATGGGACATGGAAACAGGAGAAAGCATAAATCCATAGGAGGTGTTGGTCCCAGGGGAGTGGCAGTGAGGAGCCTTGCCAGGCCTGAGCAGTGCTGCTGTCTGTCCCCTTGGTCCATCTCTGTGTCTCTCCAAGGTTCTGTTCCTGCCACAGTACAGACACCCATAAGCAGTGGCTCTCCCTTCTTGCTGAGTTATGTATCCTCTTGGTTTTCTTTCTGCTATAACACAATGCCTGGCTAAAGCAGCTTAAGATGCAAAAGGTTTATCTGGGCTCACAGTTTTCATCCCACCGTGGCTCAGAAGAGATTGGTTCTAGCTACGGCAGATGCTCCAGGTAACTAGTCAGATTGGACCATGGTTCAGAAGTAGAAGAGATGAATGCTGGTGTTTAGCTGACTAGTCCCTTTCTCCCCGTTTACTCAGTCCAAGATCCCAGCCTATAGGATGGTGCCGCTCAGAACTAGGCCAGGTCTTCTCTTCTCAGGAAAACCTGGAAATACCTTCCCAGACACCCAGAAGCATATCTCCTGGGTGATCCGCAATCTAGTCATTTGATGGTAAAAAATTATAAGCATCGCAATGATGTTATTTTATTTTCTAATTTTAAACCTGTATCTTTTATCAGTCATCGTTTCCACCACATTCCATTTACTTTAAACGTCAAGTGGTTGGTCCTGTCGACAGCCCAGCCCCATGTAACAGGTAATTCAGTGAAATCACCTGTCTGCGATCTTTCTCCCCATGTTTCATCCTTTGGTGTTGGTCTGCAGACTTCTCTGTGGTCTATAAAATGCAAATACCATGACTAACATGCTTCATTTTACTCCCAATTAGCTGCCACAGGCACCGGAAGCTGAGAACTCCACAGAGGTGTGTTGCCCCCCTATATTTGCAAATACAGCAAATATGGGTGCTTCTGAGTTGTCCCAGTCCAGTGTGTGCACTGTCTTGATGAGCCATCCATTCTGGTGTTGGGCAAGGGAGGGAAGACTCTAGCAGGCTGGGGACTGTGCTGCTGCTTTGGGGTAGAAAGTCCTTTGAAGGTGGAGCCAGACTAAACAAGCTCCCGGTGAGAGGATGCATCTTTATGGGGCTTCACTCGTAACCCTTTCCAGGCTGGACATGAGAAAATCTGGAGTGTTAAGACCATTCCGCTGTTGCGCAGAATTGACTTCAGATTCCGTGCAAAGATCACGCGCTTTTGAAAATCTAGACAAGAATTTTTAGTTTTCATAGAAACCACTAAGAAAGTTGCACAAGGCAGTGTTTCTGCTCCATCCTTCACGGTCACCAGCTACGCTGGCTACATGAAGGACCAGAGTTGATTCAAGTGAGTAAGATCAGAGAAACTGTTAGGGCAGGCATGTTTCCAGGCGTGAAAGCTTGTGGTCAGACACTGTTGATGAATTGTAGGAGTTCAAGCTGAAATGAAAGGTGCTTTATCAGAGAGAAGTCTATCGGAAGTGAGAAAAATCAGACACAAATGATAGAGCCCCTGAGGTGCAACATGGATGTTTTCCTGTGATCGGCCTGTCATATTCTAATCAGAACTCTTCACTAACAGTTCTGATTAGAATGCTCGTCTCCTGGCGGGTTAGGGAGAGCTGTGGTCTCATGTATGTGTCTGACCTATGCTGTATGTTTCAGTGTCCTTACGCATGTGCTATTCAGTACTGCATGTTTGAATCATGAGGAGCTCCCCAGTTGAGTCTTGCTTTACAGCCCCTTTTGGGTTAATAACAGCATATCCTATAGAATTACTATTCATAATCTTTGCGCGCGCACACACACACACACACACACACACACATACACACACACACACAAAATGGCCCAAAAGTTCATTTGAAACAGTGTCGTGGGAGGAAGGATTGGGATGATTGTTAAGCAGAATCTAAAGTATTCATACCTTGGGGGGAAACCACAAAACAAGGTAATTCTTTTATGTAACCTCGACTGTATATGAGCTCACGATGTATTTTGTTTGTGACTGACTGATGCTGAAGATGGTAGTGTTTCCTTAGTGCCATACTTAAAATGGAATTTCTGCATGCTTAGCAGGAGCTTGAACCAAGTCCACCCCTGAGGCAACTGGAAGACCATAAAAGGGTATGTAGCCTTGAGTCTCTCGTGTTGGGAGCTAATGACTGTCACTCCCTCCTCAGCTACACAACTATGATTTAAAGACAGCTTCTGTTAGTATTGATATTGTTCAAACAGCAATTGGCTTAGGACCAATCATCCCAAATATAGAAGTGAAGCTAACTGGCAGTTGTGTTACCTACCTGAACAGAGCTCTGTACAACCAAGCTTCAAACAACAACCTAGTGAGGTCCTCACACCCTCCTTCCCTGAGACGGTTTTCTAAATAGGCAATGGGAGATCTTTGTGCTTCTGTAGTGACTAGTGATTTTTAAAGCCAGCTCAGAGTGAACACAAAAGCACAATGTCGGCCGAGCGTAATTACACCGCCCAGCTGTGAGAGCGATAACTTCCTCCTTTTCCCTTCAGCCATGTTTTTTTTTTAATCTGTGCAAGCGTGTGTTCCAACAAACACATGCAAATTCTCATCATTGGTTGTTAGTAGGTTCACAGCCTTCAGAGTTGGCTATTGTTGTTTAGTGTTACATCTCAGCCTTTAGTGGCCAAGGATAAATAAGCCTTTGAACAGTAGCAGTCACAAAAAATTTCCCCAAATTAGGAAGGGGTTTGTAATTTTTCATCCTTTGAGAAGGAACAAAATTATGTTTGCATAGATTCTTAGAAGAAGAATGCTACCTAGGACAAAGGATTGATATTTTCTTATAATGCTCCCTGTGTGTTATCAAATAATTTTCTAGAATATCATATATGTATATATATATGCACATATATATATTATACACATGCATGAACTTGCTGACCAGCATTGGTTTTTCACATTATCTATTTCTGGAAGATAGCTGAGCATCTCAATTTTCTGCGAACTTATTCAGTATTGTGTAAGACTTATGCCCATGTGTCAGTCGTGAACAAAGTGTATGCTGTCCCAATGGCAAGGCCTTTACCCCCATGCCACAGGTTAAGAAAGTTGAACTTCAGAGGTTTAACATATTGCTCAAGGTCACAGGGTTAGAAAATAAACAGTCTTTGTAAAGACTGTCATGAGGTTCTGGTCACTTATGTCATAGAGAGTTTATTTCTGAGATAAACAGGTGAGGCACCTAATGCCCTGTTCATATCCCCAACCCCTACCCTGTCCCTCTCTGTCTCTCAGACTTTGTTCTGTTTTCCTGCCTTGATAGAGAAGTACGTTTTGTGATTTCTCTAGCTAAGGAATAGTTTCTAGGAAGCTTGCATTTAGACCAAATTTGGAACATGATGTCCCTCTAACAGACTGTATCCCCTGCAGCTCACTGCCTAGGGGCACATGACATTCACATCCTTTCTGGGTTTTTGCAAATTAGTAAAGAATTATCCCATATCTTAGAAGTAGCCAGCATAGGTATCCGGCCATCCTTCATGCCCTAAGCTTCTCAAGGGACTTAGCATCAAAAACAACAAATCGTTATTAGAAGCAGCTACAGTTTTCCTTTGCTAGGTAATAGCTATCTAATTTGTACATTATTTCCTGTTTCTTTGCTTTGGTTTCTTCCACTATACAGTGGGAACGATACTAGTCTCTATCCCTTGGTACAGTAACACGGAGCCATGCATATAAAGCACTAAGCCCTGTGGCTGAAGTGTTTGAGTTTCACATCATAGTTAACCTTGCAGTTTGAAACGCTTGAGTGACTTTGTAGGTAGCAAGGTTAAGAAAAGGGAGAGGATTTTTTGTTTTTGTTTTCTTCCTTTCTTTTTGTTTTTTTGTTTGTTTGTTTGTTTGTTTGTTTGCTTGTTTAAATTCAGGTACTGTTGTAAATGCTAAAACGTGAGAGACTCAGAGCCTAAGAGGTGATCTTGCCTAAAGCACAAACTCTTTTAGTGGTTGGAACCAGGGAACCCCAAAGGCCACCTACATCTCTTTTGCAAGTAAAGCATTGATTCTTGGGTACCTTGCTCAGCTCGTGGCTATATTCCCACTCAGCTCATTAGCTGCTAGCTGGATAGCAGATCATGACTGGAGCTCAGGACTGATGATGTGTGTCCATTGTCATTATTTTAACATGACACTTACTTCAAATGACACTGACGTTTTTGTTCTTCTTAGTCCTAGGTAATACTTACCATGTGTAAAATTTCTTACCTGAGGACAAATATCTGGTATTTGTTTTCATGCTCTAGATGCAAGGAGGGAAGCAAGGAGGGAGACTATACTTGTACAGCTTGGTGCCAAAGCTGAAGTGACAGTGCTGGGGAATCTGTTTTCTCCTTTGCAATCAGATGCTGTAGCCTGGTACACGGCTAACAGCTTAGCACTCGGTGTTGAGTAATTCCAACCAAGATGATTAGGAAGGCTTTTCTCTAAAGATTTCATCTTTGCTTAAATTAAAACAATGACTCAGAAAAACACAAGAGATTTACATAACTTTTAATAATGTTAATTCATGTTCCTCTCTTGTCCCCTTTTATCCAGAATCCTGTCTTTATTCTATACAGAAAAACAAAGCAACTTCCAAAACAATTTCTACCTGTTCTGTTTCTATATATTTACATTTTTCTGTATGTGCCCAGTCACGCACATAGACACACACACACACACACACACACACACACACACACACACACACACTCTGATGTGAGATTTATACCACAAATCGTATAATAAGAATGGGGAAAGTTTGTGGGTGGAATGTGTTCTACAGCCTCCCCCAATAATGAGCACATTTCATGATATTATGGGGGAAAATGTACCATTTGATGCATCCGTTGCTATGGTAACTGCTAGGGTTTTTCTGTCGAGGAGAGGCAGAATGCAAATGTGCAGTCCCTCTGTATCACTTGGGCATCCGGGCTGCATAAACACGGACTTCCTGTGCAGAGCCCACATGTTCTCCTCTTCTTCACCTCCTGCCTGAGTGATGGCAAACAGACCCCAGTGCAGCTGCCCCCAACCTCCAGATCAAGAGTCGGAAAGAAAACAAGTGTAGGAGGTGAAGCCTGAGCCCCCATGGTCTAGAGGAGAACTGCTGTGTAAGGTCAGGCATGCACATTTGCTGACTGCCTCCCAGCGCACTTCTTTTGATTTGACCACCCAGCTCAGCTGTCTTCCTGACTCTTCTCTTGATGATGACATAGATGGGCTGAGAGCATGCTGGCAGATCAGAGGTCTCTTCACACTGCAAGGGGATCTACCTTCTCCCAGACTCTGTTCTCACTCCAACTGGTAGCATACTTGCATCCGGCTCTTTTTAAACAGGGGTTATATTTAATCTTCCATTCAACTCAGAGGTAACCTGTCTTCCCCATTTCTTTCTTCTCAGATATTTCTTTCAAATTTGTTTCCCCCTGAAGTCAGCTTTTAAGTCCCCAGTTTCCCAGTGACGGCTTTGGGGAATGCTGATTGGCTTGTCCAAGTCCCTGGGATAGAACAGCAGTCAAGCTGCATCTTTATATGGAGAGGGGGTTTTCTGAGCCATGAAACAAGTCTGTACCGGAACTGTTCCTCCCTAGCAAGGCATTTCATTTTGAAAGTACTTCAAACACTGCAAGCGACTTCCTTGCTGGAAACAGTCTTGGCATTATAGACTTTCTGGTGGTCCAGGTGGGAAATGAGTTTCATAAGCAAACAGGAGAAAATGATCGCCCATTTGGGGGGTGGAGAAGGGAAAATTGAGGGTTTGGGGGCCCCCCCGCCTTCCATTTTCTACACATTCATGTGAAAATCAGCACCAAGCTTCCAGCACCTTCCCCTCCCTTGGTTTACTTCATCCATGTTTGTCCTTGTGGGCTCCGGAATAAATTAACAAAGGAAATCAATGTGGCAGTGTAGTCCTGGTGATTGATAGACTTTTCCAGTTGGCAGGATCCAGGCTTCTGCCTTTTCCCTTTCTTCCCTGGTTGCCTGCTTCCCTCAGAATGCCCCCCTCCAATCTCCCCCCCCCCAACTTGTTTCACAACCCTTCCCCCAGTCCCAGACCTATTCTCAGCACTTGTTAACAAATCACTTTAAATTCTCCTGACTCATGCTTCAGTTCCAGGTCTCCTCAGAACTCTTGACTATTTTAGAGACCTGCTACTTGTCAGCACCTCCCTCTGCTAGACTCCCCACGCCTCTCTTTCGCTACCCTGGAGGTGCTCCAGACCTTACTGCTTTGCCCCTAGGAAACAGTCCCTGGGAAATGTACAGTGGGTGGTCCAGGACTCCCTTAGGCTTGGCATGGGAAAGGTGTTATTGCTGAGAATAAGCTCACTCCTGGATGCTGCGTGCATCCTATTGTTGCAGAACAAATCAGATGGCTTCTGTCAGAGTCGTAAGAAAGGGTCATTGTGTCCACTCTCCAGGGTTTTGTTGATGATTATATTTTTTAAGCTTTTCATTAGGAAATCCTTGAAATACATATTGAAGGACTAGGAAGATTTGGGGAAACTGTAACTCAACTTCAACTATCAACTCCTGCTCATTCTTACCTCTTCCATCTCTTCCTTATTCCTCTTTTTCTTGTGTTACTTTTAAACAAATCATAGTGTTGACTCGTCCATATTGCTTACCTTGGATCAGTATATCTCGCCCTTATCCAGCGTTTCTCAACGCTCCTAATGCCACCTCTTAATACGGTTCCTCATGCTGTGGTGACCCCCAACCATCAAACTATTCTCATTGCTGCTTCATAGGCGTAATGTTGCTACTCCTACGGTTATGAATCATAATGTAAGCATCTGCGTTTTCCAGCGGTCTTAGGTGACCCCTGTGAAAGGGTCATTTGACCCTCCAAAGGGGTCACAACCCACAGGTTTGGAACCACTGCCTATTTTCTGTTTCATCGCTCTGTCCTCACCATGTGGCCCCATCAGCTGTCTTTGTAAGAGAGGCTTGGAGTCAACTGTCATGTCAGCTTACACTCTTACTCTAAGATCTTATTATCCTCTTGGGCCAGGCGTGTTGTCACACAGCTTTAACCGCAGCATTTGGGAAGTAGACAGAAGGACCCAGAATTCAAGATAGTCTTTGGCTCCAGAGGACTGAGTTTAAAGCCACCCTTCTGCTAGACACTGCCTCAAATACTGTTCCCCTCCTTTACACCCTCAGGAATAAACCCGGTGCCTTGAGTGCCATTTTATATATATATACTGCTATGTGGAAGCTGGCCTGTAAAATTTGCAGTTTGCCCAAATTTTATCAGCTTAACCCAAAGGGCTTTTCATTTGTTTTTCATTGCTGTTAGTTGCCCTTCAGAATTACTGTTCTGTCTTTCTCATCATGTGAGAGAATCACATCACTTCAGAATTTAATAGTGCAGGTTGCCACCAGTTCTTCAAAATAAAACGTATTCTGTCCCCTGAGAAAATATTGGAAGTTGACTTCAAAGTTTCTTAAATGCTTTTTATTAATCTCTTTTTTTCACTGAGTGAAATTCAGTCAAATATACCTCAATATCCCCGTGTATATGTATGTGGGTATTTTTCTTCAATTTAAATATTTAATCACTCAATTATTCTTTAAATTTGAAATCTGATTTCATTATCCTGTTTGGATTAGGGTGAGGCACTCCGGCAAATTTTGGTCAACCGTTACTATGGAAACATCAGACCTTCAGGAAGAAGAGAGAGCCTTACCAGCTTTGGCAATGGCCCACTATCACCAGGAGGACCCAGCAAGCCTGGGGGAGGAGGTAGGCTCTGTGCTCTGTAGTGAGCATCCTGTGTGAACTGAGCATGTCATAAGTACCTATCTGCTTTTGCCTGACTAGTTGAAACGTAGATGTACCTGTGTTGGGAGTTTTGGTTTTCTTTGTTTTTTGTGTTTGTTTCTCTTTGTTGTTGTTGTTGTTGTTGTTGTTGTTGTTGTTGTTGTAACTTCTTTGGTCTTTGATGAACCATCTGTGTGCTACATGAACATATTTCCCTATAAGATAGCATTTCTATGTGTGTGTGTTTTGCATACATCCTTTGTCCCTCTTTCCCATGCCATGACCCTCCTGGTGATACTCAGGTGATGTGGGAAGCTAGGTTTCACTGTCTCTTGTCCTGTGCTCATTAGGAGTTGTACTGATGAGGATGATGGCAGCCAAGATGGTAAAACATAGCATTTATTATGTGCCTGCTGAATAATCTGAGAACTTTTCCAAACATTCTTCCAGTTACCCCTTTATATGACAGTTACTATTTTTATAATAGTTTAACAGAAAAACAAAAGTCTATTTCAAACCACACATACAAAGTTCAAACCACACACACACACACACACACACACACACACACACACACACACCACACATACAAGTCACCCAGTGCTCAAGACACCAAGGTGAGTTGAGATAATTTTGGAGTTGTGGTTGTGGAGCAGATTCAGTTCCTTAGAAAGTTCCATGTGAAACATAAAAAACATATTGTTTGGATGAAAGAGATGGTTCTGTAATTAAAAGCACTTATCACACAGGTAGAGGACTCAGCTTTATTTAGTTCCTAACATTCCTGGTGGATCACAGCCATCTATCTGTAACTTGAGTTCCAGGGGATCCATGACCTCTTCAAACATTTTAGGGCACAAGGCATTCTTGTAGTGCACTTAAGTAGTACAGTCAGGTTAAAAACCCTCATACACATAAAATAAAATACATTTACATTTTTTATATTCTTAGTATTTAATGTATTTATCCTAGCACCTTGTGGGTAGGGTGTTTGGCTTTCCTCCGATGAAAACTTAGTTTGTCCAATTCAAAGAGCTTTGTGGGCTTCAGTGATGACGTAATTCTTGGACATTCCAGAGATGAAACTCAGCTTTTCAAACCCCAATATCCCATGATTTTTACAGAAACATTTCTCATGAGACACCTCAAAGCTGTTTCTCTGTATTATCTGAAGTGGGTTTTTGACAGATACTTGAGGAAACTGGAAAGTGTCTCGATGGGGGGAGATATGTCCATATGGGCTGCCTTACAGCTCTGGCAGATGGTACACAGGTATTAGGGCTACAGTGAGAGCAGCAGTTCTGTTGAGCTCTGGAGGGAAGGAATGCTAGATGGTGTTTTGCATTCTGAAGTTAATCAGTCCATTTTTCTATGTTTTTTTCTTCAGTTATTGCTAATAATAACTGAAGACGTGTTCTTAAACTTGAACTTTCCAAAAATAATCAGAAACCATCCCACTGAGTGCCATGGGCCCTTTCCTTTAAACTGTATTGATCTTGTCTAAAAAGCTGTGAAGAGTGGGGACTTCATTTGTTCACCCTTCCCCCATCCCCAGCTCTTGTCTTCATGCCAAGCACTGCTTTAATGCTTACTGAATGAATGGATGATGTCAAAGAAGGAGTTTGTTAGAAAGAAGGCTGATGATGGTTGTTTTAGGTAAAGCTTTTCGAGGAGGAGTCTTAAGAGATGTTTCCTTTTGATTTGACTCTTAAACTAATTCTTAGTGATTATGCCCCAAGTCATTGTATTTTAAGATACTGAATTGGCTGAATGGCTTTGGGTCACTTGATGAAAGTGTATTAATTTTCCTTCATTTTTGTCTACCTGAATTCAGTACCATTTTTGCCACTTGTAAGTTTAGGTGTCCTGACACAAAAACCTTCACCTCTTGAATAATAATCAGCATTTTTCAATGGTCTCGATGAGAGGGTTAAAGGGAATAATGCGACCATTTAGAGCATTAAAGGTTGCCACTTGGTGAACATGCGAATTACAAATCATTTTCAGTGTCTTAATAAGAGTAATATTGTGCCCTTCCAGGGGGAGGTCCTGGATCCAGCTCTACAAGCAGGGGTGAGATGAGCCTGGCTGAGGTTCAGTGTCACCTGGACAAGGAGGGAGCCTCCAATCTGGTCATCGATCTCATAATGAATGCATCCAGTGACCGAGTATTCCACGAAAGCATTCTCTTGGCCATCGCACTTCTGGAAGGAGGCAACACCACCATCCAGGTAGGAAGCCGGTGTGGCAGCTGGTGCCGTGCCCTGGTTCTGAGGGCCAGGTCCCCAGGCTGAGCCTTGGTCGTATGAGCGAGAGCTCATTTTCCTCATGCTGTGACTATTCTGTCTTTTCAAGTATAGTTCCAAAGTATACGGTGTATTTGAAATGCAGCGTAGGTATACTATAACGTCTGTCAAATGGATGATTAAAGTCTGTTTATAATCTTTATTCAGGAATACAGATGTTCTCATCATTAGACAGGCAGAAGAGTGTTCAGTCTTGTGCTATTTAGAAGATCGAAAATGTTTACCTATCTATAGGCTCTGTAACTACTATTAACTATATACTGAAAGCTCAATGAAAGCAAATGACTGATAAGGAAAAGAAACTTAGTCAAAGATGAATAAATGACTTTTTTGTTGGCTGTACATGATATATATTATTAAATAATAATGAAAATACTAATATTATTAAAATAATATTTAAACAGCATTAATTTTGGCAAATGTCCTTGAACAGACCATTTTAAAAAAAAAGGTTTGCTTACTTTATGCGTATGAGTGTGCCTGTATGAGTTTATGTACATTCTATGCATGCAGGTGCCCACAGAGGCCAGAAGAGGGCATCAGATCCCCTTGAACTGGAGTTACTCATACTTGTAAACCACCATTTGTGAGTTCCTGGATCTGAACCTGGGTCCTCTGTAAAATGTCTTCTTTCTAGATCCACAAAATTCATTTAAAGGAATGTTAATATGTGTGTATGTGTGTTACAATTTTTTCATACAAGTGGCTTTTTCTTTCATTTTTCTGTCCTCTTAGATAGGATCTTATGGGTTATCAAGTCTGGCCCTGACCTCCTGGCTTCAGGTCATTCTTTTGCCTCATCTTTTCTAGTAGCAAGATTACAGGTACAATTATGATACCATGCTAGACTAGAAATGACATTTAAAACGATTCTTTTTATTTTAAAAGTTGTGTGTTTATGAGATGTGTCTCTCCATGTAGTAGGCTGGCCTGGAATTCACTCTGTAGACCAGACTTGTGATGATTCTCCTGCCTCAGCCTCCTTAGTTTTGAGCCCATTAACCACTTTTAAAATCTCATTCCTCCTGAGTCTTTCTTTCATTGTGAGCTTACTGACTGAGACTTTCTTTGGACATATGTACCTGTGAACACACACACACACACACACACACACACACACACACACTCATTTTGATCCAAACTTTATTCAGGTTAATTCATATAATAGAAGGTTTTCCCCTTTGTCTGTATTTGACCTGCTACTTTCTTGGCCTTACATTTAAATTCAAAATATATACTATTAGAGTTGCGTACCTTCCTATATCAGAAGAGGTTGTTTCTCCCTAAGGATAGATGTGTTCTGGGCCAAGACAGTGACTTAGCAAACAGCATGGGTTAGACTTTAGCCTCTGCTCACTCTTCCAGCCTGGAACCCTGTGCCTTGCATAACCCACTGCAGGGCCCTTCTTTCTGCCCTCCAATCCCTACTTGGCCCAACACACACTTCGAAGTTTATTATGCACAGAGATTTGTGGCAATGAGTTACTCACCCGTGCCACTAGCAAAGTCTCCTTACTGCTTGTCTGAGTCGTCACATGCGCACATGAGTCCATGAGTCATGATATATTGAGACTGCTGATTAGTTTTATATGGGTGTGAGAATGGCTGGATTCATGTATCCTTCCCCTTGTTGGGACACACTTCCTGCAAGTGCTGTATGCACAGAGTCTTGTCCCTGTGTGGACATGGTAGGAGTGCTAAAATACTCCTGTGGCCAGATCAACTGATCTAAGTATCCACTTGGCCAGGCAAATGTCTCCCCAGCTGAGCTACATGCCCAGCCACCTCCCCATGTTTTTATAAAAGCTTTACTAATTGAAGAACTTAAGAATTTCTGAGGTCAGTATCAAAAAAAAAAAGAAAAAAAGAAAAGAAAAAACTGGAATGTCTATCGAGAATGGAGGAGACATGTACATCCATACAGGAACCTATATGGTTTTTCTATGAAAAGGGATTGTGCTGGGGAAACTACTTGTTGACAAAGGTAATAAAGAGATATCTCTAGATGGTTGATAGACAGACAGACTGACAGATTAGATAAGGAGTTTGTGAAAAGTTTTCTAGTGACTTGTACTTTCAAGGATAGACATAGGCTGCAAGGTAAAACCTAAATGTGAGGCCTGCAGCACAGGAAGACTGGATAACAAGGCCCAGAGGAATGTGAACAGGAATTGGGTCTTCGAGACTGAAGAGCCCTATGTAAGAGAGGTAGAGAGGCCCGATGAGAATTGAGATTTAGATGAGAAGTGACGTACTGCAGGAGCGGCAGAACTATAGTTTCAGGCTCTAAATCTGTCATCAGAGGGCATATAAGAGACAGTCAGTAATTCACAGTTAATCTGCTGGCTGGGCATTATGGTACACACCTTTAATACTAGCACTTGGGAGTCAGAGGCAGACAGATTTCTATGAGATCAAGGCCTGCCTGATGTACATAGTGAGTTCCAGGATGACCATAGACAGAGACCCTGTCTCAAAAACAAGAACAACAAAAAATTAATTTGGTGTGAGCACAGTCTATGGGAAGTAGATGGGGGAGGAGGGAGAATTCAATGCAAACCACTCCTCCATAGCAAGTTAAGGCCGTGAGACCTGGCTTCAGTAAAAACCGGTTCTAGGAATATAGCTCAGTGGTAGAACAGTTAACTCACATGCACAAGGCCCTGGGTTTGGTCCTCCTCACTGAGGAGGAAAACAAAAAGACACAAATTTGCCAAGTAGCAAATCTTTAATATTAACAAATCTAGTGTCCTAATGCACAGCTCGAAGATTGATCCAGGTGATGAAACTGCAGCTTGTATGAGCTCCATGAAAACTGAGATTTTTTTTTCTGCTGTTGCCACGGAAACAAAAATAAATGTGTGTGTAAGAGTATGGGTGGATAGGTAGATTGGCTTCACTGTAGTAAGTTACGTCCTGTCGATACATGCCTCACAATATCATGTTTCATACCTTAAGTATCCACAATGAAATGTATTTCTTGGAAAGGTTGAATAGCAATGATTTGGGGCTGAGGTAGTAAGCACTCTACCTCCTGATGACTCCGATAACAACAATACTAGCTAGGGAGAAAATCTCTAGTGGGCACAAGGGAGCCCATTGCATGCTAGAAAAACCTTCTGTATCTTTGCATAGGTGGCAGTTATGTGATTGTGCATACAATTACACACTGAGTCCTATACTTAAACTAGGTGTATTTTAGTAAGTGATGGAAGAGGGGAGGTTAAGAGAGCCTAGGCCTTGCTGGGACCCTGATGCATGAGAGAAGGAAGGATAGACTACAGTGGGTGAAACCAACACCATCTGAAGCTGAAGCCAACCCTGAACCTGAGACTGAGCTGGCTGGCTGAGTTCAGCAGAGGGGAGAGCAG
The DNA here is from genome assembly GCA_030674055.1 of Rhabdomys pumilio. Lineage (NCBI taxonomy): Eukaryota > Metazoa > Chordata > Mammalia > Rodentia > Muridae > Rhabdomys > Rhabdomys pumilio. The sequence goes on from JANHMN010000008.1 coordinate 43,882,482, forward strand.
ATGTCCCTGCTGTCTCTGGAGGCTTCCTGTCCTAGGAATGAGTAGATGCTCTGAGCCATCACAGGTGAGGGAATAAGGAAGCGTGGGGCGGCTCACAGACTGCCAGCTCCCAAGACTCACTGCTGAGGTGGAATCTGGGGTTCTGGCAAGACGCCCTGTTTCTCATAGCATCCGTCCTGACAGTGATGGCGAGGCAGACAGAAGCTGTTTTTCCTTCCAGTTCTTTATCTTATTCAGGAATTATGAATATTAGCTCCATGTTTTCACACACTCATGACTCACGTGCTTTGGCAGAAGATGAGATGCTGCAATGAGTTCTGGTCAGCCACTCCAGAGATAGAAGAGATAGAAGCACTTTCTTTCTCTCCCTCTCCAGGGAACCAGGACACCGATGAGTAAAGGGATCCGGTGTAGATAAGCAGTAGGCTTTTGCCAGTGTGTGTGGACATAGCCTTCAGGCCCTAGCTTTTGCTCCCTCTGCCTCACCCCCTTCTGTGATGTCCAGGGGCCCAGTCTGACCCACTACATGATATCAGGCCTATGGTTCCAGAAACTGTTCTTCTAGCATGGCTAGACTTGAGAGATCCCCAGTTTGCCCCAAGCTTCTCTTTTCTTGGGAGAAAATGATTTAGAGCTAGGATTGTGTCTGGGACCAGCTGGGGACAGGAACCCTAAAGCCCCAGGGAGGGTGACTCAGAGTTTGGTTTTACTGGAGAGAAGCTGGTTCAAAGTAGTAAATGACCGGCTGGTGAGGCGAGTCTGCCCTCAGTTAAGACTGAATTGGTGGCTATTAATGATTGCGGAAATAAACACTGATCCATGAAAGACAGGGTCATCCTAACTGGAACTCACTGCCCATTACCACTTCCTGTTCCATGTGACGTGCACCTTCTCATGAAGGACAGTATGCTGTGGTCAGATGGGTTTCCTGAGCTTTGTTTTTGCCAGTGGCAGGTTGTCGGAAGGATGTCAGCAGTCAGGGCTGGGTTTTAGGCTCATGTTTAAAGTGCTGTTCACCTACTCTCAGACTCTTCTACCTTCTTTACATCAGGAAGCAAAAGAAAAGTAGCTTTCATGTTCTGTATTGTGTAAGGTTTAAAATCCATCTTTCAGTTCACATTCCCCCGTCTATCTATCGTGTTAAGAAACAGGCAGGCACTTCTGGACTCCCGCAGCTTTAAAACAAGACTTTTGTTTGTTTGTTTGTTTGTTTTAAGTAATATTATTTGTTTAGTTATTTCCCTGGGGTTTCCATTTCTGAAGTTATCTTTAAGTTGTGAGAATAATTATTAAAAATAGTAATGATTGGACAAGTGAGCCATAGTCCATCCGTGCAGCAGGGACTGAGCCGTGAAAATAAGCTCAGCTGTGATCCGTCAGTAGCCGAGGTCCACCTCACACATCCTAGGCTGAGTGAAAGAAGTCAGCGAGTGTGCAGACAGCAACATACTCAAAGTTTTATCTATCTGGTTCTTTGGAAAGACAAATAGCAATGGAGACCAGATCAATCCTCAGGGTCAGAGCTCACACTAGAATTTGGTCAAGTGTAGGAGCATGGGAGAGTATTTGGGACATGTAAGTGTTGTATGTCTTCCTTTCTGGGATTCACACATCTTTATATGTGTGTGAAAATCTATCCAACTGAATACCCAAAGAGCCAGTTTGATAGCATGTGGCAATTTTAAAAATTAAGAGAAGTGAAAAAAACAGACCTAGGAGCAAGGGCTACATCTACCTGGCATCTAGCTTAGTTTCCTTGGTTTCCACAGTAGGATTCCCTTTTATTCACAGTATCTCAGTTAAGACTCCCAGCTCCCTTGTGAGGTATGCACACATGAACTCTCTGTACTGTAAGTGAAACACACTCAAGGAAGTGATGGGTCAGAGCTGCAGTTCAATCTCCCATGCTGTCTATCTTTGCTATCTATCACTGAGTAACCCCTTCAGATCCCAGTAGTCACTTGATAGCAGTCACATGCTTCTGTGGGCTGAAGCTCAGATAGGTGGCTCTTTCACCCCATGTGGTCATGGCTGGGGCTGAATTCATCAGAAAGTTTGGACTAGAATCATTAGTATGGTCACTTGTTGGGCTGTGGGAGTCGGTTCTCAGCTAGAGCTGGAATGTACTGGTTCTCGGTATGTTGTGGGGGGGGGGGGGAAGGGGGGCTTCCCACCACATGGTGGCTGGGTTCTTAGAGAAGTGCTCGAAGCAATAGAAGTAGAAGCTGTCCAATATTTTCACCCACTAAGATTTTATTTTTATTATAACTTTGTATGTAATTGTGTGAATTTCTGTATGGGTCTGTCCATGTTTAAACTATTCGTAGGTACAGTAGGAGTTCAGAACAGAGCATCGGATCCTTCAGATCTGTAGTTACAGATACTTGAGAGATACCAACCCCAGGATGGGTCCAGGTATTGAGCCTCTGGAAGAACAGTGAGCATTGTTAATCACTGAGCCATGTCTCTAGCTCCCAGCCCTCACCCACCACCACACAGCTGTCTAGTCTCTTTAAGCCTGGGATCAGAATTGAGGATGACACACCGACTACATTCTAGCCATGAACCAACGTAGTTGCAGAAGGCCTCAACCTGCCACTGGGAGGAGACCATGGAGGGAAGCGAGAGAGAGGGCATTGGTAGGGCTGCCCTGGTCCATTTTCCTTCAGTTATAATTGACTGTGCACCCCAGCATGAGTCAGACAAAGCCATGAACTGGCGAATGCAGGGAAGGTTGGTCAGCACTCTAGTCTCTGGAATTGACTGGAGTTTTTCCTTGGAAGTGCAATCCCTTCTTTATAAAAGTGTTGACACATATTCACTCCCTTTGGATGGAGTGTGAAAACTTGGTCTTGTCTTGAGGATCAGGCCACAGGGGGACCTTAGCTCTCCAGCAGTCCTGGATTTAATTGGCCGGACTGTGAAAAGATTCAGTCAGTAGGAAAGCAGAACCAATGGCTGGGGAACACCTTCAGCACTCTTATCCTGAAACCCTCAGCACTGACCTCTCATCCCCTGGATCCTTGGAAAATGCCAGAAGCCAAAGTTCAGCTGCCCTAGTGTGACATAATAGACTTGGAGGAACCCTGACCCCAAGGCTTTCAGAATCTTCTTTCCCTTCCAAGGCTTCTCTAATGATAGTAATTCTCCTGCCTGGGGCCTTCCAAGCAACTCTGTTTACAGGAGCATGGAGGTGGTGGCACAGCCCTTGCTTGAGCTTTCTGGATGGGTGACACACTTGTCAGGCAGTGGGAGATCAGGCTTGCCTTGAAGACTGCTTCCTGCTGCTTTGTCCCCGATCCAGTGCCAGCCCCCAGAAGAAATATTTCCTTTCTGCTTGATGTTTTGTCGCAAGTGGGAAACTATAAAATAAGCATTTGCTTATGAATTAATTTCTGGCACACACAGCACTCAGTAAGCCTCATGGTGCTGTATATCCGTCCTTCACGTCCGTGCCAACTTCTGTGTTCCTTCCTACTGAGATGTTCCCACCAGCACCCGGGGGAAGTTCCCTTCGTTTCCTCTTCCCTGCAGAAGACAGGGGTTGTCCTTACCTGGAATGTGGAGGAAGAAAATCTGTCTATGAATTTCTATGACTTTAAAACTTTTAAAGCTAATGCAGATGTTAGGAGAGGTACCTGTTTTATCTACTATAGAGCACTCAGGAGCAAAGTAAGGGGATAATTTTTTTTTCCTCTTGGAATACTTGCCTCCAGTTGCAGAAGCACAGTGATTTTCATATGTCAAGTGGCTGCCCACGGCTATTCCTCTGCCAAGGTCTGGGTTACAGACACACCCAAGGAAAGTTTTCTCTTCTGCACGTACACAGCTAGAGGTGGAAAATATTAGATGCATCAGTCCAGAAACCGGGCTGTGAGTTCAGCTGAAAAGAGAGAGTTCCCTGATTCATGGGGCCTTTCCCCGACCACTTTTGAAGGTTGGGTTAAGAAATGAGTCCCAGGCAATCTGGGATAAGACATCGTACTCTTTCCAGACCTATCACTGCAGAGCACAGTGTGGGAGGAACACATCACTTTAGCTGTCTGTGACCCCTTCTCCCCCCAACATAGATGCATGTAGAAAAGTGTGATTTGACTTTGTGGTAACAAACAGAAGGCCAGCTTGTGGGGAGATCAGCCTCAGTTTGATAGGGCAGTCACCCTGAAGAGGAGGAAAAGTCTGCTGTGTGAGAGAGTTACGTAAATGGGTGTTGTTTTTGGCAGGGGAGTTTGAAATGAGTCACTTTCAAGTGGTGTTTTCTAACCTCAGGTTTTATCCATGTGGAAAGAAGTGAGCTAACCCCAGAGTCAGGGACTGTTCTCCCCTCAACATGTAGGGACTTATAGATGGTTGTTGGCATTAAGACTGATAAAGGCAGGCATCCTGACATCTCCGGGGGACATCCCACCTCATCCCCAGAACTGTGTCTGCCAGTCAACACAGAAGGATCTGAACAGTGAGACCACTTAACACTTGCAAAAAAAAAAAAAAAAAAAAACAAAAAAAAAAAAACACATCTAGGGTCTACCTCTGAGTCCTGGCCCCTTTTTTTGAGAATCAAGACATAAGTATTCAGAGATTTGGGAGAGCCTTGAAAGGGAGACCTGTCATACAAAGGGTTCTGGCTTCCTGAGTGGGACATTGTCAGCCTTTAGTAACTTTGAATTTGAAACTCAGTTTCTCTTCCATAATGGGAGTTGGAAAACAAAGTCCATTGTGGAACTGTCCAGAAAATTAAACAAAGAGCAAGCTGTGAAAGTGCTTGACCCAAAAAACGCCCTTTGTTCAGGCCTCCAGCAAAAGTCCCTTACCTTTCTCTGCCTAGTTGCTCACCTGGAGAGCAAGCTAGTGACAGGCACTGCCTCCCAGGGCCCCTGCTGAGTCCCAAAAGTGCCTTGTGTGGCATTCAGCTTCTCCAAGCTCTTAAGACATTGGGGTATTTGTTTCTATTGTGTCATGAAGTTCCTTGCCATTTAAAGACAGACTTCATTTATTGGCCTTGATTTTTGTCAAAAATTTCTGGTTGTTTGTTTCTTTGTTTCTGTGAAGTGGTTTATCACCCAGAGAGGTCTGTAGGATGTTCTGTTTTCTCTTATTGTCACATTCAGTTTACTTAAACCTTTCTGGCTATATATTTAAGATGATTTTGAACATTCAGAAAGTTGGGAAACATGATTGCCTTTGGTGTGTAACTTCTTATGCTGGTAGCCATGCCAGATGAGCAGAGGACAGAGGATGTTTTTTTCCACTGGCTCATCCTTTTCTCTTCCCTTCCTATAATGCCTTTGACATGTGAGTGTATTGTCCTCCTATCCTTCTCCTGGAAACCAGGGTGTCATTGAGCCTGAATCTAAAAGTCCTAAATCTAAAAGTCTCATAGAAAGCCATGATTCAAACACAGTTACTGTAGGGGTTGGAGAGATGGCTCAGTGGATAAAAGTGCTATCAGGCAAGCATGAGTTCTCATGAGCATCTAGTCGCATGTGTCCCTGTTACCCTAGCACTGTGAGGGGCAGAGTCAGGGGTGTCTCTGCGGCTTGATGATCACCATCAAGCTCTAGGCTGGATGGGAGGCTGTCAGAGGAACACAGTGGAGATCGATAGAAAAGGATGCCTACTGTCCTTCTCCATCTTCCACATGTGTGTGAAACACGGCAGTTACCACGTTCAAGCACATCAAACTGACCTAACTTCCTGACAAAGAAAAATGCGAACTCTCAGAACTCTATTCTGGTTGCTAGTGAGTCTGCCCAAGTAACAAACCTTTGGCAGTGTGTGGGTCTAAAAAGCATTCAATTTGGCTGTTAAGCCAAGACGCTGCTTTAAGAATCGCCAGGCTTACTCATCAAGACTGACAGTTGTGTTATGAGGAAGAAGCACAGCTCCTGGGGATAGTCACTCTAGAGATAGTAGAGACCTGAGATTGTTCCTTCCTGAGTTCACTACAGACAAAAGAGGACTTTTACATATATCAGCTCTTCTGGCCATCCGCAAAGAAAACTAAAAAAAGAGAAAGGATGAAGCACAGAATCTTGGTCTCCTCCCCTCCTGTAAAACCTATAGGCAGGAATAGAGTCTAAGACCAGACATCTGCAGGAGCACTCAAATTTTGCAGTCTCTGCTTGACTAAAGAGCAGCAAATAAAAATGCCAGAGAACGGGCTGGACAGATGGCTCAGCACTTAAGAACACAGGCTGCTCTTCCAGAGGCTGGTTTCGTTCCTAGCACCCACATGCTAGCTTCCAACCACCTATAACTCCTGTTCCTGATGATCTGACACCCTCTTCTGGTCTCTGTGGTCACAGCACACCTGTGGTGCACAGACATTCAAGCAGGCAAGACAGCCATTCACATAAAATAAAAATAAAGCTAAAAAAAAAAGGTGTCAGAGAATGCCTCATTTATAAGTTGAGCCTCCTTTCATTCCCTGGACACACAGCAGGTCCAGACTGTCTTCCTTCCTAGCACTTCTTCCACTTCTAGGTCAGTGTACATCTGCACGTGTCCTTGTGACTTCTGAACATGCAATACAAACTGACACCAGATTGTCCTTCTTATAGTTTGCTTTGGGATTGGCAAGCAGTGGCCCAAAGGCCACATCTAACCAGCTGCCCATGATTGTATAAAGTTTTATTGGAACACGGCTGTCCTCCAGTGTCCTTCATGGCTGCTTCCACTCACAGGAGCAGAGCTGAGCAGTTGGAATAAAGATGGTGACCCTTTGTCATCTCGTCTTTCAGAAAAATATTTGCCAGCCCTGTGATTACTTGATTGTTATAACTGAATAATAATCCATACAAAGCAAAGAGGCATGGATTTTACTCCCTTGTTCTGACTTTGCCCATAGCCTAGGTCTGGCAATTATAGGTTTTAGGTGTCTGACATTTATCAGATGAACAGTATCTGAAGTCCTAAGATATTGTAGCCACTTAGCTAACAATAAGAAATTCAGGGTAATGAGTATCTCCCTTGTCTATGTGTCTGTCTATCCATCCATCCATCCAGTCACCCATCCATGTAGCCTACCTTCCTTCCTTTTAGAAGTGGAGTCAGGTTGTGTTTATTTTTAGAACACTATTTCCTTCCTTCAGTTAATATCCTCTTTCCCTTTATTATAATTCTCTACTTCTGCTAACTGCCTTTTATCCTAGATCCAGAAGGCAGGCTAAAGCATTCATCCTCAGGCTTAGAGTCTAGATACCTGAGCTTCCAGTCTTGTGATCTGTGAGTCTTCTCTGACCATTCAACCTAAGGGCATCCCATTTTTAAGGTTAGTCACTTCCTTGTGGCCTTGTGGTCTGCTATTTCTGTGCTTCTCACAGAGGTTCTCCCAGAGGAAAAGACAAGGACTCCTAAAGGCACATAGTTACCTTTGAAATACCTGAACTGTTGGGACTTTGTTTCCCATCTCTCTCCTCCTCCCACATATTTCCTGCATGATCTCATTTATTCCCAAGGCATCCAGCCAGCACTTATGCCAACAGTTCCCCAAGATGTAGCTCCTGGCCCCACCTCTTTACTGGTTTCTAGATCTCTGTTCAAATCTCTTGAGAGCATCTTTACCTTACTCAACTCTTATGTTAATATGACCCCAGTCAGGCTGCCATCCACTCTCTTCTCTTCCATACCATTTGTATGCCAAGACTTTGCCCATGAGTCACCACCTCCAAGTCCCCAGCCACCTACACTAGCACCCATAAAGTTGTTAGTTATTTTTCTTTGTTACTGTTCGTCACAAATCAATTCTGTGCCTATTTGACCTTCCAGTAGTTTTCGGCCAGGATTCAGTTACGACTTCCATTCAGCCAGGGAGTTGGCACTCTAGAGTCAATAATACATGTAGAGCTGCCCAGCTAGGATGTGAATGGGACAGAAAAACAAGCCTTAGTCTTTGGAGCTCATCCTCTTGGTCACGGTCACCTTGCTATGCACCCCACCTGCCTTGGCCGTATGACGCCCGAGTTGGATGCTCTTCCCACCTTCCACTGCTGCCATGCCTTTCTTAGCACTGTTATCAGTGACCCCTCCAAAGAAAAGCCTAGACATCTTTTCCCCTATCTTCAAAGCCCCCCAATGGAGAACAGACTCCATTGACACTCTGGTGACATCTTTAGATACCCTGTAAGATGGAGCACTGCCTAGGTTTCTGCCCTCTCGTTCCCATGTACTGTCCATCCCTGTACCTGCATGCAGGTGAGCTGGGTTGGCCACGTGCTGAAATTGAAATGCCTTTGCTCTGTATGGGACATACCCACTTTCCATTAGCCTGGAAGGCTTCCCAAGCCCTGACTGAAATAGCTTCTATTCTGAAAGTGTTCCTTGATCCCCTGAGGCAGAGGCAGAGAGATCTCCACCTCTCATCACAGTGCCATAAGGGATGGTCCCACCTCAACTAGAGTTGGGTGAAGACCCAAGGGACCAAGGCCAAATCTTTCTGCCCCACCCAGTGCTCCAAAGAAGCTTCTGCATGTGCTAGATGAAGCATGTTCAGTCTGAGTGTGATGAGTCAGTGTCCATGATCCCACTCTGTGGGTCATTCCTAGGAACTTGGTGAGACCATGTGTGGAAGGTACTCAGCTCGGCTGACACACATGTGGCCTGACATAGTTCTTGCTAATGACTTTTTAGCCTCTACTTTAGGATTGTACTTCTTCCCTTTTCCACTTACTAGAGAGTATAATTCCCACGTGAAGAATCCATCTGGTTCCCGAGCATGCGCACCATGCTGGGTGCTCAGAAAATATTCCCTGAAGAAAGAGGTGTTCTTGCCCTGGTTCTAAGTGCCACCATGTTATGTTAACCATCTTACCCTTCTGGTTGCCAACATCAGGATAACTTGTTAATGTTATTGGCATCTTGGGTGCTGTCTTTAAGAATAAGAAGAAAATAGGTATATCTGAGCCTAAGAGAAATAAATACATAAAGTCAATGGAGAAATGTCTTAAGGGCTAATTTCCTTATTTTTCTTCTTAATAATAACTAATAATAAATAAGGAGTACCAGAAGCCAGGAACTCAGATTGGTGCCCTTTCCCTTTCTGCCTGAGCTCATTTTCACGTTGTGGCAGTCCTATGTGAACGGTGCTATCGTGACCCCTTCATTTGCCGAAGAGGAAACAGGGTCCCAAAGTTGAAGGCACTCAGAATGCCAGAGCTAGCCGGTGGCTGTGTAGATGTTGTTTCCTGACATGTCTTGAGTTTTAGTCTCTCACGGTGCTGAGAAGCTTCTTCCATCAACTTTCCTAACATTGACATGGGTCCATGCCCGATATCGGAACCTTACATCTTTTTTTGTAAGACAAATGGCATCCAAGCCCCTTTTCTTTGGAGAATGCTCTGTCATTCTAGTACCTAAGAAGATTGCTTGTGTGGTTGGTTTAGTTTGACTTTATCAGTAAGCTTGGCTATAAATGACATAAGAAGAAGCCATGAAAGACTTTTTCCCTCCAGCCTGGGCATTGCTTGCTTGCCAAATAAAAACGTGTACACATTACAAGTTTCACCTCCAGCAAGTTGCAGGTTCCCAGGTTCATGAAAATTAGTGACAAGAAGACTGTGAAACTGTGACATGGAAAGCAGTGCATTTAATTTAATCAAAGGTCTTAAGAAGAGTTAGATTCTATTATCAGTGATTTTTTTTTTTTAGTTGCATCTGGCATATGTGAGACTTACTAGAGCTCACCTTGTGCACATTTGCAAAGTAGATAAGTGGACCACATTTTTCCCTATATCCAAACCTTTGCTGGTTGAAGACTATTCTTTATTAAGGAAATGAAAAGAAAGGGAATGAAAAGACACTTGATGAAGGTATCCCTAACTATGTTGGCTTATATGAGATGGCCCCAGTTACAGATGAGAAAACCAAGGCTCAACAAATCCAGCATTACTCACAGTCCCCAACTATCAGAACCAAGGTTTGAATGCAAGTCTTTCTCCCTCACAGCTTTCTCACTACATTCCGTATGACACAGTCTTTGGGTCACACAGGCAGGAAGTTCGTCAGTATACTGTCCACTCTGACCATGGCCTTGTTAGATAGCAGTGTCTGCTTTATCTTCAGAGGTGCGAGAAGGCCATAGTTCTTGATTGATCCTGCGTAGCGAGTACTTGCTGCTTTGCCACAGCCAAGCAGTCTAAAAGGTCGACTCATTAATCCATACAGGGAAGCATGTTCAGTTTCATACAGCTGGAGAAGCTTTTCTTCAGTTTGTACTTGTATTCTCATCGTGCGTAGCTTTGTCTGGCCAGTAGGCGAATATATCCAGCGTGTAAAAGGCTCTTATTCAGACGCTACGTTTCTTGGTGTTTTCTGGGCTTCGTATGGAGGAAGCAGGATTGCTGGAACAGACCTGTGATGGCTGTTACAAACCCCCTTCTACTATTCCCAGTTTGGCATGTATCTGTGAGATGCACGCCTGCCTTGTATTTACAAGAGGAAGTATCCCATCTAATTTTATTTTCACACTGAAACCCAAGTGTTAAGAGAACACGGTGTTTTAACACTCTCTTGGTTATCAGCTGCAGAGCGGAGGTTGCATATTGTCACATACAGTTTTCCGAGTACATTTCTACATTTGTTACCTGGCAACGTTGCTGCGTCGGCACATGAAGATGTGTCGGTTTCTGCCAGTTCCTCACTCTCTGTACTGTAGAAGGGAGATTAGCTGCTTCTCTGCAGGGATGGAGAACAGGAGACGGCACAGAGCTAATGGGCTTATAGAAAGGCTCCTTGTGCAGTTCAGCGACACAGCCAAACCAGAGGCTTTTTCAACAACTGCCTTGAATCTTGTACTTCTTTCCTCCCGGGTTAGGTGAGGGGTTTGTGCTTAATCATCATGAATCCTTGTTGCTGATCTTTGTGCTTTTTAAACTAAAAAACAAACAACAACCACCTCATGTCCTCATCGTTATATGAGTCATCTGGACCTTTTTAATATTGTGACGAAGATATCTTTAGTTGCTTTCATTTGATCTAAAGCCTCCTACCTGATCTAAGTGCTCTGGTTTTGACTACCTCTGACTTGGGATGAGGAAGGAAATCCCACAGTACAGTGAGAGCCACTGAGCTGATTATAGCCCACCAGAGTGGTTTTGCTTGCCCAGAACACTGACCTTACATAGACTTGGACCACTAGAGTGGGCCTCGGTTGGGCTCTGGGCTCATCACAGCTTACCCTTCATTTGACTCATGCCTACCTGTCCTACCTGTGAAAACATTTGAGTTGAAACCCTTGTATTCTGGGTTTAAAAGTCTCCCTAGTCTACACTGTATACTCTAAGATTCAGGAACAGCTTCATTGGGACCAGCACCTGTAATGTTGTCTTGAAGACTGATCCACTAGGGAAGTTTCCATGGTAACAATGTTTGAAACAGTCTGACAGCATCAACAGGTTAAGCAAGAAGTCTTCTGGCTCAGGGGCACATCCTGTAAGCACAGCTCCTTAGAAGGAAGGCTAGGAGAGTCTATGACTGAGCCCAGGACTCAGCCACTGGAGGGCCTGGCCACAACAAGCCAGGCTTTAGGACCTATTGGTTTTACAGTGCAAGGCTTGTTTGTGTCATCTGGTTTGTGGGGAGACCTTTGTAGCCTACTGGATTCTTACTGTCTTGCCTATTAAGGGAAAGAAAGAGAGACAGCTCCCTGTGTCTGGAAGGTAGTTAGAACCCAGCACTTAGCTGGAAATCTCTGGTACTGGACATTAGGTTTCAAACCTGGGACAAATGGTTGAGGTGGCTATATAACATGTCAAAAGCGGGCCTGGCCTGGAGATTCTCCCAGTGTCCCTCAATCCTTACCTGTCGCAGGGCCCTCTTGGCTGGCAAACCCCGCCCCCTAATTTAAATTTCTCCTGTTGGGAATGGGCTGCTCTTCCCTTTTTGATTGCCTGCTCTAGTTGTGTGTTTGGGCCTTGTGGATGATGCACGTAGTTCCCCTCTCTTCCCTTCCCCTCCTTCCTCAAATAGTAGCTCTGAGTCTGGTCACATCTACTCTGGACGCTCCAAAATGTACCTGCTTACTCTATGTGCTCCCTTTCCTTTTTATCTACAGTAAACTGTCTTCTCCACCATAGCTAGGGGCACTCGTGCGTTCTTTCTTTTCCTTTCTATTTCTTTGTTCATTCACTCATCTCCCCGTAAAAGCCTCATGAGCCACTCTCCTGAGGCTCTGCTGTGGGTATTTACCCCCATTTTTTTCAGTTTTCATCAGGAAAGGTCCTAAGAGGAAATCCCAAGATTCACCTATCTTTGTTGCTGTTATTTTGTTTGTTGGTCTTTTAATATCCAAAGATAACTTGCCTTGGGCCTGAGTTCCTTTTAACTCGGAAGTCTGTATCCTGCTGTTTAAACTTTAAGATGGTTCCTGACTGCATTAGAGTCGTCAACCAGCAGGCCAAAGCGAACTTTAAAGAAAAACCAGGTCATGCCGCATGTTTTTGGTGAGCACAGGAATCAACAAAGAGATGTTACATAACTTCTATTTATGTCCTCCTTGCTCACTATCTGCAGGCAGGCAAGAGTCGCAGAGCTGGGATTTAATGAGCTCTCCGGGTTTGCTCACCTTCCTGAGCTGGTAGGAACCAGCTTGTTCTCAAAATGCGTCAGTGAAGAATCAGGCTGTGGGTGGGCGGCCAGGGATAGTGGGTGGACCACATTGTTGCCATGGCGTTTTTAATTCCCCTGTCTCTCAAGGATCCTGCTCTCCCCTTCCCTGACTCCCCACCCCCTCTTCTTTTCTTTTCTTTCTTTTTAATCCATGAGCTTCCTTGTTTCTCACGCCCACTCGTGATTTCTTGGAGCTGCCTCAGGAAACAGGAATATTTTCCCTCCCTTCCACAAACACCCCCATTGTGTAGCCCCAGGGCCTCAGAAGAGTTTTTCCTAAGGTGCTCCTTTCCCACCCTCCCCTGTCTGTTTTCCCGTGATTTTTCATAACCACTCCCTCCATTGCTGGGGCTTATCCTCCCCTGTGGCTTGGTAGAGGCTTTCTGTCTCCTGCTAGATGGCTCCGGAACCAGGTGGATTCTGTTGCTCCTAGCACAGCAGTTTGCCCGAGAGGAGAGAGGTTGTTTGTGTTTCCCTACATCCTAGTCTCTGCTCTTGCCCGGAGCTGAATGACATCTGTCCCCTCTAGCCATATTTTTATAAAACAGAATCACACTTTTATAAAAGAGATTCATAGGAAAACAAGGGAAGTTTGTCCCACAGTTATGGTTCCCTGGGTGACCCCTGTTACCTGAAAGTTACAGGTTGAATTAACCCACATTAAAAAAAAAAAAAAGAAGCCATGTGCCAGGGAGTTAGCTAAATGGGACAGTGTGTACTTGGCACGGGTGAAACTCTGGGTTTGATCCTCCATCTGTCTCTCGCGTAAGCGCCTGTGTGTGAGAGTGCACGTACACACACACACACACACACACACACACACACAAACACACACACAAACTCCGACATATAGCAAGGAAGGTATATGGCTGAGAACCCTGTGGCTGCCAGGGAATGCTCCCTGCTGCCTGCACCTTGGCTTCTGAGGGAAGCCACCCAGGTTTCTGTGCTGACTTCGTGTTGACACTCACCAGAGCGGAAGCTTTTAACAAGTACAAAAGAATAAGTTGAGATGAAGAACTCCATAGTGGGGAAAGAGTTCCAGCAAAACAGGCTTAAGATTTTTAAACTAAAAAAATTTAAAAAGTCAACCCCACCCCTTCACTGCTTATGCGTTGTGCAATCCTTAATAGAGGTAGCCTGTTTGAGTAATCAAAGGCCAGCTGACTTCCCTTCATTAACTTGAGCTGCAGACATCTGCATAAAACATCCCAGATTCCAGACTGAGTAGGTAATTTTTTTTTCCCTCTGAGTAACTTGAGGGACTTTCCCTTTGGAAACCATCCAGCAGAGTTAACTTCGTGGTTGAGACATTTTTCTCTTTCTCTCTGGTACTGAGTATAGAGCCCAGGGCCTTGTGCATATTAGGCAAGTGTTCTCCCACTGAGCTGGTGCTGGGCCAGTCCTACAATGCTTTTTACTGGGCTAGGAAGCAGCTTGATCCTGGATAGGAGGCAACTCAGTCACCTCAGACACAAACCTGGAGCCGTCCGTTCTGAGAACCTTCTTAAAGTCCACAGATGACTGCAGTTCTGTGTCTTAGCTCTTCTTACCACTTCAGGACCTACCCACACTTGTATTTCCCAAGGTCCACTAAGATCCCCTCTGAGAGTGGCTCTCCGTGTTTTACCAGTTACCTATGGTTGGGTTTTGAGATTGCTTCATCAGTGTGGCTCAGACACTCAAGGCTGTGGTCCTGTAGACCGTATGAATCCTTCCCGCCACTGTTCCAAAAATCCAAGACTTTAAAAGGCGGGGGGTAGAAGAAGGCACTGTAATTGAAGGAGGGTGTGTTAGAGTCCCCCTCAGCAGCCAGTGTTTGAGAAATGTGGCTTTATTAATGTTCTTGCAACATGACCCCACAGACTGTTCAGCTCTGAGTTTGTAGCTGTCAAGCCTGGGGAGGGAGCCAGCTTCTGAGGTGGAAGGCCCACAAAGAATTGCCCTTCCTGCTCCCAAGTTAATGATGCAGGCAGCTGTGTCTCTGAGGCCCTATTGGTTAACAGTTAACTGGGCAGATTAAAGATCCCCAGCCAGGCTGAACCTGTCCCAGAGTTAGAAGCAAAAGCCTGCTAAGTGCCAGCTCCACACTGTCCTTCAGCCAGCTGCCCCGAAGTGGAACACTTCACCATTCAGCGGGACTTTGAGCTTTGACATGCCCAGAATTAAACCTCAGCTTAAGGTTTTTGGAACTGTGACTCTTTTAGGGTTGTTATTCATTCATTAAGACAATAAATACTGAGTACTGGACAAAATGCTTGTGCGGGTTGGGGCAGGGACAGTGTCAGTCTTGACTTTAATAGTATGCCATCCAGTGGGCGAGACCACTAGGAAACCAGCAAACAACTAGTGTACAGCAAAACTGAGAGAGTGAGACCGGAAACAGTTCCTTGCTTCCATGAGCACACTCGTGGAGGAGATACTGATGTTGAGACCTTCCAGATGGAATGGGGTTAAGAGTAAGGGTATTCTGATCCTGGGGCTGGGTGTGTTGGCATTGCTGAGAAGGCCAGTATGCCAGGAACACCAAGCAGGGCGGGCAGTAGCATGAGGTGACTGCTCAGCTTTGGTAATTCGCCTGTCATCAGGTGGGAGGCTGGATTAGGTGATCTGCACGCTCTCTGCCAGCCCCTACTCAGTACTTCTAAAGGGCACCAAGTTGGCTCAGGTCAGTGACCTGCTTAGATGCATACTACTGCTGCCAGGGCTGGAATATATTGAGCTAACAAAGATGAGTACTTTCAACCTGACCACCTCTGTTGATTTGGCTATCTGTATACGTCATTGTCAGGATGCTTCTCTGGCCATAGGGATATCGCCGGAAAGGCCCATTGCCCAACATAGTGAATGGACCTGCTGGGTTGGGAGATGTGATGGTCTCACAGGAGTGGGTCTGAGGATGAGATGAGTTGGACAGGTGGTCTAGGGATGATTGCAAGGGACAGCGGGTTTCCCATCAACTAGACATTGTTTTTGTCTTTGGCATGAGAGAAGGTGTTTATTTTTCTTTGGATCTTATGGTCTAGTGGACTTATCACAGTCAAGTGTGTTGAGAGCAGGGATGGGTGGGAGGGGATAGCATTGAATCTTGCCAGGTGCCCCGTGGTGCATGGGTTGTTACATGTATTTCCTATTTCCTCTCAATAAGCCTCTTAGATAGTTCTTAATCTTCCTCTTTCCTCCTGAAGATGAGGAAACTATGTCAGGGACATGTTTAGTGAGGGACCTGCCCAAAGGCATGCAGTTCCCAGATCATCCCCATGCGCGTGGCTCTGCCTCCCTAGGGATATAGGTTATAAAGCTCCTTCTCAGCCCCAGGGCTCCACACAGACACAGAAAATGTGTGAACAAAGGATTATTCTTGGTCCTGCTATAAATTTCAAGGCAAGGTCCCTAAGAAGCTTGGAGCTCTGAGTCAGGAAACTGGTCTAAGTTAATGAACGGTCCCCTCAAGTGCACAGAACAGATGCATGACCTCAAGGGTCTGTTCTAAAGACTGACTTCTTCTTCAGGCCTCTTTTGTAATATCTCAGATCATCACACCCATCCATGTTGGAAAGAATAACTAACCATGGCCAGGGCCTCAGCCGTGGCCTTCCTCTTTCCAGGGTAAAGACTCCTTACCCAGACCCCTGGAGCTGATGTAGACTGCATTGCTTTCCATTGAGGTGCACTTGGATGAATGAGGGCTGTGTCATTTCATCCTGCCCACCTTTGGCCATCTACATGTTTCACTGTGGGATACCTTTGTGGCCTCAGGATGATACTGATGAAGAAGCTCATTGAAAGATGGGTGTGAGGAGTTGGGAGATGGGGGTGGGGCGCATTTATTTGGGTAATACTGTTAATGTACAAAGGTGTGCCTTCTCTTTTTTTTCCCTTTCTCTTTCCTTTCTTTGACAGGGTCTCACTGTGTAGCTTACACCTTCATCTCTTAAGTGATAGGATTTACAGGTCTTTTGTAACACACTCAGTTGAGAACACATTGCTGTTTCCCCTCCCCCCACCCCACCCCCCATCCCCGAGCGCTTCTTACATATTTCTTTTGCAGTGTCACAGTACAGGTTGGAGGTCTGAGGAGGAGACCTCCATGCACTCCCCACTGCAGATCTCACAGTGAATCTGTGGGCAAGCCAAGACAGGGCTTGAGAGTTTCACACAAACTGCCAAAGAGACTCATTGCGTCATGACCCCAGAAGGTGCTTCTGGACTGGCTGACGCATACCTCCTGCAGCTCCAGGGCCGTATCTGGATTGTTGGTCATTGCCCTCTTCTCTATTTGAGAAGATAGCCATGGGTTAAGACTTTGAGGCCTTAAATCCTTTGAACTGAAGTCTTCCCTGGATCTGAGCTTTATAGTAATTAATAAAAAGCCACTATTACTGACTTTAGAACAAGGCTCATACTCATTCAAAGACCAACCACAATACTTTCTTGCAACAGGTGGAAGGTTAGCAGAGACTCCTACCTCATCTTGCAGTTCTTGACCCACATTGACTTTGTTGTCTTTATGAATTGGGCCTAGTTTTCAATCCATTGGTTATTATCGATTTTTTTTCCTAGAGGATTTATTTTTTTCTCTTCATGTCTTTGGCCAGAAATCACACCAATGTGTTCCCACAAAAGATACTGACCTTTAGACTCTGTAACAAGTTCTAGTAGTTAAATCTGGAGAAAAATTATGCCAGAGGCACACGGTTCTCCAAAGTAATGTCCCTGTCTCTGAAATCCTTTGGAGTGACTCTTAAGTCTTAGTGGAGAGTGACTGCTGCCGGTTGGTATACTTGTATAGTCAGTTGGTACTTTGGAAGACACCTCGTTATTTATTTATACACAGGTTCTCACTCTGTAGCCCAGGGTGATCTCTAATTTTGTGCGGAGGTTTTTCCTGCCTCAGTCTACTAAGTGCTGGGATTGCAGGATTACAGTGTGTGCTACCATGCCTGCCCGGCCTAATTTTTTTTAAGTATATTTTGTTGGCTGAGATGTTGTTGATGAATATGTATGAAGCTATTCCTATGCTGATCTGCATGGTGATCTGCATGCTATGCTGTATAGATGGGGCAGAATTTCCCAGCGAGTGCCAACTCCTGTGGGCATTGAAAGACAGATGAAGGAGAGCGCAGTTTGCTTCCTGCCTCAGAGAAAGCATGCATCTTAGAACAGAGTGGACTTGGCTGCTTGTTAAAAGATGAATTATTTTATTTTGAAAAGCATCTTTGAAGGTCTGCTTTGTCCTTGACCCTGAAGTCCAGGAATCTAATGAATCAAGGAAGGGTATCCTTCTCTCTGCCTCTTCTCTCTGGCACCAGGAGTCAGTGATGGGCCAGAACATGCCCTCTGCCTATTCTTGGTTGGCACAGTAATTGAAAATGGGTGTACATTTTTAAGCCATCGGAGGAGACTCCACAGATTAGATGAGGCAAGATCTCATTTTTGAAAAATGATGTTGAGACATTGATGATTTTCTGGGCACCCTTGGTTTTCCTATTGGCTCCTCCCTTCCCATACAGCAGTTTGTTTCTGAAACAGCTGCTGCAAACTTGGTTAAGTGAGACCTACAGGTGTTTAGTTCAACCCATCAAACCATGCAAAAAAAAAAAACAAAAAAAAAAAAACAAAACCCTTTACCTTTTTGTGTGTTTGTTTTGTTTTGATTTCTTCCAGACAGTCTTGGCTATTGTGGAGTTCTCTATGTAGACTGTTCTAGAACCCATAGGTAGATGCCTGCATTTACCTACTGATTGCTGGAATTGAGGGCTTGTGCCACCATAGTAAGCTTAAAACTTGACTTTTTATGTTGAGTTTTAATAACTTTTGCAAAGGGAAATGTTCCCTTTTCTTATATGTCCATCTTGTCCCAAAGTCAAGAGTTGAAAATACAGGAGAAAAGTTCGTGGGGGAAAAAAAGTGACTACCTAGATGGCTTAAGTGTGGTCAGATGGGCAGAGAGTGGTTAAGAGAGCATACTGTTCTTGCAGAGGACCCAAGGTCAGTCCCAGTACCCATGCTATCTCCCAACCACCCGTAACTCCAGCTCTCAAGGGCCCAACAGTCTCTTCTAGCATCCACAGCTGCTCATGCAGAGACCTACACACAGAAACACACATACACACAGTTCTAAATAAAATCTTTTTAAAAGGAGAGTGAGAGAGACAGACACTGACGACTGTCTAGGAAGGCAAGCCTGGTATCAGGCTTGTATTCTCGCTTTGAAGATATGTCACTTTAGAATTGGAAACTAAAGGGCTTATCCCTATGTCTACAGAAATCAGAATGGCTTCTATAGCTAGTAATAGTCTAGACTGGGTTTATTGTTATTTCTTACATCGTGACAACTACAGGGGATTACCATTTACTATGTTTTTGCTGTCAATTTAGAAGCTATCTTGAGCTACCAATAGCATATGGAATTGTCACTGGATGTTACATGCGTAGGAGATTTCGATCCTCACATACCACCCACGGACCCACCTATCCTATATCCAAGTGCCTTCCCATTGACACAGGCATTACTGTTAGATAATAATATCATCATGCATTTACATCAAGCTCAGTAGGAGTCAGGTCGTTTTCCACACAGTTTCATAACTGCTACCCTGATAGAGCCCTAGCCTCTTCCATGTGATACGGACCAGGCAGGTTGTACAGTCTCATTTTCTCCGAAAAGGAATCCCCCAAAACCATAACCCCAAATTAAGATGAACTACCTAAGACCACAGGGTTGGCTAGCAAGAAGCCAAGGCCAAAATGTTAATTTTTGAGTTCCAGTTCTCCAGGGCTAGTGTGCCTAATCAAATATATTTTGTTGCCGTGTTTTCTAATCTTTGACTTGTGATCATTACACTGGGTGCCTAAGAAAAAGACTCAAGTCCTACAGTACCCTTTGTGTGACAGTGTGAGTGTGTGACAGTGGCTTTGTTGAGAACTTATAAGCCGTCAACCCTGGCAAACCCTCAAATACCATAAAGGGATTATTTAGGAATCAGAGCTAACGCACGTATTAAGCAATCTTGTTTCCCGTAAAGGTGTGATTCTTGGTACCTTTCACAGTGATTCTTTACCATGATAGTAGTCGGTGTTTGTGTCTCTGACAGAGTTGGAGTATAGGCATGGATGGCTTATAAGAAGCTGTAAGGTATCCAGACTCTGACAGACTCTTGTTCCACAGAGACAAGTTTAACAAAGCTGTGGTTGAAGACTAGAGTGTCAGAAGCATGCCAGGCTAAGTACGGGGGCAGCGCCAGCAAGCACTAGTTCTATAACTTGGCAACTTATGTAACGTCGAAAGCTCTGTTTCTTTATCAGTAGAGATAATAATGGCACGTACCTATGGGATGGCTGAAGATTAATAGAGATAGTGTGTATCACATACTTGGGTGATGCCTGGCAAATTGGCATCTTTGTTGACTGCCATATAATTTTTCAGAAAGGATACCTAGGAAGTGGTAAATTCTCAGTTAATCACAGGTGGGTGGAGAAAAGCCAAGGGTCATTATTTTGCTCCACTGGGGAGGTCAGAGTTGTTTGAGTTACGATGCCCCTTAAATCCCAGAGCTAGTGTCAAATAGAGTAAAGCAAAGAGGGAAAGTAGACTCTTCATCCGTGCTTGAAAACACCATTGTTGGCTCACTGCTCAGCCACATTTTTCAAATTCTCGGACTCAGCCCAAGGACTTAATTCATTTTGCAGCAGATAAGTGAACCACGCCAACTGAACAACGTCATGGCTGTATCTTCACATGTTGTGTGAAGCAGTCAAATGGAAAAAAACTCTCTTTCTGGATTTTCTCAGGGTCCGGAGTGAGTGTAGAAGGTAGCCCAGCCACAGCGTACTAATGTCTTTCTTTGGAGAAGGATCAAAGTCCCACCATTCCCCCGGCCCTAGGCTGCTCCAGTGAGGAGACAGTCTGGATCACAGGCACCTCCACTTCTGGCCATCACCCTATCCTGTAGCTGAGATACCCACCAGTGGGCTCCTCCAAATTGAGTGGTCCAGTGCCTGGGCAGGTCTAAGCAGGCAGCTTACTTTCCAGGGAGCACCATGATAGCTGAGTCCAAGAGCCTGCCTGTCCTTTGCTTGCTGAGGTCCAGATCCTCCTTTCAGATGAGGAAGATCTGCCTGCCATTCACTCATTGTCCTGGCTGTGTATCCAGGTTACAGGAAAGTCCTCTATCTCCCGTGATGACTTTCTCTGAGACCCCGGGCCCACGGTTTAATTAGGGTTGTTGCCTCTTATACTTAAAAGTGTCCGGCACACTACAGATATCTTCCCGCTTCCTGCAGACTATATCCTCTCTTTGCTGGACCCTAACCTCAGGGTGCCTCTTGTCATAGCATAAGCCAGGCTGCATTTTTTTTTTTTTGCAAGGTCTCTCTCGGGTAGAGGTAGCAGGTGGCCAACAGGCTAATTAAGCAACAGTTTATTTCCAAGATGGAATAGCAGGTAATTGTATTATTTTGATTTGAGAACTATTTCACAGCTTCATCAGCACCCGTGACACTCAGTCCAATATGGGAAAACCATCCACGAAACAAGGATCGTAGAATAGGATCGTGAACTAAGGCTCGGGTTTTAATTTTTATTTATTTTTTTTATTCTGTTTTATTTATTTATTTATTTATTTATTTATTTATTTATTTGGTTTTTTTTTGAGACAGGGTTTCTCTGTATAGCCTTGGCTGTCCTGGAACTCACTCTGTAGACCAGGCTGGCCTCGAACTCAGAAATCCACCTAAGGCTCAGGTTTTAATTACCCACAAGCTGCTCTGGTCCTGGAGAACTACATTGAGCCACGTCATAGTTTTGTTTCTACTGCTGGCATGAATGCCATGACAAAAGGCAACTTGGGAAGGAAAGAATTTATTTCATCTTACCCTTCCATGTCACAGCCCATCACTGAGGGAAGTTGGGGCAGAAACCATGATAGAATGTTCCTTATTGGCTTAATCTGTTTCCTTTTTTATATATCCCAGTACCAACATCCCAGGATGGCACTACCCACTGTGGGCTGCCCCCCCCATATCCATTATCAATCAAGAAAATGATTCCCCTTAGACAACCCCATCTGAGGCTCCCTCTTAGGTGGCTCTAGCTTGGGTCAAGTTGACAAGAAACTAACCAACACAGGCAGTAAGGAGACAAAATCCTTTTCCTGTGTGAGCTTATTTTCCTCATTTATGAAATGTGGAGTTGGTAGCTAACTGGGTAGTTTGTAAATCTGTGAATTAGCTTCAAGACTCTGTATGGTTCTAATGCCATCTCAAAGGGGTCCCTTCTGCCTGTGTCTCTCTTATATAAGGTGTCTGTGCATTGAATAGTATTTGAGGAGGAGAGAGCAGGGTTATTATGCTGGGCAAGACATTGGGCCAGACACTGGGCCCTGCTGATTTCTCCCAGCTCCAGCTATAATAAGTAACCTATGATCTTGCTTCTCTTCTCCATTGTTTTGTTTTGAACCTTAGCCTATAATGGCTGCCATTACCCTATCCCCTACCTGTACCCTCCACCACTGCCTAGAGATGGCTGAGGTCAGCAGCCACTTCCTCACCCTACCCCTGACCCCACTTCCTTCCCTCAAGCATGTCATGTGCAAACCTGCCATACCTCGTGTCTCAGCTTGGTGGTGAACATCTGCCCCCAAACAAGCCCCGTTTCCTCTGCTTTCCCAGCCTCTGTTCATGTCTGCCCACCAAGGCTGCCTTCCTGTTGGGCAAGAGCTTTCTGTGGCGCTGCCACAAGCCTCTGACCTCCCCTGACCCTAGCACGCTTGTGTGCAATGTGCCGAGTTTATGAACGATGGTATCTATCTTGGCGATCTCTTCAGATGCTGATGAGACAGCATGTATGAAAAGAGTTTGGCATCCAGCGTGATCTGAAGATAACAGAAGGGTGAGGACAGGTCAGTGAGGGGCAGGCAGATGCCGTTCCCTCAAGTGACCAGGGATGTTCTGGAAGTGGTCCCGTGTATATGTTACCAAAGCTCCCTAGCATTCTGGAACCAAAGCAGGCTTGTCTCTTCTGTGTGGTACAGTTTGTGCCCACAGAAGTGTGTGTCGATTTGAAGAGTGGAACTTCATTAGATTTTTCAATGTTCTTACAACTATTGTATGGCTACAATAACAGATAACCACAAACCTAGAGGCTTTGGGTTACCAACGTAAGCATCTTATGAGTTAAACATGAATCTTTCTAGATTAAAATCCAGGTGCCAGCAAGGCTGTGTGTCCAGCTGAAGGCTGCAGTGTCACTCCACTTACTGGCTTTTCACAGCTTCTGTGAGGCAACTTTCTTACCTGGGCTCCCAGCCTTTTCCTTTAAACATAGCAGCAAGGAATTGACTCCTCCCACCACCGTACTCCTCCTACCTCCTAGCTACCTTCCTCCATGTTAAAGGGATCTTGTGATATCAGTGGACCCCTGTGGTGCTCCGAGGTTGTCTCCTTGTTGAAGGTTAATAATTAGCAATCATTCCCTGTGCCACGTTCATTTCTGGTGTAAGGCGCAGTGCAAGACTCAGGGATGAGCATGGGCTTGTCTTTGAGAAGCCTGTTGGCTTTCAACATCTATGCAACTGCAGCTCTCGTCAAGATGGTCCTTCACTCCAGAACATTATCTTATCCCCTTTTTAATAGCACTTCCCATCACTACCCACAGAGACAGCCGCCATTTACATTGCTTTTGCCATCTAGTGTTTCTTGCCTTGGGCTAGCTTTATATTGAAGGATTCGGTCACACCCAGACAGGTGGTATGGTGGGAAAGATTGGTGGGAGGGGGGGGTAAAAATCTGCCTGTGACAACTCTTGGCCTGGGGGAAAAGACACTCCAATGAAGTAGGTTCAGGGAAGAAAGTGGACGTGGGACCAAGTAGGGCTGAGGCTATGGGGGCTGTGCACCTGTTTGCTCTGGTCTTGAGTCCCACATGGTGTGACAGGTCATACTGCCTCTCCCTTCTTAGTTACCTCAGAAAGAAGTTGGATGAAGGTGACTAGGCCTGTGAGGAGGGGAGAGGCCCAGTCTCTTAATGTCTAGATCTCACCATTGAATGGACAAGTGAATCACTCTAGCAGGCCCCACCAGGTTGTCCCGGAGCCCTGTGTGGCTCCACACCTGTCTCCTCCCCTTGGCGCGCATTTTGTTGTGTTGTCGAAGGCTTCTTCACTCGCTCTGCCATCAGTACTCACTCTATCCTCACAGATGATGACATGGCCTCCTTTAAGAGACTGGATGTCTTCTTCCAGCTGTCTTTGTTTAGCGTGGCCTTTCTGAGAGCCTGATCCTGTGCTCCGTTATACCCCTAAATCACTGCACCTGCATTGTGTGCCCCTGCCCCAGGTGACTGTCTTCCTCATAAGTTGCAGTGTCTGAAGTGTGCTAAGTATTTAACATGTAATGTCTTTTAGGGTCCCGTGAATTAACGTTCAGCAGGTACTTGGTTAAGCTGCTGCACAAAGGATTTCCTCCTGCCACCTTGTGAGGAAGTCAGTGACCTTGACCTACTGTGAGGGTGGCTCTAAGTCATCTCTCTGGGCCTTCAAGCTCACCAGGAAGTACTACCACTATATTCATTTTGCAGATGTGGAAAGTAAGGCGCCTGCTTTCTGTGATGACCCTCGATGCTACATAGAGCTAAAGCTTGGCAGTAGGCATCAGCTGTTCATGCCATGTGCAGTGGCAGCCCTTTCACTTGTGTATAGAGAGGTGGGACTGAGACCTATGCCTTGCATTGCCTTCTCCAGAGCCTCCCTGGAGACAGAAAGTGCAGAGCTCAAACAATGAGGAGTGGCAGTGGGGGAGGGGCACCACAGGCAGCTCTCTAGTCTTCTGTAGTCACTGTGTTCTTCTTGTTCTCTTCCTAAAAGACCTTCTGCTCCAAGTCCTCGAGGAGCTGACCAAGGATTGATATAAATAATGCAAAATAAACAGAGTGGCCCATTGCAGACACATAGACAGGAGCCTCTGCCCTTCTCTCATTTCAGGAGAGCTTCCCTTACCCTGGAAGTGTCAGCTAACATCAGCTGGGCTACCCCCCTGAACGCTGAGCAAGCCCTGTGGTTTGCAGCCAGCCAGCTAGCTGTGTGCCATCTCTCCCTGTTGGGGGAGACAGATTGCAGGTTCTATTTATTTATATATTTTCTAAACTGAGGTACTTTGTTTGCTCAAATGACCAGATTGTCCCCCAAATTCTTTTAAAGTTGCCCCATGCTGGGATGGCAACTGCTTGGGTTATCCTGAGGGTCTGCCTTCAAGTGAACCTCAGCAGTGTCCCTTGAGCAAGCAGTCTCTCTTGTGACTCTGGATGTGAGAAACTATAATGTGGCCTGTGGCCTTGGGAGGGCCAGTCCTGGGAATTAAGGAGCTATGGTTTGGTTCCCCATCTTCTCATGGCTCATTTTATTTGTGGAAGTGTTGACTCTGAGGGGAACCGTTAAAAGTTGCTTTCTGATATTTAAGCAGTTTCTCCAGAATCTATTTATTTGATGACCTTTTATTTTCGTCAAGTTTGCTGAATACAAGAAGGATCTCATTGAGGGGAGCTAGTCAAAAGAAGATATAAAACATTAGCTTCTTATCAAGCTGATATCAAATGACTATGGGGTGCCCACTATTAGCTGAGCCTAATCAAGGTGCTGTGGAGGTGGCTGTCAGTCACAACATATGAAGGCTGTTGGCCTTCATAGAGCTTACACTTCCGCACGAGACAGTGAGCAGTAAATACACAGTAAATATGCACAGTAAAAACAACCGTGAGATTTCCCAGCATCTTGCTCTTGTGAGAACAAAACCGGGCATTTGAAAAGAAGCAGTTGACCTGGGCTTGGTTGGGGATGCCTTTATTAAGGCAGGAAGTAACCTCAGTGGGGAGACAAAGAGATGAGGAGGGCCTAGTTGTGGAAAGACCCAAGTGGTAGCATTGAGTGGCTGCCACAGAGCTGTTTGCCAGAAGATTCCTAGAGATAAAAGAAGGAGTCAGTCAGTGATTGTTAGGGTGAGTGTTGAATCACTATGTCTTTTCCTCACCAGGCTGTCAGTTTCATGGTGAATGGGGATTCAGGCCCCCTGTGGTCTTTCCTGTTTCTCTCAGTACTTGACACAGTGCCCAGCTCATGACAGGTGCACAGTAGCAGGTGGGTGAGTGGATAAAATGGAAAGAAAGCAAAAAGAAATGAGAAGGCAGTAAAGGGCAATGGTGGCCACTCCAGATGTATGGTCAGTTGAAGAGTCATGGTCTTACAGGACTCAGTGACCACAGTCAGGAAGATAGAGATAGGCCTAGAATGATTGCAGGAATGATTGCAAGGGATAGGTCAGAATCGGAGGGTAGGCAGATCCTGTGTTGTCAGGACCAAAAGTCAAAACCCATGAGCAAGAAGAAAGGCCACGAGCAAGGATGTATAACATAAGCGATTGTACAAATGCTGGTCACTGGGGCTTATCAGTAGCCAGAAGAGCCATGGTCCCTGTAACTGCCTGTCCACAGATAGAAACTGTAGCTCTGTGGGGTGGGTTACTGAGTTCGGAGATATACATATAAAAGCTGGAAGAATTAGGGGCCGTTGCAGCACGGGAAGGAGGGTTCTAGTTCTTTCTAGCATTGGAAACCTAGGCATCCCTGTAGGCAGGTATGAAACTGACAGAAAGATCTCCTGAGAGAAGGAATTATATTGTCTGGAACTTTGTCTCATTCCTTTGGAAATGGCCGTATTGTATTTTTATGTAAATAACTCACAACAGTGTGGTTCTTGCAAGGGGGTGAAAGCGAACACTCGTAAATGAAGAAGAGACACCATATTGTGTTTTCACATCAACAATATACACTCTTGCTTGCAGTGGGGCCAAAAACAAATGCACATCCAAGAGGCAAGCTACCTGGTAATTCAGAACATCATCTAACCACTCCTTCCTATGGTGTAAGGCCTCGTTTGAAAATTTACCATTTTTCTTGAGGAATTTGGGATTGTTCCCGCCCACTGTCACTCTCATCTAAGCTCCTGTCATATGATCCCATACCTTCCTGAGCACTTTTGGCTCTCAAACCTCAGGCTTATGGACAGGTCACCTCTGCCTATGAGCATGCCCTGTGGAGCAGACGGCATATTTCCATTCACTGTTCCTAGGGGTGTGCACAGGGGCGTGGAGAAGACAAATGACCTCCCTGCAGTAATCACTACAACCATTTTCCATTTTTGTCATTTGTGGACTTATCCTGTGCATTGTCCACTGAGAGAAGAGGAGAGGTTCTTCCTAGCTGAACCAGGGTGGAGGGTGGAGGGTGGAGGGGCACTCCTCCAAGTTCAGGCTGCTTCTTTGAAGTTTCCCATGTTGAAATGCTCAGGCCTTAAACTCCCAGGAGCAAATATACGGAATGGTTGATTATTTATAAGGCTTTTGACCTACCTAGGATGTCCATTTAATTTGGGGATCTTATTCGCGTCCATCTCATGGGCCCACCTTGGTATTGAGAATCTGCTCTTCTCCATGACAGCACTCATTTTTCTGCCGGCTGACAGAAGATAAGAAATCAGAGAAGTTCTTCAAGGTCTTTTACGATCGAATGAAGGTGGCCCAGCAGGAAATCAAGGCAACAGTGACAGTGAACACCAGTGACTTGGGAAACAAAAAGAAAGATGATGAAGTGGACAGGGATGCCCCATCTCGAAAGAAAGGTAATTGGTCCATTGGACTGGAGCTTACAGAGGAGCCCTGTGTTATGCTGTATACTTTTCATAACTTCCAGGTTCCAACATGCCTTCTCAACAGGGCCTTTAGAGGAAAGCTACCACTCTGGTTATGTCATCCTTTCAAGTGACCAAGAAAAAGCCTTGCCACCTAGGAAGGTCTTTCTGCTTAATAAATTCATAAATATTCTTATGTATGCGCAGTTCTAATTAGTATGGGTTACATTAGCTACTTCCCTTATTTCTGTGGCAAAGGACCTGACACAAACAACCTAAGACAGATGAGCCTTATTGCAGAGCACACTTTGAGGTGATAGTTGTCACAGAGGGAAGGCCTGGCGGCAGGGATGTGAAGCACCTGGTCACGTTGCATCCACAGTCTGCAAGCAGAGCGTGATGAATGGATGCCTGGCTCCTCTTCATTCAGTTCTCAGCACCAGCTGAGGAAATGGTGCCACTCACATTCGGGGTTGTTCTTCATACATCAGTTAACCTCATCAAGAAACTCCCTCACAGACAAGCTCAAAGTTGTGTTTCCACGGCAACACTAAATCTCATTAAGTTGGCAATTGAAATCAAGATCCATGAATTTTTTTTTTTACTGTGTTTTTCTGATTATTGTTAGAGAACATTGAGAAAATACTTACTTTTAGAAGTCTTGTCTGTTCATGTCAGGTGACTTTAGTTTCCAAACTGCAAACTTTTCCTCTTTAGTCTCCCTTCAAAACAAAAGAAAAGTGCTGGGGGTGAGGGGGTGAGTTTTAGGAGTCAGACAGCCTTGAGCAAATTAATTAACCACTCTGAACTCAGCTTCTCAAGGCTAGTACTAGATGTGTCAGTCAAGTAACTGTTGACATTTGGAGGATGTTTCTTGCAGAGCTATAGGATGTTGAGCAATATCTGTGACCTTTAGCTTGTTAGATGCCATTCACACACCCATATGCCCAACCAAAAATGTCTCCAGGTATTTCTATTAGCTGCTGGGGAAAGTTAGGGACCCCAAAAAAAAAAAAAAATTACCGCTTTCACTGCTGTTTGCAAACCATTAGTCTAGAAGTGGGTACAAAGAGAAGAAAGAGGGAGGGGAAAATAAACCTACCAAGTCCTGCTGAGTACTGAATATGAACCAGGCATATGCTACCCATCTTTCTGTTGCCCTAATACATACCCGAGGCATATAAACCTAGGACCTGAGAATTTCTGTCTGCGCTCAGAGTAGTTGAGGTTTCATTCTGCTTGCTTTGGGACCCGCCTTGGAGCAGCACATACCTACTAGAGCAGATAGCAGAGGGTGAAACTGTTCGACTCATGGCGGAGAATAAGAAGAAACCAGAACAGACAAAGTCCCACAATCCCCTTTAAGGACACACCCCTCCTACTAATCTGTGACCTCCTACCAAGCCCCACCTCTTAAAGGTTCTATCCTTTCTACCATTCTTTAGTGGCGTCTGTTCCATACCACTAAAGGCTGGGGCCCAAACCCTTAACATACGGGCCTTTGAAAGACGTTCCTACATCCAAACTGTAAGCAGCTATTGTTCAAAGTTCTTTACCTATCTGTGTCAATTGATGTAAACCTCAAGTTAACCCTGTACTTAGATAAAATGGCTATCTCTGTTTTACAGATAAGGAAACTGAGGCACAGATATAGTTGTACACCATTGAACCAGCATCAGAGCCCATGCAGTTGATACTCCCCCACCCCCACCTATGATGCCATAGTTGTCCCATAGGGTTATTCTTCTGAAAAGATAAGATAATACACACAGAGTGCTTACTCATGGTACCTTGGCACTTGGCAAGGGGTCAATTGTTGTCCTTCCAGTAACAGTAATGGCTGTCGTCATTAGCATTACATCAAGCCTCTCAGGAGCTTTCTGGAAGTCACTGATGTGCTCACATTTTACAGAGGAAGAAGCTGAGGTTCAGAGCCACAGGTTATGGGGTCAGCAGAGCCTGTACTAAGGCATCTTGCTCTATAGCATAGCACAAGCCTCAGTGACATGTCAAAAGCACTATGGAGTTAGCAGGGCTAGGCTCCACATTGCACCTATCTAGAGACTGAGAGGAGATGATGGCTTCCTGGATTGTTTTTGCCAATTGTACAGATCCCGTGCAAATGCAGGAACCTGGGCTTCTGGCTAGTATATAGAATATAGAAAATGGAACTTCTGAGGATGCAGCAGTATTGACTGCCACAAGTTTGCCTTTTAGCCAAAGAGCCCACAACACAGATAACAGAAGAGGTCCGGGATCAGCTCCTGGAAGCATCTGCTGCCACCAGAAAAGCCTTTACCACCTTCCGAAGGGAGGCCGACCCTGATGACCATTACCAGTCTGGGGAGGGCACTCAGGCTACAACGGACAAAGCCAAGGATGACCTAGAGATGAGCGCAGTCATCACCATCATGCAGCCTATCCTGCGCTTCCTGCAGCTACTGTGTGAGAACCACAACCGAGATCTGCAGGTGAGAGACGGGGCTGTGGGCTCCCTGAGGCCTCCAGAAAAGGCCAGGCTGTGGGGACCCAGAGACCTACAAGAGACGGATAGGGGACCTAAATATCTACAGGTGGCAAGCCATACCATGGGAACCCTGAGACTTACAGGGGAGGGGAACCTGACACTGGCAGGTGAGAGCCTCAGGGTAGTGGACCTTAAGATCTGTAAGTAATTGACAGTAGTAATTACAGTAGTCAATTACTTAGCACAGGAAGTCCCAGCATTTGTAGATGAGGTCCCTGGGGACCTCGACACC
This sequence comes from Rhabdomys pumilio, assembly GCA_030674055.1. Lineage (NCBI taxonomy): Eukaryota > Metazoa > Chordata > Mammalia > Rodentia > Muridae > Rhabdomys > Rhabdomys pumilio. The sequence goes on from JANHMN010000008.1 coordinate 43,912,521, forward strand.
TACAAGTGGGAGTGTGGGGTAGGTTGGACCATGGTGTCCTGCTTCTGCTCATGATTCAGCTCCTGCCACTTAGGCTACCTTGCCTGAATTGAGGATCCAACATCATAGACTTTCTTGATGAATAATAATGAAAATATGAATGGGTGATCTGTCCCTTCATGACTTCACCAGTGTCTCCATAGGTCAGATGAAGACAGCCTCATTCATTAGGGTCATTGATTCCATATATAGTTAGTGTGCATAGGGACCTATGTGCATATGTCTTATAGCCTGCTCCTCTTTGCCACCAATAACAGTAGATGTTGAGATAATAATTGAATAGATGAATAGACAATTAAATATATTAAGTGCATGAGACTTACAAAATCAAGTACATAAATCTGAGTATAGCTGTATACTATATAAAGACATTGTAGTATTTGGCAAATCATATATACAGCAGTGTGTTCTACATGGTCTAGATGTTTAGTAAGCTGGACTCAAACCTAGACAGTCTAGAGCTAGAACTTGGGATGTTAACCAGACTCTAAGACAGGGACAAGGTGTTATCTCGCCTGCAGTTTCCTTGTAACAGAAACTGTTTAGAAAGGGTGGAGGGTGTGCTCCAGAGATCTGCCTCTTTGTTCCAAATCCCTGCCCCGGAGAAGCATGCTGGAGCATGCGGTCCTTGGTGTACTGCCTGGCTTTCCTGTCAATTCTTGAACCTTATGAGCCCACCCCTCTTTACTTGAGTGGGGTTAGGATGGAAAAGAAAAGTACATTTGGATGGCTCTTAGATGAGATATCTCTTACAAAGCTAAACAACTCCGCATTTGTAGTTCTGCAAGCTTAAATGGTGATGATATAAGAGGAGTTGATATAGGCCAAATCTAGCAAGAGGAAGGTACCGCCTTTAAATGTTGACATTGCTGACTGTATCTACCAAGTGACTATGGCTGGACCATTTAGTATTCCCCAGTCAACCTCCATCACAAAGAAGAGACACTTGAAGAATAATACAGAGCAATAAAATGGAACTAAGAGACATCTTTAACATTAATCCATCTGATTGTTCTTATTTTGTCTATTGTTTTTATTTTATCTAATTGCTCTAAAGACCCTGAACTTTGAAAAACATCTAGGTTCTAGGGTCATCAACTGGCTAAATGGAGCCAGACCTTAAAATGAAAGAATTCCCCCATAAGACCCACCATTGGCCAAGCTGACCCATCATGTGTCAAGCTATGCATGGCAGTCAGTGGTCCACTTCAGGTGTTGATGTTCTGAGCTTTACCTTGTCGACATCTGAGTATGGGATCCTGGCTGTCGTTTGGTTGCTCGCGCTTTACTGCTTCAGGATCAGACACCTTAGGCCCAGATCCACTAGATGAGACTTGTCCCAGGTAGAACAGAGCATTCCTTCTCCCATAGCTCTGGGATCTGGGTATTGTCTCATTGGCTGGTATTCCTGTGTCTCGTGATGATGATGTCATTTGTCCCTCTACCTTACAGGAGCATCATTGGTCAGGAGGGAGATTGACTAAGGGAAAAGTGCATGATCTTTATGAGTCTAGGCCCAAGCAGCTCATTTGTGGCGTTTTTGTGACTGGGAAGTCCCACTGTGCTGCTCAGCATAGGGACTGGTGTTCTGTTCTGTTCTCCCACGTGGTGTCGCTGACCACCACCAACCTCAGGCTCCCCGAAGGAAATAGGTGGCATCAGTTTCTGCCATGTGTACTGGAGAGCACGTGTTCCTGACCCAGAACTAGTGGTGACCAGACCTCACTCATCCCTCAGATCTGAGTGTGGAGCATGAGGACTGGGACCAATCACAGATCGCACCACAACCCGCTAAGTGCTGTAAAGGTCCACACAGCTGAGTTCCCAGCTTTACAACCGAGGATGCCTTCAGTGGAGCCCTCTGTGCATGTCTCAGGGACAGTGCTGATTACATCTGCAGGAGCTCTAGAGCATAAGGCGCAGTCCTGGGAACCTCAGGTGTCTTTGGGGCCCTGCGGTGTTCCTGGATCCACTGATTGGGGGTTGGGTAGGCTAGAAGCATCTTTTAAAAACGCTCAAAATATGTAAGAGTGCAGTAATGAAACTCATCTCTCAGCGTGGTCACTTTAAAAATCAATTTTAAGAAAGAGGCATGGTTCCCCACAAATCAGGAAGTAACCTGCTCCACTGGCATTATATCTGTGAGACAGTAGTTCTGAAAATGACAGGAAGTGGGGTATATCTATTCAGAATGCCACCCTTTGGCAGACAGTAGGGCACTTTTGTACATATCAGATGCGTTCTTAAAAGATGCTTCTAATCTTACCCCCTCTGCCAATGTATCCAGGAACATCACAGGGTCTTACACTCAAGGTTCCCAGGAATAACCCTCAGTTTTTCTTATGACTACCAGGCAGGAGTGCTTGGCTCCCTGGTGCAAAGAAACACAGATCTGTTCAGACAGAGGAAGCCCAAGCCTTTTGAGGCAGCGGTCTCTGGGCTCGTGCCAATTTCTTGTCATATTTATAACCTTGACTTTCCTGTTGGTACATGTTCAGTAGAGAGAAAGCCGATGAATTTGGCCTTGCCAAGTGGGCCATCACTGCCTTAAGCTAGCCCTTAGTCAGAAACCTGATGAAGGACTGCCCTTTCACCAGAGTGTGTGGTTTTGAGTGTTTACTGAGCCTGAGCTTCCCCATCCCCGGGTTAAAGGCCTAAGGCTACATGAGCAGAGGCCTGAAACCTTTCCCTTCCTCACCCATCTCCATCCCCCACTTCACCCTCCCGGGGGGGAAAAAAAAAACACAGAGTTTCTTCATGCTGACGAGGCAGTGTGCTGTGCGCTAAAGGTAGATTGACAAAGCTTCCCTGGGCCCCTCAGTGAGAAGTATGTGTTTGTCTGTGTAAAAAATAGGGGGAAATAGAGCTGAGTTTAGGACAAGGGAGATTCCAGCTAGACACTGCAAAAACCCTGAGAGATGGCCTTCCCTGGGGACCTCAGAAAATGATGACCTTCTTTGTCTTCTTTTCTCCATTTGTTCAATTGAATTCAGATTATTGCAATCAGTTTTGATAAAGCAGCTAGTTGGTGCCAGCCCTGAGTAAGCTGCCTGCAACACTGAACTGGGGATATGTTTTCAGTGGTGCCGAGGGACCTCTCCAGTGTGGAGCCCACATGTCCCACAGGCCTGGAGAACACAAAGGCATCCTATAAAGCTCCTGTCTCATATCATGGGGTTGCTTCCCAGGCAGACAGAATTTTCTGGACGAAGCGACTTTATACTACATCCTGAAGGAAGAGGAATCAGAGGAGAGGCCAGGAGAGTGTGTCAGACAGAGGAAATATTGTGTGGAGCCCCAGAGGCAAGAAAGTGAAGAGTGCTTAAAGGATAGGAAGTCGATTGTTGCCACCAGAGAACACTGTGATGGAGCAGTGACTTCATGCAGCAGAGAGGAACATACTGGGAACACTGTGGTGGGCCTTGGAAGGGATGCTGTGAGTTTGCCTCTTAAGCATCCGATCCTTTCAACGCCTGGGCCCTCTAGTCCTATGTGTTCAGGGCCTTGCCAGGTCTTTAGACAGGTAGCACCTTCCTTTGGTTGTCACAGCAAGGGAGAAACTGGATGAGACCCTTCTCTGCCTTCCTATAGCCCTGAAAAAATACTCACTTATCTTAGGAAAGCCCACAGGGTAGGACTCTGAGTAGTCCATGCTTCCTCTGAACCCTACCGGAACCTGGACCCTTATTATTGAGTGAAGAAGACAGAGGTTAAACTAGGGATGTAGGTGTGTATCCTGATGAGTTAGCAGTCTGCCTACTTACCAGCTTTTAACCCATTCATGGTTCTTCTGCTGCTCATAGCAAGCATGAATAAATCCTCTTCCTAACTTTTCTAATGACAGGAAGTATTTAAATAAAAGAGCTATATCTCTTCTGTCTACAGAGAGCTGTTTCCCTCCTTACTCTATTTAGAAACATTTGGTACAAATATATTGCACAGTAATCTGTATGGTTTATAAATCTACTTTTTTGTAACCTACAGTATAACTTACATATCTTTCCACATTGCCATGCCAGGACCTACTCAATGATTCCAATTGATAATGTGAGATATTATGGGTATATTGTATTTTTTACCTTTTCCCCAGTTGGTGGGTATTTAGGTTGTTTCCACTTCTCCACTGCTGTAAACAGTCCTATCATGACTATCCAGTACATACTTTGTGAACAGAAGTGGAATCACATCAAAGCTCTTGTCCACTGTACCTTTCTGTTGATGTTATTGTTTTTACTTATTGTTTTTTTTACTTATTTTTATTGTTTTATTTATCTATTTATTATTATGTACTTATTTTTATTTATTTTACTTCTTTTACTTCTTGTTTACTTGTTTTCACAGTAAGCATTGCCCACTTTCTAGCTCTAAGATAAATAATATTGTAGTTGATTTGTGTCTTATTATAGAACTCTCAGACAAGTGCCTCTTTATCGGAATACCCAGCTTTACAAGATTACCTAGATGTTGCTTTCTTTATCTTGTTGAGGAAGGATCTTGCATTATTTCTCTTGAAGAGAACAGTCAGGCACGTATGCATGAATGCACACACGTACATGCGTGCGCGCGCGCGCGCGCACACACACACACACACACACACACACACACACACACGGACAGCTATTCTCACCCCTTACTTTAGTAAGGGAAATGATCATGAGCTACAGCTAAACTGTCTGTCTCTGTGTGTGTGAGTGTGTGTGTGTGTGTGTGTCTGTGAGTGTGTGAAGTAAGGCAGTTTTTTTCAGTGCCAGTGATGGAACCAAGGACCCCCTGAGTACTAGGCAAGCCCTCTTCCTCTGAGCTAACCTCCCAGCCCTTAAGCCAGCCTCTAACATCTCACTATGTGGTGTCTGTACTTAGTACTAGTCTTGGGTTCAGCACACACAACAACCCCCTAACCACCCAATAAGAACATGATAAGCAAGGGTAAGGGAAGAAGTAACCAGAGAGGTTGGGGAGAGGGATCCATTGGTAAAGTGCTTGTTATGCAACTGAAGACCAGAGTTCAGATCTCTGGCACTCATGTAAAAAGCTGGACATAGCGTGCGTGCTGTAAACCCAGCACACGAGGGTCCCTGGTGCTCACTGTGCATCCAGCCTAGCTAAGGTGATGAACTCCAGGTTCAGTGAAAGACTCTGCTCAATAAATAAAGTGGAGGGCAATTGAATAAGACACCTAACATTGACTACTGGCCGCCATGCAGATATTTATACATGTTCACATACACCCGGAAGCATTCATGCACACACACACACACACACACACACACACACACACACACACACACAGAGACAGACCCATGTATATGTATACATCTGTATCCAGATTAATTTTCTTAAAGGAGTAAATGGAAAAATGAGAATTCATACCAAAAGAACCTGAAAGGGATTTTCAAGAGAATTGCTCCTTCCTTGAATCTCATATAGACATACTGGAGAAAAAGCTAGTGTTGTAGCCATAGAGCAAGAGCACTCTTCGACAATCCCTGGGCCATGAAGACTCTTCCAGCCTATACTGCACCTGTCTTCATAAAGCCGATCTTAGTCCTGATCCCAGAACACCAGCCTGTTAGAGACAATCAAAGTAGCAGAACGGATGACCTTTTTTTCTCTTCATTTTACCTTTGTTCTTGCATGCCCCATTGCAGAATTTCCTTCGTTGCCAAAACAATAAGACCAACTACAATTTGGTGTGTGAGACACTGCAGTTTCTGGACTGCATCTGTGGGAGCACAACTGGAGGCCTTGGTCTTCTCGGGCTGTACATAAACGAGAAGAATGTAGCACTTATCAACCAAACCCTGGAGAGTCTGACTGAGTACTGTCAAGGGCCTTGCCATGAGAACCAGGTAATTCCATTCGTACTCTGGGATGAGAGAGCACAAGATATTTATTATTTGGAAAGGTTTATAGAGGAACCTGGAACCCCTGCCCATTGTTCTCTAGCGGTGTCGAAGTTTCCATTCTGCTTTTTCATAATCCAGAACTCGACCTTGACGCAGTGAATACATGAGGTTGACCTTGTCTTCCTGGCTTAGTCTAGTTTGATTCAGTTTAAGTGTCCAAGTGTAACTGACTTGTAGGGGTAAGTAAGAAGGTTGGAATGAAAGTAGCACCTGAGAATAGTGACCTATTCAAAATACTAGAAAAGGTCAAAAGCAATTCCTTGAAACTCCTCAAAACCCAGCTAAGTAGAAAACACCTGCTTCCTGTAAACAGGCATAGAAGCAAGAAGAGAACATTTATAGTTGAGATTTAACATCGTGGTCTTCTGGGAAAGAAAAGATCAGCTAGCCTTGCCCGACCCCACAAGAAGTGTCATTGTGGAGTAGAACCCAATAACTTTTTTTTTTTTCCTTAAGCAGAATCCCTGCTCACACATGGTATCTGGAAGATTCTATGAGTTTGCACTTCAAGGCTAGAATGACTTTGATTTTTAGCTCCAGATGGTAGTTCCTTCCTGGCTGGAGAGCTTGGTGGGGGGGTGGGAGATGCCGGGGGTGGGCGGTGAAGGCTTGAAATGGTTGGTTCTATACTCCATGAGCAGGGAAAGTATGAGGTGCTAAGTTAGTTAGGGGAGGCGGGACCTTCACCCCAAGGAAAGCAGTTTAAAGTAGACAACTTACCATCTGTGAAAACAGTAGTCTTAGTGTGAAGACATTTTTGGTAGATCTACTTCCTTCTCCTGGAAGGAGATGTATAGGTCTAGTTATAAGAAAAAACAGAAATCCACGGATTCTGGGGATGTGTATGTGAGTTTCCTTACTACATCAAGTTTTATTTCATGCTACACCAAGGCCTATTGAAAGGAACAGACTAGGGTAGCTTGTTCTGCAGTCAAGGATCCTAATTGGAGGAATCGGTTCCATTTTGATACCATTCAGACTGAGCCAAAAGCTTGCTCTCCAAGCTTAAGCCCTAAGCAGAAGTACCAAATTCACAAGATGAGTGGTGTAGAGAGAATGGAACACAATTTTAAAGGGGAGAGGGGGCTCAGATCCTGGTATCAGTCACACACCATATTTTCCTATAAGAACAAAGCCAATTGCACGGCACTATTTGGATTAGACTCAACCAATTTATCAGTTAGGGTGTATGGGGACTTTCCTACTGTTTACTGTTAATTCTGAAACTAGAGATCTTCATCTGTCTTTTATTTTTACCACTTTCTCACGGAAAATTGCACTCTCCCCAAACGACATTACTGGGAGTGGTAAGCATTGTGTTGAAATAGCAGTTTAGCCTGTTAGCCTTTGACGTCTGATTTATGGCCAGCATTTGTGTAAATGCCTCTATGTGTGTGCCTGTTTACACAGAACTGCATCGCCACCCACGAGTCCAATGGCATCGATATCATCACAGCCCTCATCCTCAATGATATCAACCCTCTGGGAAAGAAGCGGATGGACCTTGTATTAGAACTGAAGGCAAGTGGAAACTTCGAGCTAGAGGAGGCAGCCTTTGGGAAAAGCCAATTTATGCTTTGCCTAGCATGTGACACAGTTGGTATTGTGAAACTGAATACCAAAGACATTCTGTTTAACCGATCAAATGACCCACATTGTACATTCTGACCTAAAATGCAGAACTTCACTCTTTCTAAAGAAAGGCCTTCGGAGTACCAGCTTTTCAGGTCACCAAGAGTAAAGAGTTGTCACCAAAACTGAGAATCAAATTCAGTAAGAATAGAAAGCCTCAATTCTGAAATCTATTAGGGGTTGAAAGGAGAAGAGAAAGGCCATTTCTCTATGGTTTCTGATCTTACTGCCCTTAGGGAAAGAAGCCAGCAGAAGAATAGTACAACTGAGCCCTTCCAGTGTCCTCCCAAAACAATCAATTTTTACTTAGTTAAGGGATATCTTTTTCAGTTCTGTCATCGGCTGTGCAGAAGGGTGGCTGATAACGTTAGCCTTAAAATAAGAATGTGCCTCCAGTCCTCTGATGAGTTCTTTAAATTGTCACAAGTGGGAGATCACAGCTGCCAACCCGGGAGCAACCCTAGCATTTAACACCCCGTGGAAACAGATTGATGGAGTTAAATAATGACTTTAATGCACTTACTCTGTGATTTACTAGCTGACAGACCATTCCTGAGGGTCTGTGTGCTGTTGCCCCAATCTCTTGCCCTTGTTTTAGGGTGTGTGTGTATGTGTAGTGGGAGGGGATGGTATTCCAGAGATTGTCAAGGATTTAAAAAAAAAAAATCAATTTGGGAAGTGACCTTGCAACCTACCCTGGTGCGGGATGCTGTTTTAAAATGTGTTAGCATCTCTGAGCACATTTCCTCTTCTACTGTTCCCACGTTAGGGCATGTTGAGATTTGTGCTCTCTTATACCCAGCGGCAGCAGTAAGGACTTGATCATGACTGGGAAATAGTCTTGAATTACTAAGGTCAGCTGAAAAGCTCATCTGTATTTATTGCATGAAAGGCAACGGAAGACAAGGCTTTCTGAAGATGTTAACACAGACTTCTTCAGGAACTGCATGGTTAATTTTATTTTGCCTTTAGTATTTAGAACTGAGAGTCCAAACTCATGGTTGATTTGAACATATGGTTTAAATGGAATTTTTTAACACTCTTTTTTTTCTTCTGATAAATACTTTATACTTGACTTGAATATCATTCAAGCTCTCGTATGGCTACCATTTATCAGAAAGTACATGATGAGTATCTGAAATAGACTGAGACGTGCATGTGTTCCCAGTTGGCATTTCAGTGCCTTTTCAAATAAATTTAGCCATCTGAGGATTATGCTAGAAAGATGGAGAGCACAGTAAATGCACTGAACTTCTATGACCAAAGCTGGGGAGGAAAACTGGTCTCGATTTCCAACCCCTAGAAAGAAAACACAAACTTTTGAGGCCTATATACAAAGACATATATGAATTGCAGACCTGGGGCCTCCAAGGATATTAAGTGACGAATGCCAGATGTGGACACATGGATATTGTTAACATAATGAGAAGTTATACCTCAGTGAATGTGAAGTGTTCCTTTGGGCCACTTTTATTAACTAATAGCATATGTACTCATGATATTAGGAGGCATGAAAGTTGATGGAGTTTAGGACAGAGAGAAAGTACATTTATTGCCTGTCATCTCTGTCCAAGAATATTGAATAACAAACTATTTAGGAAAAAAGATTGTATCTATACTAGAAAAAAGTGTGTGTGTGTGTGTGTGTGTGTGTGTGTGTGTGTGTGTGTACCTTCTGCCTTATTCTTACGCCCCAAAGAGAAGAGTTTGAGTGTTGACCCAGCATTTATGCCATACCAGGTCCTCCAGATAATATAGAGATGAAGTAAACCAAGAAGATATATAGATTATATGAAATGTTCTTCCATGTAAATACAGTGTAAAGACTACACCTACCAGCACCCCCATGTAAATTGCCTGTTTCTGCTAGAGCTGCTGTGGGGTTTACTAGCTAACAGACCAGTCTTGCAGGCATTGTCTTAAGTGTGCTCCTGAACAATCTCTCACCCTGCTCTGGGGTTGCAGGGGTTGTCAAAGATTGCAAAAATATAATGCATGTCCTAACAAATATAGGCCTCCTAGACTCAAATCAGACTCTGTCCATATGCTTCTAAGGTTCCCAGGCGCATACCCTCTAACTGGTATACTCTATGCAATGTACTTGGCCCTGGGGTGAACCTGTCTGTCTAGCCAGGATGCACACCCAGTCAGCTGGGCACGTGTGTCCAGGCAGCTGCCCAGACGGCTCCTCCACATTTCTTCCTTTGTTCTTTCCATTTAGAACAATGCTTCGAAGCTACTCCTGGCCATCATGGAAAGCAGACATGATAGTGAAAATGCTGAGAGGATCCTGTACAACATGAGGCCTAAGGAGCTGGTGAGTTGTCACCCACCCCTTGACAGGAGCACCAAGGAACTCAGAACGAAATGTGGGACAGAATAATGGACCCACTTCTTGGAGCTTCTGAAAACATTCCTCGAAACAGAAACATCAAGGATATTTTGATTCAGGCCCTTGACTGCATAGAGAAATATGGCATGGTTGTGGGGTGTTTCGCACTGACCTGTCAGCACAGCCCACATATAAAAGATTCCCTCTCCTTTGCTCACTCATAGAGACCAGTGAGCAGTGAGTGAGTCTGAGTTCAGGTCCATAGCTTGTTCTTTTGATTATGTCTCCTTAGGCAGCTCTTTGAGCTCTCTGAGCTGCACTTTCCAGATCTGTAAAAGAGAAGGTAGTATTACTTACATTGAAGGGTTATTTTCAAAGTCTAGAACACAAGAGCCACATCAGACTTTTAGCATGATGCCTGGCATAAAGCCCCATGTGAGGTCCATTCTCCTCTCTGTATTCATTATTATTAGGCAAGCGTTCTACCACTAAGCTACATTCCTGGCTCTTGATCTGGGGGCAGTTTTGTTTTGTTTTTGCAAGAGAACAGTGGTAGGAATAGAAGTTTGAGACATGGTCCCATGTAGTTCAGGCTGACCTCAAACTCACTCTACAGCTGAGGCTATCCTTGAATTCTGGTTTCTTTACCTCCACCTCCAAGAATTGGGGATATGGGTGCACATCACCATCCCCTGACAGCCTCGATTGTTTGAAGCCATGGCTTGCTGTACCCTACCTTATGATCCCTTCATACACTGGGATGACTGGTGTGTCTTACCACATATACATAGCCTACTGCCACATCTTTTAAGGACTTAAAAGTTCACATCTGTTCTTGGTGTGGTCATGTAAACAACAGGAGTCTATTTTGAATGTTGGTGTTTGCTTTTTGTTTCCTTGAAACATGACCCGGTTTATTTTCAAAGAGTGACATTTATGACAGACTGTGAGTCCCCATGCTGGGAGTTGGTGGTTTGAGCTGTGAAAGGAGCAGTGTTCAGGGATGGGTGATAGGAGCTGCGTCTATTTGGACTTTGCCCCATGCAAATAAACTGTAACCGACAGACTGAAATGAGGGCATTAAAGCATTTCTGCCTCCTGGTGACCTGGATGTGCACTAGAGGCCAGACCAAAGTTCCTTTATGTATCCTTAAAATAAAAGTTCACAGCAGCCTGGTTCTTTGATCCCTGGGGTCAGGGAGTAAGTTCTCCACAGAGACAGGATTCTCTGCGAGTTTACATAATAGCTTATGTAACTGGGGGTAGCTAAGGGTCATTATTTAGTGGGGTCAGAATGGCCCTTGCATATAATCCATTTCAGATTGTATGAATCAAGAGTATGCCCTGTCTCTTCAAGACTGTCCCCAGTAGAACAAACACCACGATCCCTTACTATGGTGTCACCAACTCCTGAGTTGCCCCCTTTGGTTATAGAACATTATTCTGAAGCATAGAAAGGACCAAGTCTTCTTGTAGGAGCCAGGGCTCTAAGAAGACAAACAGGAAGTTTGAATATTCAGAACATATTCGCATGTACACATGTATGCATGCATGCACCTCTGTATGTTCTCTGCATATTAATATGCTGGGTGTGGTTTTAGAATTGCTTGGGAAACAAGTTTAGAGAGTGAAGGTCTCATCCGTGAAGTTACAGCCAGCAGCTGACCCACTGTCAGCACAGAATATGTGGCTGTCCACATGCTTTCTCTTGAATAAAGAGAAGGTTCCAGATAAAGGCCAGTGGCAATGAGGAAGGTGCCCCAGGCTGAAGTACTCTGAATCATCCAAGGAAATGATTAATTCTCAGTATAACTGAACATATTTACTCTTAGCGTTTGAATTATTAAATTCTGAATGACATGTTTATTTAGGAAAGCCTGGCAGGGCATTGTGCCGAGAGCCAGGGGAGGGATTTAGATGTAAGCAGCCCCAGCTTCTTCACCCTGGGAACCAAAGTGATTGAGAACAGTGAGCAGGTGGTACAGTACTCTCAGAAGTGTGCCCTAGATTGTGAGGGCTCTAGGACCCTGTCTGGAGTCAGCCAGACAGCTGTGACGGGTAGTGGCTAAGTTCAAATCCTAGTTCACTAACTGTGACCTTAGCAACGTTCTTTCATGTCTTTATTTTTGCATCTATAAAGGAGTAGGGATTTCTGAGACCTTACAAAATGTTTATTAGCATTACATTTTAACAGAAAGTAATTGCACTACTTTCCCAAAAGCTAATGGATTTTTTACTAGTCTGCACTCCCTCTCACCAACACCCCAAGGGAACAGTGGTTGGGATAAGGAAAATTTGGGGAGAGAGGGGGGGAGGGAGAATATCACATTTTGCCATTTCCACGGGTCTGGGTAGTAGTGGTAGTGCATGTCTCTCTGTGTGTGTTCATGGTGGTGGCAGTTATGGACATAAAGAAATCAATTACAGGCTTTTTCTTCCCACTGTGGGTTCCAGGATTCAAACTGAGGCCTTCAGCTTGCATGGTAGTGAACCATTTAGCCAATGAACTATCATATCTCAAGAACCCTTTGTTCCTGTGAGGATGTTTTTTTTTCACCATCGACTTCTAGAGCAGAAGGATAGGAGCCAGCCATTGAATGTATTGGTCCAAGTAGAGTGAATGAGCTTTCTCTTGTGAGTGAAGGTGCTGCTTACTCCCAGGATCATTATAACTTAGGAGTCTGGGCTGCATCTAAGCCTGCTGGGATGGGCTATCCTTGGTGAGCAGTATCTGTCCAGGAGTAGAGACTGCTGTTTAAGCTATAGATGCCAGCCCTGCAGGGGTCAGCCCTGAGTCACAAGATGTGTTCTCTTGTCCCTATCCAAAGGTGGAAGTGATCAAGAAGGCCTACATGCAAGGTGAAGTGGAATTTGAGGATGGGGAGAACGGTGAGGATGGAGCTGCCTCCCCCAGGAACGTGGGCCACAACATCTACATCCTCGCTCACCAGGTAGAGCCCTCTCTCTCTATTGTGCCTCTACACACCACCAGCATGCTAAGCTGGAGGCACCCTGAGACTGACTCTCCCTGGACAGCTTTCTTCTAGCACTGGTTGTACCCATGTGAACATGGCTTGCAGGTGTGTTTGACCACCTGCCTTAAGGGGCTGAGTTCTAGGACAGTGCCATTTTCCCAGTAAGGTAGGTCGGAGACTTGGGAATCCTCATGCTCTGTACACACATCTACCCTTGAGCGGTGATACTGGATGCTTTGTCTGGAGCCGCTGAAAGGAGTCTTGGGCATTTTATAAATACTTTTGAGTCTCTCTTAACAACCTAAAGAAATAAACCTGAGCCTCCTTGATTATCACATTTGGGGATCTGTGGGAACCTGTCCTCACAATTTCCTTTTGTTTGCCAGAAAGGGTGATACTTTCTTCCTGACACCAACATGCCATATTTCATAATCTCGTCCCAAGTGTCTGGGTTTTTGAAGTCGCTCCTTTGGGTGTACTAGTGTCTTCAGGTGTTGGGTGGGGATGGGAAAGCTGTAGCCCAGTGGAGATTGACATGTCCTTTCCTTAGCCTCTTTTAAACTTGGGTACAGGACCTGGGCGTAACACAATGAAGGCAAGAGGCCTGGAGTTACTAGGTTCCCTGCCCCTGCATACGTACTGAATGATTTCAACCACTCCCCTGTCCCACATCGCCTCCATACTCAGCATCTAGTGTCTGAAAGGGTTTCTGAATAGCCCCAGAATGGAAGCTTAATGTGGCACACAGAAAGTGTTATGTCCCTCCTGCCTCGCTTAAGAAATCAGAGAAAAGGAATATCCTGCATGGGCATGAACTGTCCATTCTTTTATGCCAGACTCCCAAAATAGCCTCTGTGCAAAGCAGAGCTTTGCAGAAGGGAGCAAACCTCTCTTCAGGTACCTTGGCCTTTGGCTTACTGCTGGTCATTTTGCAATTTTTTAAAAACTCAGTTAGAAAAGCTGGGTATAGCTCAGTTGATACAGTGCTCACCTCACATGCAGAAAGCCCTGGTTGCAGTGGTGCACATCTATGAAACCAGAATTCTGGAGGAAGAAGCAGGAGAATCAAAAGGTTAAGGTCGTCGTCCTTAGCTATATCACAAGTTCAAGGCCAACCTGAGATACATGAGAAAGAAAGAAACCTAGAGTTTAAAAGTAGCTCTCACAATCCTTGACTCCCAGTTTCTCTTTGCTTGTGTTCTAGTTGGCTCGGCATAACAAAGAACTTCAAACCATGCTGAAACCTGGAGGCCAGGTGGATGGTGATGAAGCCCTGGAGTTCTATGCGAAGCACACAGCACAAATTGAGGTATAAATAGTCAAGCCATGAACAGGGAATTCTCAGGCAGCAAGGCCTGGCCCTGCAGTCGATGGTACCCTGTACCAGGGTTGGTGTGTCCTCGCTGTTCTGAGCAGTACAAACGTTGAAGTGCTTCCCGTTCACTAGCTCCTCCCGTCCATCAGGTACTAGATTTCCAGTGCTGATCAGAACTGTCATGATTACTCCTTAGCGAGCAGAGGGAAAACACACTGATCAGATCCATGTAGAGTTTATTACAACATCTGGCCGGCTCCTAAAGCAAGTAGGTAGGGCTGAGGAGACAGCTCAGTTGATAAAACATTTGCCATACAACCACAAGGACCCAATTCAGTGCTCAGAACCCACATACAATATCCAAGTGTATCATCATGCACTATGGTCCGGTGCTGAAGGACAGAGGTATGCAGGTGTCTGGGTTTGCTTGGCCTACTTAGAGACAGTTTGGTCAGTGAGCAACCCTGCCTCCAAAAAGGGACAGAGGGGAGAAAGTGTCTGATGATTGATACCAAGGTTGACTCCGGCCTCTCTCTGTATATGTACACCAGTACCCTCATGCATATATGAACATATATACACATGAAGTCTAGCAGAGGGACCTGTAGGTTATAGGAGGTCTGTTCTGAAGGAATGGAATCCAGATACAGAAGGAAAGAACACAGGACTGAAACAGGCAGTACCCAGAGGGAGAAGCTTTCCTGACCTCTACAAAGAAGACCAGGTAAGAGTTGCTCAGGAGAAGCCATCATTGCTGGAATGGAGTGAGCCAAGGTGAAAATGCACATGTCGCAGAGAGGAAATAACACAGAGCAGTCGAAGCTTACACTCTGTTCTGAGAAGTCTGCACTTTATCCTCAGAGCAGTGGAACTGCTAGCATTTCCTCATGAGAACCCCACCGTCCTCTATGCATCTTAACAGGACAAAATCCTCGCTGACCTCCTGAACTATGTAGCGTCATCTCTACCTGGAAAATCGAAGCGTTCTTCAGTAAGGTTCACAGGCTCACAGCTAGAGTATGAATCCCAGGCTGTCTGCCCCTGATAATTTGTATCACCTGCATTGTCTTAGTATCTGAATGGAAACATGTCTGGCTCTGGGATCTAGTTAGTTAGGATATGGTACCTTGTTTTGCTAATGAATTTATTATAATGTCTGAAGAGGGATTTGGTGGACAGAATGACACATTCAGGAAGGAGGCTCTTGGGCGTCTCTTCTTACCTGCTGTCTCAGCTCTCCAGGCCATCTTAATGAAATGCTTCATTTGACCAACTCAGTGAGCCAGGCCAAACGTATGTGAACACATAGTCTGGATTTATTGATCCTGGCCAGAAGCTTAGCCAAAAGGCCAGCTTTGTCCTCTGCATCCTTTAGGAGACAAGCTTGGCAGTATAGAAGGTTAAAGATGAATAGAATCAGGAAGTATTGTTCAACTCTCTGGCCCAGTGGGGAGGAGACTGAAGTCTGATTGACACAAAAGGCATGAACAAAGTCTCTTACTACTAGGGATAGAGAAGAAATGCTATTCTGTCCTCCTGACTCCCACTGCTAAACCTGCCCAAACAAGGAAATTTTAAAAACTGTTGCTAGCCTTGGAATCAGGCCCTTCGCAGGCCAGGACCCTCCCTTTGATTCCCCTGAGGGCTATGTGTGCAGATCCGAGGTACTGCTTGGGGCTTTGCAAGTAGACTCTAGACTCTTCACCCGTCAGCCATAGAATGCAATTCTTGCCAGAAGTCTTCCTCTCCCCTTCCTTTTCCTCCTGAAGCCAGCTGCACATCTCTTTTGTGCTTGAGTGAAAGACGGGATGATTGTAATGCTAGCATGTGTGAAGATGGTGGCCACTTCATAGCAAATATGTGGGAGAGGCCGTTGAGCCTGTGTCCCAGGCAGGTTCTAGGTATTAACCACACACTACGATTTCAGTTAAACCAGGTTGGCTTTGAACCAAAACCATTCTGACAGCAGAGTGATTCTGAGACCCCACCCCCACCCCTGACTCCCAAAACCTGAGCCCTAGGTAGATTTAGGAGGTTCTGGTATAAAGACCATTTTTCTCTATACTTAAGGAGTCGGAGCTATGAGGACCTGTCTGACCTCCATCAGAGTTTCCCACTACAACTGGGCCTGAGTCACCTCTCTTGCCCCATCAGGGAACAAAGGTATTGAGAGAGGGAGCAAGCTCTTCCTGTCAAGGGTGTCAGACCTGAGCTTCACCTGACCTCCTCAGCTTCTGGAGAAGAGTGCAGAAAGGTCAAGAGGCCATGTCTCTGATGTACTGCAGCCTGTGACCTTTTAGAACTCTCTGCCCTTGAAACTGTGACTTAATACAGTGTCCTAAAATTGGAAACAGACTACTCTGGGAGATGGAGCCCATCTAAGGAGGAAATGGAGGAAACCTGCAGCCATCCACCCCTGCAGCACCACAAAGCCAGTTTAAGGAACACTGATGCCCCCCCCCCCAGAGGCAATGGGCATATTGGTTCATGTCATGCATTCTGGACATTCTGACAAGATGGAAGAAGTCATTGCAAGTATGGTTGAAAAGCAAAGATCTGCTCTAAAAGTTCCTATTCAGAGTTTACCCAGTCTTGCTATCTGAAAGAGAATGGTGGGTGAGGCTCATACTGTGACCCGACATTGCCCTATCCAGCATGATAGCCATCAAGCTGTGCTTGTTAAATCAAAATTAGATGCAAGTCATTATTCTGTGGCTCATTTGCAGTAACTGCATGTGCCTAGTGCTTGGTGGCCTCTGTGACTAGTAGCTGTCCTTTCGGACACACAAAGAACGGGCCCCATCATTGTAGAAAGTTTCATTGTACAGTACTGGCCTCAGCTGAATATTCTGAAACACTGTATAAATTGTTCCAGATGAAAGCCGATCATATCTAAAGGAAAATGAGAAATGAGTTTTCCATCTGTTCATTTTGATCAACTAATTTTTTATACTCTCCAGAGTCGGCGTCTATTGCTGCTGAGTTTTAGTCTGGCCAAGCTTATCAGCTGGTGAAATTGTGCTGGTTGTCTAGTCAAGATTGTACATTATTTATCTACAGTCTCAGAACAGGATCACTCTAAAGTAACCTTGGGAGTATGTAGAGTGTAGCTATAATACTTTTATGATGCTAGTGATTATTTTTCTAAAAGAGAAATATTCCATGCTATAGTCACAAAATTAAAACCAGGACCTAAAAGTGGAGAAGCATTAAGATATTGAGGGAGGTTGGTCGTATTTAAATGAATGGAGTATAAAGTTAGACAAATTCTTACAGACTTAACAGAACTTTTATGTTTGGAGTATGCATGCACAAACACACACATGCCCACAGCTGAGGGCTTTCAAATCAGACAGATTCACATTATCCTGAGCCTTAAAACCCGAGTTCACTGCCAATACCAAAGCAGAAGAGTCTGTATAAAAGACTTTGAGAATAACAGCTTACCCTCCATTTTAACCCTAGATTGTCAGACTAGACCGAACAATGGAACAGATTGTCTTCCCCGTGCCCAGCATCTGTGAATTTCTGACTAAGGAATCGAAACTTCGAATATATTACACCACAGAGAGGGATGAGCAAGGCAGCAAGATCAATGACTTCTTCCTGCGCTCCGAGGACCTCTTTAACGAGATGAACTGGCAGAAGAAACTTCGAGGTGAGTCACAGTGCCTGGACACGCTTGGGAATATGCAGCTCTGAGGCTTCACACCTGGCCAGGGGAGTGTATTCCTCTAAGAACAAGCAAATCAGGAATGGTTAGTGTTGGTGTCCCCCCCACCCCCACCCCTTGGAATACCGAGAATTTTGGTATTTCAGTATCCGGGCCCAATCTAAGGGCCCTAAGTGGGCTGCATTCCTGCAGCATTTGATTTGATTGGCCTAGGGGCTTCGTGGATGGCTTGGAGTGCCTGTTTGGGTGTTTCCCTGTGGAAACTAATTAGACACAGAAAAGACCAGACCTTTTCCAGCACAGGATGGTTCCCTCGGGCTCAGAGTGCAGACTGGCACACCTGTTCCTGAGACTCTGTATTTTCCCTCTATTGGAGTAGCTCACGGTCAGAACTCCCAGACGTTTTATAGGCAGTACAGTTGTTTGCCGTATAAGCTGCAGCATGGCTCACTGGCAGGTCTCAAGACAAAGCCAGCCAAGTCAAATGAAGATTACTTGTCTAAGGCACATTTATAGCGCTTCCCCCAGAGGGATTCTGGACTCCCAGTTTTCATTAGCGATTTTAATGTGATCCTTCAGCACCAGCAATGTGCTTGGCAGCAGCTGTTGTGACCAACTTTAAAGGATCATGCTTTATTTGTGTGTGAGTTGGGAGCCAGGACTTTTTTTTTTTTTTTTTTTTTTTTTTTTTTTTTTTTTTTTTAATTTTAATCCGAAACTCCAAAGCCAGGCTCTAGTTGAGATCTTTCAGGCTTTTTGCAGGGTGCGGCCAGGGTAAGAGAGAGCACAGTTTCCGGGACCTCTCGTGCTATCTTTGGTCCTTGCCAGTCTGAGCAGAGCCAGGCCTGCCTTCCTCCTCACTTCCCTTGCTCTCCTGGGTTCACACATGGCAAAGACTTGTGCAATCAGAGTAGTGGCAGGTCCTCAGTACCAAGGAGGGAGAGAAGCGCTCTCTAGTCCACCCCCACCACCCATCACTTCTGCCAACACAGGCAGGCAGCTCACCCATCCTCAGACCCTCTGGGAGCCAGTGGGCACTAAAGACTCATTTTCTCCAGAGAGGCCACCTGATCATTCCAAGATTTTTAGTGAAGTATAACTAATGCCTTCTCTTATTTCAGTCTTCCTGGCTTTTGAAAAATAGTGTTTGTTTTAGGAAAGTTTAAAGACAGCAGTAGTTGTCATCTGAAAATTTTTAATTGCCTCCAAAGCTATGTACTAAGAGAAAAATGGAAAAACAATAAGCGAATTAAGCAAACCAAGTATTTAGGAAGGGGAGAGATGTACTCATTAGAAGCAGAATTAAAATAGAACACACTGCTTCTCATTAAGCAGGTTACTTCTGCCAAGAGTGCAGAGATTTTTCTGTCATGTTGGCAAAGCTGGCTTACCTTTGCCTGAACTCATGAAGACTGTGACAGGTGTGACAGGAAGTCAGTAGCCAGTTCTCCCTCAGTGCCTTACTGATGCTAGTGTTAAGAAATCAGGATAGGGCTGGGGAGATGGGTCCGCAGTTCAGAGCTGGAGCTACTCTTGAAGAGGAGCTGAGTTCACTTCCTGGCACCTGCCTGGCCACTTAAACCATCTGTAACTCCAAATCTGACACACTCTTCCCAGGAATTGGACACACTCTTTTGGCCTCTGTGAGTACCAGGCGTCATGTGATACACATATATACATGCAAGCTACACACCCATGCATATAAAATAAAGATAAGAAATTCGCTTTTTAGAAGAAATTGGTTTTAATTCTAAAACAAACACCCAACTTGATTTTGATTTGCTCCTCCAAAACCCTTTCTTGCTTTCTTTTTGAAACACACACATACACACACACACACACACACACACACACACACACACACACCCCTTTTTATGCATACATATACTTTCTCGGGCCATCCTTTTCTGACACTGAAGATCATGTCTGGTGAAGAGAAGACTCTGGGCTGGAACCTAGGCAACAGAGCTCAGGTAGAGTTGCTAATGCTGACCATTTCTTGCTTGGAATTTTCCCTCATGCTTATTACATTAGAGGTAGCATTTGCCTGTGTAGAGTCCTAGGTCATCCAAAAAAAGCCCAGTTTCCTTAAAGCAAACCAGGAACCAGTGTGACTGAGACATGCCCTGGATGCAGTTATTTAAATAGCTTTGCCTGTCTCGGGTGCCAGCATCCTACCATTCTGCTGGTGTGTGGCAAGTATATCAATCCAACTAAATTACAGTCCTTAGGGAAAGACAACATGCTGCAAGGTATGGTCGGGGATTCGGCAATGTGCATACTTCTTCCTGTGGGAACTAATGCTCTGTAAGGAGACAGGCAGCACAAGCAGATTTTCAAGTGGCTACAATATGAAGTTGATTATGACCAGGGTTATAATCAAGCAATGACAGGTTACAGAAGTTTGGGGGATAGACTTGAAAGAAGAGGATGACTGGTGATAACATCTAGCAAAATTTGGATAGACACAGCCTAGAAGATTAGGGGAGGGGAGATATGTTCATTGCCTATTGCTGCGATACCAGATTCTGATGCTTACAGGAATGTGAATGTACTATCTTGCCATTCTGGAAGTCAGGAGTCTGGTAAGGTTCTCACTGAGTTTTAAAAAAAATCAAGATGTGGGTAGGGTAATTCTTCTGCCTCCTCCTTTCACTAAAAAGACCTTGTCAGTACCTTTTGTCATGTAACATAACACATTCACAAGCTGAAGACTGAGGTTTGGCACATTTCAGTGGGCATTATTTTGCTTATGGTAGAAGGTATGTCAATTGCTTTAATCATTCACAAAACAACAAATACACATTTTCTTATAGTTTCCTATGGTCAGAAATGACTTAGCTGGATAGTTAAGGCTCAGGGTCTTTCATTAGGTAGCCACTGAGATACAGTCCAGCGTTGTTGTCATCTAAGCACTTGCCTGGCCCCGATGAGTCCACTTCTTAGTGCCCTCTCATAGCTCTGAAATCAGAGCATTCCTTTCTTCTTCACATAGACCTTTCCAATGAGTCTCAGGTATCCTCGTGACACAACAGCTGGTTTCTTTAGAGTAAATGATTGAAGAGTAAGTGTGAGGAGAAAGCCACAGAGCTTTTATGACCTGCTCTGGGAAACCTCATGCCTGCATGTGAAGTATCCTCTTCATATTAGGAGCATAGCACAGGTACAGCCATACTCGGGACAACGTGGTGAGCTGCCACTCTTAAGGTATTTTATCAAAGAAAGAGTTACATCAAAGACTGGGGCATGTGCTAAATCACAGCAGAGGGAGTACATGGAAGTTGAAGAACACAGCGTGTTTGTGGGAACTAACGCTAGATTGTAGGATGTAGGAGCAGCTTATGTGGAGAAGGGAGAAGGTTCGGAGAAGGATGGAACCTAGCTTCATGTGCCACAGGAAGTGTAAAGATATTGTGGATCTTTAACCTGGATTAATAACTATTTGAGCACAGAACTGATTATGTATTTGTTCAGATTCAAAATGAGAGTGTAACAAATATTCGCTTTGGAAAATTAGATTTATTTAAAGACCATTTATTGCAGCTGTACTGAAGGGGACATGTTCCCATGCAAGGCATCCGGGCTTCCACAGACCATCATGGGTTTCTGCCAGCTTCTTGTATTTCTAGACTTCTTATGAGCTCTTGATGCATACATGAGTGTGGAGAGGGTACCGTCAGTTTTCCCGAAGCTGTCCCTCAGCCTCAGCAGTCGCCAGTGTCCAACCATTCATCTCTCCTGTTCTTTTCAGGCATTTTTGTTACGTATATCAGAAATGTCCACTTCAGTCCCCAAAGAAGTGTCAGTGGCTATTGCAGTCAGACGAAATGAGTTCTCATCTCCAGTTTGCTTCAGCAGGCCTGGGATGTGGCTCAGTCATACAGTGCTTGCCTAACATGCATGAAGCCCTGGGCTTGATTCTCAGCACCATATAAAAGTAAGCACAGTGGCTCCCAGCTGTCATCCCTGTACTCAGTGAAAAGCAGGTGGAGGATAAGAAATTTGAGGTCATCCTAGCCTGTGTGGTTGGTTTGAGTCTAGCTGACACTACATGAGACCCTGACTCAAAAAAAGGATTTTATTTTTGTTTTACAACTATTTTACAAAATATTAAATTGCTACCTGGCAGTTGACTGTATTTAGTCAGCTCCTCTATTAAATGGTGACATTGGCCATCTGTGTTAATCCCTTTTACTGACTCCACATGATCACTAATTGGGAAAACAAGATCGAAAATACTTCCTCCCATGTCTGGGCATTGGTTTCTCTTATTTTTGAAGATGAAGAATTTCAAACTAGATGATTGCTCATAGCTCTGTAACTCAACAGTTTTGAAACATTGCCCATGACCAAGTTCCAACATGATTATCAACAGTTACTAAATTACCAGAGACCTTTTTAATTGTGCCATAACTTTCTTTGGATGGATGTTTCCAAAGGCTTGGCTGCTGTTGCAGGCATCATTACAGGACCTTTGGATTTGTCATTGGCTGCTGTCCTAAAGTTATATGAAGATTTCACTGGTGGGGAGGTGGGATACGATAGAGATCCTATCTCACATATCCTGTTCTGTGCTGTAGCGGGGAGGGAATGATATTCAGCCAGACTGTCTTGTGGAAGCTGTCCGCTGCATACCCATGTCAGTATAAACGTATCACTTTGTGTCCTATCTTTTCTCTCCTGGAGTCTTTGGATGTAAACTCTCCTGCTGACCATGGTCAACCCCATCTGGTTTCCCCAGTTCCTTGGTTTTGAGATCTTCTGTACCATTTGAGGGGAATGTCAAGTGAGTTGATGGTGAAAAGGGGTAACTGTCCCACACAAGAGAATTAATGGAATGTTTAAGTGAAGAAAATGGTACCAGGCCCAGTCAGAGGCTCAGCTGCACCAACTCTGAGTGTTCTGTCTCCCTGACATTTCTAAAAGGCTAATTGAATTCTTGGGTCTCTCTGAGCATCTCATCTGGTACTGGAGGTCTGGGGAAGAACCAGAATCTCAGTGTATGAACTCTGGATAACCCTCAGATTCCATAACTGGTGGAGTTAACAGGGCACGAAGGACTTTCAGCTGGCCCAGCCTTTGCCCTTCTCTTCTCCCTTGTACCCCAATGAAGCTTCTGTTCATGAGTTCTCCAATGACCTGATGTCATGTCACTGTGTGCCAGCTCCGAAACAAGTTCTCCTTCTTACTGTTGTGATCAAAACTGGGAACAAAAGTGGACTTGTGGGGATCTAGCAGAAGGAAGGGGCATGCCAAGCTCTAGCACTGGGACGTGCAGTAGTCAACAACCTCACTGGCTTCATCTGTTTCCACAGCCCAGCCTGTCTTGTACTGGTGTGCCCGAAACATGTCTTTCTGGAGCAGCATCTCCTTCAACCTGGCCGTCCTGATGAACCTGCTGGTGGCGTTTTTCTATCCATTTAAAGGAGTGAGGGGAGGTAACCATACCTTTCTTTCTTTAAGTATTCTGCCTTATCTTTTTGAGATATCATCTTGCTATAAGTACAAGCTGGCCTGGAACCCAGGATCCTCGTCTCCTGCTTTAGCCTTCTGCTGATAGGCTGTCTTACTTATTTTTTTATGGTTTCTGTTGCTGTCATAAAACACCACTTCCAAAAGCAACTTGGGGAAGAGGACTTCTCCGTCACAATCCATCACTAGAGGAAGTAAGGGCAGAAATCTGGAGGCAGGAATCAAATGCAGCTGAAACTGTGGAAGAGCACTGCTCCCTTGTTCCTCATGGCTTGCTCAGCCTGCTTTTTGATTTTGCTAACAGAATGTTGCAGAAAAACACAGACTTGCACTTCATTTTGAGATATTCTTTTCTTAAATAAATACTAAGTCATCCCATTGGCATCCAGGTCTAAAATAAAATGTTAATAAAATCTTATTTAAAAAAAAAATATTTTAAAGCCTGAGAATCCTACTTTTGAGTACCCAGGACTACTTGCCCAGGGGTCAAATCACCTATAGGGACCTAGTCCCTCCCACATCAATCATCAATCAAGAAACTGCAATGTGGGCTTGCCCACAAGCCAGTTAGATGGGGACACTTGGTCAATTAATATAGCCTCTTCCCAAATGATTCTAGCTTGTGTCACATTGACATAAAACTAGCCTGCACATGGGCATATTCTACCATAGCTGGTTCAATATCTTCAATTTTGAAGACACAGCTGATGACATCAGGAAGGCTGTGACTTGGGTCTTAAAGCCTATTGCTGAAACTATTGGTGCCATTTAGGATCCCAGTTATCCATTTGCAGATAAGATGAAATACTAGCTTTTACCCAAGATCCAGTTTTAAATTAAACTTAAAATAGTTAAGAAGAGAAGGGAGGGCTATTGAGCCTGTCAGAAATTGTCTTAAGCCTCCTGTCTTACATACAGGGAAAGCATGCATCCAAGAAGTTAAGAGAGACAGCATGCCAAGCTAGTTAGGTACATAGCTGATCTTATAGCATTGACATAAACAGTCAGTCCACTGTATGTTTTCCCATGCCATGCTTCTGAAGTGGTTTTCAACTGAAGACTAAGAAACCTCTGGAATTTTTTTTTTCCCTTTTGCAGGTCAGAGGTAAGACAGGTCTTGAGACTGTAGCCAGTACTCCTTGAGTGTTTAGTCTGTGGAGAGCTGCCTGCTACCATTCTTGGATTTCCCCCACCCACCATCTCCTTCCAGACGCCCACATGAGCCTTCAACATATTTTGATGAGAAAAGGCAAAGATTAGGACAGCACTTCCCTACTGGGGACCCTCAACTTGATAGCTGGTATTTGAGAGCCGTTGGCATTGTGGGGTTCTGGTGGCAGATATGAAAGGCTCCTCTTCTGTTAGATATTCATATCCTCTCTCTCTCCTCACCATGTTAGGGGTGCAATCGAAGCCCTCATGCATGCTAGACAAGTGCTCTAGCATGGAATCATGTTCCCAGTCCTATTCACCCCAGTTCCCAGAAAGGTTGTTTTTTAGCTAAGTTTTTCATTGGAGTTTTTTGGCCCAGCAGTTCACCATTAGCTATAACAACCTGCCTCCTGTATGAAACTTATGGGATAAAGAAGCCCCAAAATCAGACCCAGGAAATGCTGCGAATATTTGAACTGAATATTACGGTCATAGATCTAAGTAGCACATGTGTAATAAAAGTATATTTAAGGACCAACTTTAAAATGGTAACATGTTATGTAATGCCACAGACACTTTCAAGGACTTCAACGCTTCTGTTTGGACTTAATTTACATTGAAGGCACCATTTGAATGTCCACTTCTTCCCCAAAGCATGATCTAAGCACAGACCCAGGGGAGGGAGGGATGTATGTATGTATGTATGTATGTATGTATGTATGTATGTATGTATGTATTTTCTTTAAATGCTACTTTAAGAAACATGAGGGTTAATATTTGAAAAGATTTGATCAGAACACAGTACAGTCCTCTATTGGTGACTACCCAGTCTCCTTCCAGCTCAAGCACACAAGAAGTTACTGTGTTCCTCTCAGCAGATTATCCAGGCATTTCTTTGGATGAGCTCTCATCTGCCCTCCACTCCTTTAAAGCTATTCCATATAGATTTTAATGACTCGCCTCAACTATTTTCTTCACTGATCATTTGCACCAGCATCCAGGCCACTGTTTGGGGACAGTGAGTTGACATCCCTCACCTTCAGTATTAGCCTCCCTACTTCATTCTAGCCATGGGCTTGCTGGTCACTGGTCATGCGACTTTGTGCAGGCCTCTTTGGTTACTCCTTGATGTTTCCTGTATTATAAGGTGCTGACAGTGAAGATGTTGAGGCTTTGATGTGGCTTCAGAAATGCCTAGAATGCTCTGACAAAATAATTGTAGAAGCCTACCTCTTACCAATCCAATCTGAGACCCCTTGAATGAGGTAATGGGTAAGATCTTCCCAACTCTATGGTGATACACTTTGGGAATGATACCCACCTTTATTAGCCTGAAGGTCACAAGGTTTCCTTGTCATAACTATGGGTCATAGGCTTTAGAACTTCATACCAGTGGATTTACTGGAAAGCAGTGTCAGAGCTCCTGGGGATGAAAAGAGGCTGATCTGACCCATGAATCCTCTTTCATGATATGGACACTGAAGTTACTTTGGAAGCAACAGTTACTCATTAGAGTGAATGTTTGCATTTGTAACATGTGCTCTGGAAATTTTCTGTGCTCAGCACCAACTGTTTTCAGGAAAATGGTTGTTTTCATGCTGCTCAGAAAATCTATCTGGTTAATTGGCCTGAAAATGCCAATGTGAGATCAGTATGTGTTAGACTCTGTAGGTGCAGCTTAGTAGTAGGATGCTTGCCAAGCATGACCAAGGCCAGGATTTGAGCTCCAGCACTTCCAAAATAAAATCTTCTGTGTATATTTGCATCACAGTATCTTTCTAAAAACAGGATTGCTAAAATGTACCTCTTAGATATACAAAACAGCCTACTTTTGTTCAGTGCTGTGGTTCTGTGGCTTACATGACCTTTGCAGCCAAGAGCAGCAGTGGCCTTAAAAGCTCCTTTTTAAAAGCATCCTCCCAGGCCACTGAGCCACCTGTCAGAAGCACAGCACTGGTGCAGAGTCAAATACTGCTCAATCTGTGAGGATGCCACGATGGCTCAAGTAAAGCCAGTATGGCTCCTTAAACTTTCTTATTATTGAAATGTTTTAACTTACTCATGAGTAGAAGGAACAGCATGACAAACTGCCATGTACATCAGCCCAGCTTGAACAATTAACATTTTGCTAAACTTGTTTCCTCTAGCCCCCCACTGTATTTTTGAAACATTTTAGAGAAGTTTAGAAATTTTGTTGTTTTGACCATAAATATTTCAGTGTGCCTCTAACTTATAAGCATATTTTAAAATATATATAGCCACCAGGCCATTATCATATGTAACAAAACTAACAGTAAATCTTGTAATGGTCCAAATTCACATTTCTCCAGCTGTCTCCAAGATTTCTTTCTAGACCCAGTCTCTTACTTAGAGTCTAGCCCTAGTTTTCAGTATCAGGTTAATAGCAGGGAAAGAGCAGGTTTTTACCTTGGCCTCTTCAGGATTTGGGTACAAGTGTTGTACTGGCCACATTTATGGTTAAGACACTGAGAATCTTTTAAAAGCCAGGCTTTGTGGAGTGTTCTTGTTTTTTTTCTTTTTTCTTTTTAATCCCAGCACATAGAAAACAAAGTCAGACAGCTCTCTGTGAGTTCAGCCCCAAAGAGTTCTAAGACAGCCAGAGCTACATAGTGTGGCTACATAGTGTAGCCAGAAAAGAAATTTGTTTAAAATGTTTAAACATTTATGAAATAAAAAGTAAGCCAGAGGATGGGAGGAAACATCTCCAAAGAATATCTCACTATATTAGGACTTAAATGCAGAATATGAACACATAAAATACTGTAATAGAAAGACTATCACATGAAAAGAATGGGCAAAGTATTTGCTCCAATAACTGACAAAAGAAAATCTAAGGATGACCAGTAGGTACGTGAGAAGATAGCCAATATCTAGAGTTATCAGTAAAATACAAATTAGAACAGTGATGTCGTTCTGTAGACCTGCCAAAATGGCTGACTCACAGGACTGTTGATATCCAGGGCTAATGAAAGGCAAAAAAAAAAAAAAAAAAAAAGTATGATTGTTTTGGTTGGAAAGCAGTATGGCAGTATCTCACAAAATTGCAAGCTCTGTGTAAGAACAGTCTACTTCTCTGTGTTTGTGCAAAAGAAATGGTAGCATCAGTTCCACTCCAAGATCGGCACTTGAATGTTCTAGTAGCAACATTCCCAGTATCTCTACACTGGGATGGCCATAAATATCCATTCATTTATTGAATGAATAAATAAATTATGAATTGCTGTACATCCGTAGGATGGACTATTACTCAGCAGTAAAAAAAAGTAACCACCATGATTCTTAAAGACTTCTTAGTCACACAAAAGACTACCTACTGATACAGTTATTTCTCCATTTTCATGAGAACTGCAAGATTATAGTAACAGGAAGCACGCTCGTGGTATCCGGGGGTGGGGGTGGGGCAACACATAAACTGCAAAGACCTCTAGGCAGTCTTTCAGGGTGCTCATGTTTGTCAGGGTGAGCACATTCTGTGTCTTGATTGTGGCGACAACATCCTGTGATGGTCATATAACAACAACCTGTCAAAATTCTTGATCTGTGCACACAGTGAATTAATACCTTTTTTTTTTTAACAATAGCTAAAAACTATTAACATTAGAGGCATGTACTTCTAGCCATTTCCTTGGTCATTTTAGAGAAAATACATAAAGAGTGGGTTGCCTTTAAAGTAGAAATACTGCACCAACTTTACAGGTTGATGGAGTGGGCTGAGTAAATGGTAATTAATGAGACACGGCAAAATGTGTGACAGTTGTTAAACATTCACAAAATGGTACATATGCCCCCCAGAAGCCACATCTTTACCTTCTATAAACCTTGTGTGCCTTTGTGCCCATTTCTTTGATTTTCTGTGTATGAGGTATACATGGTCACGTGTGTGTGAGCCCATGTATTTATGCATGTGTGTAGAGGTTCAATATTGACATTGCATGTGTTGCTTGACCATTCTCTACTTTGTATATAGAGGCAGAGTCTCTTACTTGAGCCCAAGCTACTTTACCTAGCTAGCTTGCTCAGGGGATTGCCTGTCTCCACCTCCCACTCAGTAACATTACAGACGAGCCACCACACCCAACATCAACGCAGTGGAGACCTGGACTGCCACTTTGTGCCCATTTTATCCAGCTTGTCTTCCTTAAGGGTGTTGAAAGTTGGGGGAAAAAAAAGGCAAGCGGCTGGCTCTAGGGGGACAGTTGTTGAAGAGAAAATGCCTCCAGTGGCTGTGATTTAGCTGCATCGGTGCCTCCTCCTGAGCTGTGCTATACTCCTGGCTATTCTAAAGAAGAAAAACTCCTTTATATAAGTGTCCTGAATCCATGTAGCACTGCTTGTTTACATCTGAGGGAGACTCAAAATGTGACAGCATTTGCAATAGGGGTGTTTTATTTTTTTTAATGAGTGTTTTACAGAATTGTATTTTTAGCCACGTTGGCTCATGTTATGTAACCAAGACATCTCGTGGGACACTCTAAATAGAACCTGAAATAGCAAGAGATGACAAAAACTGGTAGAAGCTCGTTATCTACTGGGTTAGTCTAACCGTAGATGATGCTCAAGAGCCGGAAGTGGCCTTCCTCCTTCCCTTGAGGAAATCAAATTGAGCCATGGAACCTGCAGTTTTCTCCACATGTTTTGAATATAAGTAAGCTTAGGCTTCCAGTTCCTCCTTTCCCCAGAAGTGAATCATGACCTGCGAATGAGTTTCATTTGTTGAATAAGAACCTGGTGTCTCCTCTGTGTGAGGTACTTTTCTCAAGAGACTAGACAGAAGACAGACAAGTAAAATGATGGTTAGCAAATAGCAGCATTTGAGGTTGGGGAGATATCTCAGATGGTAAGAGCACTGGCTGCTCTTCCAGAAGACACAAGTTCAATTCCCAGCACCTAGATGGCAGCTCACAACCATCTGTAACTCCAGTTCCAGGGGATCTGACACCCTCATACAGACACACATGTAGGCAAAACATAAGAGGACATGAAAAATAAATCTTAAGGAAAGAAAGAAGGAAGGAAGAAAAGAAAGAAAATAGTAGTGTTAGAGCCAGGAATGTAGTCCCATGGGTCGAGCACTTCCCTGGCATACCAAGCTCTATAGGAATAACCAGGAAGTACGGTGACATGGCGTAGGAGGAAACACTTCGCAAGTTCTTTGTGAGTAGGAATGACTTGCCAAAAATAGTAATGTCTCAGCTAAACCCAAAATACTCAGGAAGACCAGAGAATTGGGGTGGGGGACATGCATGAGAAACATGAATGACTACTTGGGAATCTAAAAACATTGAAACTGAGATTTTTGAGGTAAAAAATCAGAACATCATTCAGAGAAGTGACTGAAGAAAATGTCATTAGACCTACCTCACTCTGTCACCTAGATGCCATGAAGACACAATTCCAAAGACGTCTGTATTGTCTTTCCAGGAACACTAGAGCCACATTGGTCAGGCCTCCTGTGGACAGCCATGCTCATCTCTCTGGCCATTGTCATTGCTCTGCCCAAGCCCCATGGCATCCGGGCCTTAATTGCTTCTACAATCCTACGACTGATATTTTCAGTTGGGTTACAACCCACACTGTTTCTGCTGGGAGCTTTCAATGTAAGTATGACTCGCTTTATAGTACAATGCTTATATATGAGTAAGTAGGAATGCTCTCCATTTGATTCCTAGCATCTTGACCTGAGTTTTCAATCTAGAAAAAAATGTTGTTAGCCTGACATTTTCCTTTGGCCTCTTCAGGGTAAATTGTGTCTCCCAGAGCATCATTTGGGCCTCCACCTGACCTTTCCTCGTGTGTATCCCTCCCAAGAGCTACACAGGGACAGTAGCAGTAGAGGAAGTTTAAGTTAGTTTGGCCAGTCTGACCAAAGGTTTGTTTGGACCATAGGTTTTTAGCCAGCAAATCAAGTGATCAAATATTAACATAGCACTCAGTTCTCAAAGAGCTCACATAGAAAAGAGGGGAGAGGTTAGAGGGACTGTTCATAAACAGACAGAACAAGTGGGGAAGGAAGAAGAAAATGACGGATGGCTATTGAGATGTCAGTGGAGCCCGTGGGAGTGCTGTCACTGTCGTTGAAAGAATGCCAAGGGTCCTTAGGAAATAGTGGTGGCTGAAGGAAGATTGAGGGTGGCATAGGACTCCTGCAAAGGCTTTGGTTTCTATTCTAAGCATATAAGAAAGCTAAGGCGGCTGTATAAAAATGCAAGTGTCATAGAAAAGTACAGGTAATTCATAATCATATCTAGGTGTTCCGATCACGAAAGCATCAAGGATTCTGGCAAGACAAGCTCAGAGAAAGACAGCGGGTTTGAAATTGTGTTTTGTTGATTTGGTTTTGGTTTTGAAATGTTCTTGCTGTGTAGCCCAGCTTAGCCTTGGACTCTCTCTCTCTGTGTGTGTCCCAAGCTGATCTTACTTTGACTATGTAGCCCATGCTGGCCTCAAACTTATGATCTTCCTGCCTTAGCCTTCCAGAGGGATAAGATTATAAGTGTCTGCCACCACACCTGATAAAACTGTACATGAAAGAATAGAAACAGTGAGGACAGGAAGTGCAAGCCTCAGGAAAGCATTTTGCTTGTTTTATGCTTCATAGGCCTAAGTGGAACAATGGGCCAGAGAGCTGTGTTTAGGGTGGGGACTAATCCTGGAACACTGAACTCTGGGATAAATCCATTCATTGGCTGTCTTCTTCCATGTTCACATGTATTTCCAAACATCATTCCATGTGGTAAATGTTAGGTGGGGAATTGAAATAGAGGGTCAATGGCAAATCCAATGGCAATAAAAGTGTTGTAACTGCAATACTTTTCAAAGACCTAAAGAATAATTACAAATCTCTGAGAAAGGGAACCTACATGGCTGTGCTTCTCAAATGCTTTAGCCTGTAGTTTTGCCGATACGTCAATGGGAATATTGCTGGGAGACTCTGTTCACCTTGGTAGGAAATGCTTGCAGTATTTTGAGCCAAGAGGATTTTTACAAAGGCATTCTAGATAATTCATTCATCCATGTTATGTAGACTAAGGTGGGAGGTACTGTAGGCGGGGAGGCCTTTGGGGCTCTGCCAGTGCTTTTGATCAGGTGTGGTAAGGCTGAGTCATAGTGTAGACATAAGAAACAAGCTGCAGGTGTCTCAGTGGTGAAGGAAAGAACACCATAGGGTAGACAGAAAGGCAGAGCCATATCCTTGACAAACCACTGCAAGGTCTTTTTCTTCAAGCAAAGGAGCATTATTATCTTGATTGGCTGGGCAATCAAAGGGATAAATTTATTTTATGTATTACTTGCTTTTCCATTGCTGTGACAAAATACCATAACCAAGGCAACTTACAAAACATTTAATTGGGCTTTTGGTTTCAAAGACCTAGAATCAATTAATGGGGGAGCAAAGGCTTGGCAGCAGGAACATCTGAGAACTCACATCTTGATCCCCAAGCAGGAGGTAGAGGAGAGCAAACCGTGAATGGCTGTAGTCTTTTGAAACTTCAGATCTTCTCCCCACCTCTACCCCACCACCATATGACACGCTTCTTCCAACAAGGTCATGCCTCCTAATCTTTCCCAAATAGTCAACCAACTGGGGGTCAAGTATTGAAACACACGAGTCTTTGGGGGCTATTTTCACTCAAACCACCTGGGTCTGGGGGGTGGGTTTCATGTGTGTACATGTATTTGTGCCAGGGTGTATGAAGGCCAAATGTCAATTTTAGTTTCATTCCTCAGGAACTGTCCACCTTCTTATTTGAGACATGGTTTTTTACTGGCTTAAGGCTTGCTGATTTGGCTAGGCTGGCTGGCCAGCTAGCAAGCACCAAGGACTTCCTTGTCACTGCCTCACCAGTCCTGAGATAACAAGCACACACCACCACACAAGAATTTTTTTTTTTACATGGGCTCTAGGGATCAAATTCAGGTTTGCACAGGAAACATTTTAATAACTGAGCCATCTCCCTATTGTAAACAATAAAAATTTAAGCAGTTTCCAATTGTGGGTGGCTGGGCAAGACTATGGCCACCATCTAAAAGGGAACAATGCAACAGTGCATTCACAGTGTTCACTTATCATGCTTGAGGCGACAAGACATGCCATCACTGTTAGCTCTGACAGTTATCAAACCATGGGCACAATGGCGGAGGCTGTGGGAAGGTATTTCAGAGGGAATGCAAGATGATCAGATGACAAACAGGAAAGATGGATGGAAACAGCTATCATAAATAACCACTCAGAGTTGTTGTGTATTGTTTCGTTTTGTTTTAGCAAGGGACACCACTTGGTGTGTATGGGATAAGGAAGAATAGCTGAATGAACAGGAGAAGGTTGAGGGAAGAGGCTAGCTGACATCAAAGGATGGCACACTAGAGTTAGGGTTAGCTCATGAGTCTCCTGCTAGAGGAAGTCAAATAGATGTGCTCAGAGCATAAGGCATAGTGTATACTGACAGCATCCCTTAGAGGTGGCGCAGGAAGCTAGATCAAAAGCTGGTTGAGCAGAGTCAGTGTGGAGTGGGGTCAATAGACTGAGTCCATAAACAGGAGATACTTGCTGAAGAAGCAGTGAACGCTAAACAGAGGAACGAGCGAGCTGAAGTGGACTGTTAGCTGTTCATATTTTTAAAACTTGGGTGTGTCAGAAGTGCTGTGGTGTCAACTAGACTATGATCATCTTTCCTTTCTCCAAACCCTTCTCTAAAACTCCGTCCAGAGTCAGCCATGGTTTGCTGCCCTGTGAGGGACTCTTACCCACAGGGTCAGAACTCAGGGGAAACCTGGCCTATTGTATGTTGAGGAAGTATGGAGGTTTTCTGTCTGTGCTAGTTTTCTGCCCTCCCTTATCTGATTATCACGGAGTTCACTTACACTGGCCTACAGATTAGCTGGCAGGGTGTCTCTGCGCCTGATGCCAAGGGAACTGAAGTAGCAGAAGATAGTTTTCCCAATTCGAAGAGTCTTCCCTCCGGCATTTCTGTCACCCCGTTAATAGAGATGGGTTTCCAGGCACAGGGTGTCTGTTCACATACAAATGTACTATCCAGTAGATAAGTCAGGGCCCCTTCAATAGTAGGTGTCAGGAAACCCAAGCTAGCTGAAGCAGAATGTAAATGCACTGGTTTATTTTGTCATAGAAAGCAAGAGCCTGGCTTTGGGTGTAGCTGAGTATGGGGGCTTAGACAATGGCATCAGGACCCAGTTCTTCTGTCCTCGCTTTTATTGGCTCATTTGGTCACATGACAACCAGATGAAGCCGCTTCCAGACCTCAGGAACTGGTTCTTGGAAAGGGGTGGATCCCCATGGGAGGTCAGAAATCATTCCCAGAAAGAAGGACAGGACAAAGAGCTCATCCTTGAAAACCCTATTTTGGTTTCTTAAGAAAATGTTCATCTTCCTTGTGAATGTAGACACAAAGAAAGCTGAGAAGTGTCTACTTCTCGTTAGCTCTCCCTCTGTAGCGTCTGGAATGGAGCCAGCTTTGATAACGAGCTTTAACCATGCTGCTCAGAGTTCACGGAGAGAGCTGACTTCTGTGGGACTGACTCATAGAAGAATGTTAGAAATGGTTCATTTCGAAAAACCATCATTTCAGTATGTGTTAATTTTGTTTTTGTCATACACAAGTACTGCTTGATTGCTGGTGCACATGAAATTATTTGACTACCGTGTCATTGGTAGTATGCCTGAAAAGCAAAGTAATGGGATGACTTGGACTCACAGGACAGTTCTGAGAGAGCTTGGTGGGCACTCAGTGCTAAGGCTCCTCTCAGGTTCTCACGCACAGTTGAGCATGGTCTCCGCCATCTGACTCTTCCCACCACCGTCTGTTCTCAGGTCTGCAATAAAATCATCTTCCTGATGAGCTTTGTGGGCAACTGTGGGACCTTCACCAGAGGCTACCGAGCCATGGTTCTGGATGTCGAGTTCCTCTATCATTTGCTGTATCTGCTGATCTGTGCCATGGGCCTCTTCGTACATGAGTTCTTCTATAGTTTGCTGGTGAGTACCAGGGGTTCACATGTTTCACATATGGAGAACTGTGTGTGTCATCTCTTATCATACACCCCACCTTCTAATGGCAGCTACTGTGCCTGATCCTATAACACCAAGCTCCAACTGCATCCGGTCTTGGGAGGATCTGAGAGGAAAATGACATAGGAAACAGGGCAGCTCCTGGGAACCTGGCAATGCATGATCCCATTGTGTCCTGTATGTGGCAGATCTGTAGTTTCCATTCAGGTGTCTCTGCGGTTCACATGTTTCCTATATATGTGTCCATTTTTCTCACCTGGGAAGCACTTACCAAGAGATATGTGTTTGACACTATCATCTATGGTTCTCTGGGATCTGTTTCTCAATGCAAACATGTAAGGACCAAAGTAGGAGCAACTTGCAAAGCCTCAAGACCCAGGACAGTGAGCTTGCTAGGTAAAAGTGATTTTGTTCCCATAGAGCCAAGTTGTCAAGGCCTTGACAGTTGATGGGTTGGCTCTGTTTCTTCCTTAGGAGCAGATTAAGTTACAAACCAAATAATGATTTTTTTTTTTTTTTTTTTTGTGCTCAAGTCAGAAGAAATCTATCTATATCTATAAAGTTGAGGATAAGAAATTTCAGTGCACCTAAATAACATGGCAAGAAGCATAAACTTTTATCGTGAAAACACAAGAAATATAAAAATATAAATATCAAAAATGTCCAAGGCCTCAAAATAAGAAAGAGAGGTGGGAAGGAAAGGGAAGGGAAAGAAAGGAATGGAAAGGATTTAGAAAAGAGGAATTGTGGAAAGTCCTTTAAGGAAAAGCTATGGTTTCTAAGCTGCTTGCTTTTGTCTGTGCCTCAGTTTCTTTACTTACAAGTTGAGAAGAATATGTTTTCCTTGCATGGGAATACTATATGGATCATATGTAACTGTTCGTGTCAGCATCTTAAACAAACATAGTCACATGACGGTTCCTAATCTTATCTTTCTCATCCTTTATTCTTACTGCCACACCAAAAAAAAAAAAAATCATATTCACAGGATTAGTTCATTTCATTAGTGGTAGATGTTGGCGGGCTAAACGGAATGAATTATTTTGTCTAGTTTCAGAATCTGTCTGGCTGTACTTTGAGGTTTTAGGCAAAGGGGTGGCAGGATGTACTTGTGAGTGCCATTATGTGACCTATTTTGGTTATTCTACATCAGTCAGAAATCTGTAGAGCCCTGTGTCTATTCTGGAACCTTTCTGTGTTGTGCATGAATATGCCTGAACAGAGTTCTAGCATGTGAGTCAAGGAAACCTACATCCACCAGTCCAGCACACTCCTGTTCTCCCTGGGGCAGTAGGGCAGGGGAGGGGTGGGGGGGCCCGGGGTGTCTCTCCCAAGAGATAGGAGCATGACCTTTGTGCCCTTTGACCTGTCCCTCTCCCCTGCTGGAGTGTGGCTTTCCTTGCTGCTCTCTCTCCTGTTGATCGTCTTTTCTTCTGTCTTTTTTTTTTGATTCTCTGTTTCTTTGCTTTTGTTTTTTTGGGTCATTTTTGGAGCCAGCCAGGGCCCTTCCTAAATGCAAGGGACAGTGTGAGATGAGACCCTAATTCCTTACCTCACAGCCTCACCATCATGACAGAGGCAAAACAGTAGTAGCTAACTCTTTGCAAGTGCACGCTTCTCCCGCACTCTCAGCCTCCATTTGAGGTAGATGATGTCTTCAGGTCACAGCTGAGGACTGTGAGGCATGGTGCAGCTAAGTAACTTGTGCCCTGAATCACACAGTCACTTGATCTTCCAAACCCACATGTCATTCCTCCGAATTGTCCAATTGTCTGTGCCTCCGTGAAAGCAGCATCCCGTGCTACAGTTCACACCTGTGCTTTCAGAACCCTCACCTGTCACAGAAGCACAGTGACTCAGTCTAGATCAGGGTGTGCAGCCAGGGCTTTTCTGAGCCTCGGCTTATCTGTGGGACCCTTTTCTTGTCCAAAGAAGTACTTTGAATGTGTCTGATGAGAACTCAAAACACAATAATCCCACAAAGAAAGCAAGCCTCCCATGTTCAAAACAAACCTGAGTTTTCAGTAAGAGAGAGGGGAGGAGGGGAAGAGGGAGAGAGGGGGTGGGGCTTCCTGCAGAGAAATCTATAGAGTCCCCTGGGTGATCAGAGCTCCCTTGGCTTTAGCTATCTAGGAGGAAGGAACAATAATTCCTTGCCCTAAGGTGCCAAGGCCCCCAGGAAGCATCTGGTCCTGGCCTCAAGCCTGCATTCCAGTGTATTCTTCAGAAAATATTACACCAGAGAGGAAAACGTACAAAGTTCCTAAACAGCAGCTGACTGAATGAGGGCTCCAGATGGTCACTGAGTGTGGAGCCAGGTTCATCCGTAAGTGCCAAACCAAGGCAAACTCATTAAAATGCTCACGCCTTCTGAGTTTAACCTATCCCTTGAGAAAAGGTTAAAAAGCACACTAATTCCTGGTCTGGTGGCCATCAGGACACAATGGGTATAAATTACTAGTAGTAGCAAGTATAAATTGATACAGCACGCTTGAATGGCTATAGGCAGTACTTTTCTATTATAACAGGAATTACAGATTTCTGTTTCTGGAAATTAGTCAGAAAGTCATAAGTAGACAGGTGTGTATACAAGCATATCCAGAGACATTCATCACAGAAGCAAATATGATAATACTATTGAAGACATCGTGACTATTCACAGACATGATACTGGCTATGTTACGTGTGTGTGTTTCTATATAGCACTAGGAGATCATTTTGACATGAAATACTCCTGAATGTTGTCTGGGAGTGGCTATAAGTCAGTATTACAGTATGTATTAATAATATCTATACAGTCCATTTAAAGTATAACAATGGATGTCTGTACATGATGGAATGGAATTATTAGATTTTTTTCCTTTGTACTCTATCTTTTCCAAAGTCGTTTTTTTACTTATAATATATATTTGTATATAAAATGTATTTTATTGTTTAAATTTTGAAATTATTTTTTAAAAACCATAAGAGAGTCTTTCTTGGTTTGATCTGTTGATTCTGTGCCTCCCGCCCACAGAAGACAAGCCCCCTGTGTTCGCTGTGTGACTTGCTCTTAGTACTTCAGACTGAGTTGCTAGAAAATACTTAACCAACATTAAAGCAACACAGCCTTTTACTCTCTTTTGTGGATTAAATGCCACATCCTGGCTTCCTTTTAAGGATTCTACTTTGCCAAGTACCCTCTAGGAAATTAGTTTCAAGACACAGATTAGAGTTAGGTAGGGAGAAAAGCTAATTGGCCAGAAAATGGCCTCAGATATAAAATTCTAAACTAGAAGACATTGAGAGACCAACTCTGTCCACTCATTTTACAGATGAGGAGATAGAGGTCCACAGAGGCTCAGTCAGCATCTTGCTGTAATTCAGAAGTGGAGTGGAGAGCCCAGCTACTTTCCCCATGACCAGCTTCTCTGTGCAGTTAGCCCACTCCACAATGAAGACCATGCCTTTCAGAGCTGCATAGACACGGGGACAGGGGCAACATAAATTAAAAGAAAAAAACTAGCCCTCAGCCAAGTTTGTCAGCATGTGCCTATAATACTAGACAATTAAGAAGCTAAAGCTGAGACAGGAGGATTAAAAGTTTGCTGCCAGTTTGGGCAACATAAGACCCCCCCCCATCTTAAAAAAAAATAATCAAAGTTGCTAAGTTCAAGAGTTACCCCAGAGCTCTCCCCTAGTTTGCTCTGCAGCCAAACAGTTGCCTGTACTTCATGGAAATCTATCATCTGTCATCCTCTAATGCCCACATGGACCTTCAAGGATCCTGTCTTTCTCATGAAGTCCACTTCCTGCAGAGAGCATTTCCCTTGGTTAGGGGTTAGGCCCAACCTATGAACCCAGTGTAACCTTCAGGACTCATTCCTAAACTAGGGGAGGAGGTTAAGGGGTAAGGCTTCCTGGTATGTCTCCACTATAGATATCCTTCATCCATACTGTGTGACTTTGCTCCAGTGTCTTCATCAGGAAGTTGGTGATTACCAGTTACTGTACTTGCACAGTATATAAGTATGCTTGTGTGCTAAGCACTGTATATATAATCCTTGATTATCCTTCATATTGGGGGTCTGCATATGAGGAAACTGAGGCTAGGGGCTAGGGACAGAACAAAGCCCAAGATCCCAAGATCAGTAACTGAGCTGAGACTTGGGCCTCCAGTCCAGAGATCTTGCTGCTTGCACTAGCTAAGTGGTTCTCAACCTAACTAATGCTGTGACCCTTTTATATGGTTCCTCGTGTTGTGGTGACATAAAATTATTTTCACTGCTATTCCATAACTGCAATTTTGCTACTGTTATGAATCATAATGTAAATATTATTGGAGCTAGAAGTTTCCCAAAGGGGTTGTGAGAACCCTTTGAGAACCATTACAACTAGCTCATAACACTCCTGGCTTCACCACTAGATACTGGCCTTCCTGGAGGCAGACAGATACCAGAGTACTTGACCCTGAGAGAAGCTTAGAAATTAAATGCTAAATGAGTGGGTTCTAAGACCCTCAGTAATTTTCCTCTGCCTTACTCTCTGAAGCTTCTTTTACTATTTCCAGAACCTCTAACCTGTTTTGTGTGCAGTTTGAAGTTGGTACTAATTGCCACCCCTCTTCTGTGTTTATTTTTTCTCCTCTTTACCATCTTAGTTCACACTGTGAGAATAGACAACATGTTACGTGTTAAAATTAGAGAACAGTTCTGAGTTTAAATGATGCTGATATAAACCTAAGCACCTAAAAACTCTTCTATCCTCTTGTTTTTTTGAAGCTTTTTGATTTAGTGTACAGAGAGGAGACTTTGCTTAATGTCATTAAAAGTGTCACCCGCAATGGACGGTCCATCATCTTGACAGCAGTGTTGGCTCTGATCCTGGTTTACTTGTTCTCCATTGTGGGCTATCTGTTCTTCAAGGATGACTTTATCTTGGAAGTAGATAGGTTGCCCAATGAAACAGCTGTTCCAGGTGAGTTTGGGATCCTCTCGTCTTTTTTAATGTTAACATGATTATAACCAGACTAGAGTAAATATATGACCTTAGCAGGCAAGTATGTCCCTAACACCAGAATACAAAGTATAAATACAGATCATGCTCATGTTACTCAAAAGGTAATGCTGAATACTGTGTTGTGAGGGCCAGTGACATCCCGTGTGCTGAATTCATTCATTAAAACCGCATATGCTCACACACACTCTGATCCAAACTCTCGGGAGGCTGCGATTGGCCTCGAGGTCAAGCCAATGCCACTTATAGCAAGGGGCTGTCTCAAAACTACACAGAAAAAGGCTAACTTACTAATGCCATATTTTCAACCAGCACAACTTTTTCACAAAGCATTTCGATTGTATAAAGTGAAAGCATCTCCTTGACTTAGTGAACCTACTTCCAGTAATTTATACTTATGGGGAAAACCTGCTGAGTGTGTGTAAAAGAAGACATATCTAGGAAAATGTTCACTGCAATGTGAAGTTGGGAGCAATTTAAATATAACAGGGCACTTCACTGGACTGTGGCCCACATCTGTAGGGTGGAGTACCCCACACATAGGGTGCATCCTTATAAGCCTTTATGGACAAACACTGAAAACATGAGGAAATACAGAATAATAATAGTAAGATCATATTTTATATTAAAACATTTACATAACTCTATTGTTTTGTGTTTGGAGTTTTGTGAGACAGAGCATCATATAACTCAGGCTGGAACTCACCATGTAGCCAAAGAAGACTGAGTTCCTCTTCTTCCTGCCTCTTCCACGAAAGTACCAGGATTACATTCATACATAGGCCACTCTCGAATATTTAATGTAGAAAGACAAACTCACACATTGTTTACAGTGGCTATCCTTGAAGCTTTATTTAAAAAGAAGAAAATTTACAGTGAGCTTTTGTATATAACAAAACTGGAAGTGGTTTCCTATTGGCAAGTGATAAACAGTGACCAATTGTTTGGGTCTTTTTTAGATGCTGCCAAAGCATTCTTTCCCAGAATAGCTGTCAGTGCTTAGTGAAAAGCACCTGGTTAAAAGTAGTCAGACTGTCTGAGTCCTGGGGACAAACTGGACCTATGACACACCAAGCTTGGCTGCCTTCTCCTGCAACTGCGCACTTTGATGTAAAACTTCATTCAACCTTCAGTTGACACAAAGTGGCACTTGGTGTCACACACCTTTGGGTTCTAAACTGAGCCAGCCTGGGCCTTGGGGTTCCATTCCTGCCCAATTTGTTCCGTGCACTGACATGATTCAGATCTTGATGGAATCTCTACACCCAGTAGTATTTCTCTTTGAGTTTGAGCTGTTTGTCTTTAAAGTCGGAGAGGTGCTATTTAAGTGTGATACTGTTAGTAAGCCTACAGAACTTGACATTTCTGGCTTTTTTCCCATCCAGCTCACCAAATAAAAGTGTAAATTGCATCTGTGCTTTGAATTTATATGCAGTATTGGAGGGTGTTATTTATGTAAAGGGTTGTTTAATCAGCCGTGAACTGGAGACTTCAAACATTTTAACCATATGCTGCCAGATTTTTCGTCACAAAACTCCCTTCTCCCTCCCAGAAACCGGCGAAAGTTTGGCCAACGATTTCCTGTATTCTGATGTGTGCAGGGTGGAGACAGGGGAGAACTGCACCTCTCCTGCACCCAAAGAAGGTAAGACCACATGGCCACCAGCCCCAGGTGACTATCAGACACTTTCAGTGACTCATGTGAGGCAGGTGGTGTTGGAAGCAGATTAAAGTGGAGATACTGCTTAGGGGTGAGGCTAACAACAAAAGGGAAAAAGTTAGATTCGGGGAGGAGGGTGAACAGAAAAGGAAGCCACATGTGATGAAACAAGCTGCTGGCTTAAGGCAGCCAATATTTGGTGCCGACTATGGACAAGGAGACAGCATGGGAGGGTGGGAGTGGGGCAAATAAGAGATCACATAACCAAATGCTGCTTCAGTAAAGATGCCATTTAGAAGATAGGCAGCCATCAGAGTATTGTGGTAAACAGTCCTAAAACCTAGGACTGTTAGGCAAAGGAGAGGAGGAAGGCATTCTTATCAGTAGGACTTCTTAGAAGTCCTTCAGAGAGATAACGGGGCACCGTCAAGGAGAGTAGCAAGAGGTGATTCCAGAAAAGGACAGGTGCTCCTGGATGTCTGTCAGGCTTAAGCAGATGAACCATTAAAGAGCCTCAGCACCTGAATGATGGTGGAGATACACCTCAGTGGGAGAGACTTGCCTAGCCTATATGAGGCCCTGTCAGGAGTACAAACAGATGCAAACAAAAGAATAAGAGAGAGAGATCTGGGTTTTAGTAACCCAGTGAGGAGGTAGCAAGGCAGGCTGCTAAGTGGGATAAGCTGCTTCTAGTGTGAAGTATTGGATGTCGTTGACCTGTTTTAAGATCCAGCCATGCTTCTGTCCTCTGAGCATGTGGAGTTGGGTACCTGACAAACACCTCACCTGAGAAGCAAGATGCCTTGTTCTCAGCCTAGGCCAAAGACTATTGTGTTTGCAGGTAGGACTGTAGTGTAACACGGTCAAACAATAGGGGCTATTTGAAGCTTCATAGAGGGAGGATATAGTACTGGCATAGCTTGAGAAGTCTGCAGGGTTTAGAATCGGGAACAGCTTTGTTCAACTCATGGCAGCACATATCTGACTCTTAATTCCTTAGTTGTATTTCATTGGCTGCCAGCTAGAGAGATGGCATTTGGGAAGCATCACTATGGAGTCACAGCGTCTCTTTCCCCCATCCTGCCTTAACTGTGTTATTGCTTGCCCTGCTCACAGAGCTGCTCCCTGCAGAAGAAACGGAACAGGATAAGGAACACACGTGTGAGACACTGCTTATGTGCATCGTCACTGTTCTGAGTCACGGGCTGCGGAGTGGGGGTGGAGTAGGAGACGTGCTCAGGAAGCCATCCAAAGAGGTAAACGGATCCCAAGGGAAAGAGGGGGCACAAGGGTCTGTGGGGGCGGGCAGCGGGGGCACTCTGTGATGATGCTGAGTGTAAACCATCAGTGTGGAACATGAGCTGGGAGTGTGACAAGCCATTGTGCAGAAGCCAGTCAGAGCCCCACCCCACAAGAGCCCCAGGGCAAGTCCTTAGAGGTTTGCTTTACTATTAGGTCTGGCCACCCAAATATGCTTACAGATTCTGCCTGGTTGTGTTCCCCCAGCACTTGGGGAGTTCACAGTATAGACCCAGGGAATTAAAAGGAGACTTAATTGGGAGTTTTAAAGTTTGATACCCAATGTAACTCCTGCCCAAGTAGACAGTTGTCTACCCGGAGCTGGGCTCTGACCTCTGAAGAGCAAAGGGAAGTGAGGGCCCTGCCTGAGTGCACCACCTCTCATTTCCAGGAGCCTCTGTTTGCTGCAAGGGTGATCTATGACCTACTCTTCTTCTTCATGGTCATCATTATCGTCCTGAACCTGATTTTTGGGGTCATCATCGACACCTTTGCTGACCTGAGGAGTGAGAAGCAGAAGAAAGAGGAGATACTAAAAACCACATGCTTCATCTGTGGTGAGTATCTGTCCCACTCGGGCATGCAGACCACTGGCCAGCATGACTGAGCACATGAACAGGTGGCAATGGAGTGGATACATAACAGATTCTGGGCTGGGACACTCATGTTGGTCCCATCTCTGCCATCTCTTGACAAACAGCAGGCTTCTATTTGACTTTGCTTTTTTTGCTAGGAAGTATCTGGAAAGCCATTAAACTCTGTGCAGTCGTTACTAGTTTGCCTTTCGGAATTAAGTTCTGGAGAGTAGAAATGTGGCCACACATTTAAGATGAACGTATCCCTAGTCTTCCTGTGTCTGAGCATCCTGAGAGTCCCCCAGTCCAGTCCTAAGTCGACTACAGCCTGAGAATGCCTTCTCCACCGGCAGGATCAGGCTTCAATGGAAAATACCGTTAGAGCTGGGCACGGCAGCACCTACCTGCAATCCTAACACTTGGGAAGTCGAGGCAGGATGATTGCTGTGAGCTCAGTGCCAGCTTGACCTGGGCTACCAAGTAAAACACTATCTCAAAGAGAAGAGAAACAGGAGGGCTGGGGAGATGGCACGGAGGTTAAGCGCATATACTGCTCCTACACATAACCCAACTTCAACTCCCACCACCCATGTCAGGCAGTGACTCACATCACCCTGTAACTCAGACCTCTGATGTCCATAGGCTCCTGAACTCATATACACAAACATGCAAGCAACGCTGATGGACTCAGTAAGTTGTATTTATATACATGTACATATTCATATGCATATACATATACACACCATGAGTATAAGGGGGCAGACAGATGGTATAATTGTATTTTAATCCTAGCATTCAGGAGGCAGAGGCAGATAGATCTCTGTGACTTTAAGGCCAACTACATAGCCAGTTCCAGGACAGCCAAGGGTACATAGCGAGACCTTGTCTAAATAAATAAATAAATAAAATCTATTTTTTAAGAGAAAGAAAAAGGTCTCTTACGTAAAGTCAGGAGAAAGTTAAAGGCTTGGACTTGGTGAATCAGCCCCTGCCTCTGGACCAGCCTCAGCTACTGGTTGGCCATGCACCTGGACCAGCCTCAGCTACTGGCTGGCCATGCACCCGCGCTCAGTCCTTTACACTCACCGAGCCATCTTCCCATCTGTGGTGCACTTCTCTGCATCACATGGTGAGAGTTAGGAGTGAGGACTTGGATGAGGTCCTGACATATCCTCCCCCGCCCCCACCCCCACCACGAAGCAGGCTAAGTAGGAACTGCTGCAAGAAACCAGTGCTTGCACATGTAATTCCAGGACTCAGGAAGAGGATGAGCCTGGAGGATTATGTGTTAGAGGCCAGCCTTTGCTATATGAGACCCTGTCTCGAAAACCAAAATAAAAAGTTTCGTGGGGTACCAAAAATGTCACTAAAAGTATAACCATAGGAAAATATATGTAAATGCAAACTAATCGTGTGGGAATCTGGAAGCTGAGTAATCATATCAGGATTATTCAGAATATGGTTACTATATTTACGAATTCCTTCCCGGTATGGATACTAAAAAAGGGAGCGCTTTCTTTTAAACATCTAAATTCTTTAATTTTTAGCCTCTTAAAGACCTAGTTTTTAAGCTTTTTATTTTGCTATAATTTTAGTGACAGAAAAGTCATAAAACTAGTACAAAGAGTTTCACCCTGCTCTTAAGATTCCCCAGATTTTAATACTGGCTTTCCTTTCCTTTATTTACACACCCACGCACACCCACGCACACCCACACGGGTTTGCTGAACCGATTCC
This sequence comes from Rhabdomys pumilio, assembly GCA_030674055.1. Taxonomy (NCBI): domain Eukaryota; kingdom Metazoa; phylum Chordata; class Mammalia; order Rodentia; family Muridae; genus Rhabdomys; species Rhabdomys pumilio. Next base: position 43,957,331 of record JANHMN010000008.1, read on the forward strand.
GTGTCAGTGGCCGACACCATGCCCTTTTGCTCTTCAACATTTCAGTATGTATTTGCTGATGGCAAGAACATTCCCTTACATGGTTGCAGTATAGTTACTGGGAAATTAAAGACAAAGCTGTCTATCTGTTAAAAACCTCACCCTTCATGCTACTTGTACCCTTTACAAGTCCCAGGCCGTGGGACATCCTGCATTCAGACTCCTCTTAACTCCACAGGCATTTTTTTTTAAAGATTTATTTTTATATATGAGTGCTCAATCCACATGTTTGTCTGCATACCAGAGAGGGCATCAGATTCCATTTAGATGGTTGTGAGCCACCATGTAGCTGCTGGGAATTGAACTCAGCCCCTCTGGAGAAACAGCTAGTGTTCCTAACCACTGAGCCATTCCCTCAGCCTCTCCACAGACACTGCTGAACAATATAAGGCACTTGCTTTGTAGGGAGTCCTTTGATTCAGTTTCTCTGGAGCTCTCTTATTGTAGAGCTGAGCTTACGCATTGTTTATACGGATATTAAAGACAGTCTCTCACCTTCTCAGTATGCCACACCAGGAACACATTAAGCCATAGTTTAATGTATATAGCTGCTGATACTCACTTTGATCTCTTGGATAAGGACATATTTGGTATGTTTCTCCCAATAAAGTCACTGTATGGCGGGATGCTTGGAAACACTGGTATTCCTCACTTTGGACTTTCAGCCCCAGCTTTAGTATCCCCTGATGATTCTTGCCTCAGGAATTATTTTCCATATTTATTTATTCAGTTCATTAATTTTAGGATAGCATATTACCTTAATTTTGAGGTAGCCTATGTTGGCCTTGAACTTGTGGTCCTCTTGCCTCAGCCTCCCCAACTATGGTAATATGCCATTGTATCCAGATCTGTTTTGATGCTCATTTTACCCTGGGTTTGGCCAGTGAGAACCCTTCAGGCTGGCTTTTATGTTCTGTTGTGTTATAATTTTTTTGTACTCTATATTTTTCTCAGCAGCTTAAGAATTTCTGGTCTCAAACTTTTGCCTTCTCTGACCCAGCCATACAGTCAGCCATTTTTTTAATTGTTCATTGTGAAATAGGCATTTAGTAGCCAATATCTAAGTGTTCATTCCTATTGATGGCCACTATTCCAGGCTTAAGCTATAGATCTATGGGCTGGTGTATGTGTGTGCCTTTGTGCATAAATAGAAACACATGGAAATGGATCTACATACACCTACATCTGTTCCTCTAATTTCATATAGATAACAAAAAAAATGGCTTCCTCTAATTCTAATTGAGCTTTACAGTGTCTATATCATCTCACTCTGGATATTTGTGTTCACTTCTTTTAATGTGAGGAATCCAAATCCTACTAATGGCCTGAAATACATTTCTTTACTCAACTCTAATTTCATAGTGGCTAGCCCAGGCCTCTACAAAATATAGTTACTAAGCAGCATCTGAAATTGGTTTAAAGTTCTTTTTGTCATGTCCATACTTTGGCATTTACCTGGGACACGGGAGCTTAAATTCACTGATCTCCTCCAGTGTCAGAGCCTGTCCTCATGTTCTTCCCCTAGAAGCTGGAAGGCAGGTTTCCCATGCACCCATGAGCCAGCCAAGGCACCTGGCCTTCAGCAGGAAGCCGCAGGGCTTTCAGACCCACCTAGGATCTGTTCATGGTATTGCCTATCTGTAAATCCAGCTTTTGAGAGTTTGAGGCCCTGTTTCAAAACAAAACATAAAATAAACTCTGGTGAGTCGGACTCACTGCCTCTGTCCTCCTACCATGATGAAAGTGGGTTTCAGGGCCAAAAGACTCTAACTCTGTCTGCAGAGAAATCAAGACAACAAACTATGTTGACTTTGCTGTACCATGGTGGCTCAGTGGGAATCTGGGATGTTCTGTCTCTTGTTTAGGCTTGGAAAGGGACAAGTTTGATAATAAGACTGTCACCTTTGAAGAGCACATCAAGGAAGAACACAACATGTGGCACTATCTGTGCTTCATCGTGCTGGTGAAAGTGAAGGACTCCACAGAGTACACCGGGCCCGAGAGTTACGTGGCAGAGATGATCAGGGTGAGTGAGAAGGTGCCCTGCAGCAGGGCAGCCACGGCAGCCACGGCTCTATCTTCCGGTTTCAAAGTATGTTTCTGGCACCTCTAGAGCCATATGCTATAAACCTACTGACCGACACCTCAGTGCACCTGTGTTTCCAGAGGTTCACCCGTCTGCCTGTTCCTAAGGAGAGAGGCTAAGACTTGGGGGAAATGGACTCAGGGCTGTCTAACAACTGCCTTAACCTACCTCAAACTTCACCTCCCAGCTTAGTATCTGTCTCAGTCTGCCTCTTCTTGGTATTCCACATTGTTTTTGTTTGTTTTAAAGCCTCAGTTTCTCTAAGATTGGTCCTTTAGCGGTGTCTCACACACCTGATGATCAGGACGTACAGTTTTCAGCATGACTTACTTATTTGGGCTCAACCTTCTGGGAGGTGCTCTGCTGATTGTATGGAAGGGATCACATGAAGGAGTCTAAGCGCCACATTAATCTTCCTGCTGATGGGAAGCGTATATTTCTGTGTCCCAGCAAGGCAGAGAGGTGGCTGCTGTAGGTTTTTTAGATAACTCTTCTCTCATAGGGCTTTGAGGAGTCACAAGACATGTGCTGTGAAAGTCCCCAGCCAGCTGTCCTTTATGACATGTGCTTTCCAAATCTGTTAGACAGTGCAGGGTGTGTGGAAAAGCAAGGAGGCATGGACTGTCAAAGCAGGGGACCCATTGTGATGAACCTGGGCTCACTCAGGAGAGGGCCACTGCTTCTTGGAAAGGCTCCATAATTTGTTGCCCTCCTCCCAGCTGCTAAGGACCAGAGTGCTCGGCCTGACAATGAGTTTCTCTGACCAAGCTCTGCTGAGGTTTCTATGTGTGAGAGACTTTCAGGCATATAAACATGTTCATACCAGGTCTGTCCCAGTAAGCAGCAGCTGCCCACGCTAGCAGTAGGTAAGCTTTGACCTGCACTGCATGCAGAGCCACAGTCGTGTGGTAATACTTCCTGCACCCCCAAGTCCTACAAGCTACAAGACTTCCTAAAGTGGGAACTACCATATGTATCTTGACATCCTTAGGGTCTGTATTAGTTACTCCGTTCAAGGCTGTGACCAGGTACCAGAAGAGAGGCAGCTTCAGGGAGACATGAAGGCAGGAGTGAGAAGCAACTGGTCATACTGCCCACAGTAATGAATACTAGTTCTCTGCTGACTGTCTCATTTTTCTTCAGTCTAGGACCCCAGCCCATGGAACAGTGCTACCCACATTTAGGATGGGTATTCTCACCTCAACTAGCCAAGTCTAGACCCTCCCTCCCTCCCAGAGGCATGTCCCCAAAGTGATCCTAGCTCCTGTTGAGGTAACCATCAGTATTAACCACCACGGGTTACTTGTTTCCCAAATTTGATTGCACTTAGAACTCTCCTGGGGTATAAGTATAATTCTGACTCAGCTCTAGCTGATTTAACCACTCCAGGATTTAACCACTCCCACCAGGCTCCCTGGGGTGCCAACAATACAAGTCAATGAATCACCCTTTGAGTAGTAAGAATCTAACAGAAAAGGCAAAATACACTTAACCAGTTACCATTCAAGAACTGGGGACAAGGCTCAGTGGGCAAAATGCTTTCTGGGCTCAGTTTCTGAGCCCAAGTTCAGATCCCAAGTTCAGTGCCTGTAGAAAAGCAAACCCGGTGTCACAAGCCTATAAATTCAGACAGGCAGATCCCTAAAACTCACTAGCCAGCCACTCTAGGTAACCAGTGAAGCCTGCATTGAATAAGAGACTCTTTCTCAAACACCCATGTGGCATGCTGTCAAGATGGCACATTGGGGAAAGTCACATGCTGCCAAGCCTAATGTCGTGAGTTTAATTCCTCAGACCAACATGGTGGAAAGAAAAATGATTCATGTGCCATGTGCACACACAAGATAACTAACTAATTAAATATAACAAATATATACAAAGTAATAAAGTAAGTGTAATAGGTAAATAACTTATTTACATATATTACTTATTATGTTTATGACATAAACATAACAATTAAAATCAATAAACATAATAAGTAAATGAATTTTTTAAAGTAGGATATGGGGCTTAAGGACACTTGCTACTCTTACCTGTAACTCCAGTGCCAGGGGATTTAATGTCCCCTTCTGGCCTCCACAGGCAGCAGTTGAATGCTCATACAGACATTCAGGCAAAACATTTATACACATAGAAAGGAAGAAAAGGAAAACTGTTTTTAAAGGGCGAAGAGCAATAGAAGATACTTGATGTCAACCTCTGGCCTGTACATGCACACATGGGTGAGTCTCACACACACACACACACACACACACACACACACACACAGAGAGAGAGAGAGAGAGAGAGAGAGATTAGCATCAAGACTGGTTATGTGACTGCTGAGGAAAAGTACTGCCAATCCTTTCTATACATAGCCATCACCACATATAAGGCTCTTCCATAAGGCATTCTATTTGGTCGCTATAACTACTTGTGTGCAATGGGGAATGGTCTGGGGTAGGAGAAAAGAATAGCAGAGCATACTTCTGGAAAGGATCTAGAGGGAGGGAACATAAGGGGAAAGGAGCCAGAGGCGAGCAGTGAGCAAAAGGACACACCATCAAGAGCAAGTGTGGTGAGAGGGAAGGAAATGGGAGAGGAGCCCAGGGGTTGGGGTGGGGAGGAGCAGCAAGCAAAGGACACGCCATCAAGAGCAAGAGTTGTGTAGTTCCTTCTTCCGTCATTGTAACAAATGCCTGACACAAACGACCTAAGAAGGGAAGGGTTATTTTGGCTAAGTTTTAGATGCTTTGGTTCCTGGTTAGTGGTTGAGTTGGGGTAAAGCACAGCACTGTGGGAAAAGGGTATGGAAAACAGTCACTCACTTCCTGGAGGCTGGAGACCAGAAAGAGATACCATCCTTTAAAGGCAGATTCTGGGCCAGGAAGATGGCTTAGTGAGTAGGGTGCTTACTATGCAACCATGAGGACATGGGTTCAGATCCCAGCACCCATATCAAAAGCCAGGCTTGGTGGCAACAGGCCTGTGACCCCACTGATGGGAGCACAGAGACAGGCACACCCTGGAGCTTGCTAGCCAGGTGAATTAAACAAGTAGTGAGCAGCAGGATCAGCGAGAGACCCTGGCTCAGAAAACAATGTGGAAAGCAATGGAGAAGATCTGCTCTCCTTTCCTTTCTACTTCTGTGATAAAAACACTAACGAAGAGGAAAGGGCTATTTGGTTCATGCTTTCAGAACACAGCCTGTCATTGAGGAATTAAGAGCAGAAACTTGAAACAGAAACCATGGCGGAATGCTGCTTGCTGTGTTCCTCGCAGGCTCATACTTAACAGGCTCTCTTATAGTCCAGGACTACCAGCCTACGGGATGGTGCTGCCCACAGTAGGCTAGGACCTCCTACATAAATGAGCAATAAAAAGAAATGGCTCATAGACATGCTCGTAGGCAAAGTGAAACTGAGCAGTTCCTCAATTAAGACTTCCTTCTCAGATAATTCTAGACTGTGCCAAAGTTGACAGTTAGAGCTCTGACAACACCCAGTGGCCACCTTCAGCCTCCATGTGTACATGCCCAAGTATATGAGCACACATATTGGGGCAACACAGAGAGAGTTGCAGGGGGCAGAGAAGAGAAGCAGATAGAGCAGAACATACACTGAAATTGCCAATGACCTACTTCCTCCAGTAGGCCCTTCTAGAAGTTTCTACTACCTTCAAATGAAGCCATCAAAAATTTAAACTGATCTTTGGATTCATCCATTGATTAAGGTAACAGTCATCATACAGTCACCTCTCAATGATTTGATATTGCAGTTGAAAGCCAAGCCTTTACCATGTGAGTCTTTGGGTAACACTTCATGAATACTCTAACAGAATAGATGCAAATGAAAGTAAGGCTGGGATCAGTGCCTGCCCACACTTAGCTTTAGAAGGTGTTAGGCAGGGTTTCAGAAATCAGTTTCTGTAGCACTTTGATGGGAGACAGCTGTCAGGGTGCTGGTGAGACCTGATCAGATGGGAACAGACTTCTGTATGGGGGTAGGTAAGGAACAGAGAGAGAGTCAGAGCCAGTTCCCATCAGGGTATGACACTCTAATAAGATGTCAGGGTTCTGATTCTATTTCTCCAGTGGTTGACACTGGCAAATAAGCCCATGTTTTATCAGCCTGCACACTACCACCAACCTAGCACATGCATGTGCGGTGGCTTGGACTTTTCTCCTCTCTAAAGTGACTGGCTGTGTCCTATCTTTAAATCTTTGCAAGGCTGATTGTGAAGCTCTGTTAATCACCTTACATTACGGTCATAGAAAAGTCTGGTGCCCTTTGGAGCTTCTGTCTCAGTCATGGAGAGACTTACTGAAGTCTTGTGAGCAGTCACTTGACTGGGATTAAGAGCAGAGTGACCCCTTGCCTGCCACACAGCCTGTTCAGAGTCCTCTGCATTCAGTGCTCTGAGGACCTGGGCATTCATTCTGCTTCCTGTCTGTACCATGTTTGGTTGGATAAAATGTCTTGTTAGAAAGCATGAAAATTTAGAGCATCAAAGGGTTCTTAACTCTGAATGTCAGTACTGCTGGGTAGCCAGATGTTTTGTGCTATAACAGAGGCACAGAAGAGTATTAGAGCCATAGGCCAAGAGGCAGAGCCTTTTGCCTATGTTGTTTTAGTGGCAATTCAACTTGGTGCTACAAGAATACCTGACATGGAGACTTAGCCATAGCAGGACAGGACATGAACATGCTTAGCTTCACCACTCAGGGGTGTCAGGCTCTTAGACCCTCAGCTGCAATACTGCAGGTCACATGCCTGTGTTGTAACCCCATGAGCTCATTCTATGTGGAAGCTGCTACTGTTAGGAAGAGACTTCCCAAACCTCTCCTGCCCACTGACTGGGCAAGAAACAAGCCTTGGAGACTGCTGTTACTACAGGTGAAGAAGGACAGAAAGGGGACAACCATCAGGGATTGAAGCTGAACTCCAGCAGTGTTTACCCCCTCCCAAGACACTTAATGTCTTTGAAAGAATCTGAAAAAGGGTCTTTAGTAGTATGTGGCCCTGAGGAAGGACAGCATTTACCTGATGGGGAAAGAGGATGTTTAAGTCTTCTACCGCTCTTCTTTAGTCTGTCAGTTAAGATTCCAGAGCATCTGGATCTGTTCAGTAGCATCTGTTAAAGGCCATGCAGGAGACCAAGTGGAAAGCCTCAGGCGGCCACTCAGAAGGTAAAGAGGTTTCTAGTACCTCAAGGACAGCACCTTCCAGACAGAGGCATCGGGCCTAGAATATGACCCTTCTCTCCCAAAGCTAGCATCTGCCTGGTCGAACATGATTTAGGAAGAGAACCCACTGACTATGAATGGCCATGGATGGGGAGGATGGGCAGTTGCCTAAGTGCTGAGCATAGGACCCCTTTGCCTACACTCACATCCCAAAGGCATACTTCCTTTTTGGGTAATGGCCAACCTGTATAAAAACCTGACAGCTAGGTATGGGGTAGCTCATAAGTGTAATGCAAGCACTCAGGATGTGGAGACAAGATTACAAGAGTTTGAGGCTACATAAGACCATCTCTCAAAACAAATGAGCTCACTAGGAGAGCTGTGTCACCTTTCCTAGTACAGTCAAGAAATGACCCTCAGTCAAAGTAACAAGATTCTTCCTCTCCATCAAGGACAGTTGTGCATTTCTTGCTATCCCTGGGAGGGAAAGAAGGAAATTATCTTGTAGTTGAGAAATTCCCAGGCATTCACCCACAAGTTAAATTATACTTAAATACGACACAACATGCATCCTCATTCCTCTCCTTGTTTCATTAGTGCTTTCCCCATGGAGCCATTCTTACCCAGGGACTGGGTGTGGGACAGAAGATCCTGGTCTGAGTGTCAGCTATGCTCCTTTATAGGCATGTAATCCCCAGCAAGTCATAGGACATCACTGACCCATTGACCATCTGGCATACAAATTCAGGTTCATGCTACCTCACACACCCATCTGGGGCTAGACAGATAAGACCCGGAGCGTGGCAGGGGGGGCTTGGAGGGCAACAGCTGGTGGGCAAGCCTAAGCACAGCAGCCAACAAACAGAAGCCACAGGGTGACAGAAGAAAGAGCCAATGGGAGCTTCCTTGTAGCCCCATCCCTGTGGGAGGTACCTTGGCTACCAGCTGATCATCACCAAGCCAGCTTGATTTTAATAACATCCTATGTGGGAGATCAAAAAACAAACAAACAGTATCTTCCCCTTTCTCCAGTATCAGTGGGGTTTCTGTCGATTCAGAGAAATGGTCTTAGAGTTCTGGGGTTACTCTGGGTTCACTAGTAGACCTGCCCCTTGGCTGTAGCTGCTGATGGTAAGTGATGCTGTGACCCAAAGGAGAAACTTGCTTTCTTCTGTTTCCTGCCCCCTATAATACATATGCAGCTTAATATATAAAAATGATGTCACCTTTGTCACAGGCAAGCTCTTGACTGCAGTGACCTCGCATAGCTCCTGGCAACATAGAGATGGATGGATGGATGGATGGATGGATGGATGGATGGATGGATGGATGGGTGGATGGGTGGATGGATGGATGGATGATGGATGGACAGACAAGCAGACATACAGACAGGGAGGGTTGCCTTTTCTCACAGGAACTCCAGTCATGGCAGTAACCTAAGGAGTTTTGTTAATCTGGATCTCCATATGCATTTCCTTTTATATAATCTCTATACCCGTGGCTTTGTTCTGTGCCCACCGAACTGGGGATCTGTGCTTGTCTGTGGCTAAGGTGCTACTGTTGGATAGGAATCCACTCTGAATTATCTGCCCAGGAGGATGCAAATACTACATAAGTGGGGACATTACAGGTAAGAGACAAAATACATGATCCCCAGAAAGATGCAGTAGCCTGTTTTTCTGCTGTATTCAAGGGAGAAGCCTGAATTCTTGAATGTTAGAAACACAAGAAACATTAAAAGGAAGAGTGCTTTTTAATAAATAAGTGAATTTGTTTTTGTAACTAAACATAGATTCACTTATGTATCTTGAAATCCCACCTCATAATCTTAGATTTTTTTTTCCCCAGAAGTGTTTCTGAGTGAACAACATAGAAAGTAAGGTGACTGGATAGAATATCCTGGGTTATTCTGAGTGTCTCTCTCTTCCGTGGCAGCATGTGATAGGTTATTTCTCTGCTGAAGAAATGAGCTAATTCAAACCAGATTAGATTAGATATAGACAGAATATTGGGAAGCTGCTTTCAGGTGAGTTCACTGGCCCCAAGGGCCAGGGCCAGGGATGTCACCTTGGATAGAGAAAATGGGTGGGAGCTGGGAGAGAAAGAGAAAGAGTGCCTGCAGAGAGAGAGAGAGAGAGAGAGAGACAGAGACAGAGACAGAGACAGAGACAGAGACAGAGACAGACGACAAAATATCTGGATTATATAGGAAGAGCCTCTGGGGGAAGGACAGCTTGGCCCCTGGGCTGGAAAGTTCAAAGTTGCAGGCAGGGTTTACCCAATTGGGACTGAAGGATGCTGGGAGAACCTAGAGGTCAGGTCTGCTTTGATATGTAAAATATGCACCTCAGTCCCTTGTCCTGATGTCTGAAGCCAAACCTCATGGTCATCCAGAACCCAGAAGTGGCTGAGGAGAATGTAGTTCCCCAGGTGACCTGAATGGCTGGAGTCTGCTGGCAAACGCAGGGCTGACTGGATAACCATCGCCCATCCTAGGTTATCATTAATCACCCTGTCTGAGATGCACACACTCTATGCAGTATCTAGCTCATCCTATACCCAGCAGGATGTAAACAGTTCACCACTGGGAACTCAGCCAGGTAAAAGCAGCCTCTGCAGGGTCACACAGCTGGACAGGAGCTGCTGGGCCACAGTTCAGCCTCAGGTTGCCCCGACCCCACATATCCAGGTATCATTGGGGGGGCGGGGGTTGTCTGTGCACCTGCACACAGCCCTGTGTGTCTGGAGCCTGCAGCCTTTGTCATCTGGCTGCCTCATCTCCCTAGTGTATAGAATTAATCACTTGAAAAAGAGGCAGAAAAGGCCCCATGGGGGTAGGGAGGAGAGCCTGAAAGAGGATCTCCTAGGTAATGCTGGCTGCCTAATGCATAAATCAGCAGGCCTCCAGCTTTGTGGTTAGATGGAGTTTAATGCTCAAAGCTTTGCATAGCCAGGTGACCGCCTCAAGTGTTGAAGTGTTGATATGACAGAAGGTGGGGCGGGGAGTATACAGCCCTGGTAAAGAATTTATGACATTAAAGAAATATATGATAAATACCTGTATTACCACTTTCACTTGAGACACCGAAGACTAGTCTTGGTGGCCAGATCTAGAGAGAGAGAGAGAGGAGTTTAAGGGTAAGAGGGTAGAGGAGCCATCAGGACCACCAGGCCGACCAGCTTCCACACCCAGATGACTCATGCCCTGAGCTTCACTCGGTGACAATTAGACAGGAGATTGTCTGCTCTGACAACCCTTAAGCCCCACGCTGACTCTTTCTCACAGCCATGCACTCTTCTCTGCTAATCCTCTCAGGTAGAGGAGAGCTCCTGCCAAGCAGGGGAGGGGCCCTTGCTTTGCATTCTTGGAAAAAGGCTTTCCTTAAAAGCCTAATGCTGACTGTTTCAGAGGATAGGTGAGAATCTTTTTTTTTTTTTTCCTGAAAAGGTCTGTTTAACGAATATTCCAAGCAAATAAATTGTGTTAACAAAGTATGCAGTACAAAAGGTCTCTGAGGGACCAGGGTGAGAAAACCGGGAAGCAAGAGGAGAGCTGGCCCCAGCCTCTTTGTCTGTAGTTGATAAGAAGACACAGGAAATAAACAGTCAGAAAGCAACTGTTAGCAAGGTTAAGAGATCAGAATGGGAAGTGAGTACCCGCCTCTGCCTGGGTGTCACTCCCTTCTTCTTAAAGCAGAACTGGCCCAAGTATTGCACTTTGCTTGACCTGAAGGATCGCCCGTGCTCTGGAGTCTGCAGACTGGTACTCTCCAGTGCAGGGACAGTGATTCTGCCAAGGGTAGTCCAAGGACTGGCATGGAAACTCCTGGTTGATAACAGCTAGATGAATCAAGACTTTGGATATTTGTGGAGAAAGGGATGCCCAGCATAAGGAATGCAAATCAAATGTCACAGCTATCAGGGGGAGACTCCAAGAGGGAAACCAGAATAAGTGAGCCTTTCATGTTGGAGCCCCTGCTGACTGCTATGTGGGACATAACTGAGGGATGGAGCCTAGCAGAGCATGCAGCCAGCTCCACCCTGACCTGTCTTACCTGAGTTTTCACAAACTCTGCTTTGTCCTGGCATTGGAAATGTGACATTGACATCCCATTGCTCCATTCAAGCATACAGTAAAGGGGTTTGGACTTTGATTCTGGAAATCAAGGGAGGACACTAGGAGGGAGGGAGTGTCTTGATAAATTCCTGGGGCAGTGATATCAGTGTTTCAGTATTCTCAGTGCCATAGCAACTTTGTGCCTAATCTGGGAGCCCATATACATTGGTAAAAAGCCCTTCGCTTCCATAAGTGAGGAGACAGTCTGTGCTGCCCTCTAAATACAATTCCCAGAATGCCTCCTGGAGTTAACTGACACCATGTCCAAGTGCAAGAATATCAGGGTGAAAGAGAAGTGGAGAGGGATTTGGCACTGCCTTCTCAGTGGCTGGAAACTGTGTGTCAGCGCCATTCAGTGCACCTCCCAGCCAGCCGGCTGGCCTGGCTCTCACCCCACCCGCCGCGCTTGAGCTTGGGTTCCTGTCTGTGGCAGCTGCACAAAGCATTTGCTGAGCTTAAGTTTTCCCACCTAACTTCATAACATGTTCTGTCCTCTGGTGTGGGAGGGTGGGGACACGGGGGGGGGGGGAACCCCATCCTTCCCGTGCATTTCATGGACACCTTTCTGGTGTTGGGAAGCACTCTGCATCCAGCCTGCATTTCTGCATGTGGCTCTAGCATGCTGTGGCTTTTCCCCAGTCCATATGTCACATACAGCATTTCTGACAGAAAGTGGAGCAGAACTATCATCTGCCCTGAAGGATCTGAGATGTTGAAGGGGAGCACAGAGAGTGGAGCCACCTGACTTTGCTCTTCCAGGCTGCAGAGGGTCAGGGCTGTACCAGCAAAGGTTGGATAGAGCCATGGAGAGAGAATGTGTTCACCACCCAGGGGAACACATGCGTATAGACCTACAGTAAACGTGTACACACACATCACCCAACAGGACAGATCTAATAAACTATCAGAAAAAAAAATATACCAAGGCACCCTCTTATTTTCTTCACACAGTCCACTGGGCTGCCACCCATCTAGGCTCCATCTGTAACTCCCAATGCCTGATGGTTCTAAATACCAACTCTGTCTGATGTAACCACTCAATAGTAGCATATTGCTACCACGGGATACAGCCATAAAAAATTATTTTAAAATGTTTTAAAAGTTGATAAAGAGGTATAAAGTTCAACCTGTAGAATCCCCTGAAATGGACTGTCTTTATCAGGTGCACACAATGGAAATCATTGAAGACCTGTCTTTTTACAGTGAATGCCTGCAGGAAACATGGGAAGGGGAAGGACTTGGGTCCCACCTTTCAAAGTGGTATCAGGGGAGACTTGGGCTTGTGAGTATTTAGAGATTAGGACAGGTGATTTGGAGAGGATGAGGGAGTCTGGAAAGCCAGAATCTGAGAGGTGAGCTCTGACTCTGGCATGCACTCTTCAGAGGTGGCACCATCCCTGTAAACCACTTTTGGGTCAACAAGTACAGACCAGCTCTTCAGTTCCTTGAGAACTGTGGGCAGGAAGAGTGGTAGTATGTTCCTTCCTAGCCTGACCTCAGAATATCTACAAAGCAGTGATCCTGAACAAAGCTTGTCTTGAGTTTTCTGTTCTGTAAACCCAGCTGAAAGAGCTCAGAAAGCACAGCATGGTACATGAAACAGCTAGTGTGTGTGTGTGTGTGTGTGTGTGTGTGTGTGTGTGTGTATGTATGTACACTTGTATGTCAATTCACATGTGTTGAGACAGTCTCACTATGTAGCCCTAGCTGGCCTTGAATTCACAAATATCTTCCTGCCTCTGCCTCCCTAGTGCATGGGCCATCATACCTAGCTATGTGTCTTTGTGTCTGTTCAAAGGTGAATGAATAGAAGGACTTTCCTCTGGTTGGGGGAAAAGATTTTAGAAACTCAGTTATCAAATTAGGCATCAAAACAAACAAGAAAACACTGGATTCGGTCAACCATGTCAAAGTTGAAAACCCACAGAATCTAGAAAGAATCCGAAAACCACTGAAAATTGCCAAGGTCTCCATCTCCAACTGCAGGAAAGTCCTGGTCAGTTCTTAGGTGGTGGAAACTGCAAGGGAAGCTGCCTGAGCAGCAGGTCAGAAGCCAGCTTGGATGCTGGATTCAGGAAAAGGGTGACTTTTGCCAGATTGTTTCTTATTAACAGTCTAAAAAGGGGCCAGCCCTGACTTGCCTGGCACAGGCCACTGGCCTACCTCCTCCTCCTCCCTGACCTCTGGTTTTCTCAACGTGGCAGCCTCAGGTGCCCAGGACCCAGGCGTGTCACTCCCAGTGGTGAACTCTGCCTTCTCACACTCCCCACGGGTGCCCAGGGAACACTCCACCTGTGGCCCCAGACTGACTTGAAAGGGTGATTCTGCAGCTGGCCGCCGATGGGAATTTCATCAGAAATGGGTGCGGTTCTCTCTGCTGGCACGAGCTGGTCTTTGTTGTGCTCTATCATCCAAGACCAACTATTAACTAAGTCTAGGAAGGGGAGCAGGTCATCACAGCCCAGCTGAAGATTAGATAATGTGCCTGTCTCAGTAATGTCATTCTGAGCGCACAAACAGCCAGGCTACCTCCTCACCTTGTAAGCAGCTTGGATAAGCCACTGGTCAAAGAGAAAACAGGGTCTCCAAAACCTTATCCCACAGAAAGAAAGTAATTTGGGTAGGTGTCTTGATATCTAGAGTACAGCATTGCCTCTAAGTGAGCTATGTGACCTTCAACAAATGACCTTATTGATTTATAATGTTTTTATACAATACCATCCATTTTAGGGGACACATTCACAGCTACTTGAGCCTTATTGTCACCAAGTGCAATAGCTAGTGAGCTCTTTAAGAAAAAAAAAAAGGAAAGAAGAGAAAAAGAAAAAAGAAAGGAAATCCTTAACTGAATGAGCTGACTCACTCTGTCCTGTGTAGATGGAGAAAGTCACACCTCTAACTCTGCCTAGCTTTTGATCCAGGCCTTTGCTCTTTCTACAGTCACAAATCTGTGGTAGATGTGTATAGAAGCGGTGAAAAAAGCAACATCTATGTGGTTTAGGTGACTGGATTCTCATTGGTAGCTTATTTGAGGTAGCAACGAAATTCCAGGTAGAAGATCTTTATTTTCTTTTTCCAGTTACTAAACTCTTTTGGGCAATTTTAGCTTTACAGAGAAATGGAGCAGGAAACGCATCTTCCCGTGTCTCGATTCTCACCTCCTCCCTTTCCTTTCTTCCCTTCCTTCTTTCTTCTCTCCATGTAATCCAATTAAAAATGTGCATTACTGAGGATAGAGCGATAGCTAGGGTCAGATAGCTCAGCAGCAGCAGACATGCAGATCCTGTGACACTGTTGTCAAAGTCATAGTCTGTGTTGGTAGGATTGCTCCTGGTGTGCGATATGCATCCAGTGTTTTCTGACAAATGTGTGGTTTGTAATTACAGAATCGAACAGAATAGCTTCACTGCCCTAAAAGCCTCTAGGCCTCATATGCCCCTCCCTTCTGAGCCTGTGGTATCCACTGATTTTACCAAGTTGGAATATACTTTCTAGGGGTTTTTAATGTATAAATTTGAAAGTCACAGAGCATAAAGAGCAGATGCACTCTAAAGAATGCTTACTTTCTTCTCCAGTGTAAACGACCCAGCCTTGCTTACCAAAGGGACAATCGATTCCAAGTCTGCCAGGCACCCTACATGTCTGCTTTGGCAAAATTAAGTGTTACCTTCCGTCTCCCTCCTCTAAGCATTCCGAAGGATTGAAGACTGAACTCCAGTGTATATCCTGGCCTCTCTGTTTCTAGTGTGCTCAAAGACATAGAGTTGCAGCTACTATCTGAGTTGAAAACATATAGTCTTGACATCTAGAATCTTCCCAGAGGGGTTACTTGGGAGCACTTCCATTTTCTAGAACCTGTCTTCTCTTCCATGACCCATATGTTTTACCCTTCACCCCACCCCCAAGTCCTAGTGTTGTAATCTTGCTATAAAAGAACAAAGGGTTTGGTAAGTAAGCTTCCCCTTGTTTAGGCCGTAAACAGTTCTCTACCTGAGCAGGTTCCCTCTGAGGAGCATGAATTCTCTGCAGTATTTCCCTCACTTGAACCTGGAAAGGAAAAAACACCTGCCTTTTAGCATTGGCAACACAATTCACCCTCCCTTACCCCTGCTTCTGCTCTCCCTCTCCCTGGTTGTTCCCCACCCCCCTAATCCCCCCCCCCCCCACACACACACATACACACACTCTCCCTCTTTCCAGTCAAGGACATGTTGAGGTGGCTGGTCAGTGCCACCCCCGTGTCTAAAACTTGAGTGTTTGCCTTTGCAGGGACTTTTCCAACCTTACCTAGAAAAGAACTAACCAGAACTTTAGCACTTGTGGTTAGCCTGCTTCCGGCTGTGGCTTCAGTTAGTCTGTGTGCTCTGACAGAGGAAGTATTTGCAAGGATGGGAAGTGCCTGACTGGATTGTGGGAGGACCAGGGCAGACGGTGCCTCATAGCATTGGCATGTGAGATGCCAGCAGCAAGCTGAGTGAGGAAGGCAAAGAGGGATAGAGCAGACCCAGAGTGGCAGATGCCATGTGACGCCCTCCCCCCCAACACACAACCACACACATTCCTCACACTGTGAACTCATTTAGAAACAGAATATCATGGTCAAGGATGGTTTTCCCCAAAATCCAAGACAGAGGCACACTTTTGATCCTAAGTAGACATCAGGGCAAGAGTCTGCAAACAGATGTCTAGGCCTTCACCGGTGGCTAGGCTAATGGGTGACAGAACTTGTGAATGACAAGCTAGTAATGACAGGATTCACACACACACACACACACACACACACACACACACACACACCCCTTCATTGTATTGCAATATTCTGAACATCTTTTCAGATTGCATCTCCATGTAGATCAGAGCCCTTTTGATGAGGAATCTCGACCAGCAGGAGCTTATCCTATTGAGCCACATGCAAAAACCACCTGGAAACAGAGAGAAGAAGAGTCTGACTAGAATTGCTAATTAATTTTAACTACTGCGTAACTGGAGATTTGACCTAACAGCCTGGTGATTCATTAAAATACTGGCGATACCAAGGTTCTCACATTTAAGGATCTGTTATTTCAGCACAGAACTTAGATTCTGTTCCAGGAAGCTTGTCTTCTATGCCTTAGGATCTTAGTGGGGTTCCTCATACCCCAGTTTCATATTACAAACTTTAGAGTGCAGGGAAGGGGTCATAGCCCAGAAAAATTCTCTTCTTGCCTTTTCATGGAAGATCTCCTAAGAAATAGAGAACAAAGGGTTATATCGGTGTTAGAACACATGGCCTTTGATTGTAGTGAATGCTACCTAAGTTTCAAAGAGTGGTCCACAGCATTCTTTCACTTTACTATGGTTTAAAGTTACATTATCTCTATGAATGGCTTTATGGACTCCTTGAGCAGGGCCTTTATGTCTCAGAGTCACAGATGCCCCATGTATAGAGCAAGGGAAAGAAAGAAAGAATTTAGCCAAGGACTCTTGGGTGGAAGAAGTGTGTGTATTTTGCATGTGTTCAAAGACCTTCATACAGTCACTGCTGGAACTAGGGGGAGGATGGATGTCACATGTGCTGCAGAAGGAGATGAGAATTCACCATAGCACAGTCTCATTGTGATCTGCCGTTGTTGGGCCATGTGTTACCGTTCCTAAATTCAAAGCTGTATGTACACCCATACATGGATCTTCTGGAATCTTTTAAAGATTTCACTGACATGGACTCTTTGGAAAGCCATCTTCTCTTTTTGTAAAAGGTTTGCTAAGCAGATTTGAGAACATGGGCATTCGAGAGCCTGACCTTAGAGGAGTTTACTACCAGCTCGGCCTTGGAGCGTCTATTTGCAGAGCAGTAATAATCGCAAAGGGGCCTATGGCTACTCACTATGCATGTCCCACTCCTAGTAAGGCAGACTTTCTTCTCTCGTGTCTCCTTTCTTTTTCTTTCCTTCATTTCCTGACCCACACTTATCTCCTGTCTCTCCCCCTATTCCAGACCCTTCCTTGGGCCACTGCACAGCTACAGAGTCCAAGCTACCTTGCCTGTCTGCCCTCACCTCCATCTCCAGCCACACTGGTGGTCCAGTACACCTGGGTCCTGCTCTATTGACGACATCCTCATGCTTACTCCCTTCAGAGCCTGGTGCTGGCCTCCTTTAGACCTTCTGTGCAGAGGATGCTTACCAGCTGGCCACTAAGAGTTGGTTCTGTCTTTAATGTTCCTCTCTACTGTTGATGTGATTCAGCACAGCCTCCTCTTTCTTACCTAACACCTACGCTCCTCGTTTCCATGGCAGGCACCTGGAGATGGAAGACCTGCTTCCTACTTAGGTGTCCAAGGCAAACATACCTACTTCTAAAGAGTTCCCAGGACCCAGATGCAGTGATATCTCTGTGGCCACTGCATCGTCCTCAGTGCCACGCATGTGAAATAAGGTTTCCTATAGTATATGTTGATTTTATCCTACTTTTAAAGTGCTTTCCTGCTTACACACACTTGAGCTCAAATAACTATAAGATGCCCACTTATATACTCCCCCCTACAGTGATACACAATTTGTAAATACAAATTAATTCCTGAGATCTTATTTTAAAATGGGCTTTAGTCCTGTCTCCTACACCCAAGTCGGAACTGCAGTTGGTCACGTCTGTGCTGGTGGGATCTGCAACTCTTACCGCATCCCAGCTGATGGTGTATTGTCAGAGCTTAACAATGACAGTAAGATTTGGGGTCTTTGTTCTCCTTCTGTGGGATCATTCTATAAAACTTAGTACAGCGAGCCTGGAAATCTGGGGCTTTTGATGGGTAAGTTGGCCTCTGAGATCCCTCCATGGATTTGGGTATATGACTTTGTCAGCCAGTCCCCAGTACCTGACCCCTTCACAGAATCTAGTTTACCCTGATGAGAGAAAGCTCACTACCCAGCAGCCACATGCTTCTGTCTTCTGAAACACAACGTTCTTTTCTCCCTCAGCATTGCTTCCCTTGAACTGAGATGTTTCCTTGGTGGGAACATGGAGTTTTGTGTCTGAATGACTGACACAGGCCTGTAGAGTCTCAGCAGCTGCTGGTCCCTGAAGCTGTTCCGTAGATAACAGATTACAGGCAGAGAAAGACTTTGGAGTTTTGGCTAGTGGCTTTGAATTGGGGTGTTTTATGGGCTAATGTTTTGCCAGTCACTCTGTTGAGAAATTGACTAAAGTGAATGTGTGGCAGTATAAATGTTTATCATGGGATGTAGCAGGGTAGACACTGCTGAGTTTATCCTTTCAGGAGAAAAGCAACATTGTAAGCAGCTCATATTTAACTATTTAAGCTCATGTGAGTAGAGTTCATGAAGGACCTCTCCATTCTCCCACAAACATTGACTATCATCTTTAGTCACTCCATAGAGGTGGTTCCTGCCTCTCACCTTAAAGAGTGGTGAGCTCCTAGGGATGAGTTCCTGGACTCCCCTAGTGTTTTACATTGTGATCTGAGCTAGGGATGCAGCTCAATTGGTAGAATGCTTGCCCAGAGCCACAGAAGCGGACATGGCAGTGCATAACTATAATTCCAACAGTCAAGAGATAGAGGCAGGAGAACCATGAGTTCAAGGTCAACTTAACTACTCAGTGAGTTTGAGGCCACCTTGGGATACATGAGACCATCGCCCCTTCCTCCACCAAGACACACACACAGTTATGTTAGTACATGGCTTGCCTTCTTTATTTTGCACCAGGTCCTTGCATGGCTTTTCATGAAAGATCACCTTAACTGAAGACAGTTTAATGGTCTCAACTGATATATCATATCTAGACTTGGGTCTCTCAAGTATCTGAAGATACTGACACTGCTTTTATAAACAACAAAAGTTGGCCAACACTAATCCACAGTCCGAATCCAGTGAGCCACCAGCACTTGTAAATAATGTTTTATTGTCACACAGCTGCATCTCTTCTTTTACATAATGCCTATGGATATCTTGAAGGGGGCAACAGAGGTTAGAGCAGAGACCATATGGTTCCCAAAGACAACAGTAGTCTGTATCAGAAAAGACTGGTTCCAGAGAAATGCTGAGAACCTGCAGTAGATCAAAGCAACAGTAGTACATTGTCCCTGCCTACAGGGGTGATCTGAAAAGTGTGCACTGTGTACTGATAAGATCAAAGTGGTCCAGGTGAGAAGATACTGGCTAGGTCCGGAATGAGTCAGTGCCCCTGGATCTCTATGCATTCCTGCCCCTCTGTTCAGAACCTGAGTATGAAGCATGCTGTTCAGGAAGGAGGCATCATGGGAAGAAGGAAGTGAGGCGAGAGAAGGAAAAGTCCCATTCTGCTAACTAGAGGTGAGAAAGACCGTTCACACGTACAGGCTGAGACATCAAAAGGATGGAGCTGGGTGGGGCATGTAGCCAAATCCTGCCTTGTACAGTGGGGGGCATGTGGCCAAATCCTGCCTTGTACAGTGGGCAGCATCTGGAAGGAACACCAGGATACCTTCCACAAGCTGACAAACTGGAACTAGATTGAGGAGCCCATGCCTCATCTTCAGTTCATTAACAATCCCTTTGCCCAACCAAGCAAATTCACACATGTCCTTAAAACAGATCTCCCCCCTCCCCACCCACACACACAACCCCATGTAATTCCTTTTAAATACAGCAGAGTATAAAGTACCTACAGTGGTCAAAGCCTCAGAGAATCGATGGTAACATCAAGGGACATGTAAAGGGGGCGGGGTTCCAGCTGGGTAAAATGAAATATTCTGGTGTAGGCCATGCAGCCTTGTGAATGTATTCAGTGCTCCTGAGTTGTAACTTAAAACTTACTAAAGTTTGTTATGAGTGTTTTGCCCCAATCTGAAACAAAGCTTGTCAGTTATATGATTTGGCAAAGATAAGACATAGTAATAAAGACTCAGGCCGAAGTAGCAGTGTCCACTGTTCAGTTAGGAGCTTAAATTGGAAGCCTTCTTTCCCCTTACATTCAATTTTACAGCAGTTTCCTCTTCTAGGAATTAAGAGTTCCACTGTGTTGGTTACAGCTTCTCTAGGCTGGGGAGATGGCTCAGTCAGTAAAGTGCTTGCCGCACAGGCACGAGGACCTATGTTTGGATCCCCAGAATCCACATAGGAAGTCAGACAATGTGGCCACATACCTGTACTCCCAGAGAAGTGGAGATCCCTGGGGTTTGCTGGCCAGCGAGTCTGGCCAAGTTGGAGAGCTCCCATGTGTAAGAGTCCTTTTCTCAAAACAGTTAAATGAGCCAGGCATAGTAGTATACACCTTTAATCTCAATATTTGTGAGTCAGAGGCAGCTGGAGACCTCTGTGAGTTCAAGGCCAGCCTGATCTACATATATGATGAGACCTGTTTGAAAAAAGAAACCGTGAGAACAACTAGGAAGACTCTGAGGCCACCTGTGGGAGGATGATGTGAAAAGATGGTTCTTTTCGTTTTCACCCTTAGAAGTTAACTCCCTCTGTTTCCCACTTTGAATCCTAGGAAAGAAACCTTGATTGGTTCCCCAGGATGAGAGCCATGTCCCTGGTCAGCAGCGATTCTGAAGGCGAACAGAACGAGTTGAGAAACCTGCAGGAGAAGCTGGAGTCCACCATGAAGCTGGTCACCAATCTTTCTGGCCAGCTGTCAGAACTAAAGGACCAGGTAAAAGGCCAAAACCCCTCACCCAGTCCCCCATCCCATACTCACTGTGGTCTCCCATCCCAACTCTGATGGAAAGATAGGCAGCACTCACGCTACAGTGATGAAGCATCTCCCCTTCACGGAGGGAGCTGGGGGTCAGAAGGCAGACTCCCCCCTTACAGTCACCGCTTTGGCTGCCCTTACCCTTGGTGTGGATATGTCACTGTTTCTGCGAGATTAAGGGCATGGTCTTAATATGCAAACTATCTAAGTGAAGCACTGGGCAACAAAAACAACTGGCTACATAAAGCTGTACCCTTTGGGACTTGACTCACTTGATGGGAGAGTGTGTGCGTTTCGTTCTGCCTTCGCTTCTTAGCCCTGTGTTCACCTAGTGTTTTCAAACTCTACAACCTGAGAGAAACTGCAGGTTCTGAGGAGCCTTTCTAGTTCTCTCAGAAACATAGCCCCTTACCCCTTGAAGGAAGTTGGAAAGAGGTGACAGATTTCCACGAAACCTAGCTTCTTGTCCGCCACCCACAGACCTTTGATGCCTTAAGAACTCAGCAGTCACTAGATGGCTGTATAGTGATAGGGACCACTTTGGGTCAAGGACTTGAACCAGGAATGGGGAACAGCTTCACAGGGATAGCCACATACTAACAGTACAGCTCAGCAGCATATGGTTCTGAAGGTGTTTTAATGGGCACCATAGACACGGCAGTAGTACTGGACAAGCCTGCCCTGGAGGTAAGGAGCAAGCACAGGTGACTCGTTACTTTGATGTACTTTAAAACTAGAGAAGAGCTGGCCTGCAATAAACACTTCTCAGAGACAGTTGAAAGAGCATTTTTAATAATTCTGCTTTCAATTATATTCCTTTTCCAGCTGAATTGTGCTCATCTGTGCCCTAAGACACCATTTGGCCTCAAGTTCTTTTCCTTTCAAATACACTAAGATACAAATAATAAGAGACCAGTGAGAAAAGGTCTCATCGATGAGAGCCATCTGCAGCCCAGAGCTTGGCAACCACCTAAGATGAACAATAACCTAAATAGGAAAACTGAGGAAGATCTAGCTAGATTGCTTTGCTTATTAACTGCCCATCCTGCTATGAGACTTTTAACTCGTGTTTCACAGGACTCAGCTGACTCATGAATACATCAGTGGCTGAGTCTGCCTCTGTCCCTCTAACTCCTGAGAGGCTGCTGAACTTCACAGCCTAGCAAGCTTTTCTCTTCCGTCTGAGATAGCTGTGGCATCAAGAATCTCAGTTGAATTAGGTGTTTTAAATTGGGTACAGAAAATAATTCTTGGACTCTGATCCAAGACAGTTAAGCACAGGTGCTACCCATGATGCCGGTGCCATTTTTCAGAGCGTTCACCCCCACTTCATGCCCAGGGTATCAGAACTACTACTGCTCAGGCCTCTTAGCTCGACAGTGTCCCTAACCCTCATCTGGGTTCTTCATGAGTATTTATCATTATCAGCCTTCCAAGCTCTGTAGGGGCAAGCTCTATTGATATGAACAATTGGGTGTCTCCAGTTTGCCGAAGAGTTTCTTAAAATACATTGTAAACTAAACTATTAGGTTTTTGAGTTTTTTGTGGGGATGGGGGTAAAATCAAGGCAGCCCTTCCCTTCAGGTTCTGTTGAAAAAGTGTTAAGTCTGTCTCCCAGTGGCTCACACACAGTAATTCAGAAGCTGCCTGGAGCCCCACTTCACAGATCAGTGAACCTTGACCTTGATCAGTGAGTTGGCCTGAGAAAATACAGCAGGAATGGTGGGTGTAGGAAGATACTTAGGAAAGCATGGGCCATCCTACCAGCTCCCTGGTTTTCTGGATGAGCACAGCAAGCTCCTAGGAAACTTATCCCACTGCACATCACAGCAAGAGGGAGTGAAGCCCTAGTCCCCCAGTGTTGGCCTGCTTTGATGTGTTGAGTAGGTTTGTTTGTTCTGTTCTGTATTCAGTTTGCCTTCTTAAATTTTCTTTCTTTCTTCCTCTCTTCCTCCCTCTTTCTTTCTTCCTCCCTCTTCCTTCCTTCCTTCCTTCCTTCCTTCCTTCCTTCCTTCCTTTCTTTTTCTTTCTTTCTTTTCCCATTTCCTGGGCCTGAGGATGCACAGCTGTGCACAGCTTCTGTAAACTCAGGCCAGGGTAGAGCTTTTTCTATTGAGCTAACACTTGACTAAGCATAGATTAAGAGTGGTGAAGTCACCTAAGATCCTGGGTGGTTTCAGCTGATGGATTCCCACCCTTTCTTTACTTTTTTTTTTCAGTTTTCAGGTTGGCAGTTGGAACTGCTCTTTAGAAAGCCTCTGAGGGATTCTGAAAGTGAACCTATTTTTTTCTTGGAAAGTGTTCTAGGCTACAGAGAAGCATGGAAAAGCCATAGCACATTCTGGAGTTCCTGTACCAGGATTGATCTGCTGAAGTTTCAACATGCTGAGAAATACAGGGAGGACAAAAACCAAACCACAGTTGCTCTGGGGCAGGAAAGGGTTGTTTCATTCAAAAGGAGGTAGAAATTACTTCCTTAAATGAGTTGTCTTAACAAACCTTTGCATCATCTCTGAACCAACTTAAGTAGGTTCCAATGTTATTGAGTTTGGTGTTAAGAGAATGTTAAGCATTTTTAGGCTGTTGTGTATCAGGATGTGTAGTGGCATGTTACAGATCTGGCTTTGGTCATTGCAAGGATTCCTGCCCTCAAAAGGCAACAAGATGGATTAAAACCTAAAAGCCCCACAAATGATTCAGGAACAAGAAACTCTGTCACAGACATTTTTACTACAGCCATGAAAGACGGCCATTCACTGGGAAATCCAAAAAATTGCTTCAACCCTTAGCTATTCTGTACATGTTCTGACCCAGAAGCCAGCAATGGAGAGAGAGTCATTTAAGTATAAATGACTTTAGGTTTCACTCCTTGCTGTACTTGAGGTCTCTGGGTGTTGTTTTTCTGAACTACCAACTAGGGGAGGTGTCCTTGTGAGGATATTAGTGAAAACGTGATTAGTGGTGTCAGGTGTTCATTCCGCTGAGAACGGTTGCTTACGATTGCTATTCTAAGTACTAAATGATGCATCTCATCTCCAAGTTTCCCCTCCCAAGAGATTCTGAATACTAAATATGATTCTCTTACATCCTTATTCCAAGGAAGAAGACTAATGTAAGAACTTCATAAATTTATTTTTGCATGTTTCCTTCATAATGAAAAAGAGCAAATACTAAGCAAAGGGTTAATTTTCTTGAAAATGTGACTGGCTTCCTGAAGGACAGCACCCCTTCCCTGTTACGCTAGGAATGTAAGAAGTGCCTGAACATCTCAGTTTTATTAGCATGTTGCCTTTTTCATGAAAGAAAGCCAAGACGTCTGCCTTCTAGGGCTCCGTGTTTAGCAAGAAACATAGAAGGAGTGAATGGATCCCTATGGAACACAGAGGAGGCTGGTCCAACAGTGACTTTGAGAAAGGAGTGTAGCATCTGAATCCCACGAGGAGGTGGCTTCTGGGCTGGCAGAGAACTATAGTAGGGGCCTTCCCGGAAAGGAAGCAGCATGAGCAAATGCATGACCGTGCATGGCACGTTCAAGGAATGGCTGCACATCCGGGTTAACCTGGCTCCTACTTCCAACACAGGAGCCACGCATCTGCCACACACAGCACTCAATACCAGGGAAAAGAGGCAAAGAGGGCCTAGCATCTGCCTTCTAGAACTAGCTGTCCCCCCACCAGGACTTACACTCAGATGACTGACATCTGCCTTCTAGAACTAGCTGTCCCCCCACCAGGTCTTACAGTCAGATGAATTCCACTTTAGCACAGTATGCTACAGAGGTCTGAACCAGTTTCTGTTGGAATGGACAAAGAGGAGTGATGGGTTCCTCACAGCCAGCTTAAGGGAAAGACTGCAGCCATTGCCCCAAGACCTTCTCAGGGTTGTCCATGTGTGGTTCAGAGTCTGAGAAAGCATTTTTCAGTAAGATAGGATTTAACATATTGGGGGGAGGCAATTGCTCTAAGGGTCTGAGCAATACTAATATATTATTTTATATTTAGCAGATGCTGTGTTTGGGGTTTGTTTCAGGTTTTTTGTCCTTGTGGTTTTGGCTACTGTTTTGTTTTTTCTTCAAAGCTCATCATTTAAGTCTGACTTCTCTACAGAACCGGAAGGAATTCTGGTTACTAGACTTTCCAAATAGCTAGCAATCTCAGTAACCAGGATGTTTCTCCATGTGTAACGAGAAGCTTTTCAGAGAGCATTAAGATTTGTTGTGAGCCAGACTAAGGTATCTGTGCACGAGTGGTGAGTTTCTGTCCTGTGCCAGCTTTTACTCACATCATTATCATCCATGCTGAGTCTAATGTTGTAGTGCAAGGTCTTTGTGACATTGCTTCTGTCTGATTTATATCTTTATCTATATTGACAAGAGGCAAAAGGCAGCACAGAGATGTTTAAGGTAGTTTCTGCATTTGTATAGCACAGCACTGTTTCAACTACCCGAGTGGAGATTCTAAAACCTTTGTTCTACAACAAAGATGTTTTATGTGACTCAGTTATTTAAGTATAAATTTGATGGAGACTTTTTTTAAGATTTATTTATTTATTTCATGTATGTGAGTACACTGTAGCTGTCTTGAGACACACCAGAAGAGTATATCAGACCCCATTACAGATGGTTGTGAGCCACCATGTGGTTGCTGGGAATTGAACTCAGGACCTCTGAGGAGCAGTCAGTGCTCTTAACCGCTGAGCCATCTCTCCAGCCCCTTGATGGAGA
The DNA here is from genome assembly GCA_030674055.1 of Rhabdomys pumilio. Lineage (NCBI taxonomy): Eukaryota > Metazoa > Chordata > Mammalia > Rodentia > Muridae > Rhabdomys > Rhabdomys pumilio. The sequence goes on from JANHMN010000008.1 coordinate 43,983,129, forward strand.
CTTTTATCAGTAGTCAGTTTTGCTTTGGATGTCCCGTGAGTTCACTATGTGAGATTAGGACATTATTTCCTGACAAGGTGAAGGGAACACATAGTGATTGATGCCTTGCAGTAAGATAACCAGTGGGCTGTATTGTGAAAAGTCTGGATAGACAGCCAGGATGGTAGGACAGCTAAGTGTCCAAGACCATTGGCCTTTGTTCCTTTTAAGTCAGATTTACTCCTTAGCTGTTTTATGGCTTTTGTTTTTCCCCCCTTGAACTCCCTTGTAGTTGTTCCAATGGAAGGGTTATGGCTTCCTCCTGTCTTAAGAGGCCAAGGTTAATGCAGAGCACACAGTTGAACAGTGTGCTACTGCATTCTCGGCTGCAGAGAATCTTTTCCAAGACCTGTCTTCATGTAAGAAAAGGGAACCAGAAATACATGAAAACATGCTCAAAATGTACACGCCCAGCTCTTCAAAAACAAGCAGCAGCATCTTCAACACCCAGGAATTCATTAGAAATACATATTTCTAGGCCTCCATAGCAGACCTGATATATCAAATTCTGTTTGTGGTCCCCTTTGCTTATATTTTAATGTTTTTGCTGGGCGGTTATGGTGCTGAACCATTTATGATCCATTCTGTAAGAACAATCAAAGTCAGATAGGTCTGTATTGGGCACTTGACATGATTAGGCATTAAGAATTCACCACTAACCTACAGCACTGTGGGCCTTATTGGTTTATGAGGGAGGGAAGATGATTTGACAATAAGCTTTAAAGAAACAATTAGAAAGGAAAACCAGGACTATGAGGGAGGAAGCCATTGATAGCTCTAAGTGAAGCTAAAGACTCAGTTGTTAAAAGGCAGAAACCTTACAGGTTGTGAGTTTAAGACAAAGATAGAGTGACTTACTGAGCAGAGAGGAGGCCAGTGTATAGAAAAGTTTCTCTCTATTACCAGCAGTTACTGAAAGCATCACAGAGAAGGTTCTATGGGCCAGCTTTGAGCTGCAAGGTCTTAGCAGCTCCCTATGGACGTTTTAGGAAAGTACCCTTTCATAGAGGGTGAGCATGCCAAGATTTCTAAACCCATTTAAATACTTGAGATCATCAAGATATGAATGGATTCCCTCATAAGATTGCCTGTCTAGACAGCAGTTTATGTGAGCAACCTGTACGAACTACCTGAGCTACCCTATCTGAACTGTCAGCCATTCAGATGAGCATGTAGCTGACATGTTAACCTAACAATGAGTGTATTCCATGTGCCATTTGAACATCTTCCTCAGACAAACTTGTGAATGTAAACTTTGGAGGCTGGCTAGAATACCTTCATTCAGTTCCTTACAGAAACCCTCATTTGAAACTTCCAAGTGGAGGTGTTCAGTCTTTGTTCATCTTTTTGTCTAAATTATAATAAAGAAAGCTTTTCTATTTGAGCATAAAAATAGTATCTCTTGGTTTAAACAGTGAAGTGCTCTGCTTTGAGAAAGCAAAATAGAACCACTTTAAACTTGAGCCAAAGTAACTGTGCTCGGTATGGGCCAGCAATCAATTCAGGCAGGAACTGAAACCTAGGCATCCTGGATGGGACACTGTGCTTAGACATCTCCATCCACTGTCATTTACATACGTCCTCAGCTTTCTACCCTCCAGAAGAGAATTACCTTCATTACAAGGACCAATGCACAGAGTGGCAGAAGTTAAATGACACTTGACACTGACTTAACTGGCTGTCTGATTTTTAAAGTCCTTAGGTTTTTACTGTTCTACTCAAAACCTTATGCTATTTGCACATAACTTCATCTAATGTATTCATATAGTCTCTTAGTTAACTTGGGAGCCTCAAAGTTCAGAAGTAGTCCTGAGAATGCTGAGAAAACTCTCATTGCAGAGAATTGAGTTGTAAAATACCCGGTACCCGGGAGAGAGCTAGAGACCCAAAGTGAGAACTCAACCTAGCAACCAGAAGAAAACCAACCTCTTGCTCTGGGCTGTGAGTGTACTTTTTCATGGGGACCCACACTGAGAAATGCTGTCTCCTGACGTGACCCAAAATCCAGTGCCTGTTCACAGCATTGGTAGCCAGAGCAGTGTTTATATAGCCTTTGATTACCCTGTACCTTGCAGAAGTGAGGTCCCATCATCTTTCCTAGAAGTACCAGGTAACTTTTTTCTGACCATGAAGAATCACTGAGCAGAGGAACCCAAGACCCCTTGAAGAATGTGGACAGTCTCAGACCCAAGGATTCTAAAAACACTGCTTTCCCGGATAACGTGACATAGCATAATCATAGCGAGCTGCCATTTTCCAATGAGTCTCTACATCACTTGGAAATGGTTTTTGGAAATGATCTAGAAGCTATGCTTCATCTGTCTTTTGTTTCTCTATGAAACAAGTAGCAAGCAGTACTTCTGAATGTCACCCTGCATGATGAGGCCACAGAATTCCCCATCTGTGAAGGAAGATGCCCTCGTTGAAGCTGTGTGTGTGTGTGTGTGTGTGTGTGTGTGTGTGTGTGTGTGTGTGTGTGTGTG
>JANHMN010000008.1:43985660-43998619 GCA_030674055.1 Rhabdomys pumilio
GTGTGTGTGTGTGTGTGTGTGTGTGTGTGTGTGTGTGTGTGTGTGTGACAGTACACTATTTGTAGAAAGTGGGTTTCAGTATAACCCATAACCACAGAGGTAAATCTATGGTTCAGTGTGTGACCTGACGCACAGGAAGTGTCTGAGTGTAATGATGAAACTTTTTAACTTTCCAGATGACAGAACAGAGGAAGCAGAAACAAAGAATCGGCCTTCTAGGACATCCTCCTCACATGAATGTCAACCCACAACAGCCTGCCTAAGCAAATGAGACAGAGGGACTCTACTCAACCCTTTTTAAATTATTGTCGGCGTGGGTATGGCTCATTGGTTCTGATTTGCCCACTAAGATTACATGTGCGCTTAGTACATTTGTAAATACTCGGTTTTGTATTGTATGTATATGATTGCTATTCTCAGAGGTTTGGACTTTCGTATTGTAATTAGCTCTGTTGGCATCGTGACTTGTCACTCCTGCCAAAAATATTAAAAATGCCTTTTTTGGAAGGACTACAGAAAGTACCTGATTTGCACTTGAACCAGATTATAGATTTAAAAGTATATGACATGTATTTTGTATTTAAAACTAGAATAGCCAGTATTTATGTTTTTTATAAAACTGTGCAATACAAATTATGCAATCACCATAACTTCGTAACTCCTGAGTGTCCTAAGGGAGTACGCATCTTTGAAGCTGATATGTTAATACTCATGTAATAAATGGTTAAATATCAAATGATGCTGCTGCTGCCAAAATTATATTAATAGCAAGTTTCTGGCCCCTGGGCAATTTTGTACCTTGTAATTATCCTGTGGTGATGCTGTTTCTCGTTGCTAATGGCATTAGTGCCCCTGTATCCTAGTGATAACTCCAGGTCTGTGATCCATTCAAACAGCGTTCATTTTGAGAAAAGCAACTTTAGTTTCAAGGGTAATTTTAAGCTTCAAAATTAATCATTTAAAGTGTTTCTTTAAGAGAGCCATGTTAGAGGCTCACACTTTAGCTTGAAAGGAGTCGATGAATTCATTTTTTTTTTAAAGGGAACTTTTTACATGACGTTTGGAATATCGGCATATTGCTGACCACTCAGTGTCATCTCCCGGGTGAATTTTGAAGTCACACTGTAGTCAAATGAGTTAGCTGATGGTTTCTAGATTTTCTTCATCTGAACCAACATGATGCAGTAGGTAAGAAGTTATTATGCATATATACATATATACATCCATATAAGACAAAGTAGGAGCTGCCCCCTTAGGGTGCATAGCTGAACACTGACAATGCTGTTCTTCTGAAAGAGCCACGCTTGGGTTTTATTTCTTTGTCACATGATTTCTTTTCTGGATGGGTGCAAAGTATAACAGGAAGTGTTTTCTACCTATGGCCTTGTTTTGTACCTGGGTCTCGTTTTACTAGACCATCTCTGCACAAAAGTTTAAAAGATGAACTGTAAGCAGAATTCGGAAGCAAGTCAAGTTTGTAAATGCATACCTAAAAATATTTAATAAATGATGCAGAATACTATGTGGTGACTGACTGGTGGCTTTCACTTGACATTTCCATGTGGCTTGAGAGCAATTCTAGTGTCAGACATTTCTCCTCATTGAGACTGAGTTAAACTACAGTTAAAAACTGATTTGGTTACCAGATTAATTCAGGAAGTGCTGTCCTGACTTTAGAAAATAAACAACTGTTTATATTCCAAGGGAAATCAGTAAAACAAATATCAGAGGGGACTTCATACAGAGTTTATTCTCCTCAGTGACTGGGTGGCACCAGGCTGTCAAAGGCGCCTCACACGACAAGACCCAAGGTGCTCTGTTTAGTGTGGGGATCTTTCAGTTGACATCTCCCAGATTGAAGGAAGTATCACCGCTGAAATTTGTTTTGGTACAGTCCTAGATGATCAGGGTCCTATCACAGACCATCAATGATGTGTATTTTGTACTGGGCTCATTCTTCTACCCAAATATAGAAAATCTGTTTTTTCCTGAAACAAAACTGGCTTTAGCCACTCTTTTTGACTCCTATTTCCTATGCTTTGGTAAATCGGACTGATTTTTCACCCAGCTCAGAGAACTGAGTCAGGATTAAATTCCATCTTAATGGGTAGTTTCATAACTTACACTTTAGTATATAAATTGTGTAACTTAAATCAATTTTCCAGTCAGTTTAAAATTTTCCACCATAAGGTAAGCCTGCGAGAGACATGTGCTTTTTGCTAAAACCAAAATGGCGCCTTACTCAATCCCATAATACTGTGCGGCCAGCAAGGACATGCTCTTTGCCCTGGGCTTAGTCTTTGATCTCTCAAGCTATCCAGTCTGGCATGGCTGGCAGTGTATGCTGTGTCTCCCCAAGTCCTATCCAGTTCACTGGAAACTTCTGCATTGACATGTTTAGGTAGCAGCTTTTACAGGTTTGTCGTGTCTCATTTGAATCCTGTCACCAAAGATATAAATCTTCATTCAGTTTGCCAGCTTCAGCAGAAAATAATTGAAACTGGAATGTCACTCCGCCTTACACGCAGCAGGTCCTACCCTGGGAATGTGGGCGTCGACGCCAAAACTAGTGTAGTGTAGCTAAAACAGAATCTGCAGGTAATTCTCCCAGGGCCTCGGAGAAGGCCCCATTCCACTGCCTCCTCCACACACCACCTTCTCCTACACCTCTATTTCAGGGATTGAGATCCAGGTCACCTTCAAAATTACCTGCCCCATCCCCCATGAAGAAGTAGCCTTTCCAGGCTAAGCACCTAGGTTTGACAGTTCAGTGCCCATGTGCAAGAAAACCTTTGTGGCTTATTTGCTTAAATGTTTGCCACCATACCGAATCAAGTTTTGTTCTGGAGTTTGATTTGTTGGTTGGTTGGTCCATACATTTGTTTTGTTTGTTTGTTTTGAGACAGGTCTTCCTTAAAAGACAACGCGCCCAGTCTACCAAACCAGAGAGCAATAATGAGCCTTAAAAGATGAGCCCTGGAGCCTTCAACAGGGAGAGTAACTTCCTGAGCGCTGGCTCCAAAATAAACAGACACCTCCTGACTTCTGCAAGACAAAGCTGGCTCTTCCCAAGTCAGGTGCTGCCTGCCTTCCAGAACAGGGCTAGCCTACTTTAGCGGTCATCTCCTTCTTGCTCTATCCCTGCATGGCAAACACTACCCACCGATCTTTCTTTTCAGATCTCTTTCATAAGAGAGTCTATGAGCTAGAAAGCGCTAAAGGTGAACACTGTATTAAGACTGAAAACCCTGTGGCAAAGATAAGCAACAGGTACACTCCTAACAGATCTGCCTTCCACACCGAGAGATCTCGTACAATACCTCTTACTTAGCCACATCTTTCAAAAGGAGAGCCAATCTCAACTCAATCAAGGTAGCTCCCTCCAGATGACTGTACTCACTGCTGTCCCATCCTGTCCCAGAAGTCAAGTGTTTAGCCAGATCCACTTAACACTAGTTCACTGAGCACTTGTTAACAATCAACTGGATGTCGGAAAACCCCCATAAAGATTTCGATTTTACAGAAAGTACCCAAAATTCCACTGATTTTGCATCACAAAGTGGTGGTTAAAGTACTGTTTTGAGTAAAACACACTGTGTGTGGTTTTTGTGGGTGGCTTTAGCTAAGAATGACTATCAGACCTCAATTACCTGACAGGAGAGAGCTATGTCGGCAATTGTAATTAAGACAATTAGGATCATAACAAACACCTTCCCACCCTTAGCAATAGAAGCCATGTATAGCATCCAAAGCCAATTCAGAAACATAACCAGCTCAACACCCCAAACCTGCCAACATGGAGAATTTAAAAACAACACTGAATTGTCTAGGTCACAGCTCACACTATAGGACTGACTGCTTTAATGCTGGACTTCTGAATTCATTTACTAAAATGAGTCTCTAGATTACTGGAGGTATGACTTGGAAAAAAAAATAGCAAGCAGGCCACCTAAAATACTTTTAAGGTCATGACAAGCCAGTGTGAAAGAGAATCCTAACACCTAGAAGTGAAACTGCATCATCCACCCAGCCTGGAAAGAAAAAAGAAAGCTAAAAACCACCATAGAGCAAGAAGGCAGAGTTTGAGAAACCCCCTAAGGTGAATTCTGAACAACAACAAAAAGAGTCCCACAACGTGAGTGCGTGTGTGCTGTATGCAGGAACCACGGTGGAAAGAATTCGCCAGCACTTTTGTAATCGCCTCAGTAAAGAGAGAGAGAGTGGCCCATTTCGATGGAACTTTAGCCAATACAGTACATACAACCGCACAATCCAGGAATGTTAACCTACTCACTGCTGAATAGATTCAAGACACTCCATCCCCTTTTCACATATAAGTCACTTCCAGGATCTCAGAAGCCTTCTGTGGAAGCTGTCTGGAAGATCCGGTCTTGACACTGGGCAAGACGCCTGGTACACACAGGCTGGCAGTGGTTCTCAACCTTCCTAGTGCTGCGACACTTTAATATGGTTCCTCATGTTATGGTGACCCCCAAGCATAAAATTACTTTCATTGCTACTTCATAACTATAATTTTGTTGCTGTTATGAATCATAAGGTCTTAGGTGACCCCTGAGAGAGAGTTGTTCAATCCCCCAGAGGGGTCATAACCCACAGGGTGAGAACCACTGGCTTGGAGGCTTTAGGTTGTCTGACCTCCACAGGGTTCATGGAGGAATAAAAGGGACGGGGTCCTTGACAATGAGACTCTTTGCTAGCTCAACCACCTACATGGTGCGACTCTGAGAAAGTTAGTCATTTCAATTTTTAATTCTCCCCATTCTAAGAGTAGGGTGTTCTTTCCACTTCCTCCCACAGGTGGTAATGAGCACAAACATGCTGTGTGGACAGCAAGGGCTTGCTTGGTTCGCTCCATCCATATTCCCCATTCCCTGTGCCTGACATTTTCTTCTCACACCTACCCACAATCTCAGCTAACTATTGCACAAGCAGGCTACTTTCTGTTCCTACTAAATTACTCTGCTGTTGTTACTGTGGATCTTAAATCTTGATGTCTTCACATGACATGTTTGGGTCACATCCAGTCATTTTTATTTTAACTATGTTGTAACTATCAGTTTGAACTGAATAATTCATTAAAAAAAAAAAAAAAAACTTAGTCATACAGCTCCCAACTTCCGGATAATCGCTCTCATATTTGTGATCACTGTTGAATTTAAAATCTGAGTTCTGTTTTTGAAAAAAATATCTGAAGATACTTAACGTCTGGGATCATGGATTTCCTTAGCTTATGAACCTCCCAACCCTGGTAATGATACAGTTCCTCTTGTGTCTGAGTCATCCACAATTTCACTGTCTTTCACTTAACATTTAAATGTAAATTCTATGCCATATTGCATGTAACTGCGGAGACCCAGAACTTCCCTTAACAGTTTCAAGGAGCCTAAGGAAGCTGCTTACACTCCCTCAATGAACCTTCCCACTTTAGATCCTAAATCCTGATTCCTATTCTTTTCTGTCCCTTCTCACCATCTCCCTCTTACTCCATTCCACCCGTGAGGTGGACATGGCTTCGTTCCTTCAGCATCAGTGGCAGAGGGGAATGTGAAAAATGGGTCTATCCTAGAGGAAGAGAACAAAGAACGAGAAACCTGTGAAAACAAAACAAGAGCTCCCTCCCTCCCTCCTTTCCTGGCCACTGGAATAACACATTCTTAGCCATCTATCTTTGCCCACCATCTTGTCCGATAACAGCAACACAAAGAAAACTCCCTCCTTTCAGCTCCCTCGAAGAAGACATCCATATTAGAAAGATGATGTGGATTTAACTTAACAGAACTCTGGGTCTGATGTTCAAAGCCAACCACTCTGGGTCAGGCGTACCCCAGCTCAGACCCTGGCCTTCCACCTCTTTCACCTAGCCATCTGGGGAAAATCGGAAGGTCTGGAGATTTTTGTTGTTGTAGCTGTTGTTGTGTGTGTGAATACACACCACACAGGTACACACGTTGTGTGAGGCTGTGCATGCTCATGTGTGTATGTGTGTGTGGAGACCATCCTCACATCCTCAGGTGTCAGTCCACCCAACATTTTTATTTTTTACATAAGGTCTCTCTCCAGGGAGCTGTCTGTCTTTGTCCCCCACCCCACCCCCCAGTGCTGAGTGAGTATACATTCGTGGCCTTTTTAAATTTTATTTATTTTTTAAAAAAGAAACAGCTGGCAGCTGGGCAGTGGTGGCACACGCCTTTAATCCCAGCACTTGGGAGGCAGAGGCAGGCGGATTTCTGAGTTTGAGGCCATCCTGATCTACAAAGTGAGTTCCAGTACAGCCAGGCTACACAGAGAAACCCTGTCTTGAAAAACCAAAAAAAAAAAAAAAAAAAAAAGAAAGAAAGAAAGAAAGAAAGAAAGAAAGAAAGAAAGAAAGAAAAAAGAAAAAAAAAGAAAGAAAGAAAGAAAGGAAAGAAAGAGAAACAGCTGGGGTTAAACTCAGTCAGATCCCCATGCTTGTGGGGCAATCGCAATCGCTTTGCCAACTGAACTATTTCCCCAAGCCGAAATTGAAAGCTTTTTTTTTTTTTTTAGAAATTAGGGTGATACTAGTTTGTGTCCTTATCAAGATCGAGCACAGTTCCTGCCGAGTGAAGAAGCCTGGTGCCTGTGTGGAAGAAGTCTTCCCTTTGGCTACTTTAGAGTTTTAGAGTCAAGTCCAAGGAGGAAGGAAGACTTCATGAAGGAAAGAATAAGTCAGTCACCCCAAAAGAGAAGCATACAGGCACTAACGATCCAGCATCTGCTACCAGATAACCAATCACTACTCAGAATGCCTCCCACTTCAGAACTCAAACACCATAAACTAAGCTGATCCCTCTAAACAAACAAAGCCCCACTCTTCTTTCTTGAGAAGAGACTAGCCACAGTGTTGTGACTTTGGTTAGCATCCATGGATGTGGGAATTCAGATTCCAATGCTCCCTGCTATACTGCCCCTCCTCCAGGAACCCTTAAAGGGAGCACCCCACTCGATCATGTAGTATTGAGTCAGTTCTTAGACAGAGCACACCTCAGGTAGCATAAGAAAATTCGGGCTATCTGGAGTAGTAGTATACAGAACTGTTTCATTTATTTATGAACTCTGTAAATGATTGAGTCAAATTTAACCCCCAGCTGGATAAAACAAACATGTTTTAGAATTTCTGCTAATCTTAGAAGTCTAATACCAACAAACAGACTTGGAGGTAGCATGGAACTCACTTTTTATTCTGTATCTTCTACTATTTAAACTGGACTTCCTCCAACTGTTGGTAGAAAAATGATGTAGCCATGTTGGAAAAAAAAAAAGTTCAGCAGATTCCAAAGTGTACACACACCTCACTATCCCAAAATCTCACTTCCAACAATTTAACTAAGAGAAAAAAAAATGTCTACACAAAAATCTATATGCAAGTCTGAGGATATAGTATTGTAGGCAAATTGTTTGCAATTTGCTGACTATGTCAACTTGACACAAGCTGCGGTCATCTGGGAAGAAGGAATCTTAACTGAGATGTTTCCATCAGAAAGGTAAGCCTGTAGATCATTTCTTGGTTGGTGATTGATGTGGAAGAGTGTTCCTCACCATGGTGGTGACACTCCTGAGCTGGTGGTCCTAGGCGCTGTAAGAAAGCAAGCCCAACAGGCCATGGGGAGCAAGCCAGTATGCAGCAAACCCCTCCCCCGTGCTCTCTCGATTTCAGTTCCTGACATAAGTTCTTGCCTTGCTTTCTTGTGATGATAGACTGTAATGTGGAACTCTCAGCCTGAAATAAATCCTTTCCTCCCCAAGATGCTTTTGGTCATGGTACTTTATGATAGCAATGGAAACTCTTAAGACACCTAGCCTTGCATGGTGCCACACAACCGTAATCTCAGGACTATGGACCAGTTAATGGTAAGTAAACTCTGCTGCATGCGTCTCATGGTGCCTGGGACACTGGCAGCTCGAGTCTCTTCTGCCGAGACATACCACTGACATTGGGGTCGACACACACAGTTTTGTCTGTTTGTTTTATTTGCCTTTGGGAGAGATTCTTGCTGTGTAGCCTACGCAGACTCCACACTTGAAATGTTCCCATCTCAATCTCCCTAAATCTGAGATTCCCAGAGTGCACCACCATGGCTGACCTACTTTTTATCTTTTTTAGCACATTAAGTATGCACACTTTTTAACTACTTCAGAGTTGAGGACAGGAATAAGAACCAAAAAGCTGCTTGCCGGAGAGTCTTGTAGGGAGGGCAATGAACTGCAGGGAGGGAGGGAGGGAGGGAGGGAGGGAGGGAGGGAGGGAGGGAGGGAGGGAGGGAGGGGAGGGGGGGGGGGAGGGAGGGAGGGAAGGTGGAGTCAGAAGAAGGAAAGAAACAATAGAAAAGAAGAAGGGGATGTCCTGCTTCCGTTTTTACTTTAAATTACTTGAAAAATTAACCTCGAAATGAATTTTGTGCTAATTTCCTCCTGGAGCCGTAACAACTAACCAAATAAAATAGAGGCAAAGAGGCTGTGGTGGTGTGAATAAGAACGGCCCCACAGGCTCATATATTTGAATGCTTAGTCACGGGGAGTGAAACTGTTCAGGAGGGTTAGGAGGGTAGGAGGTGTGGTCTTGTTGGAGGAAGTATGTCACTGGGAGTGACCTTTGAGGTTTCAAAAGCCCGTGCTGAGCCCAGTCAGTTTCTCTCTGTCTGTCTTTCTCTGTCTCTCTGTCTCTGTCTTTGTCTCTGTCTCTGTCTCTCTCCCTCTTCCTCTTCCCCCCGCCTCTCTCAGCCAACAGATCAAGCTGCCAGCACCATGTTCTCCACTATGATGGTCATGGTGGCCTGAAACTGTAATCAAGACCCCAGCTAAATGCTTTCTTTAATAGGAGTTGCCTTGGTCGGGCTGGAGAGATGGCTCAGTGGTTAAGAGCTCTGGCTGCTCGTTCAGAGGTCCTGAGTTCAATTCCCAGCAACCACATGGTGGCTCACAACCATCTGTAATGGGATCTGATGACTTCTTCTGGTGTGTCTGAAGAAAGTGACAGTGATTTGAGTACTCACATACAATAAATAAATAAATCTTAAAAAAAAAAAAAAAAAAAAGAGTTGCCTTGGTCAAGGTGTCCCTTCAGGGGCAATAGAACCCTATCATCATCATCATCATCATCATCATCAAATTTTGGTTGTCTATACTTTCCTGAAAGACCTAGGGAATTCCCTGGAATTCCCATTCCATTCTAGAAGAGTCCTTGATTTGGAGATGGCTCCTATTTAAAGGCAGACATAGCCAGTTGAGTATCTGGTACAGGTTATTGCTATGACCCTTCTGCCTACTTCTTTTACATATTTTGACCCTGCCTCCCACCCCCCATAACCCAGGAAACCTCTGCATCCCAAGACTCTATCTGCAAATCGCCTTTCACCATCTATGGGAGCATATTCATGGGTCTCTAGGAGTAGAATGCAGGCATCTTTATTGGGACAGAGGAAAACCACATATCTATTTTCCACTTCTGAGAGACCTGAATACAATTGGGAATGCCATGATTTCTCACGGTCCAAGCAGGCTGAACAAGTCAGGCCAATGAAATGATCATAGAAAGCTATATATACCTGAGTAAGAATCAGACAATAAATGCCTTTCACATTTATTATTGATATTGAACAACTAGGAAAACATGCACATGTATACACACACATATGGTGTGAGACAGACAGACAGACAGACAGACAGACAGACAGACAGACAGTATTACTAGATTGCACCCCCTTGGGTGTTTTATTTGTGAGGATTAACACTTTTAAAAGTAGTAAGACCGAGGCAGTTGATGACCGATCTTCACTGCTAAGCCAGCCCATTTCTGAGTTCTAACTCAATAATCATCACCTTTCCTCTCCTCCCGAGTTTCTATCTCTCCAAAGGAGGATAGAAAACTCCTAAGCATGCCTGCCTGCCACTCTGGACTTACACACTCTTTCTTTGGAAAAAAAAAAAAAAAACCCTGCTCCATGCAGGTCCTGGCTGACCACCACTGCTCTCTTGAGCTTTGACTCAAAAGCCCTGTCTCTCTTTCTCACCTCAATCTCTTCTGGCAGCTTCTGAGAGTTATAACTTGCTTGCCTTGTTATTTCTCCCAAACTCTAATAAAATTATTCTCAAGCTTTAACAAAAGTCATATTGGATAAAGAAACTGCATGACACCGAGAGAACCAGGAAGCAGGACTGGCCACTCAGAGTACTAATTATTCCCGAACCCTGGTAAGAAGCACCGGCCAAGCAGATCTCCTTTTCATCAGGCAGATGATTCCACCATAACCTTGATGCCACAGGACCCAGCTGGTCTCATATCCTTGATGGACATCGAGTCCCTGGTGAGTCTGAGGCACACCCCTTCAGCAATATGGCTGAACCCTGCGTGTGCTTGACATCACAGGATCTAGCCAATTCCATGGTACCCAAGAAGCATTAAGAACAATTTTGCTTACCCACAAACATCACTAATAGCTGGAGGCCATATTCAGACAGACAAAAAACTGCAGAAGACATTGCCTTTGAAACACAACCTTAAGAAAAGAACTTTGGGGTTTTAGCTCCAAGACACGTGGGTCAAACTCATAAAACAGCAACAATAATTTAAAAAAAAAAAGCAAAAAAAAACTAACCATACCTGCTTTTTCCCACCAAAGAGTGCACCCACCCCATCCACTAATTCTCTTTCCTCTGCAGCTGTGAATTTTCATTTTTCTGTCACTACAGCCCTCAGACTCTCCCAATGGTCATGGGACTCTGTCTTCTGCTGCCTTGTGCTCAGGTACGGAGGATGGCACCCACATCATAGAACTCTCCATTTTCCTGTTGAGGGTGAGATGCCCTGCTCTTCCTTTCCCTGGCAGTAACAGGACCTTTTTACCTGGCAGTAACAAGGTCTCAGCTGGGACAGGGTTCTTCTTCAGTCCCTGCTCTGTCCCAGGATAGATCTATGGTGACCAGCGTTACACACCAAGGCTTTGTTGTTTTTAAGTCTTAGAGATGGTCTTGAATCCTAAAACAGATTTTGCATTTGCCTGGCTAATGCACTAATAAATGCCAGATCGTTTAGTGGGGAAAAAGAAGGTAACATCCGGTAGTGGGCAGCTGAATAGTAGCATGCTTCCCCAACATGAGTGAGGCCCCGTGTTTGATCCCCAGCATACACACATGCGGGCATAAGTGTGTGTGTGTGTGAGTGTGCATATGTGTGTTCATGCGTGTATGTGCGCATCCTGAAAGAAAGCATACCAGAAAAATTTCGTGACTGTCTTTACTGTGAATTCTTCAGTAGGTGCCAGAAGCCTATGCAACAAAAGCAAAAACAGACAAGTTTGTAACAGAATTAAAACCTTTTTTTTTTTTTTCGTTTTTTGAGACAGGGTTTCTCTGTGTAGCCCTGGCTGTCCTGGAACTCACTCTGTAGACCAGGCTGGCCTCAAACTCAGAAATCTACCTGCCTCTGCCTCCCAAGTGCTGGGATTAAAGGCGTGCGCCACCACTGCCCGGCCAGAATTAAAACCTTATGCACCATAAACACTCCAACAAAATAGCTGTAGAATGGGAAAAATATCTGCACCCCAAAAATCTGAAAAGGGGATAATAATACTGTAAGGTGTAAAGAATTCCGATAATTTAACCTCAAGGCAAATAAACAAAAACAAAGATGCTTTTAGGACAGACAAAAGCATGCAGAGACAGTTTCCCATTAAAGAAATACAAATGGCCACCAGCAGATATGTATGAAAATTCCGCGTCACCAATCATGATGAAAATCAAAACCACAGGGATAGAAGGCCTCACACCTATTAGAGTGAGTACTATATAAACAGTGACAGAGACAGAAACCAGGAAGTAACTATCATAGACAAGGATATAGTCATAAAGTCTGTCTGTAATGGGTATAATAATTCAGGCACACCCAAAATACAGAGATGCCGTAAATACTAGAAAATAGCTGCGGGTTGATGGTTCAGTGGGATGGTCACTTGCTGTGCAACTATGAGGACCTAAGTTCAAATCCGAGTACCCACATTTTTAAAAGCTAGGTGTAGCTGCATGTACACCTATAACTCCATTGCTGTTGGGAGGTAAAGACAGAAGGATTCCTGGCTGCCAGCCTAGCTCCTGGTTCAAAGAAAGACCTGTCTCAAAGAAATTAGTGGGGCATGATAGATTAGGATATCTCCACCTGTATGCACACGGGCATGAACACCAGTATACATGCATGCTACACACACATTTAACATATATACACACACCAAAAGCAAAACCACTTAAAAACACAACTAACACATGTTCCAACTCAGACTTCCGATTTATTTATCCAGAACTACTGACGTCAGGATTTTCAAAAGAGTCCTATACTCCCATAATTATTGCAGCACTCTTCACAGTGGTCATGAAGTAGAAACAGCCTAAATGTCCACTGATGGATGACTTTGTAAATAAGAGGGGATGTGTGTGTGTATACACACACACACACACACACACATATATATACACACACACACACACACATACACACACACACACACACACACACACACATATATATATATGAATACTATACAACCATGAAAAAGAAGGGACTTCTTCTGCCAATGTCCTATAGCATGGATGAACCACAAGAGCATTTCACTAGGAAAAATAACCAAGTCACAGTAGAACAACTACTTAGGACCCTACTTACAAAAAGTATCTAACACCTCAAACTCATAAAAAACAAACAAACAAACAAACAAACAAACAAACCAGACAGGGTAACAGAGACAACAGGGCTGAAATGGGAGGGAAGTGGACAGCTCCTGTTTACTATATAAAAAGCGCCAGTCATGTAAGAGGAAAAGGTTAGAATTTTATGTTGTGTTTTTGTTGTTTTTAAAGTCGTGTGTGTGTGTGTGTGTGTGTGAGAGAGAGAGAGAGAGAGAGAGAGAGAGAGAGAGAGAGAGAGAGAG
>JANHMN010000008.1:43998629-44029437 GCA_030674055.1 Rhabdomys pumilio
GAGAGAGAGAGAGAGAGAGAGAGAGAGAGAGAGAGAGAGAGAGAGAGATGTGTGTACATGGAGGGCAAAAGAGGGTATAGGATCCCTTGGATCTAAAGTCATAGGCCATTGTGAGTCATCCAATGTGGGTACTAGAAACTCAGGTCTTCTGTAAGTGCAGTGGGCACGCACCCCACCCCCATGAAACAAGGCCTCTCTGTGTAGTCCTGGCTGTCCTGGAACTCTCTCTGTAGATCAGGCTGACCTAGAACTCAGAGATCCACCTGCCTCTCTACCTCCAAAGTGCTGGGCTTAAAGGTGTGTGCCACCACCATCCAGCCACAGTGAACAGTCTTACCTGCCCCTTATGCTGTGTTTTCTAACCATGAATTTTTAATACTTCATTCTGCCTTGATTGTGGTGCCTTGACAGCAGACTTCAGTAATCTGTGGTTCACTTTTTTTTTTGTTTTGTTTTGTTTTGTTTTGTTTTGTTTTGTTTAGGGGGTTTGGTCTGTTTTGGGGGGAGTGGTTGGTTGAGTCTTTTTCTTCTTTCTTTCTTCTTTCTTTCTTTCTTTCTTTCTTTCTTTCTTTTCTTCTCAAAATTCATCTGACCACTTCCACAAGCAAGACCATGCAGACTGTCTTCCCCTGAAATCTCACTGAATGCATACACTAATTCAGTGGCAATGGCATTTAATAGTAATTAATCTTCCAAACCATCTGTATGCAACCACTAGTCTTTGTTTAATTTGATTTCTATTAACAATATTTTAAGAGTTTTGAGCTCATAAATTCTGCACATATTTTGTTAGTTTTATCCATAGAAATTTAAATTATTTGAACGCAATTGCCACAGTGTTTTTATAAATGTTCAAGTTCAGCATTTGCTGTCAGTATTGAAAGTTAACTTTCATACACTGAACTCACAGCCTTGCTTATCTGAGCACTCAGTAGTAGTTGTTACCAACTTTTTGTATCCTTTGAATTTTCCACATAGGTATCATGCTATATATGAATAAAGTCATTTTGATTAGATTTTATATTCCAATATGTATGCCATCTTTTTCTGTTTCTTGCCTTAAAGTTTTAGGTAGGATATCCCAGACAATGTTCAATGCTAATATCAAAAGGGCCAGCAATATGTCTCAAAGGGCAATGTATGTGCACACATGCATACATACACACTCACACACATATACACAAAATAAATATATTTTTTTAAATGTAACCATGGTGAAGACAACATTGTTGCTTTGCTCTGGTCTCAGGGGAGACCACTCAATATTTCATTCTTACTTATAATGTTAGTGGTGAGGTTATTTTTAAATACACGCCTTTTATCAAATGGAGGAACTTTTCTTTTATTGCTTGTTTTCTGAGAGCTTTTCCAGGAAGTGATAGATTACTATGAAATACTTTATCTTGATCTATTGAGATGATTTTTTTTTCTTTAGTCTGATGAGATGATAAATTGACTGACTCAGGGATACAGAACCAATCTTGCATTCTAGCTACTAAGCTTATCCGGTCATGATTTACTTCTTACTTTCTGTAGAACAGATATTATTTACTAAGCCAGTTGTCCATGGAAGTTCAGGTACCACCCACAGAGGGCTAAACCCAGGACACTCTACAGATACCAAAATCTGCATTTTCTTAGGGCCATTATAAGTAGCAAGTATTTGTGAATAGCCTACATTCATTGTGCCATATACCACAAATCATCTCTTGTGCACTTATCAAATATCTAACGTAAATGTTCTACAAATAGTTAAATGGCTGCTGTCATAGACTCTTTACAAAGAAACAAGTTAGCCGGGAAGTGGTGGCACACGCCTTTAATCCCAGCACTTGGGAGGCAGAGGCAGGTGGATTTCTGAGTTCGAGGCCAGTCTGGTCTACAGAGTGAGTTCCAGGACAGCCAGAGCTATATAGAGAAACCCTGTCTTGAAAAACCAAAACAAAACAAAACAAAGTAACAAGTTTGTAAGTATAGGTTTTTTTTTTCCCACCCAGTTGAATCCATAAATATGGAGTCTGTAGTAACTTTGTAAATGTGGATTGTAAGGGTTCTCTCATATCCTGTTCCTGGGAAAGAATATGTAGCATTGGTCTGTCTGACTTCTTAAATATTCATAGTGCTGTTCAGGTGTCGGCTGCTGAAAGCCAGCACACTTTTTCTTGGGAAAAGGTTTTAAATGACTGAGTCTTTCTTAAGTTCTTGTGTCCTTTTGATCTAAGTTATCAATTTTTACTGACATTTAAAAAATTGCTAATAGTGTTCTCTCATTATTTTAATATCTGTGGGGACTATAGTGATGTCTCCCACTTCACGGTTTGCTGCTGTTTGTTTTGTATAGCAGGTTTACTTTTAAGGCATTTTGACAACAGAGCCAACCCTGAATCTAATCTTAAATTTTGTTCTGCAATTGTTCCCACCCTCTAAACTTCTCTTCAGCTGTTCCATTTGTTGTTCAGGGTTTTAAAAACGTGTTCTAAAGTCTTGTTGTGTGTCCGGGCCTAGCCTCAAACTGGCAATTCTACCATCTCAACCTTCTGAGTGCTATGACGGCTTGATGGCTTGCATGCGCTGCCACAGCAGGCTCCAAACATTTTTAGTTCAGTAATCATCATCTTCTTCCAAGTCCATTATTCCTTCTATTATGAATTTAACCTTCACTTTCTGTTGGCTTCCCGTTTCAGGATTTCTACTGAACAGTGTTCGAATAGCTTTCTACTATATGGTTATTATAATTTATCATCCTATATAAGGAAATTCGCTTCTACTTTCATTTTTTTCTGTCGTTTCAAGTGCCAAGTTACACAATGTAGACTGGACATGTAACCACTCTGGGATTTTCTATGCCCTTCCCAATTCCCGAATAGTGACATGGAGACTATTAATATTAATGGATATTAATAAGTGATGTTGGCCTCATAGTGGGTATTGCTTCCCACTAGCTCGTAACTCAGTTAACCTGTTTATACTAGTCTATGTCTGCCACCTGGCTGATTAGTTACCTCTCCTCAGTTTCATACATCCATCTTCCTCAGAGTCCAGGGTGAATCTTCCTTACCTTCTATTTCCTAATTTTTCGCCAATAGGCCATCAGCTTTTTATTAAGATGTGATGCTTCCACACAGTACACAAGAGATTATCCCTCCAGGACTGATTCAGAACTTGGGCTAAGAAATTCTCTTTCTTTCTGCTCCCTGTGCTTTGCTTCCTGTTCAGCGATGTTGCCAGGATCCCGAGCTGCACCTGTAGCTCGGCCAGCCTCTGTTTCCTCAGCATCCCCAGACTACTTTGATCTCCATGGTAGAGCTTCAGGATGAGAGCAGCTGCAGCCACTTCAGGTCCACTCCAGGGTTCACCCCTGTGTAGTCTGCAGACTGAAGGTTGCATCCACTTCCTCTTTTTAATGAGCAGTATCTTTCAAATACCAGCTTTTTTGGTTTTAATAACTTTTCCTACTTTCGATTTCAGTTCTACATCTGCCCTGCTGTTGTGGGGTTTTAATTTGTTCTTCTAGTCATTTTTATTACAGTGGTTCTCAGCCTGTGGGTCACGGCCCCTTTGGGGGGGGGGCGTCAAATGACCCTTTTACCAGGGTCACTGAAGTCCATAGCAAAGCACAGATATTTATATTATGATTTGTGACAGTAGCAAAATTAGAGCTATGAAGTAGCAATGGAAATAATTTGTGGTTGCAGGGGCAGTCACCATAGCATGAGGGACTGTATTAGAGGGTCACAGTGGTAGGAAGGCAGGAAACACTCACTTAGAGCATTTGTCTCAGACCTTTATCTTTTTTAACATAAGCATTTAATGCCGTAGGTGATCTGAGCTCTGCTGGGGCTCAGTCCCACACGCTTTAATGGAGTGCATTTTCATTCCCATCCCAACAGTTTTGGATTTCTTTTTATCTCTTTCTCTAACTCATTAATAATTCAGCGGGTATTGAGCTTAATTTCCAAATCGTTTAAAGTTGTCCAGACATCATTATTAATTTATAGCGTGATCCATTGTGATCAGAGGACAACATTTTACATTTGTTTATTCACTGATTTTGTGGGGTACGGGTGGGCAGGTGCCACAGTGCATTGGCAGTCGGAGGACAACTTGTCAGAATCACTTCTCCTTCCATTGTGTTCCCAGGGATCGAACTCAGACCTTCAGGTCTTGGAGTAGGTACTTTTACCCACTGAGATATCTCCCTGGCCCAGAGAATGTAATTTAAATGATCTCAATTATTTATATTTGCTGACATCTGAATATGCTCTAACTGTGAACTTCCTATATACTCTTGAAAAGGAGGTGTATTCTCCTGGGTGTTTGTTAGTTTATGTAGCATTCTCCAAAATACACTTAAGACAAGCTGACTGTTGGGGACGTTTAGGGTTTCTATATTTCTGCTGATTTTCTGCCTGCTTGCTCTATGGATACTAAAACATGAATTGACAACTTCCACGAAAATGCTTATCCATCTTGACTCATGGCACTTGCGGTATGCTACTGTGCAGAGTTACAGCTGTCATGACATGTCTTGATTGGTTGAACTTATTGCTTGTGCAAAGTCCTTTGATTCCTTCTTTATTATCCCCACCTCTCACTGCTTCTTTTAGCATGAGAGCCACTGTCCCCAACATGTGCTAGTACATGTACACACACACACACACACACACACACACACACACACACCTGTACTTGTCAGTGCAGGAAGAATGAACACTCCTTTCCCAGGTGTCTTTTCCCTTGCTGTTCTCTCCTTAGAATACCCACCTCTTGCTGTCTCCCTTACCAACTCTCTTTCCTCTAGATCTCAGTGGCTTTTCTCCTCTGACATGTCACATAGTGCCCCCCCCCCCCCCCCCCCCCCCCCCCCCCCCCCCCCGTTCCCTTTGACACTAGACATGCCATGATTGCTTTCCTTCCTCTCCATCTCCCCCTGGACTGTACTCTCTCCTCCATCTTCTCTGTTCCTTCGTCCCAGCAGTGGGCCATGATCAGTGCTCTCTAGCTTGGTCACAGAAAGGGTTAAACGGCAGGAAGGAGAAGCCAGTGGAAAAGTCATGACTCTCCTTCTGGCATTCTGAAATTGCAGTGTCAGGTCATAGCTCTGTGGAGAGTGTGCTCAGTGACCCCAGTGCCTTACTGCCGTGTGGGACACTATAGTAACTGGACTCAGAAGAGACCGGATACTTCCTTTCACCCTGTCATATTTTTTTTCTTCTTTCTTAATGGATTAAGGAATACCCAAATCAAACTAATTCAGGAGAACTAGACAGAGAACAGAGAAACTGAATTTTGTAAACTAAGCAATGATACCCAACCACACTTAAATACATACAACCCTGGTGCCAAAAGTCACTGTCAGATCTATGCAGCCAAAACCCTACTTAATGTCTTTTATCTATCAATGTTCCTTGTGTTAATGTAACTTTCTGTACTTTCAAATGTATTTAAGGCACAAGATAAGCCACAAATTACGCTTCATTTTCTGAAATCTAAAAACCCTTGTTTGAAAACTATCATCATCTGAGACCAATTTTATGAGCTGATTCTCGAGTGGTTGCTATGCTTTAAATTAAAACTCTCCATCCTCTGATTCAAATAACCCCCCCCCCCAAAACATCAGATTTCCTTTAAAATTAAAAAAAAAAAAAAAAAGGCAAGTTGTGTTTTTTGAACATTATAAATTACATTAGAAAGACTTATTGCCATACCGGGCGGTGGTGGCGCACGCCTTTAATCCCAGCACTCGGGAGGCAGAGGCAGGTGGATTTCTGAGTTCGAGGCCAGAGGCAGAGGCAGGTGGATTTCTGAGTTCGAGGCCAGCCTGGTCTACCAAGTGAGTTCCAGGACAGTCAGGGCTACACAGAGAAACCCTGTCTCGAAAAAAAAAACAAAAAACAAAAAAAAAAAGACTTATTGCCCAATAAGTAAGTCCCTGGTTTTAATACCAGCACAAGGTGGTAAGCATAACTTTACAGGAAAAATCTTTTTAAAATGGTAATGGGGTATAGTTCAGTGATCAAATACTAGCATAGTATGAAGAAGGTCCTGGGTTCAATCCCCAACACCACAGAAAGCAGGAAATGGAGGAAGAAGGGAGGACAAGTCCATAAATGCTAAGTGATTGATATTGATATAGATGTAGCTATATATAAATATATCACTGATATGAATATATAGACACACATAGAAATATCACATACACACATACATATACTAAGTGTACATATAGAAGATTCTCAATGAACATTGATAATAATGCCATACTGACGTAGTATAGCATATACTTCTTGTTAAAAAAACACAAAATTTTGGTGGACTAAAATAAGACCTGAGACAGACAGCTGGTTCTTTTATACCAATCGTAAGAGCCACAAACATTAGCATCTAAACACACCAACTTTTTAAAAGATTGAAATAAGAAAAGATAGGCTAGCTGAAATTGTTGAACTCTGAAATTCTTCATGTTTTGGTTATCTTTAAGTTCTTATTCATAGATAACATTAGCCAATAGCTACTGTTTTCTGGGAAATGTTAATACGTGTGAACAGACCACTGACTTCAACAAGCGTTGAGCAAAGGGGTCAGGATCAATCAGGATCAAACGGCTGTTCTTGTGTCTTTTAGATGTGAGGCATCCCACAGTAGATGTCATCATCTTAGACTTAGAATGGCTAGTCACAACCTCAAAAAAAAAAATGTTGTATAATAAACAGATCGTAGACAGAAACTGCCAGTGGCAGGCAGACACAGAATCCAGCTGGGTTTCTTTAGCCCTGATCCCAGTTTCAGCTGCAGGTTTTTTCCCAGAAAGAACAGAAGTTTGATTTACTCAACATTCTGCAGAAGTCAGGGGTGTGGCTGTAACTCATTGCTAATGGGTTTTCCCTTAATTCTTGTAGCAACAGGACCTTAAAGTGGCTACTGACAGGAAAAAGGTGAAACTAAGGTCACCACAGAAGTCTACAACATCAAAGCAGAAACAGCTGTTGAGGACCACCTAGTGGCAGCAGGGGCAGCAGTATGTTTTATATTAAAAGTATGAATATTTTCCAGACTTAGAGCAGAGAACCACAGTGACGGCTGAAGCCTATGTGGTTTTACCAACTCTGCCATCAACTGCTGGTAATTTCATCCCCAGATCATCCCGATACACAAATCACCTCTGATGTAGACCAATCTTGTTTCCTTCTTATTCATTAGAAAGTGTGAATTCAGAGGAAAACGTCCGTGAAACGTTCGTTGGACATTTTTTCTTTTTTTAAAAAACGGGTTTGATTGGAAATTTGACAACAACGCTGAGAAGCTTTTGCTAAGGCAGGGATCAATGGGAGTGTGCCTAATGAGTAATTGCATTCCTTCTTGGCTAGCCAACAGCATGGAAACTGAGCCCTGCTCTGTGCTGTGCACACCCAGCTTGCAAGGTCTGTTTCCACTTCTCCAGACCAGGCTAGTCTCAGAGGAACAGCTGTCTCTAAACCCTCTGTGCAGCCGGAAGCCGGTAGCTTGGGTTAGGAGCCCATTTTGTGCCAGGGACTACAGGAAGTACGTCATAGACCTCGCCTTTTCTCATGACCTTTGAAGCCAATTTGTAGCCCGGTGAGGAAGCTGAGACCAAGCTGGCCTCATTGCCCACTCAGGCGCCCCAGCACCTAACTGGCACAGTGCTGCCACTAGGCACCAGACCCGGGGATGAAGCCGTGAACGAACATCCTAAATACGAGACATGGAATGAATGTAATGTGGCATGACGTGTTGTGTTCTTCCTGGCCACTTTCAAGCCTCAGCCCCTCAGGACAACTGGGGAAACTGAAGCCCCAGATCAAGTGACTTAGCAAAGGTCACAGGGCAGGGAGCAGACAGAAAAAAGCCTGGAAAAGAATCTTTGAATCGTTCCATGCTCCAAATAGTAATGCTATCCAAAGCCTTTCTACCTCACATTCAAGGTCCTCAGACTCTGAGCAGGAATCAGGGAGCCAAGAGGCTCCCATCCCCAATCGGCTTGGCTTTCCGGTCAGCAGCTCCCAGCAGGGCAGGTCGACCCCACCCTCCCACCAGCTGCAAGGCACAGCGCCAGGAGCACACAGACTGTTCCCAGGCACTCCCTCGCCCCAGCCCCGCTGCACCCGTCTGTGAACTGCCAAGGGCAAGCAGGGGAACAGCTCACGTGGGCCTCTGCTGGAGCAGCCAGCTCGGATCGCAGGGCGGGGCTTCGTCCTCACCACGCCCTTCAGGGCGCGCCCCCCAAGAGCACTTTGAGACCCCTCTTCTGATCCAGATCCAGCAAAGTAGGCTCCAGTGTGGGCTGTAAGGATTTGAGGAAGTACGTGGGTGCAATTGAGGCAGCAGCACAGGCAGCTAAAAGGAGAGGGAGTCTAGGTCGGCAACATTAGAAGAGAGGGCGTTTCTGCAGAAGAGGAAGTGGGTGTCAAAAGCTGCAGACACATTGCCCCGTGGGAGTCTTGTGAGGAAAGTCACCAGGACCTGCTACAGTCTCCCACTTTATGGCTGCATGCACAACACTCTCAAGTCGCGATTATCTCAATTCCTGTGACTTCTTAACACAAGGCAGGCAGTAATCATGGGCCTCCATTGCGTGGGGGCCACCTATTTAAGTTTCCTGTGAGTCTATTAGGCCTGATGCCTCACAGACCAGGCTCCTCCAGGGCCAGACATTGACACTTCTCCTCTTACCTCAACAACGAACTTAAGGTATATTTCTGCAGCTTTCCAGAAGCTGCCAGACGGCATTGATTTTACAAAATTCCTATCTTAGCCACATGGTGCATTCTTGTTCCATAGACACTCAATAAAGCCTGTACCTTGAGAATAGCACGTTTCCCCTGGTTTGCTTCTGACATGGTCTCATGTAGTCCGGGCTGATTTTGAACTTGCTAAGTAGCTAGAACTGACTATAAACCTCTGATCCCCTTGCCTCCAGCTCCCAAGTGCAGAGGGCTGGAATTATAGATGTGAACTACCACACCCCACTTTTTTTGTTTTTAACATTTCTTTGAACAAGGCCAATGGCATTTAGTAAGGTGAGGCGTTCCTGGGAAAGGATTTAGGTGAACAAGTGTCCCACTTTTATCTCATTTGGTTGCATGAAGTTTTGCTTGGTTGTCAATTTCTGGACAATATTTTTATATGTGGGTACACATACCCCCAAATTTCATTTTCTTCCTTAAGCAAACAAACAAAACCGGGAAATTAAACCCAAGTCTTAAGGCCTTACACATGCCACCAAATTATGAGCTGTGTGCTACTATCCTTCATTCCTGTCTTTTTAAATTTAATTTTTATTGGATATTTTATTTATTTACATTTCAACTGTTATCCCCTTAACCAGTTTCCCCTACGGAAACTCCCTATCCTATCCTTCCCCCCCCCCCACTTTTATGAGGGTGCTCCCCCAGGAACCCACCCACTCCCACCTCACTGCCCTAGCATTCCCCTACACTGGGGCATTGAGCCTTCACAGGACCTAGGGCCTCTCCTCCCATTGATGCCCGACAAGGCCATCCTCTGCTTCATATGCAGCTGGAGCCATGGGTCCCTCCATGTGTATTCTTTGGTTGGTGGTTTAGTTCCTGGGAGCTCTGGGTGTCTGGTTGGTTGATATGGCTTCAATACCTGGCTCAAGTGAGACCTCATTTCCTTCTTAATGGTACAGAAGCTCCACAGCTCTGCTCTCAGTCTCATCCTGTGTGACTAGTCTTACTGAATACTATTGTCAGAAGGTCATGCAGGGGACAGGAGGAATGCAGAATAGTGAGGACTGAACAGATTACAGAAAAGCCCTCGATGCCCAGGCCAGTCCTTCTTTGCCACCTCTTGTGTCCCCTCCCCCTCCCAGGGTTTCAGAATTGGCTGACTGCTCAGGGATTGCTTTGATTCATGTCTTAATTCTTTAACATGCAGAGCAGGATGTGGTTGCTTCGGCCCATAATCCCAGCAATTATGAAGGGAGGTAGGGCTATCCATTCAAGGTCAGAGTGAGCTACACAGACTATATAGCTAGACACACTCAAGAACAAACAACTCAATGAATATCTTCCCTTGCTTTATGTGAACCATGGTGTCTTGTTTTGTTTTGATTATGGTTTTTTTTTTTTCTCGGTAGACAAGGATGGCCTCAAACTCATTCACCTTCTGCCTCAGCATTCTGAGCATGGGATGATGGGAATTCACATCATTGAAGTTTTAACAACCTAGATGCTTCAGAAATGGGGTAGAAAGTGGTGTCAAGTATTTGAAAAAAGGTGGAAGACTGTGGTTTGGGAAGATTTGGAGGAGATGGGGTAATAACTTATAGGAAGAATACGAATTTAAAACAAAAGCAGAATGGGTAGCCAGTAATACCAGCCAGTCTATATTTTAATAGTCACATTTAGTTCTTGGCATAGAGGACTTATATGCTGCTTATCCCGTGTCCTCATTTGAGGTGCCATTTTAGTTATACAGGCTCTGAGAGATCCTGGCAGTAGGACAAGCCTAGGGAGCAAGGAGTAGTTTAAGTACCAGAAAGAAACCTAGAAGCCGGGGGATCTTGTTCAGATTGTTGCCTTTTCCCACCAGACAGGTGAAACTAGTTAGAGCCAGGCACACAGGAGTCTGCCTGGGGCTTGGCACTGAAATTCCAGGAGCAGATGTAACCAGAAAAGGCTTGAATGCTGTGCCCATCAAGACCCACAGACTCCAATGGACCAGGTCACTTAGTGAACCTTGAGCAAGAGACCTCCAACTGAAAATCACTAAAACAGCTAAAAGACTCTCCTTCAAGTGATGTTTTATAGAATGCTGCCTGAAGGAACTGTAAGTGTCAAGGTTAGAACGTGATTGAAGATTATTAAAAATAAAAAAAGAGCTATTTCAATAAACGTCAAGGTGCTTATCTTAGAATAGATTTATATAATTTATATAAAGCAGCCTCTGGGATTTGGGCAGAACTCTAAAGCTCTCACTCCCTGTAAAAGACAGCAAAACGGAATAAAACAAAACCAAAACCAAAAAGCAGGAGTGTGTGTTGTGTTTCTATCCTGTGAAGCTGAGGAAGAGTGGGGTGCAACGGGCTCACTGCAGAAGCTAAGGTCATGACCCCTGAGGATGTCACTCAGGTTCACAGCTCAAAACAACGCGGCAGGCTAACCAGCACCCAGAGCACGAATGGGTAGTTCATCCAGCATCTGATTATAACCGCTCCCTCCCACACCTCCTAAGTTCATAGATTATCTAGATTATCTACAGCAGGGTAGGATCGTATGGCACGTTCTTAACTGCCAGTCCCCTCAGCTATCATGTAGGCCAATCTTGAATAGCTAAAGGCAATCCCGGGGTTTGAACCACTCTCTTAGGCCAGGCATACTGGCACACTCCTGTTATCTCAACACTTGGGAGGCTGATGTGGGAGGGTGGCGAGTTCTAGACTGCCCTGGGCTGCACAGTTTGTTCCTGGACAGCCTTCATGACAAACATAAGCCCTGTTGGGGGCCAAGGTGGGGTAAAGAAAACAATGGTTCTCAACTTTCCTAATGATACACCCCTTTACTACAGTTCCTCCTGCTGTGGTGACCCCTAACCCAGAAGTCATTTTCATTGCTACTTCATATCTGTAACTTTTGCTACTGTCATGAATCAAAATGTAAATATCCGCAGGGCTTTGTTTTGTTTTGTTTTTTATAGTCTTCAGTTACCACTGTGAAAGTACCATTGACCCCCAAACAGGGTCAAGACCCACAGATTGAGAACCTCTAAAACAAAAAGACTGTTCCTCTTACAGGGCTTGGTAGCTATAATCCAAGAATTCAGGAGGCTGAGGCAGAATTACTATGAGTTTGAGGCCAGCCTGGGCTACAATGTGAGATTGTCTATAAAAGCAACAACAACAAAAATACAATCGTTCTCTCCCTATTCATGACCAACTCTTCTTCCTGTCTGTCTCCATAGTGGCCACCATCAGATTCTTGTCAGCCTGTGAATGCATGACACACCACTCACACAGACAGAGCTGGCGACACTCTTCTCACTCTTGGCTTGGTCTGTGACTTTGTCGAATAGGATGCAGTAAAAATGACACTGAGAGACTGCTTTGCTCTTAAGAGATCTGGCCACCTTGGCTTTGAGTCCCTCTGGGAAGAAAGCCTGAAAGGCTTTGTGAAGCCTGGGCTGCAGTCAGGAGTGCCGAGAAGCATCACATAGCTGGGAAAGGAGCCCATATGGAAGAGCAGCAGACGAGAGATGGAAGGAAGTCTTCTGAACCCACCTAGCAATACTCAGGCCCAGTTCCTAACAGAGAATCGTGAGAAATAGACAACTAAAGGACTGCCACTCCCCTCGCCATGCTTTACTCTCCTGTTACAAAGTCAAGACACAGGGGTCAGGTTTAGGTGCCTGAGGTCAAGTCTTGATCAAACAACACTTCCATGTATGTCTACTGCTCTTCCCAAGACAAAGTGATTTAGCTTTCCTTTAGTTTCTGCTTTAGTTCACAAAATAAAACTAGTCAGATTTCTACTTTGGTAATTTGCTGATAAACCAGCCCTGCTATGTATAATAATAGACAGTATTCTGCCCTAACAAGATTTTCTTCGAATCTCACACACTGTTTATCAAGTGCTCCATAGAAAACCATTAGTAGTCTCTACAGCAGACTACTAGTCTGTTATATAGTTATAGTTAGTTCTTAGTACCCATGGGGGAATCAGTGGCCAACACAAGTCCTTTATATTATATGGCATAGTGTCTGTATGTAATCTATACACATTTTCCCATCGACATTAAATCATCTCTAGACTGCTTAGAAAACCTAATAGAGGGCCTGGGAAGATGACTGTTTGTAGACTGCCACAAAGCATGAAGACCTGAACTCAATGCTTAGAACCCCCAATTTTAGAAGTGGAGAGGGAGGAAGAGGAATGGGCTCAGAAGTTAAGAGCGTGTGATGCTCTAGACAGAGGACCTGGGTTGGCTTCCAAGCACCTGGTGGCTCACAATCATTTTGTAATTCCAGGACTAGGTGATCAGACCTCCACACCTTTCTGACCTCTGCAGACTTTGTATGTGCATGCTACGTATGCATACATACTGTCAGGCCCCAAGGGAACCCTAGACAAACAGCTGGCTAACTGTGGTGCCTATTAGCACAGCAACGTGTCTGCTTGGTGTCTAGGCTCACTCAGTACCTGTGGCTCATCTCAGCACTTCTCCCCTAAAGGGCTTTGCTTCCCTCCCCCAGCTTCTCTTTCCTATAGAACTGCCATTTTGGCCATGTGTTCTCTTGGTCCTTCTCATCTCATGGTTCTAGTTTGCCTTCTTGGCTCCTCTCTTTGTCCCTTCCTCTCTCCATCTCTCACTTTCTCTCTCCTCATGGCCGAGTTCAGTCTGGACTCTTCCTTTGACAACACTCTCCCTCACAGGTACACTAAAAATCCTTCTCTTCAACCATACCTTGGAGTGGTCATGTTCTCGTTTTCATTCACATATTTATACATGTGAATAAAGATCTTTTTTAAAAAGTTTTTTTTTTTTTAACTAAACATGGTAGTACATGCCTATAATCCCAACAAAAAGAGAGAGGAGAGAGACAGGGCTCTCTTCCCAACCCTTGAAGTGAAGCTGGGTCCTGCCTGGAAACCTGATTAGAGCCACTCTGGGAATAAAGAAAGGTGAGACACAGACACATTTACTGAAAAGCTGGGGTCAGGTGGGCTGGTCATAATCTGATAGGGTGGTACCAACCACTTACAACAACCCAGAACCATGACTGCAAAGAGGGTGGAGTTAGCTAGTCTCTGTAGGAGGTCTCTGTCCCGAGGCGGGGGGGGGGGGGGGGGAAGCTACAGTTGTCACTTTTTGCACATCCTGCCAACAGTTATTTGCTTTAGGACCAGAAGAAGGCTTTGCCATCCCCATGCATGTGAGGCTTTGATCCTTCACAGGGCCATGCTGGTGACAACAATACACATTCACAGAGGACTTCCTCTGCTCTCTGGGCTTCAATGACCTTCCAGTGAGTTCCATTAGAGACAGTGTCACTCAAAAAAAGAACAATTGACAGCCAACATTGACCTCTGGTCTGTGCGCCTGTGTGCAAGAAAACTTTATGTAAATGCTATGTATATAGTAGTGAGATTATTTGAGGACTAATGACAACACATATCCATGTGTTCAGCACGGACACATCTTTCTCATGTGCACTTGGTTGAATCCATGCCCTCAGAATCCATGGATATCAAGGCTACACTCAATTGTGCCTATTTTTCCAAGAACTTTGCAATCTGGGCCGGGCTCCATGGAGACAGGTGGTCCTGCCCTCCACGCAGCATCAGCTGGGGCTGGCTCAAAGACTGGAGGGTGGAATAATTTAAAGGCTGTCTGCCTCATGTCTGGAGGTTGGGAGTGGGGGAAAAATAACTAAAACAGGTTAGGCTCTGATGGCTGAGCTACTGGGACATCTATGGAGCTTTCTGCTATCTTTGGAGATACCTTAGGGTATCTCCAGGACCCCTGGAAATTTCCAGTAGAAACCACATCGATTGCTATGACTTCCACTTTACAAATCATAAGATCTCCTTTCTGCCCTGTTGTTCATTGGTGGTCTGTCCATACTCGAGTAAATGGAGTGCAGGCCACCTCTTAACAAAAGAAAACCAACTCATACTGCTGGAACTATGGAGGGCTGGGTTGGACCAATCATATCTGCAAAGCAAAATCCTGCTTCACCCAGGTTCCAAACTCTATGTGTGAATTTCATGCTAAGAATTAGAAACTTGATAAGAAAGGTTAGAGAGATAGCTCAACAGAAATAGTGCTTGCCCTGCAACCCTCAAAATCCCCAACCTATGATAGGAGAGAACCATTTTTCAAAACTTGTCCTCTGACCTCCATGCACGTACTATAGCATCCATTCACATGTGTGCCTGCACACATATACTCGTGATGGGAGAGATGAGGAGGTACCTAGGTTGGTCGAGTGTCTGTCTAGGATGCACAAAGCCTGCTTTGGTCACCAGCACAGCATAAACCAGGTGTGGTGGTGCATATCTGTAATCCCCGCACTTGAGAGTATTAGCAGGAAGATTGGGCAAAGTTTGGTGCTGCATAGGTGATAGCAGACTCTTGTCTCAAAACAAACAAACAAACAAACCAATAAAACACTTGATAGGAAAACTAATTACAGGAGCTTTGAGTAAAATAATAGAACTGCAGTTGCTGATTGCAGCGCAATATGAATAGTCTGTTGTTACACATTAGGTGTTTGTAAACACCCCCTCTATCTAAAGTGTGTGTGTGTGTGTGTGTGTGTGTGTGTGTGTGTGTGTTTACTAACACATATGTCTGTGCACTGTTTCTGTGCCTGATCTGCATAGAGACCAGAAGAGGATACTGGGTCCCCTAGGACTGGAATTACAGGCAGTTGTGAACTGTTGTGTGGGTGCTAGGAATCAAACCCAGGTACTCTGAAAGAATAGCCAGGACTTTTAACCACAAATTCATCTCTCCAGCCATGAAACTCTCTCTTAAAAAACACTTCAGGTCATTGGAGTGACATGTTTTTAACTTTTTATATTTATTGGGGTAAGAGATACATGACTAAGTCACAACACCATGTGGACATCCAAGGACTGCTTAGAGGAATTTCTTTCCTTCTATCAAGAGGCTCTGGGGATCGAACTCAGGTCATCAGGCTTGTCAGCAGAGACCTTAACCTACTAAGCCATCATCATGATGGCCCCCTTGAAATATTTTAAATTTTCCTTATTTAACTATTATTTGTGTTGGGATGCATGTGTGCCTTTGATGTGTGAAAATGCCCACAGAGACTGAAAGAGGGCATCAGATTCTCTGGAACTGGAGTCACAGGCTATTGTTATTACCAGCTTGGGTGCTGAGAGCCAGACTCAGGTCCTCTGGACAAGCAGAAGCACTTTTGACCCTTGATGCTCAGTCCTTACCTGCATGGTGAATTTGTTTGTTTTAGAAATAGTGTCTCACTGTGTAACCCTGGCTAGCCTGGAACTCACTATTTAAACCAAACTGGCCTCTAATTCACAGAGACCTACCTGCCTCTGCTTCCTGAATGCTAGAATTAAAGGCTTGTACTACCACATCTATCCAAAATATAATTTTGGAAGAACAAAAAAAAAGTACCATTTGCAAAATGCCTCAGGCCATAGGTAAGTTGAAGAGCGGCTCCCACGACGCTCTGGCATTCTTGTAAGAGAGCTGTCTAAAACTCTTACAAGGAATAAAATGCAGTATATGTCAGTAAAAACGACTCATAAATAGGGCTGGGGATGTAGCTCGGCAGACATAAAGCTTGCCTTTCATACTGGAGATCCTGTCTTTAGTCCCCAGAATGACATAAACCAGGATCAGTGATCCATACCTGTTACTCCAGCACTTGGGTGGTGGAGGCAGGAGGGTTAGAACTGGAGGTCATTTTCAACAACAGAATGAGTTGGAGGCTAGCCTGGGCTATATGATGACCTCTCCCTAAAGAAAAAAAAAGCCATATATTTCTTAAAGATTACAATGCCTATGTGAAATATTTCTCTATCTATGGTTCAATCTCTAAATTTTCTACTCCCTGATTTATTATTTTCTTTTGAATTAATCTGTTTTTAGCATGACCTATAGACATGATTTTATAGCTCTTTCATGTTCGGTTTCCAAACTACCATAGTCAATAAACTTTGAAGTCTGCCAAGTAGCTATGAAAACTGGGAACTTCGGGATGCATCAAAATGTTTGCATTTTAATTTGTCTGCTCAACAATGTGACTTCAGAGATTTTCGGGCCAACTGACACCTAACATTTCACAGATCAAAGTCAAACATATCACTAACGAACCCATATGCGAATAAACATTTCTTTTATAAAGTGAATTGTGCCCTTTACAGTATTGACTGGGAAATTTCCATCTCGTCATTTACCTCTCTCAAAGCCGAACACAAAAACCACAATTATAGAACAAGGATGGAGTCTGTGCCCAGCTCCAACATTTTAACACTTTGGTTCATTTTAAAAAGCAATGGGTCGTTTTAAAAATGGTTTGTCGGGGGGTAGGGAGGGCAGGTGTGGATTGTTAGAAGAAACAAAATGATGAAGAGATGGTGGGAGGTGGTGGGAGGAAGGAGCTTTAATACTGGGGAGGGAGATGTCATTGCTGAGTAGAGATGGCAGAGTACATCTTTGTCACAAGCTGATGAGAGGTGTCAACACATCTCTGAAACAAATAGGGCAAGGGCCAGCCGGCACCCTGCAGTTGGAAGGGTTCTATGCCTTTTCTCAAAGCCACAGCAACTAACAAAGCTGGGCTTTCAAAGCAGCTTTTCTGGGCTGCACGCTCACAGAAATGTGGAGGAGACAACTTTTCATTTGGAAATGAGAAAGTTTACCGAACTGATTACCTACCAATGTATTCTCACCATCTCTTCCTCCAACCTAGCATCAAAAATAAAGCAGCATGAAGAAGGACTTGAGACCTTCCTGCTCAGCTCCTCTGTGCTTCAGCCATTGGCTCTCCCTGTGCCTATACAGGGAGAGCAAACAGGACCACATGGGGTCAGCTAACCCCACCAGAGTGGTTCAACTGGCATTTCAGGTTTGGGTTTGCCCCATCTTTCAGAAATATCCCAGGGAGCTCACTGATTGTCTCTTCTAGTCCTGGCAGAAACACTGCAGGAGTCACTTGTCACTTTACTTAATCTTTGAGCGCAATTTTCCCCTTTGGGGAAGTGATGCTAATCCCACATGCCCTGCTTTTACACGAGAAATAAAGGCAGACAATAAGTAATGCCATGAAACACTTCCCATAATCCAGCCCTGTGAATACATCACAGGCATTATTCAACATCCTACCGCTCACTCTGTGAGACCAGGATTGAGATCAAGCAGAAGCTCTCTGACTCTTTAAGTGGCAGAGCCATGTTCTGAACTGACCTCAAACCACCATCTATTCCACCCCCAATGTTACATTTGGAAAACAGCCATTGGTAAAATACTACAGAAACATCGAAACTTTATTTTTAAATTTTATTCTGGAACTGGAAGATGGTTCACCCTGTAAAGTGCTCACAGATAGCCGTTGAGGACCTGAATTCAGAGACTCAGCACCCACTTAAAAACCTGGACAGTAGTAGCATCTGGGGTACAGACTCTAGCACTGTGTGTGTGTGTGTGTGTGTGTGTGTGTGTAAAGATAGATGGTCCCTGAATAATTAATAAATAAATAAACAAACAAAGTGGGAGCTGGCCATGATAGTACATGCCTTTAATCCTGGCATTTGGAAGACAGAGGCAGACATATCTTTGTTCTATATAGCAAGTTCCAGGCCAGCTAGAATTATATGGTGAGACCCTGTCTCAATAATTAGGAAGGTGTGGGAGGATGGAGTGAAGGAAGAAAAGAAAGGAAGAGAGAGAGAGAGAGGGGGGGGGGGCAAAGCATGATAGAGGAAGGCACCCAGTATCAACCTTTGGTCTCTACATCCACAGGCACCCACAGGCATCTGTGTATACACACAGACAAGAACCCATACCCCCCACCCACTCCTACACACCACTTGTAT
Source organism: Rhabdomys pumilio (assembly GCA_030674055.1). Lineage (NCBI taxonomy): Eukaryota > Metazoa > Chordata > Mammalia > Rodentia > Muridae > Rhabdomys > Rhabdomys pumilio. Next base: position 44,017,199 of record JANHMN010000008.1, read on the forward strand.
ATATTATATTCTGTGTTTATGTGCATCTATTATTTTTATAAGCATTTTCATTTTTGCCGACTTGGGGCGAAATATATTTTCCTGATTTGTTATAGTATTAGTAATATCATGCGCCTATTACAGAAAATAAAGAAAAGTTGCCCTAAAGGGAGAAAACTCTAAAATCGAGAGGCAAACAGAGAAATGTGGTAAATAAGCCCGGCCTCTATCGCCCACCCTCATGCTTTCCTGGAAGTGTTTTAGCATCACGTGGTCAATAGAAATGGCATTTGCTAATGGAGGGTCAGGGTGACGCGAAGACTATATCAAGCTGTCATAACTTTTTGGCAGCTTTAATCACATCAAGAGAACTATTAATCACTCAGCTACAAAATCCCAGTGAGGATTCCAAGGGCATCTTGAGCCTCTCAATTTGTTCATGTCCCTGGGGCAATCAATAGTCAATGCTAGAAAACTCAGGTCAAGAAGAAGACTCCAGGGTCTCATCATTAACACAGGGTGTCTGAGAATGTATACACCTGCAAAAGACAGCCTGACTGTATTGTTCCAGGTGAAGGATCACTGTGGAAGCCAGCACAGACAGTCAGGAAATTTCTTGAGTTCAGAGTATACCTTTGATATAGGGTTTCTATTGCTGTGAAAAAAAAAGTCTATGACCAAAAGTAACTTCAGGAGGAAAGGGTTTATTTAAACTAATACTTCTATACAACAGCCTATCACTGAGGGAAGTCAAGGAAGGAACTCAAATAGAGCAAGAACCTGGAGGCAGAAGCTAATCCAAAGGTCATGGAGCAGTGCTGATTACTGGCTTGCTCCTCATGGCTGTCTCAGCCTGCTTTCTTATAGCACCCAAAACCCCTGGCCTAAAGGTGGCACCACCCATAGTGAACTGGACCTCCAAAGTCAGTCTTCCATCAGGATAATGTCTCGAGGCTTACCCACAGGCCAATCTGGTATGGGCATCTTCTCTGTTGAGATTCTCTCTTCCCAAATAACTCTAGCTTGTGTCAAGTTGAAAGAAAACAAGTCAGCACAACCTGGACTTTAGGTTTGTTTGAGGCAGGAATAAGGAAAGAATGCAGGAGAGTGGGTTCTTAGTCACGAGGCATGTTCTTTTCAAAAGGATAGACTGTGCCTAGAAACAAGCATCGAGGGGTGAATGCCAGCCATGAGGTTGTTAGTTACATGCTGAAGGATGAGATCCGAGACATAAAACAGGAAAAGCTGAGGTCCCCATGAGCAGCCTTCCATGGAGCCTAAGATCTCAGAACCACTTGAGATGGCTTCTCTTAACTCTGCCCCAACTGCCAACAGGCACTCTGCCTTTTCCTGTGCTGTATGGGACTTGGTCCTAGTTCAACCTCACACCTGACATGAACAACATTTTTATGTTATCTTTCTAGTCAAGTGCTCACCCACAAGGCTCCTCCTCAGATCTGGGTGCTGTGATGAACCCTGTGAACTGCTCCTCGGACTTAAGCCTGGTCCTTCTCTCTGCCTCTCTGTCTCCTTCTGTGTCTATACCATCTTTGGCCATTAACTCAGAAAAGAGAAAATTTTAGGCAAATAGTAAAAGATCAAGAGAAAAACACACAAGGCATCCTCAGAGGTAGCACCAACGACAGGTAAAGCATTTCCCAAAGATTATGACAGTTTCTCAGCCCAGGCACCCCACTCCCATTCCCACCTTTTATTCTCGAATCACAATCCAGTTCTCTGGTTCCTGGCCAATTATATACGGCAACATACAGAAGGAGAGAAAAGAACTAATTTTAGTCTTTCAGGAAACTTGCCTATGCTGACAGTTCACAGTCTTTCTCTTTTTGAAATTCTATGACCCGAATCATCTCTGACAGCTGATATATAGGCTTAAATATTACATGTAAGAGAAGATTAAACTCGTTATCCAAACAAATCACTTCACCACGAAAATAGGAACCAGGTTTTAGTTCATTAAATGTGAAAGACACTTGATAAATCCACCAAGGACAATAACAGAGGAGGCTGGAGAGATGGCTGGCAGAGGACCTGGGTTCAGCTCCTAATACCCATTTGGTAGCTCACAATAGCCTAGATTCCAAGTGCAGGGGAATAGAGCCTGTACCTTCAATACCAGGGAAACTGAGGCCTCTTCTGACCTCTGTGGGCTGCTGCACATGCACCGAATACACATTACATAAAATTAAAATTTAAGCCTTCAAATGTGTACAATAAATACAAGAAGGAGTTTAGATTAACAATCGCATTGTTCTACACTCTAGTCTCAGGGTACTTTGATCTCATGTTAGTCCTATTTTTTAAAAGGCTTTTCAATTCTCATTTCTCACATGCAGTTTTATGAGGAACCACTAAAAAGGAATCAAACAGAGAGTCACACTACTCGGGCAATAAAATCAGCAAGCGATGAAAGCCATCCCACAGGCATTGACACTTACTTAAAAAATAGCTCTAATTTGCCGCCTTTGCTGCTTTACCAGGGGATGTTCACTTCAGTCCACTCTCGTGCATCATGGGCTCCATGTCAGCACCTTCAAAGCTGCCTCACTGGCCCTGCCTCACTGCCGTCCTGTCTTCATTCACCATCAGTCGCCATCCATTCGTCACAGGACCCTCTATCATTTCACAGAGGTGCAAGTGAGCCCAACACGATGCAATTTTTTTTTGCAACATGTCCAAGGATCAAGCATCTAAGTCATCCTACTGTCTAGTCTCAGTTTTAACTCACCCATTTCCTCATTCTCAGAAAAACACTTGACACAAGTCATTTATATTGAATTACTTCCTTTACAAAAAGAAGATTTATTGTTCTTAACTCGTGTGTATGTGTGTTTATCTGTGTGTATGTGCATGTGTACACAGATGCCTACTAAAGCCAGAAGCGGACGTTATATCCCTTGGAGCTAGAGTTATAGTAGTTGTAAGCTGCCTGATGTGGGGCCTGGGAACCAAACTAGGTCCTCTGCAAGAGTAAGTGCTCTTAGCCACTCAGCCATCTCTCCAGCCCTGGCATAGATTTTCTTTAACCAATTTTGTGTATTTCCTTAGTTATGTTTTTTCTCCTCTTTACAAAAAAGTAAAGAGTTATCCTTTTATTATTTAAAAGAGCATACATTTACTAAGCAAATGTTAAAAATTAACTTTGACTTCATTTAGTTACATTTGTACATAGGCAAAAACTACTCAAGAGTAAAATTAATAAAGGTGTCCCCTATAGGTGGTCAAATTGTGTCTCCTGAAGGTGGTAAATTTGTACCTTTGAGATACTTGCTTTAATTTCAAGAGCAAATTTGCAAGAAGAAAGAGAATCTAAGCATAACTTAGAGAGTAAATTCTATTTATTTCTATTTCAAATGTAAAAGACATTTATGCTCTACTACACAGTCTGGGAGTAACAAAATTGCTTCGAGCACATGATCATTTCCTACGTGTCAATCTTTATTAAAGTCTCACGAATGTCTGCATTTAGCCAGGCAAGGGAGAAGGACTGCAAATTCAAGGCTATCCTGGGCTACCCAGTTCCTGCCACACTTCCCTTCCAAATAATCAGCTTTGTATTCAGTTTAATATATGTGGAAGAAACCCTTCATTAAATCTGGTATAATGCTAATGGTGATATCTTCCCAGGAAGAAGAGAGAGCTGACCTAAGTCTGAGTACTTTATAATGCTAAGAGGGGGAAACATTCCTGCTCCTTGTATTTGATTTTCTGACTGCCTGCTGGTCCACCTCTTCTGTGCTTATATGAATAAGAATCATCTTGTGCTCCCCCAATGCATTTTATATAAGAATAGAAAACCAGGAACTGTGCGTAAGCAATAACAAAACGTCTATGAGCCCGATGCTCCAACTGATTTGTAGGACACAGCATCTCATATTCTTTGATCTCATATCCTTAATTGTATAAGCTTCCAGGTTAAGCTAAACCAGGGATAATCTGTGCATACCCCACAGAGGCAGGAAAGTGGAGCAGACCGCTCCCTGCCCCTCCCCTTTTTGACACACAAACATTGCATGTGACTATCCCATTGTCATTATAATCTTGCAGTTCTAAGTATTATGAAACCAACTGCTGTTTCCTATTAAAACACTTTGTCAGGGACAGAGCCACATTACAATAATGGAATATTTCTAGCTTTTTGAGACAAGGTTTTGCTATGTAGCCCAGGCTCGTCTTAAACTCAAGTTCCTCCTTCCTGAGTCTCCCAAGTGCTGGGATTACAGATGTGCATCTTCTTCTCCAACAAGTACAACTTAGAATCAATCTTGGGGATGGGGACATGGCTCAGTTCCTGCTATATGACCATAAGGACCCGAGCTTAATCCCCAGAACCCACATTTAAAAACTTAGGCACAATGGATTGGAACTTTGAATCTCAGAAGTTAAGATGGAGGAGGCTAATGAATTCTTGAGGCTCACTGGCCAGACTGCCTAGCCTAATCAATCAGCTAGTTCCAGGCCAAGTAGAGGCTCTCTCTCAAAAAACTAGATGGATAGCACCTGAAGGAGGATAGCCAACATTGATCTCTGACCTCCACATGTGCAAGCACACAGACACACACACACACACACACACACACACACACACACACACAGAGAGAGAGAGAGAGAGAGAGAGAGAGAGAGAGAGAATCATCAATTAATGAAAATCAACTCGTCAGTAAATCATACTGCAGAGTCCAAGGTGAATCTAAAATACTTTCTTCTACCATCTCATTGCCCAATGAATCCATCTTTCATTTCAAAATATATAACACATCACATGTATGTGTGTGTATGTCTCTCTCTGTCTCTCTGTCTCTCTGCCTCTCTCTCTCTCTCTCTCTCTCTCTCTCTCTCTCTCTCTCTCTCTCTGTCTCTCTCTTTCTCTGTCTGTATTCTGATCTGACTCTACAGACTCTTCTCTTGGACTGAAGAATTTCACTTGAAATAAATGTGTCCTTTTCACGAGATTTCAGCTTTTACAGAGTTAGCTCTGATGTGAATAATATTTTCACATAATTGCAAACACATTTTTCATTCCTTGTAAGCTTTTAAATACGTTGCCCAAAGAAGCAACTAGAACAAACTTTGTTAACGCAGGGGGGGGGGGGGGGGAATCAGCCATAAGATAAAAAGTAAAACCCTGCAGTCACCTGAAAGGAACCTAAAGACAGATGCCACTTGGGACCATTTTTAAGAATTGAGATGTGTAAACATATATATGTTAGGAAATAGAAAAGAAAAATAAAGGTCGGACATTGATCCAAAGAGATATGAGATAAAAACAAAGCAAACAAACAACCCCCCTATAGCTGAGCGTGGCAGAGTATGTCTGTAATCCTAGCATGGAGGAGGCTGAAGTAGGATAACTGTTTGAGAGAGACTATATACCAAGACCCTACTGCAAGGCAGAGTGGAGAAAAGGGAAATTCAGACTGAGATGCCAGTAAGGAGGAACTGTGGATGGGTTGGGGGGTGGACAGTGGGGAGGTAAAGGAGGAAGGCTGAAACACAGATCAGTGTAGACTAGTGATTAGGACAGGAACTAAACCTTTCTTATACCAAGACAAGTTTCAAACACAGGCTGGCAAGACGGTTCAGTGGGTACAGGAGCTTGCCACAAGCCTGATGACCTGAGCTCAATCTCCAGATTGATTCAGGGGGCTGGGGTGAGGGGTGGGGGGTTGAAGGGAAAGAGTGGGAGGGAGGGAACAATCTCTCTCTGGCAAAAGTCACTACAAGCAAGTGGAAAGTCCAAGAGTGAGCTATGAATTGTTTTACAACTTGTAATTAACAAGCAAGAAGTTATCTCCCTTGTATTTAAAAAAAAAAAAAATCCCTTTTTAAGTTGGAAAAAAATGGCTAACAGAGCAGAGAATCATATGAGGAAAACAATGAAAAAGTGAGACTCTGGTTTTTCTGTTTTTTTTTTTTTTTTCAACACTTTGCAAAAGGAATCTGAAAACTTGGTAACATCAAGTAGAAAATAATCCTGTGTACATATTCCTGGTAGAAATATAAATTATATCAACCAAGGCTGGAGAGCTGGCTCGGTGGTCAAGATGTGCAAGCATGAAAAGCAGAATTCAGACCTCCATACCTCAAGTCAATGCCAGGTAGGCAGGGTAACCCACCTGTAATTCCAGATTCCAGAGGTCGAAGCAGGGAACTTTCAAGAACAAGATGGCTGGTCAGAATAGCCTATCTGAGGGCTCTGTCTGGGCTTAAAGACCCCTATTTCGGTGAATAAGATGAAAGAAGATGATTCCTCTCGTCAGCCTCCCATCTCCACATGCACCTACACATATGTGCCCACACACATGCAAACATATGTGCATGTGCCTAGTGCATACACAAAAATGAAAAAAGATTAAATTATAGAAGCCTTCATGAAGTGAATTTTGGTGTGTTTTTTTTTTCTTCAGCTGGAAGTTCTACCTCTATGGATACACAGTAAAATGACTATATCACAAAGTTATTAATTATTAAGATGATTACCAGGAACAACCAATATCTGTCCTTGGAAATGAGTTAGATCTTTCATGTAATGGAATATTAGTTGGTTGTGGCAAAAAGAGGGAAGATGAAAGTGTTTATATAGTGATAAAGAATTATTTAGGGCTGAAGAAATGGCACAGCGGTTAAGAGCACTGACTGCTCTTCCAGGGGTCCTGAGTTCAATTCCCAGCAACTACATGGTGGCTCACGACCATCTGTAATGGCCTTCTGGTGTGTTTGAAGACAGCTACAGTATATTCATATACAAAAGAAAATAATAAACCTTTAAGAAAAGAATTATCCATAAGATGCAGTAAGCATGTTTCCAGTTAAATCAAAAGTAACACTTTTTATCTAACCTTGACCTATGTGATTACATTTACTTTATTTCTTATTATATATTTCTGTAAATAATTTCACAAACTACAAGTTGCAATAACAATTTTAAATTAAGTTTGGTTTAATTCATTATTAAATGAAAAAGTTGCAAAAATTATAAACATGAACTTAACTCTCCTTCATCAATTTAGGTTTTCTTCTGACATCTCCATTATATTTTAGCTTCAGATATAATTATTCTGTTTTGCTTAGATGTGTGAGAAGTCTATGAGTTGTTTGCTAGGGAGCCTCTAGAGGACCCTAGAACAACATAGGCTATTGCCATTACTCATGGTTGCCCACCAAAACTTGATGGTCAGATCGTATTGCTGAAGATACCACAAACTTTTCTTGCAGAACATAAGGAAATCAACCTGGAACTGACCTGAAAATTTTCTCTCTGCTGACTAGCTGTCATAGTGTAGGATGGTGCTAATCAATCCATTGGGGGAAAAAAACCCATCAATTGTAGTGCCCAGTGGTAAACTCTGCATGCTACAATACCAACATGTCAGGCAAGTTGTGCCCACTGACACAAAGGTGGCACAACCAACCGCATTTGTATTGGATGTAAGGTCTTCTCCACAGGCAGGAATTCATGCCTGGCACTGTAAACCTGGTCAAAAACCCATGGTTAGGAACATCATAGGCACCAAGGAACCTACTGCTGTCATTTTATTAAATGTAAATGCCTTCACAGTGCTTTCTAAATACATATGTTTATCTTGTAGATTAATGCTATTCAACCTTATCCAGAGAAGCATCTATCTCTCCACAGTGGGCAGCAGTTAATGTGAAGACTCATGGCTGACCAATGATGAACATTAGTGACCATTAAGTATTCAGCCCTAAATGGGACATCTCCACCCAAATGGGGCGTCTCCACCCAAAGCTCACGGAATGTTGTAGAAGAGAGGTAAAACGGATGTGAGAATGGAGGGTGGTGAGGAGAGCTGTGGAGTACCGTCTTCAGGACATGACATGGAGACTGCACTCATGAACTCACTGCAGATATGGTCACCTGGACAAGACCAAGCAAACAATATCAGTCAGCATTCCAAATGACGGTGCTAACTAGATTCAGTGGATTTAAAAAGGAAAGGAAGGAAGGAAGGAAGGAAGGAAGGAAGGAAGGAAGGAAGGAAAAGAGAAAGAAAGAGATATGAAGGGGAGAAGAGGAACAGGGGTGACTGAAGGGAGTTAAGGTTAAATCTGATAGAGTTATATTGTTTATGTATATATTGTATGTGTATTTTACATATATACATATATGTGTATATATTATATGAAAGAGCAAGAGATTAAAAGATGATACATCAAAAATAAATTTAAAATTAAAAAAAAAAGAAACAGGTGAGAACATCCCTTGATCAAGCATCCAGTTTCACCACTGGAAATTTTTAATCAATTTTGATGCTCTTCTTAGCCTATAACGCATGTAAGACTGTTACAGTTTTTATGTTCGTTTGCATTCTTTATCATGTGAATGAAGTTAGATGAACAAGTTAATTGACCATCTGCATTTCTTATCTATTTTTCCTCCGTCGGAAGTGGAATATAAAAATACTATTTCTATCTTAGAGTTAAAAATCATTTTTTTTTGGCTCGGCATGGTGACACATGCCTTTGATCCGGGTACTAGAGGCAGAGCCAGGCAGACCTCTGTGAGTTGGAGGCTAGCCTGGGCTACATAGAGAGTTCAAGCCAGCCAGGATTATAGGGTGAGACCCTGTCTTTATGATAATAGTAGTAATAAACAATAGTGGAAGAAGTAAAAATAATCTGAATAAATTTAAGGTTAACCCTGAGCAACTACAATCCCAACACTAGTAGAAGCTGAGAGTCTGAGAAGTTCGTCTTGATCTACAAGCAAGTTTGAGACCAGTCTGCAGTGACTGAGACCCTGCCTCCAAAAAGCAATCTTTCTAGCCAAACATGCTGGGAAACACCTTTAATCCCCAGCACTTGGGAGGCAGAGGCAGGCAGAGCTCTGTGAGTTCAAGGCTAGCCTAGTCTACAGAGTGAGTTCCAAGACAGCAGGGCTACCCAGACAAACCCTGTCTCCGAGAAAAACCACACACATCTCTTTAAAACTATACATCCTATATGTCCAACCCAGGCTGTAATTTTAATGCTCTCCACCTCATATAGTTAATAGTTTATCATTCAGTCACTTTCATGTTTGCCTTCTTGCTCTACTTCAAAGATAGGAACTTTCTCTCATTCGATACAGTGTTCCCTACGCTCCAAGAAAGTGTAAGACAGTGCCTTGCATAGACATTCTCAACGTCTATTTGTTAAACAAATGGGCGACTTCTGTTTCTTCCCAATGTCTTACATAGAATCACACTCTCCCACCCAGGTTAGAAACTGTCTCTAAGGAGTAGGCTAGACACAGCTAACAGTGTGGAATCATATTATCCACCAAGATCAGCAATCACTAATAAAGCAATCACATATCATTAGCTCAATAGTGGCAGACCAATGATTAATTATCATTTGAAAAAAAAACAACTCTAGAAGATCAATTAAAAATAACAACAAAATTCTCAAAATGTATTCTGCGCCTGTAATTCTGACAACCCCTGCCCACAGTTTAAAAGCTCATCTTAACCCATGGCTATGTGATATTTCATACATCTTACAGTATTGACAAGTTTATTTATAAAGGGTTATCTATCTTGCTAATGGCCTAATTGTTTACTTCTCTCTTTTTAAAAGTCTTTATATCCTTTTATTAATGTTCTAAAATAAACTTTACAACTATTTGGAAACTCTTTTAATCATTTAAATTAGATGAAAGATTAAATATTTTATAATTTAGATTACAAACCAAGGTCCTTTCACCCAAGATACCTATCCTGGTTTACCACAATTCCAAACAAAACAATCTTGTTTAAAAATATTTGGGGTAAAACTGTACTTGCTTTAACAAAAAGTTGAGTCAGGATTCAGAAGTCTGCTGGGTGCAGACTAGTTTTCCTATTTTATTTTTAAGTGCACTTAATTTTATGGTGCAACTAGAGATTTTCTTTGTGTAATGTATGATAAAGACAATAAAGTATCTTTTTTCTTATTTTTCCAAAAAGAAAAAGAAAATGTCAGTTAAGCTGCCAAGCTGGCTATGATTCCAAACACCTGTATCCCAGCCCATTGGAGGTAGAGGCAGGGAGCTGATGAGTTCAAGTTGATAGGGGGCTACATAGTGAGTTCGAGGCCAGCTAAAGCTACATGAGACCTTGTCTCAAAACAATAATGAATGTCTTCTAGAGAAAGGTGTGTGTTACTAGCCTCCCAGGTGAGTTCCATGGACAGTGCAGTTCAGCATCTTCAAAACGACCAATAAAACCAAGTAAGGGCTTAACTACCACAAACCAAGTTACCTATCAAGTTAACCAACCTTCCTAATGAGCCTCTCTGTACCCATACAGAGCTTGTCTTCCATTCAAACCCCCCGGATTTTTCCTTGTTTTACTGCTTCCTTAACCTGATCAGATAACAGGTTTTGTTTTCCTAATGGAACCACCATCTCATGGTTTGCACAAGACCGACCTGCAGTGCATCCAGATTTTCATAACCCGTCAAACAGTTTTTCAGTAAGTGTTATGGCAGGATATTCTAGAACTGCCAAGAAAAGTAAATTCACAGAGCCGCCTGCAATTCAGTAACTATTGCACATTAGCATAAATAGCCCTGTTTTAGAAGGAATGGCTTTTGCAAGTCATACAGGAAAGATAATGCGGCTGTACATTTCTATCATTGAAAACTCTCCCTCTGGACAGCTTCGCCACGAATATTAAACACAGCGCAATCATTCAGCACACTAATCTGCTTGGGTGAAACTCTTTAATGAAGCATTTGGTTACGATCACAAGACTAACTAGGAAAACCAGCTAACAAGTACCTATTTTTACGGATTTTTTTTTTCATCTTGAAAGGAAAAAAAATGCATATCAAATAAAACCTCTCAACACTTGTCAACTCTCCTGTGAACATACCATATAAATGGACGGGCACCGGCTGCCAGGGAAAACGAAAGGCCAAATTACACTCGTATACCCATGCTGTCAAGTTCAGAGAGAAATCTGTCCTAGACCCAAGCCATCCACACGGCGCACAATGAGCCTGTTAACAAGAACTAAGAATGGATAAAATTCTTCAGATTTCTCTGCATAGATCTTACTTTCTTAGTCACCACCATAATTTAAAATGCCTCTGGCTAGTTGCTCGAGGCACAAAACAAAGGTACTTTCAAATAGCAAATGTGCTTAAATTTGTATACGTTCCAACCAAAACTCCAAAAAACTGTAGAGAACACTGGCTGTGGACTTACCTAGGTACAAACTTACGCATGGTGCTGTGGGCTGCCAGTGTGATGCTCAAAGGTGTGATCGAACTCCGGAGCAAATTAAAAAAAAAAAAAAAAACAAAAAAAACGGGAAAATATATAATATATTACAGCAAGTTTTGAACATGAGACTGTGTGTAAGTACTCAAGGAGGATTCTTTCAGCACAGTAGCTCCGAACACCTTTCTTCAGGTCCCGGCCCTGCCCCTCAAAAAGGTGGAGGAACCTTGAAGGGTATTGATTAACAACTTGCTTAAAGAGAGAACAGAATGTGCGGACCAGGGGCAGCAAAAAAGCTGGGTGGGCAAAGCAAAAAGGTGCCAAAGGAACAGGGCTTAAGAGGGAAAATAAGAGAAGCAGGTGGGGGTGGGGGCGGGGAGCAACGCCCTTAATCCCAGCATGTGGGAGGTAGAGACTGATGATCCATCAGTGAGTTTGTGAGTTTCAGGCCAGTCCACTTAGGAAGCTCCAGGCCAGCCAAAGCTACAGGGTGAGATCTTGTTTCAGGGAGGAGGGGGGAGGAGGAGGGGGAGAGGAGGAGGAGGGAGGAGGAGGAGGAGGAGGAGGAGGAGGAGGAGGAGGAGGAGGAGGAAGAGGAGATACTTGTCTTGCCCTTGCCTGCTACCACCTGGCTCCTATTTCTCATCCAGAAGCTGCAGTTGCATTTCGAGCGTGTTGTTTCTCACTTTCTTTCTCCCAGCCATGTGCGTTCCTTCAGCCTCCTGGAGACTTCTCACCCTTCTTCCCTATTGTAGTCAATAGGGGATGAGCTATCCATGTTAGAAACCTGGAAGAATCTGGATGAGCCCCTTTCAATCTGATGGAAGCTGTCTTTTGAGCAACTTTGAGATGTTTCCAGTCCTTGGGGACAATGCTAGGGATGGAACACAGGCCTTGAGTATGCTAGGTGGGTACTCTACCACGGCCTATGTGTCCTGCCACCTAACTCAGGCCAGTCCAGTATTCCAATATTGAGAATGTCTTAAAATTCTCTCTCTCTCTCTCTCTCTCTCTCTCTCTCTCTCTCTCTCTCTCT
>JANHMN010000008.1:44029447-44105474 GCA_030674055.1 Rhabdomys pumilio
TCTCTCTCTCTCTCTCTCTCTCTCTCTCTCTCTCTCTCTCTCTCTCTTTCTCTCTCCCTCCACATGTAGCCTTTCTGACTCATTCTTTAAATAGCAACATCCATTCACCCCACTGAGTATAACAGGCCAAGGTTAGTAACTAACTTTCAGAAATATATTCAGATAGTATCTAACTTTCTTCCTATGTATTTTGTGTTCTAAGGTGGGGTGCATGGGGGAAGACTGCAGCGTTAGGGATGGCACCCCATCCTCTTCCTGCTAGCCAAATGTTTTAGCCAAATGTTGGAGCTTCGGCTTTAGCCATTCTTAATCAGCAGCCAGTGCATTTGCTTCCTCTGTTTCTCCCTGAGGCTCTTTGGTTGCTCTACTTTGGGGATGCTGTGTGTGTTGGAAAGCAGGTGCTGGATCTCAACTTGGGAGTGCCGTATTTATAGTCTTCTTTCTCCCTGCCAAGAACACCTTTCTCTACATTCCCATTCAATGTTTACCTCCTTATCTTTTTCTTTGTTTTGATTTGATTTGTTGTACCTCAGTGATAAAACTGTTCTTGGTAGAATTTTCTTGCTTTCTATGCTAGGGAGTGGCATGTAATGCATGCCAGTGTCACAGGGCTTAGGCTAAAAGTGGCTCCTCCTTCCAACGACTGCAAGCTCCTTTGTAGACAATGGCTAAATATAAGGTGTCAGGGATACAATCTGGCTGAGACATTTCATGCAACTTGTGGAAAGCAAGTGAATCGACGGGTTCTAATCATTTGGCTGGGCATGGTAGCACATGTCTTTAGTCCTAGAACATAGATGCCGAAGAAGGCAGATCTCTGTAAGTTCAAGGTTAGCCTGGCCTACATAGTGAATGTCAGGCCAGCCAGGGCTACATAGAGATACTCTGGAAAAAAAAGAAAAAGAAAAAAAAAAAAAAGAAAAATCATCTGAAGGCTAGGGATGTAGTTCAGTTGGTAGAATTCTCATGGATTTAATCCTCAGCACGACATACAGCTGTAGTGGTCCGTATTGTGATCTCAGCACTTGGGAGGTAGAGACAGGTGGGTCAGAAGGTCAAGCTCATCCTTGGTTACAAAGCAAGTCTGAAGCCAGTCTGGACAAACATGAAATCCTGTTTCAAAGCCAGCAAATATCAACGAAACAAAGCCACACAGCTATATGCATGTATAAAATATCACTTTGAAATTCATTATTCTGTATAATTAATATATGCCAATAAAAAATCCACTGTTAAAAAGAATCATCTGGCCAGGCAGTGGTGGCGCACGCCTTTAATCCCAGCACTTGGGAGGCAGAGGCAGGTGGATTTCTGAGTTCGAGGCCAGCCTGGTCTACAGAATGAGTTCCAGAACAGCCAGGACTACACAGAAAAACCCTGTCTCAAAAAACCAAACCAAACCAAACCAAACCAAAACAAAACAAAACAAAACAAAACAAAAAAGAATCATCTGAGTCATTTGTAAAATAATGAAATTCTGTCTCTGAAAGAGACATAAGAAGCTCACATAAAGGTAGGAGAGCCTGAATAAAATGTGTGTGTGACCCTCCTACACACTCCCCTGCAGGGCCTTGTGCATGGTAAATGAGTATATATATATATATATCCTTCCAAAAGCTTGGAAAATATATATATTGAAGGGTAATTATCAAAGGGAAAGTACATTTTATATTAATGATGTTTATATGTATATTTGCCAGACAAAATTCAGGTGTACATCTCCTAACAAAACAGAGGACAAAGTTTTCAGGTTAGGGTTGAGGATTTAACAGCTTTTGAGGAATGGCCCCCATGTCTCCAGCTGGTCTGCTTTCTAATCTGCTTGCCTTCTGTGTTTAGGGAATTGTCAGAAGAGGTTCTGATGGGCCCAGGGAGGTGTGAGATCTGTTTCTACAGTAGACAAATAATACATATCACTACTCAAAAGATCATCAGAGTTTTCCCCATCTGCTCTTCCTGGCCTTAGAAAACCAAAGGAAGCAAGGTGGACCAGCCTCACGTGTACCCTGAATTGATGCAGGGAGAAGCAAAGGGAGCTCAGGGTCTCACTTACAGATTAGAAGACAGAACTGTACAGTTCATCCAGGAGATGGGAGCGAAGCTACTGGTAAGAAGCATAGTTACAGTAAATAAGATTATGTAATATAATCTTTTTTTAAGCTGTGTAAAGGGGCTCTATCTCATCTCTCAAAAAAAAAAAAACCTTTAGCAGTTTAAAAGAATAAATTCAGCACAGAGGCATTTATTCATTGTGCAGTGTCTTACTGAATTGGAGTGGCTTAGCAGGTACTTTTCTCTGTCAGGGTCTCTCTGGGGCTGCTGTCCTCAGAGGGCTGGAATGAGGGGTTGGGGTACAGCTCAGTTAGTAGAGTATTTCCCTAGGATACACAAAGGCCTGGATTGAGTCTCCTGGCAAAGCCTACAGTCCCAGTATTTAGGAGATAGAGTCAGGAGGATCAGAAGTTCAAGGTCACCCTAAGATACTATAGTCAGTTTGAGACCTGTCTGAGATACAAGAAATACATCTAACAAGAAATACATCAAGGGCTAGAGAGATGGCTCAGCAGTTGAGAACACCGGCTGGTCTTCCAGAGGACCAGGGTTCAGTTCCCAGCACCCACATAGCAGCTCGCAGCTCTCTGTGGTTCCAGTTCCAGGGGATCTGACACCTTCACACAGACACACATGCAGGCAAAGCACCAATGCACATAAAATAAAATAAAATAAAATAAAATTAAATTAAATTAAATAAAATTAAATAAAATAAATAGATAAAAGGAGGGTGATCTGGGGATAAAGGATGCTTTTTTGAGATGATACACTTAAGTAAGTAGCCCCTAAGTTCTGACTACCACAGAAGATTTCATCTCTTCCAGGGTCCTCACAGGCAAGAGAGAGCAAGACTCAAGCCACAGTATCTCTTCCAGCCTAGAGTTGAAGGTCACATGCATCATTGCACGCAGGGTACCTGGAGCTCACTGATTGGCATGAGTGACTGACCACTGGGCTCCAGGAATCCATCTGTCTCTTCCCTCTCCTCTTGAGCTGGAATTTCAGGCCTGTGCTACCACACTGAATATATATGGCTACTGAGGAGCCAATTCAGATCCTCACGCTTAGAGCAAGGGAATGAGTGACTTGAGCCCTTCCTCCAAACCAACTCTCTCATGATTTCTATAGTAGCCTATTGCTTAGGTGGGCCAGCCTTATATAACATGAGAGGGAACCACACAGGATTTAGATAACTTCAGGTACAGTCATTGCAGGCCCTTTTGCAGACTGGTTACCTCCAAGATAGAGACGTTTCCATGCATAGGTGGCTGAGGAGGAAACTGTGCATTGGCTGGGTCATTGATCAGTGGTCTCTAAGCACTAGAAATTACAACTTCCCTCAGCTATGATGGGAAATACTTGTCTTTCTGGCCCCGTCTGGAATATTTTGATCAAATCAAAGATGATGTCCAGGTTTGGCAACTGCTAGATTAGATTTATAAGGTCAAGTCCAACCCTTAACACAGATTTCCAACCTTATGTCTCCCAACCTTAGGATAGGGGTTGTTGAAAGTATGGATTTCTGGGAATCAATTCAAGCTTAGAAGATCAGACCAAAGTAAAAATTTTTGGTTAATTTTTAAGCTTTTTTTGACTATATACACTTAACATGATGGAGGTTTTACAAGGTCTAAAATATTGTGTTATCAACAATCTCTCTCCAGCTTCATCTTTCTGAAACTTCAGTTTCTTCAATTTACTTTCTGGGGTAACCAGCATTACTGTTATTCATATATTCATCCAGAATATCTATCTCCTATCTCATGGATAAGCTGTATGGCTACATCCTCTAATCCGTAAGTAAGTGGAAACAGGTCTTGCTCTTTCTGACAACTCCCTAAACACAGAAGGTGGGCAGACTAGGAAGCAGCTGGAGACAAGGGGTTCACTCCTCAAATGCTGTTGAATTCTCAATCATAACCTGGAAACTTTGTCCTCTGTTTTGATAGGAGATGTACACCTGAATTTTGTCTGGCAAGTTATACATATACAGTATCACCAAGATCATACAACATACTTACTCTCCACCAACAACTTCTCTCCAGATCCTTGGAAAGATACTAGCCTACTTCCTTGAGGTTACCTGCAAAGCCAGAATGGAACGAGTCTCATTTGATACCATTAAGGAGCAATTGGCCAAGTCTAAAAGCAAACACATGTACTCCTCTCATGCTTCTCCCATTTTACTCATGTCTAGTACTTATGGCCATTTAGCTTTGGTTTGAATGAACACCTGATTATCTCAAAAGCTAGAATCTAAGACCCTCTGGTGTTGTTCTGCCTGTAGATAAAAGCCAACGTCCATTTGGGAAACATCAGACGGAATTAGGAAAGTGTGGGATGGGTGTTGCTTAATGTTGCCCAGCAATATGGTTAGAGCACAGAAATCACAGAGAGGATGAAATTTACACCCACAAGGAAATCATATGTATACACAAACACATGCACACACACACACACACACACACACACACACACACACACACACCGATTTCTCTGAAATAATGACCTAAACTGTGAGAACAGAGTTACTGTGACAGGGGGAACATATTTCAAGGTCTGTGTGAGCCTGTGACTCAAAGGAAAAGGTCCCCATGCCTCTAAGTCAACAACAGCATCCCACACATAAATTCTCATCAACAGAGGCAAAGTTACTTTCTAAAAGAATGAATATAACAACATTTAAAATTCTAGGAAGAAGTATTTAATATACAAAGCATTTTAAACCTATTAATCCTATTTCAAATATTTCTCTGCTTCCCTCCTTCCTTCCTTCTTTCCTTCCTTTCTTCTTCCCTCCTTCCCTCTCTCTGTCCCTTCCTTCCTTCATTTTCTTCCTGTATAGATGATTGGACTCAGGGCTTCACACACTCTACCACTGAGCTGGACCCCAACCATAAAATTTCATAAGACCTCAGTGTAACAACATACAACACGATCATCAAGGTCAGACCCTTGAGAATGAGAGGGATAGCTCAGCCAGGAATAGGCTTGCATAAGCCCATTGCATCATAAGCATGAATCTCTGAGTTTAACCCTAACGTTCACATAAAAAAGCTGTTCGTGGTGACAGACACTTGCAATTCCAGCAATGGGGAATCTGAGTCAGATCTCTGGAACCAGCCAGTCTACCCACTTGGTGAAGCCAAGGTTCCAGTGAGAGACTCTGTCTCATAGAAACAAGCTATCTGGTGACACCTGAGGTTAACCTCTGACTGCTATACACACAAGCACATAGGCACTTGCACACTGACCCCAGACACCCGACATCTCCCATGCATAAAGGCAGGCATTTGATTTCAGATTCTTATTCTATCATTTGCCTTTAACTATGAGTTTTCAGCCATAACAGGACTGGAGTGGGTAACAGAAGGATTTGTCACTTCTAATTCCTTCCCTGGCTAAAAGGAAAGGTGACAGGTCTACCCTTAACCAGCCTGGCAGACAGGAATACATTCTAGAGTTACTTGTGTCCCTCAATTGTCTATCAGACTATTGAAATAATGGACCAGAGAAACAGAAGTTTCCCCCAGGAACTGCATGCTTAGAGAGAAAACTGAAGTTCAGCAGTAGCCAGAAGAAGAACCCGTCCTCAGAGAGACTGACACACTTCTAACAACTTGACAGGCCACCTTGGAGGATGAGACTGAAGTACTAACAGTGACGTGTCAATGGCAGCTGAGACCTCACCTCTACTTGGACTGCTAAGATGTGCTTGTCCATGGCTGTTTCTTTCATCTCTCTTCAGGACCAAAAGATGAACTCAGGGTAGGGGTGTTTCCCTTTGTCTGTCTTCCCAGTGTGGCCACATTGAATTGTCCTGCCTTTTATTATCAATTCGACTGTTTTAAATGTTTTCCTGAGGATGAGTGACTGAACCTGGCTTCTTGGGGTACAGCCTGTGACTCGAAGTTCAGTCACAACCCATGTTCCTCTTCTGGCCCATTCTGAGTTCACTCACTGAAGGATAACTTCCACTGCCCAAGTATAGCCCCAGCTCTAGGCTCCTCTACCTACACTATTCATCCTTATACCCCGCATCCTCTGGGGTTTACATGCCTAGGACTCTTGTAGAAAGGGCCACCCTTCCCTATCCTACAGTAGATGCTGGAAAGGTTTTGAACCCTGAGCAGAGCTGTGGTTCCCCGACTGCTTTCCCAGGCTTGTCAGGGAGAACTGGCCAGTAGGAAAAGGTAGTGAACACTGGCTTGCTCTTCTGCTTGAGCTGAGGATTCTGGTTCCTTTCTGGAGATTCAAGTTGGAAAAAGAATCGGGAGAATTAAGCTGCCAGCCTTGAGAGAGGGCATTCGAAGAACGGAGCACCAGAGAAGCTGCATGCATGCCTGACTAGGGGGAGGTAGCTACATGAATGCCTGACTAGGGGAAACATACATGCTAAGGAGAAGAATGTATATGCATGCCCAATTAGGGAAAGATAGCTGTATCCATACCTTGCTAAATAACAGAGGAATAGGCAGTAAATCAGCAGGAGAGCATATGCCAAACACACACAGTGCCCTGGGTTCAATCTCCCCCAAAGAACAGCAAGGGTAAGCCAATAGTTTATGTTCTAAACTCCAAATGTGCAGTCAAGAAATAAGTTCTCAGAATTATTTTATTTTTTCATAATGAAGCTTTACTTAGATGAATTTTGTAAAGGGCTCACCCTGTCTCCTGCACACCACCTCAAAATGTTTTGGTCAGAAGTAAATGACAAGTTTCTTAATTGTAGTTTAAAAGATTTCATTTGTCAGAAATGGCTGGGCACACTTTTAATCCCAGCACGTGGGAGGCAGAGGCAGATGGCTCTGAGTTTGATGGCAGCCTGGTCTACATAGCCAATTCTAGTCCAGCCAGAACTACATAGTAATATCTTGTCTAAACAAACAAACAAAAAATAAAAATCAAATAAATAAAAATATTTTAAAAATATTTTTATTTCTGGAGACAAGAAAAAAAATGCTTTTTTGACTTTTAAGAATCCTTGAAATAACAGGTTAGAAATAGAAGGAAAGATCTATTTATATTAAAAATAATGATCTGTGTTCTTAGAAACAAACTGAAGAAGTGAGATATATGGAGAAAAATGTCACATGTTCCTGAAGGTCATAAAGACTTGAGCAAATGGAGAATTTTTGTGGCTTTAGATGAAACAAATCAACTGTGAAGAGGTCAGTTCTTCCCAAACTAATCTCGAAGTACAAAATCTCTTGGTTTAATAATTAAGCTTTAAGAAACTAGATAAGGTCAAACTAGTCGAGGTGATACAAGCTGCAATCCCAGCACACAGGAGGCAAGACGGGTGGACCAGGAGTTTACCATCATCAATGCACACAGCAAGTAGTCCACAGCCTGGGCCTTAAGAGACCCCGTGTCAAACAGACACAAACTGCATGTGTTATAACATTAACAAGAGAAAACAAGTAAGGCTAGACAAAGAAATCTCAAGAAAGAATTGAATGCCCAGCAAAAGGAAGGAGTACCAAATACAATATATTTCTTCTGAATATACGATTACATTTTGCAGAATTATTGTGTGTGTCTGTGTGTGGGTATGGACACCTCTGTGCAGATGCAGTCCCAGAAGAGGGCATCAGATTTCCTGGAGCTGAAGTTATAGGTAGTTATGTGCTGGGAACCAAACTCTGGACCTCTGAATGAGCAACAAGTTCTCCTAAGTGCTGAGCCATCTCTCCAGCCCTCCAAATGTATGTTTTCTACTTTGACTTTCCCGGGTGAGACCTGGTACCAGGTATGCAGCATTCCAAGATGGCCTCCATGTTTGCTGAACTCTTATTCGAACAGAGCTAAATTCAGTTGCTCACACATAATGAATGGCTGCTTTATGTGAGTACAGAGAGCAATAGAGAACCTACAAGCTAGACTGTCTGTTCCTCCACACTGGGTGTTTGCCAACCCCTGGCTTAAACCATGTTGTGACAGGTCTCCTGGGGGTCCCAAATGTCCTCTTCATTATGGACAGGACCTGTGAATATAATTGGGCCATTGTTCCCTTGAGCAGGTTACATCATAGAAAATCTTCAGAAAGAGCCATTTACCTGCTGGCCTTGAAGAAGTGAGGTGTCTTATTAGGCTAGGAGAAGACACAGAATCTAAGGACTCTCAGGAGCTACAAACTGTCCCAAGATGACAGCTAGCCAGAAACAGAACAAACAAACAAACATCCCAGAGACTTCTGTCCTCTGGCTACAGGAACCTGAATTCTGCCAACAGCCACATGAGTCTGGAAGGGGATTCTGAGCCCTATAAGGGCGTAAACTTTGGCACCTCAATTATAGTCTTGTGTGCTCCCAAGTAGAAGACCCCAAGACTTGACTTACCTGGACTGCTGACCCACTGAATCTGTGGTATGATTTGCATAGTAATTTGCTGCATAGAAATGGGAAATAAATGTGGATCATATATTATATTTCTTGATTATTTTTAATATTAGGTTGCCATTCTGAATGCTCAGGCACATTCACCTCATCCTTCCCATTTTAGGAAGTAAAATAAGTCTGTTAGGAGGCTGTTAAGGAAAATGTCCTTGCTCCTAAAAAAGAAATACAAGAGACTCTTGTGTCCTTTGGTCCCTGTTTGCAAAGGTGTGATGTGTGGAGGGAGGGCTATGGACCTCTCATCCCAGAGGGCTCAAAACCAAAGCCACAGAGAACACAGGGCAGAGCAGAGGGAAAGAATTCACATCCTAAATGAAGCCTTGGTGCTGCAGGATTGGCCAGGCCCTGGAACTTTCTGTTACTTGTAAACAAGAAAAAAAAAATTGCTTGTTCAAACTGGAGGTCAGGAAACTTCCAATCTAACTCAATGTGCATTTTGTGAATGCAATTTTATTAGAATACTTGTCCATGCACTGTCTACGGCTATTTTCATGTTACAGAACAGGGTCAAATGATGAAAATGAGATGCTACATGGTGTCTGAACCTACCATCTTTCCTAGTTCTTTCTCTATCTGATATGGGCGACACTCTGCATTTATGCATTCATGAAACTCCACATTTATACATATATGAAACCCTGCATTTATATATACTGAGCCCTAAGTTTGCAACATCTATATATGCATGCTTTTGCATCATTAAAGCGCTACATTTTATCAGATACTTTTTAAATGCGAGTGTTCTCTTCCTCTTTTATTAATGTATTACTTTTATGTATATGGGTGTTTTGCCTGCATGTGTCTCTATACACCACATGTGTGTCTGGCCAAGAGATGTCAGAAGAAGACATCAGGTCTGCTGGGGATTGGAGTCATAGGTGGTTGTAAGCTGCCATGTGTGGGCTAAGCATCAAACCCTGGTCTTTTGGAAGAGTGGTCTTAACCACTGAGCCATCTCCTCAGCCCTACATGCCATCAGCTTTACGCAGATTCTTCTATGTTTCATGTACTCTCATGGCTTCTTTATATTACTACTGCTTAAGGACTCATCAGAAAGTCCTAGTTTAAAGGCATTTTTAGATTCCTCTTACCAGCAACTGAGAAACATAGATTTTTGCTCTCTTTCAATCTGTTGAACAGTGCAGAAGTGTTAATCTATATCAATAGGATGATATTCTCAGCTCACTTGGGACATCACAACAAAGTAGCGGGAGACCTAGGAACAGAAGTTTTTTTTTTTCCTCACAGTGTAGGAGGCTAGGGAGTTGGAAAACAATGTGCTGAGAGATTCTGCCTCTGGGAAAGCTCATTTCCCTGGTTCAGAGACAATGGTTATTTTGCTGTGTCCTGTGGCACAGAAGTGTCAAAACTATGAGGGCACTGGTCCTCTGCATGGGGCTTCCACCTCGCTCATGACCCGGTCAGCTTTCAAAATTCCCCACGCCTATCACCATCATCATCACACTGAAGGCTGGGCTTTCAACAGATGA
The DNA here is from genome assembly GCA_030674055.1 of Rhabdomys pumilio. NCBI lineage: Eukaryota > Metazoa > Chordata > Mammalia > Rodentia > Muridae > Rhabdomys > Rhabdomys pumilio. Next base: position 44,039,388 of record JANHMN010000008.1, read on the forward strand.
ATCTTCAGGTGATGGGACATAAACATATGGCCCAGAGGAATGGTATGCATGTGCATATGCACATGTATGTGCACGCATGTCCATATGTATGCCAGAAGTCAACCTCAAGTATCACTCCTCAGGTGCCACCAACCTTAAAAAAAATTAATGTGTGTATATGTGTGTATGTGTGCACTCATGTGTGTGTGTGTGTGTGTGTGTGTGTGTGTGTATGTGTGTGTGTACATGTGTGGGTGTGTATGGTTGGGTGTGACTATGGGTGTGGTAAATGTATGTGTGGGAATCAGAAGATAATTTTACCTTCCACCACAGGGTTTCTGGAGACTGAGCCATCTGGACAACCCTCACCTTGCTTTTGTTTTCTGAGAGAGGTTGGGGAGTGCCTCTCATTGGCTGGAGGCTCTATCACGTTAGTTATTACGTTAGTCTGGCTAATCAGTGAGGCCCAGGGGCTCACTTATCCCTACTCACCTAGCACTAGGATTATAAGCACAGGCTACCACACGTGGCTTTTTCCATGGATTCTAGGGAATCAAATTTACAACCCTCTGTAATTCCAGTTCTAGAGGACCAGATACCCTCTTCTGGCCTCTGCAGGCACCAGGTCATGCAATATGGTACGCATACATGCATCCAGGGAAAACAGCCACGCACATAAAATAAAAATAAAAACCAGAAAGAGATATAAGAAGACAGTCTACTAAGTAGTTCCCAGCAAAGAAACATTTGCATAAAAGAAGTAAGTCTATTACCACCCAAGCCTTTTAGAGTTTGGCATGTCTAACAGTTCCAGCCTGTGCCCTCGATACAATGGGTCCCTGTATCAGGCTTTTCTTCCCTCCTTTTTTTGATTATTTGCCTCTCAAGTAGCCCAAGCTGGCCACCAACTTGTTATGTATATAGCCCAGGGTGACTCTGAAGTTCTGATCCTCCTGTCTTTACTTGAGAGCACCACCACACTTGACTTTATGCTGATAATCCCATGCCGAGCCTCAAACACGCTAGGCATACACTCCACCCAGTGAGCCACATCCCCAGCCCTGTTTTCTGCTTTCATTCGAGAGTTTAGTGTCTCCCTCAGCTATGTACAGTGATAGCAAAGCCTGACTGTGGAGCCCACCTTCTGGGGTGTAGACCTTGTCACAGAGGAAGGCACCGAACAGGACAGAACAGGATTCTTCCCTCTGCACTCTCAGCACTGAGTGACACATAAAACTGGGCAGATTAGGTAAAGCTTTGGAGGAGTGGACACGTGATCTCACGGTGCAGGACACTGCAGTCTCCTATTAGTAACAACAACAACAATAATAATAAGTATCCTAACTTTAATTTAAAAACTACTGACAGCAGATTTATAACCCTAGCACTCAGGAGGCTAAGAAAAGAGAACAAAAGTGTTCAAAAAGGAAAGAGAGGAGTGGGTAGGAGAGAAGGGGAGGAGTCATTGACTGGTACATTCTGAATACTTTCAGCAGTCTTCAAACCTTGTGTCATTTATCAGTAATCACTTAAGGGCTGGCCAAATGGACCAGCAGGTAACCGTACTTCTTATACTAGCCTAGCAACTCAAGTTTAATCTCTAGGACTACCCAAATAGTAGAAGTCCCAAAGGTTGCTGTCGGGTCTCCACCAGGGCACCAGGGTACGTGTACACATCCCCATGTACAATAATAACAAATACATTTAAAAGATAGTCATTTGATTTGCAAATTTCTTACATTCTGATTTTAATTCTGATAATTGAATTTCCCCCATAAAAACACAATTGAGGAAATGGGACATTTCTCCTTTCAGTGAATGGAACATGCTGAGAAGTGTCTACGGACAGACATTAGGCAATTGACGTGGTCCCCATTTCATAGCAGAGAAAACTGAGACAGTGAGCAGTTGGAGCTAAATGAAGGTCAACTGCTTACTGAGTCGAGGACAAATCCAGAAGCGGAATTCTGCAATCCTGGCCCTCCCCGGGCTGGGCGACTCCTGTTTGTACTGCTGTTAGAGAGTACTCTCAAGACTTCCAAGGAAAAGATTGAGACTTGTGCTCTATTTGTTAATGGTGACTGCACGGATTAACATTGTTCATAGATTTATAGTGGAAAGCTACCATCTTTTGTAGGTTCAGCCTACAGATGATGAGGTTAGTTTTTTTTTTTTTTTTTTTCAGTGATTAGAACACATCCTTGTCACTTCCTGAGACTATGGTCACATCAAACACCAAGGGAAGATGAGAACCATTGTCTTTCCTGCCCCTACTAGCTGAAACTGCCGACCACAGTCTCTTCCTAGAACTTGCTCCCCTCTTTCCTGCCTTCCAGTGAGGTGTAGCTACCACAGGGACTCACAGAAAGGGTTTATTTACTGGTTCCACAACTGGACTCTACACTCTAGGTCTCTGACCTCTCTCCACCCTGCCCATCTAATCCTTCAAAATCTCTTATCTTCAAGGTTCATCTTAAGAGGACCTCCCTAGGAAGCCACTCCTAGTACCCTACCCCCCCTTCTTCCTTTGGAGACTTATCTAGCACCATCTTCCTCTTCCTCTTGCTCAGTAGTCTCATGGCCTTTCCAGGGATGGTTTTACTCACCTTTGCAACATCTGACAGGGTAAACACACAGTGCCTTCTCTGAAGAGACACATTCCCAGGGTAAGTATGTATTTACTGAAAAGGATCAGCCTATATTTCAGAGTTCACAGCCCTTGAATAAAGTCTGTGGACTCTTCATGATCCTTGCAAAATATAGACCCTGTTCTTACCTCCAAGGTCACCTAGAGCATAGATTTCCAGTATTACAAAAAGGGAAGTAGAGCAAGTAGCATAGAGAGATAAAGAAAAAAAAAAAGATTGTATTGTAGCTCAAATAGATTAAAAGAAATAGCCATTATTTTTAATTATATGTGTTTGTCGGGATGCACAGGAGCACATGTGTGTGTGGTCTGTGTTTGGGTTTATGCAAATAAGTACAGTTTCCCAAGAGGCTAGAGGTGAGAGATCCCCCCTCCGCACCCCCCCCCCCAGCTTGTTCCAAATGGTTGTTAGCTACCAGACACACATGCTCGCAATTGTACTTGGTCTATCCACGTCCAGAGCAGTGTGTCCTCTTAACCACTGAGCCATCTCTCCAGCTCCAACCTGAATGAATTTTATCCTCTTTATTTTTTAATTTTTTTTTTTTTTTTGGCTCCTAAAAGAAATTTTTTTCTCTAAAATTACACAAAGTACTATCAGAATTAATTTTGTTTAAAATGTAAAAGTGGAGCTAAAAGTGGAACTGGAGAGATTGGTTCAGAGGTTGAGAGAGCATACTGTTCTTATAGAAGAATTATTTGATTCCCAGTTCACAACACCCTGTAGTTCTAGTTCCGGGGGATCTGGTAGACCAGGAGCAACGTAAGTGTATAAACACACATATATACACGCACAAATAAATAAAGATCTTAAAGCCACGGGGATACAATTCAGTAATAGAGTGCTTGTTTAGCACATGCAACGACTAAGGTTCAATCCCCAGCACCATGCTGATACACAGACAGACAGACAGATAGTCATAAAAGCTGAGAACACGAAGCAATATCACTTATCTATCGAGAACCCTAAACTTGCAAAAATCTATGCTTGCATCCTTTTGCGTCATTAAAGGTCCAAATTCCATGAGCTTTACGAAGCTTATTATCCCAAGCCTAATGAGTTCTCATGGCTGTTTAGGAAGTGGAATAGCAAACAGCTCTGAGATACTGAAAGCACTGTTTCCTAAAGGTGTTGCAGACTGTTTCACGCATCCGGTCAACGATTGCTCATGAAGCCGAATCTTGAACAAGTTAATATTTATCATGTCTGAGACTCAAGAAGGAAAGAGAAGAGCTCGGTCCCTTCAAAGGCTCCCCGACCTGCTTTACTGCACTCACCCACACAATACCATCCGCATCACCTTTCCCGGGCCAGGAATACTGCCGCGTAATAAGCATTAAATGTTTACTCATTTCCTGCATCACGCTATCGTGGCCTTCCTCTATTACCATATCTAACTGAGTTATAGTTCAAACAGCTGGTTTCCATATCAGCAGCAGTTTGGCTTAACATCCTTGCACAGAGGTGCCACGGGGAGCCTTTTCAGAAAACCTCCTGTTACTGCTGGGGTCTCTTTTCCAGAGGAGCTCCAGCTGGGAACAGTGTGGACTCTTGATTGCTGATAATTTGCCTGAGTGTATGATTTGTGGAACTTGTGCAGATAAAACTGTCTGAAACATGTCCCATCTGAAAAAGCCTCCGAGCCCCAGTGAGCAGGGCTTGCGTGTTGGAGAGCATGCCCCACTCTCATTAGCATGCTGAAGGCCTGTCTGCCTCCGTGCATGAGACTTACACACTGTAATAGATGGTTGTTGTGCCGTATAAAAGTCACATAGAGAGGAATATAAAAACCGAGGTCTCAGAGACAGCAGTAATTACAGTATGCTATCTTCTTACTCGTGACAGGGAGGCCACAGTGTTTCAAAGAAAAAGATCTATCAGGTAGGTGACCAACAAAGATGTAGACACAGAAAGTAGGAAGGTACAAAATTACCTTGTAAAAATACTCTTCAAAATCAGGTTTAATACGTAAACTTAACACTTAAAACCCCTAACACTTAACAATATGACTGAAGGCCATAAGGAATTCTATTAAAAAAAACAAAGCCTGTTCTTATAAAAGTGAAGTTGATTCATGGAAAAGTGTTTAAATATTATGTCACTAAAAAGGTGTTTACAGTAAAAAAAAAAAATACCCATAATTTTAAAAAATATGCACTACTATATTCTTAGCCTGCTGTTCTTTATCTGTCATCTGTCACCTGCTTGTTCAGTTTAGAAACGTGAGAAACAACGAGGGCAAGTTGACAGAGCTTTGGTTTTGAATCTTTAACCTGGTTGAATCTGGATTCAGCATCCATTACACCGACTCTTACAAAATTGCTGCTTCTTCAGGTACAAGCAACACCTAATGTTGGCAGTTGTCTAAGTGGCCACTGGCGGTTATCTCAGAGTTTCCTTTTTGTCATCCCTGTGGGTGACTCTGACCCCTTGCCACTGGCCAGGGGTGAATCAGACAGTTACAGGATAAAAATTCTGCTCTTAGGTAAGAAGGTAATAATAGGCAGCAATAGAAAACAGTTCCAAGAGAGGAACAGACAATACCAGGTAATGGATCTGTGGGTGATTTGTAGGCAGCAGAAAGATAGGTAATATCAGATGATAGGAACAACTGATGGAATTTGAATCTTTTTATTCCTTCTAATCTTTTGAAAGCAACAAGAGACACTTTCTCTTTCCCAAAATACACCCCACTACAGGCATACTTCGAATCTGCTCCGGGTTAGGAGTTTTGAAGGCTTCCCCCTAGTCTTTTTATGCACAGATCAGAAGAATAACAGGAGCTATGTAATGACTGCACACTTAACATGAGTCTTCGCATTTTTTCACTTCTTCAAACTAGTATTAGAATGTCTGGCTTACCTTTTAGAACAGAAAGAAAGCTAAAAATCTATGATATTTGATTAAATGGAGAAAACAAATTGGCTAGTCAAATTGAACATCCTAAGGCAGATTAAACAAATGTGGCTTTGGTGTCAACATCTGGAAATCTCTATTGGTGTGGTTTGTGACAAGTTGTGCTTCTGGTGATTAAATCTGAATTTTAAAATTCTACGTTGAGACACAGTGGTAGATAGGATTTCAGGATTTAACGCACTTTTTAGTATTTTTTCTATCTTTATCTATAAAATAATATGAATTCTTTACTTCCTAGGGGCTTGCAGATTTCTATTGACACAAGACTTCTCTAAAGAGAGTTTTAGAATTTATTTTAAAAGTAGAAAGAACCACTCTTGGGTTATTCGGCCTGTATAGCAGTTGGCATCCCTCGTCTCTAGGTTTGTGGCAACAGATGAATGAGGTGGTGGGGATCCAGGTTGAACATTTTGCTTGTCCTGACAAAACTCATGTTACACTTTGGTCATCAGCATAATGATGTTGTCGGGTGGTAGAACCTTTATGAAGTAGTTATGCCCTGGTGGGGTCCATTCATACAAAGGAATGTATGTAGCTCCAATAAGAATGGGTTAGTTCTCATGAGAGCTGGCTGTAACTAAGCAACACACACACACACACACACACACACACACACACACACACACACACTGTCTTGCACTTTTATTCCATTTGTACACTCTTGTTTCACACAGAGACAGCACCTAGTCCTCACAAAAAAACCAAACAGATGCTGTTACCGTGCTCTTAGACTTTTGAAATCACAAGCCAAAGTAAACGTCTTATCTTTATGCATCATCCCAGCCTTGAGTATTTTGTTACAGGCATAACAAAAAAGACTATTTCAGTTAGAAATCTGTCTTTACAGATTTATACTTTCTTTTCCTAACATGTACTATTCAATAAAACCCCTTTGACAAGAAAATGCATTTTAAAGGTATACAAAAATTAGCAGGCACAGTAGCATACATCTCTAATCCTAGTATTCAGGAGGTAGACGCAGGCAAATTTTTGTAAGTTTCAGGCCAACCTGGTCTACATAGTGAATTCCAGGGTAACTAGAACTAAGTAGAAAGATCTTGTCTCAAAGAACAAAAACAAAGCCCCCCCCCAATATAAAAATTTATCTCCTGTGCATTGTATATATTCTATATTACAGAGACTAAAATGTTTAAACTGACAGAATTAGTGTCAATTTTGAAAGGGCATATGTTCACCAGGGACACTGCTGTACAACCTAATCAGCTGCACAAAAGTGATTTAGCTTTCTGTGGGTTGCACGTGTGTCAACAGTACAGCTAGGCAATACTGTCTTAATTCTTCTGAGTACAAGATTAGCTGGGGGAAAAGAACTGATTTTTAAGTGATAGCGAGATGTCTTTGCAGACAGTTGAATCTGGGTTGGCAAGGCAAAAAGTCAAACAGCAGATCAAAACAAGAGAAGAAAACTGACTAAAATAAATGTGATGATACGTTTGCCTAATTTAAACCTTCGAGTCTGTGTGAATGAATTATGGAGTTTTCTCTCAGAGCTTCTGGTAATTTCTCACCACTTGTTAGATAGACCAAATAATTTTAAACAAACAATCTGGATGGGGTTGAATTCGGGTCCTAATTTTAAAAACATTATTAGCAAGCAGATGATAACTTAAAAAAAAAAATCACAGGCAATGATTGTAGACACTGCTCAGTCAGGTTTCTTTGCTGGCATTGGTCATTCTTTGACTACTTCCTGTCTCTCCATCTGGCCCCACTTCCTGTTCTCTCTCAGCTTACCAAGTGAAGAGGATCACACTCACACGTCTGGTGTCGTGCCTCCCCTGAGGCAATGGACTGTAAGCCATAATAAACCCTTTCTCCCACAACTTGCTGAATGTTGGGGTATTCTATCACGGCCACAGGAAAAATAAATGACATAGAACACCTGAAGAGAGGAGGAAGCTGATGATGAAGACCCATTTCTGGGAACTTTAGATGAGCATCAGTCATGTAGACAACTAGAATGTTCCATCCAAGCACTTTACCCACCGACGTGCTATGACAATAATTTAAATACTTTCCTCCCATTCTGATAGCTCATTTTTCTTCCGATTAGCTAGTTTACAAAAGAACATAATTGCTAAGTACAAAAATAAAAATAAAAATAAAAATACCAAGGCCTACCCTGTGAGCTCTGAGAATAGGCATCCAGAGACCTAAGAAACAACTTACCATACAAATAAGTTGGAACAATGACTCCAGCTGGCAGAACTGAGCCCAAACAAGCAGTTGCCTAGGGCAGCAAATTACCAAGGGTAGCAGACTTCCCAGTACTTTCGGAGAGAGCAAAATACAGCCTGCGAGCATAGATATTAACCAGATAAACAACAGGGACCGGGAATATGTGAATCAGCAAATCCCTGGAGAGGTTAAGCACCTACTGGACTCAGTGGGCGAATGACAGGTGATTTAAATGTGATTATTCAAATTTTGACATGATGGCTCCCGTTGTAATCCCAGCACTTTGGGTGTCTGAAGCAGGAGGATTATGGTGAAGTTGAGGCCAGCATGGACAACACAGTGAGAAACTTTGGGTGTTGTTCCTCGGTTGCTATCTACACTGTTTTCTTCCTTGAGATTGGGTCTCCTGCTGGCCTAGGTCTCCCAATTAAGGCCAGGCTTGCTGACCAGAAGACTCAGGGATCTACCTCATCTGCCTACACAGCACTAAGATTCCAAGTGTATGCCACCTCAGCAGGCTTTTGTACTTGGATTCAGGGGATCCAATCTAGGTCCCCTATGCTTGCATGGCTTATAGTCTACTGGCTAAGCTAACTCCACCATCCAGAACATCGGATTTCCCTTTGCTATCTGTTTTGCCCCAAACTCATTCCCCTTTATCCTTGGACAGAGAATATATTTGTATAAACTACTCCAAATACTTTCAAATAGGTTGCTAGTAGACAAACACAGAAAACAAAGTCTAAAACAGATTAAATAATAGAGGGTAGATTGTAAGGGCTGTTTTGGCTAAGCGCAGACAACCTATCCTTAAATGGTTAACCCAAAGTGCAAAAGCTGTTCAAACTGCAGGGTTCTTGAACTCATGGTAAGAGAATCTTCGCAAGAGGTCTGAAAAGAGAGGGACTTGCTGGCCAGAACATGAATGCCAGGCTTCAAGAAACAGTTCCATGTCCTCTGTTAACCTCCATGAGAGTTCTCTGCGATGCCAACCCCACCCTATTCACTAAAAACTCCAACAGGGCTGCCACCATCTAGAAATGGACTTCATTAGTGTCGGCTGTTTATGCTGTTTTCTCTTGGCATTTTATAGGTCTTATTCCATCTGAGGCATCCCTATAAAAGAGATGTTTGGGATGAGTAAGACAGTCAGCAGTTAAAGGTGCTTGCTGCCAAGCCGGACAACCTGAATTTTATCCATAAGACTCACTAGGTGGAAGAAAAGAATAAACACCCTCAAGTTGTCCTCTAATCTCCACATGCCTACCATAGTATGCCACAAACTGCACCCCCCCCCACACACACATACATAGTAAATAAATTCTTTAAAAAATAAACAATAACTAAGAAATGAAAAATTAAAAGAGATGGTAAAATCCAGTGTTGGCCTGTTGTTTTAGGTTACTGGGTAAATCTAAGCCATTCTGTGGCAGGAGTTTTACATGTCACTACCGATATCCACACCACAGGTTGCAAGAAAGGGTAGGTTTCCCCTTTCCCCTTCACCAGCAGCCTAAAATGATTAGTAACAGTAACCTGGAGTCTCCGAGATTCAACACTGCATTTTAAGATCTCAGAGCAATTAAAATAAAACACCCGAGACAGGACTGGGGCCTCCTGTCTCTGGGCATGAATGCAGTGTTAGCACACCAGCTCGCTAAGGGATGTTCCTATCTCCCTAATTCGAAGACTAACTCAATATGAAGAAGCAAGCCGTACTTTAAAGAAAGTGTAGGGGAAGCCAGGATGAACACCTTACAGGTCTGTGCCCTGGGGTTTGACCTTGTCTATTGTGGTGTGGAGTTTCACTTGAAGAAACTCCAGCTGTCTGATAACTGTGAGGGAAGTCATGGTCTGGGGCAAGAATGGGGTGAACCTCACTAATTTCCATGGAGCATGGCGTTTGGCAGTACCATTACCCCCAGGTGGTTCTATGCAGGCACATATGCTCAACCTTTTAGTAAAGGCTAGAGTCTTATTTAAAAACAAAATATCCAAAATTTCTATTATGAGTTTCCCAAATCCCTGTGAAATAAAAATGCAGTGTTTTCCTCACCCGTCTTCCTATGCTGACATTTTCAAATACCAATTGCCTGTTTCATTACCCAGCTTCAGAAAGGAAACTGTTCCGTGTAGCACAAAGAACCCATCTGAATTCCAGAAAACCAGGTCCTAAGCCTGCTCAGCTTGCCTGTCAGACTCTGGGCCTGGCCCTTCTTGTATAGATTAGTCCTCAGAGAGTTCTTTCTATACAAGAAATCTAGAGGTACTCCCAAGACTTTAGGCCTCTTCTGACTCCAGAATTCTCTGGTTTGTCTCTAGCTTAGGACTTAGGGTCCTTTTATTTAATGGCCACAATGTGTCCTCTTGGACTTTTGTTGTTGTTGAGTGACCATTTTCTTAGTAGATGAGAGAAAAGGGAAAACAAATAAACAACAAGAAAAACCAATGACGACAACACAGCAGGTGCCCAGAGGAAGGAGATGGAGAAAAGAAAGAGAGGGACTCCGGCTTTTGAAGTTAGGGACAGTGACAAAAGTCTAGCCCGAGTGTCGGGAAAGAAGAGCCGTGAAGGGGAAACTTTGAACCAGAACTCAGAAAAGTTACTCAAGCTTTATCCCTCACTCTATGATTCTACCACTTTGTGGTTCAACTTTTTTTTTTTTCCCCAAGACCAAGTTTCTTTATGTAGCCTTGATTAGCCTGGAACTTGCTCTGTAGACTAGGCTGGCCTCAATCCCACAGAGATCCTCCTGCCTCTGCCTCCCAAATGCTAGGATGCATTTGGCATGCATCACCACTGCCTGGCTGTGATGAAACTTTTATGTCAAGACAAACAGCAGAAGCTGCGATTGTTGGGGGCATCGTAGCCTTGCTTGTGAGGGCTATGGATAGAACATTGTCTGTTCTCTTTTAGAAGCCAGGAAACTTTCCCCAGAACCCTCTGAGACTTTTTTTTTTTTAACCTCTCGTTATTCTTATCCAATCAGGCAGGTCCCACATCATTCCTGAATTGATCACTCTAGGGGAAAGAATTCTATACTGACATTTAACCTTGGGCATTTGCATTCATCATCAGCAGGGGTGAGGAAACTAGTAAGACAGGTTTAAACTAGTCAGAACCTACCCCTTGAACAGGACTTCAAGCCCTCAATTCCGTGGCAATTTCAAGATGGCAGAAGAGAGGATATTTGGGGGGTCACCTTATAGGTCCATTATGTCTTGCCTAACCAATGTTAAAAGCATAGGAAGTAAGTTAGGTTTTGCTATCTCATGTACGCCAGATGCCCAGTCAGCATTCGACTTAATGGCATGGGATTTCAGGTAGTGTAAAGACCCAAAAGCCAAACAAAATAAGGCTTCGTTCCCATCCTTGCCTTCCTATTCTTGTCACGACTGCTGTGCCTGCTCCCTAACTTTCCCACTATTTATATTTTACCTCTCTTATTTTTAGCCATAAGTTTTACTTAGTCTGAAGATAACCAAATATTTCCTGAATAATAAGCCTCTGAATATGCATATCCTCTAAATATGAATATAAGCCTACTTGCAAATCTAGCTCTTACATTTAGAGTGTTGTTGGCAAGACTGAGGGGAAAAAATCTTTTTTTTTTTTTAATGGAAAAATGTACTACAGCAGAAGGCTTTGTTTTCCACAACGCAGAACCAACTCCTTTGGTGCCAGTTATTTTGATATATCTATAAGAAACTTGTATGCTCATAAAATAAATAAATGTTAGATCAAACTTTCCTGGTTATACAGTGTCCTGCTACTCAGAATTGAACTTAGAACTGACAGGTTCGCATAGAAAAAGAGAAGGGTATGCTGTAGCAGGAAGCATTGTTTTAAAACTTTTAACATTATTGCTGGCCAGAGCTGGGCTTCTGGGTTAATTCTGCATCGCTGTCCACTCCACCCTTTATATGCCCCATTCTCACTTAAGTACTGGGGTCTGGGATCAGAATTTAAAAAAAAAAAGAGTAAATCCCCTATATAGAGCTTAACAGCCCCCCTCTTCCAAGCTAAGACTACTTAGCTGGGCTTAACTCAGAAGCTGCAAGATGCAGAAGTACCCAATTCAATGGCTGGGTCATCTCTGAGCCTTTTCCAAGTACACTGTGTAGAGATACATCCTTGCCCATAAGGAGGGAATGCAGACAAGGACTCTCCCCAGGATGAAGCTAATGAAGCTATAAGGGCAGGTAGAGCAGCCAACAGGAGAGCTACATGGTTGCCTAAGATACCTCGGAAACTTGACCTCTGCAGTTCTCCAAAGAGGCGACTCTGAGCTATGCCCTACCTTAGGCTACTCAAGGAAGGCTTCCCAGTAGAAGGGGATCTGACCTCGGAAGGAAGAAGAGCCGGATCATTTAGGCAATCCACACCATCATAGTAGGAGGAGGCTACAGGAGCATGCACAGTAACACAACTTAGTCCTTTAAGAAATCCATGGTCAGTCCACTCCCAGTCAACCAATGGGAAAGGGGCAGCCCTCCTCCTACGGAAGTGGGAAATGCCAGATGCCATGTGGACTGCCTGTGAGCCTTGGGTCTTTGCGTGGCTCTCTTGTCACTTTCTCAAGTCTGCATATCTGCTGACACAAGCAAACTTTGGGAACATGCAAGGCTCAAACTTGGGCCACGTTTTGAGATGTCTTAAGACAGACTATCATCAGAGAGACAAGAGAATGTGTGAATTATATAAGTTACCCCTTCCCTGCCTTTCAAAGCTTTCATTGGCTTAAGACATAAATACAGGCCACACTGCATAGAAATCTGTAGTAAAAGAAAGGGGTTGGCAAACAGCAAAATAATTCGGTTTGACACAAATGTGAACTCTGAGAAATGTACTGTCATCATCCAGGAACCTAACTCAGAACCAGTTATGATAGAAGTAGCAGCGTCTGAACAAATCACCAGAAGGATGCTCTGTGCACATGGAGGAGATCTCAAATGAGCTAGAATGGCTGATATGAAATGAGGTCATAAAAATTGGGCCATTTTAAAAAGTGAGTTATTTAGATCCCTTGTGAAGGCAAATATCTCAATGCCATCATGCCATTAGAAAAACTATCAACTTGATATTAAACTTGATCGCTGGGTATGGTCATTTCAACGATATAAGAGATATAAGATACTGTCCTGCTTGGTTTTGAAAACGGAACTGCTGCCGTTCGACTCTTATGATGCCTGTTTGTCAGGGTAAGTAATGGCCTGCGGAGTCATATTTTGAACCATCTGTGAGATAAGTGCTGACAGCTCCAGAGGCATCCATAAAGAAAAGATTCTTTTCTTGGAGGTGAGGTGGCTAAATTTTAACTCTGGATAAATTTCACCTCTGTGTTCATCAGAACACAGATTCGAGAGAGGGATTCAAGAATGACGGTGTTCTGGGCTGACAATGTCACTTATATTTTTTGGGCTAAGGAGTCCATTTTGGTTTTTGATCGTTTGATCTTAGAACTTCCTCACATTGAAAAAGAAATTCTGGAGCAGTCAAGCCTCTTGGGTCACGGCAGAAGTTGAATGTTGTAATGATTTCACTGCCACTGGCAGGCCTGACCAAATCCACTTTAGCCACAGAATTTTGTCAATGCTTATGGAGAAGCAGAAACAGCTATAAACCACACCGAACCTTGAAAACCAACACGAGTCTCTCACCGGGGCCAGTCTTTCCCCCTTTGCAAAATGGAGCTGTTTTAAAACCTTATGTTTGGCAAGATGAGTTCCTTTTTGAGTAGATAAATGCATTTTGCTTACACTTTTCAGGGTGTTCACTGTGGCTAAGTGCACGAACTTCTGCTTACCGATAAGTACAGAACACATTATGATCGCCAGAAAACTGTCACTTTTTATAGTGCTGGGGCTCAAACCCAGGTGCATGGGTATGCTAGGCAAGTGTTCTGCCACTGAGCTACAACCCAGCCTGTACTAGCTGTGAGTGTTAAGCCCTCTCTTCTTATCACAGAATTTAATCAGAGACAATGGTAGTTACATCTTTTAATAGCAGACATCTGACATTTGAGAGACGATTTTACTAAAAATCGTGAATGAGGGCCAATGAGATGGTTCAGTGGTTAAAAGTACAGAGCCATACTGATCACCTATGGTTTGATCACCTATGGTGGAAGGGGAGCACGGACTCCCAGAAGTTGTCTTCCTACCTCCACATGTACATACATGCATATATGTACACACACATGTACACACACAGACACATACACAGACACAGACAGACAGACAGACAGACAGACACACACACACACACACACAGATGGATGCATTAAAAGAAAACTCATGAAGTTTCATATTGCTTCATGTCATAAAGTCACCCATAAACAGAATCATGTTTGAACATTTCATGATAGCACCAGTTAATTGCACCATCATTTAGTCTGGCACCCTCTTCTGAACAGAAAGGACCACCACTATCCCTGGGGCAGGTGAGCAAAGTCTTCCCACATGGAACACACAAGTCAGGCTGCCAGAAAAGAGGAAGCCAGCTCCCATGAAACCACAGCTCCATATGGACTTCTGAAGACACTCAACAAAACCTACAAAAACAATTTTGTGTATGTGGGCTTTCAAAACTATTTATTGAAGCATAACATTTGTTGAGTGCTCCACATTCTAAGATTATAGAAAGACCTAGAGACAAGTGGAAATACTGTGCAGATAAATCTTCATCTTACTTGTCTGAACTCCTCAGGTACTTCTCCTTTTTTCTTTACTTATTTTTTTTTAATTTATGTTGGGTATATGTTTGCTATAGCACATGTGTCGAGGGCAAAGGACAAGCTGCAGGTGTCATTTCTCTCTTTCTACTACATGGGTCCCAGGACTTAGAAGAAGTATTTCAGTCTTGGCAGCAAGCACCCTTACAAAATTAGCCATCTCTGTGGCCCTTCAGAGACTTTTCTATGTAACTAAGTTTCTCTGAAACTTGCTAAGGCTGATGCCTTGCTGATACTCAGGTAGGAATAATGAGATATTGTTGAGATTTCTTACTCATAAGTCTGGTGATAATTTTTTATATACTGTAAATGTGGCCATATGTATGCAGAAACTAAGATATTTAAATTTAGCTAGAGAATAAACAATTCTCAACTGTTTCTTTGGTAGCAAAAAAAAGTCAAAAGTCATTGAAAGGATAAGTTAGCATATTCCTGACAGTATACACACACACACACACACACACACACACACACACACACACACACTCACACACTCACACAATTTAAGATAGAATCTGATGGAAAAAAAGAGAGATACATAGATCTTTTCAACTTGATACAGTTCAAGTCTGAAATGTTTCTCAGAGGTCTGTGCTAGGCCCTGTCCCCAGCTCTGTCCCCAGCTCTGTCCCCAGCTCTGTCCCCATGCCAGGATGGAACTCAGGGCCTCAAGCATGGTAGACACATCATCTGTTCTGAGCCACATCTCCCATCCCAGACACTAGATGACCAATACAACCAGAAAGCAAGACAGATACAGAGACCAGGCCCTGACTCTTAGACTGAAACAAACCCTTCCTCCATTTACAAGGATATTACAAAGCATATTCAGATGTTATAAAATTAAACCCAGATCTTCTATGTTGCTACTATGCAATGGTGGGGTCAGGGTGCTTCCTCTAGAACTGTGCTTTCCATGGATTAGCTAGGTTTGTGTGTGTGTGTGTGTGTGTGTGTGTGTGTGTGTGTGTGTGTGTGTAAGTATGTGTGTATGTGAAATGTGTATCTATACTATGTGTGTGTCTACTATTATGTAAAAGTATGTGTTCATGTGTTTATACATGCATGTCTACATGTGTGCATTTATGTATATCTATGTGAGCATTTGTGAATGTGTGTGTATGTGTCTGTGTGTCTGTGTATACATAGTATGTATGTGTATGTACATTATTTTCAGAACCACTAAGACCAGGGATGAAAGCTAAGAGCATACCCAGACTCATAGAATCAGAATCTCAGATTCTTTTGGACAGAAATAAATGTGATATTTTAAGTAGGGTCCAGAAACCCTGAAAACCATCACTGGAAACCACTATCTTGGTGAAATAAAGTATAATAAGTTCAAGTGAACGCAGTCTGAAGACAGGAGGCCGCTTCCTTTGTTTTCACGGAACGGGCTACCTCTAAGTCAGAGAGGACCCTTTCCAAGATGCTGCTGCCTCATTGAAAGTCAATTCTCTCACCTCAGAGAGCTGATCCTTTGGGTTAAAGCAGAGTCAAACATTAAACAGTCTCTGTCAGGACACTATGAACTAAATAGGAGGCAATCATCAAACCCATTAATGGACTCCAAGGTTCTTAAAGGCTGGGCCACAGCAGAAGTGAGTTTTCAATGGGAGACGATATGTCAGAGGGACAGTGAGATCTTAAACTGACCAGACAGATGGCTGCTCAAGAATGCATGTGTATACGTGCACAGTGCACATTTGAGCATGCGTGACACGGGTAGTAGTGAAGAGCTCTCAGGAAATTGGGGACCGGAATAGCTATGATTCTCTGTGTCATACACCAGCCTGAAACTGGTGCCACTTCAGTTCTGGGTGCTGTATTGTTGTGCCACTTTGGGTGCCACACCCAACTCCTGACTCCATGAAGTTCCATGAGGACCCTGGGATGTCTGGGTCCCTTTCTTCTTACCTCTTAGTCTCCTGAACTTGCATCTTATCACTTCTAGCACATTCCAGTGCACTATTTGGTTTTAGTGCTAGAAATTGAACCCAAAGCCTTGCACCTGCTAAGCGCGTGCTTTACTGCTGAGCTACACCTTTAGCCTAAGGTACATTCTCTCAGTCAGCGGACCCTAGACCATCCCTGGATAAAGGTGTGGACCAGGAAGCTCTGCCTCCTTCGATGAATAACTGCAATAAGAAACAGCATGAAGACTCTAGATAATCAAAGGAGACTCTCAATTGGCAAAAAGGATACAAAAGAGATTCAAACACAGGGGTAGGGGAGGTGGGATGAACACGACAACTTCAACTCTCGTTAGATGCATGACCCGTTATATCTAAAAAAGAAAGAAGCCAAACCATGCATTTCCCAGTCTTTTGTCAAAGAAACATGGGGCTTTCACCAACGTCAATCTGACTAAACACATAAAATTTACAATCAGAGTGTAAACAGAAGGCTGCTATAAACCACAAATGGGAATGGTTTCTGATCCAGACCCTAATACTGAACATAACGTTATCATCATCCCAGCCCCATTTATAAATTGTGCAGTGTTTTTTCATATATTTTTGTCAGTGAGTTTACTATTCATGACAAGAGTACCATTTTGACTCCTAACTTACGTTATTGTGCAGTACTGGGGATCAAACCCAGGGTCTAAATCAACAAGGCAAACACTATATTAACAATCTATACTTCCCTCCTCAAGTCCCCAATTTGTTATTGAAAACAATCTAGAAAGAGGTTGAGTGAATTCCTCCAAGTCACTGGTGTCAGTGGTGGCTGAAGTGACACAGATCCAGGTGTAGATTCTACCCACTTATGTCACCACCCTGCCATCCTGTTTTCATAAGCATGTCTGATTCAGCAGTATCTCCTTACGCTGAGAATGTAGCTGACAACAAAATCTAAGATATAAGAGAAGTTTGGTGTGGCTCAGCAGCAGAGAGGTTCCCTAGTATATACAACCCCCTCCCTGCCTTCCCCACCATGGCTCAAGAAACTCTGCAGAAAAGGGGGTGCATAGAGGATGGTTGATTAGCACTGTGAAACACTGTCTTTTGGACGTGACATAGATGTTCTACACATGAACTCACAGCGCATAATAGGTTCAAGCCAGACAAAATTCCAGCACAGATGGATAATGCTCTCCGGGCCTACCCCTTACTGAGGAGCTGTTGGCAATAGACAGTTTCTGAGAAAGAGACAATCATTCTTTTTGGAGGATGTGGGCATCAATATTTTGCCATGATGCAGTGGATGGCTCATGCCCATGTATATGGTCAGCACTAACATGGGAAGGATGAGGGATAGATATGATCAGAGTTCATGTATGCCTACATGAAGTCTCAAGAAGAAAGAAAAAGATTAGAGGACTTTTTAAAACATAAAAAAATATAATACTGTTTTTATTCTTTATTTTGAGTTAGGTATGTAGGGGGAAAATCAACTATGTTACAGGTTATTACTAAAGGACATTTTTTTGAAGGAGATTGCATGGAATCCTCTTAGTTCTCAAGGTTTTAAAAAGTATATAACTTTACAATATTGTTGAAAAGTACATACTGTCTTCAGTGGACACATATAAAGATGTGGGATGTAATTAGGTATTTAGTAGTTGTACATATTTGTGAGGTGTGGTGTAATATATCAACCCAACGACCAATGATAAGATCATAACAATTTGCATATCTGTCACTTGAGTATGTATCAATTCTTTGTGGTTAGGAACACAGGGACATTTTCGTAACCTATTTGATTTTTTTTCCTGATAAGTTAAGGGTTTATTTTGGCTCACAGTTCCAGTTAGAATCCGTCTTAGTCAAAGTTCCTATTGCCGTGATAAAACACCATGAGCAAAAGCAAGCTTGGGAGAAGAGGGTTCGTTTCAGTTTATAGCTCTCAGATTACTCTTCATCACTAATGGAAGCCAGGGCAAGGACTCTCGGCAGGAACCTGGAGGCAGGAACTAAAGCAGAAGTCAAGAAGGAATGCTGACTCTTGGCTTGTTCCCATGGCTTGCTTACTTTCTTATACACTCAGGGCCACCTGTCGAGGGGTGGCACCACCCTCAGTGCCATATATCAAAAATATACTGGACAGGCCTGCCTGTAGGCCAGAACCTTCTCAACCAACAGTCCTGCTTCACAAATTATTTTAGCTCATGTCAAATTGACAGGAAACTAGTCAAAACAGATTCCATCAGGAGCTTTAAGACAGCTTGTCACATCCTATCTGTGGTTAAAAGCAGAGAAAGGTGAGTGCTTACATTCAGCACACATTCTCCTTGGCCTTTGTTTTTCTAATCCCCATTCCAAAGGTTTTTTTTTTTTTTTTTTCCTAAAACACTATGTTACAAAGACTTCTGGAAAGTAGCTCTTCTTTTACCCGTCCTCTATAAACTAAAACTAGTTTGGGGAATGGAGAGATAGCCAATAAAGTGGTTAATGACTCAAGTTTGATCACCAAAAGCCACATAATGGAAGAAAAGAACTGACTTCCACAAGTTGTCCCCTGATCGTCACATGTACGCCCTGTACACACACAGTGAACATACAATAAATAATATAAAGCCACATCTATTATTTTCACAGTTGCAGCTTTCCCCAGTAGAAAAGATACCTGCCTGGGGAAACTTTCTAAGAAGGATACTGATGGATGTATAAAACTTTAAAAAACAGAAAATGGCTCCAAAATAAAACAAGCCGAGGTAGTAGAAGGCAAGCAAAGCCCTTGTGGTCTGTGATGTGTTGCAGGTGATTTGCATGCTGTGTCCCTAAGAAGATGTTTCCATTCAATAATATCAACATGCCATTTCCCCATCGCTTCTAGTTTTCCCCAAGTGGTTTCTAATGACATTGTATCAGACTGTAACCACAGCTTCCTCTTTCCCCTCGTAGACACTTGGATGGTCAGTCATGCAGGTTTCTAACTTTAGAATACTAATGTGCTGTAAAAATGGAATGCAAAATTAGTGTTTACCGTTATTAAAGTGCTTGATGACACAGACAAGAGTTGTCATTGGATGTTAAATCTGGGGTATGGGTTCCATAGTTTGAATAGTCTTTCAGGGTCTCCTGTGCTAAAGACTTGGTCAGTATCCTCCAGTGTTACTGGGAGATATTTGAAAATAGGAATTAAGGAAAGGAATGAGGTCATTGGAGGTATATCCTCAAAGAAGACATTAGGACTCTGGGGATTTCTCTCCCTCTTTCCTTTCTGATCACTAGAAAACAGATCTCTTTCACCAAATACCCCTACTATAGGGTACTATACTTGAGCCATTCCAGTGCATTCCAAGCGGCCATGAGTTAAAATGGAAACTTCTGGTCATGGTGGCCTACATCTTTAGTTCTATCACTCTGAAGGCAGAGGTAGGCAAATCTCTGTGAAGGCCAGCTTTGTCTACATAGGGAGTTCCAGGACAGCTAGAGCTATATAGTGAGACCCTATTTCAAAGACACAAATAAGAACAAGAAAACAAACAAACAAACAAACAAACCCAAATAAACAGAAAATCCCTCTGAAACTGTGAGCCAAAACAAATTGTCCTCACCAGGTGGTACTGGAATTGCCTTTAATCCTGCCACTTGAGGTGCAGAGGTAGATGGATCTCTGTGTTAAAGGTCAGCCTGGCCTACAGAGTGAGTTCTAGGACAGCCAGAACTACACAGAAAAAAAAAAAAAAAAAAACCTCTCTTGAAAAACCACCACCACCACCACCAAAAACAAATTGTCTCATTTGTAGTGGCTTAAATGAGATGTCATCAATAGTCTTGAACATTTGAACACTTGGTCCCTAGTTAGTTGTGCTGTTTGTGAGGTATGGCCTTACAAGAGGTAGTACATCATTGGGGGTGCTCTCTGAGGTTTCAAAGACTCACACTATTCCCAATTTACTCTCTTTTTCTTGCTTGCAGTTCAAGACATAAGCTCTTAGCTTCCAGCTTTAGCCTTTATGCCTCTATTCTGCCGTTATGGATTCTAACCCCTTGCAACCCTAAATGCACATAAACTCTCGTGTAAGTTGCTCTGGTCATGTGTTCATCGTAGCAACAGAAAAGGAACTAATGTATTCTGTTTGAATGTCTCAGGCATTTTGTCATAGTGACAGAAAGGTGACTAACACGGGGAAAGCTTTGTGATAAGCCAGATATCTGTATTTAAATGTCTGCACATGGTGGCATGGTTGTATATGCATGCAGCCTATCACTTGGAAAGTAGAGGCAAGAACGTCAGGAGTCTGAAATCATCTTTGACTATGTTCTGATTTTTGAAGTCAGTCTTGACATGAGATCCTATCAAAACAAAAGAAAGGAAGGAATAAAGAAAGAAGATAAAAAGAAAGGGAAAAAGAAAGGAAGGAAGGCTACATGCTATAACATAGACAAAACTTGAAAACAAAAAGCCAAGTGAAACAAGCCAGACACCACTTATGATTCTACTTAAATGGGATACCCAGAATACATATAGAAACCGAGAACACCATAGTGATTGTCAGGGCTCAGGGACAAGGAGAAATGGGTAGTAGGGCTGGAGCTTCAGTTCAGCAGTATGGAGCAAGTGCTGTCGCTGAAGGATGAAGACAGCATCACTAACAAGAACAACACAAATGTTAACTAACTGTACATTTAAAAATGGGACTTCACAAGATGGCTCAGGAGTTAAGGGTGCTTGCCACTCAGCCTGAAGACCTGAGTTTGATCCCTGGGGCCCACATAGAAGCAAGAGAGACCCATCCCCTGCCTGTTGTTCTCTGTTGGGCATACAAATGCTCACACATAAAAAATTAGTTAAAATGGTAAGTTCTATACGTATCTTTTAATAACAACAATGAGTCAAAAAAAACAGGCATTGTCATGCATATCTATAACCCCAGCACTTAGGAGAGTCAGAAGTTCGAAGCCAGTCTGGGCTACATCCAAAGCAGGTTTCAAACAAAACAGTAAAGGTGGTATCAAGTGCTACCATTCCTCTGCTTAAACCCTTCCTTTTTCTTCTATCACACTGAGAATAAAACCAAAACTCCCTCCCCAGAAAGACCCACAAAATCCTTCATAACCTAACTCCCACCTCTTTCTAGCCTCTTGTGCCTCATTTTTTATGACTTTCCTGTAGCTGCCTCAGTTTCCTTTCTGTTCCTTCTATGCCCGTGTTTCTCTGCTGGGAGGTGCTTCCCAGTTCTGTGGCTGTTAATACAGTCATCAGAGAGGGACTCTTCCAAAGGAAACCCCATAAGTCTATCTCTGTCACTCTTCGTTTCTCTCCACTCGGCTATGTTTCTTTTTAGCACTTAATACCAGCAAGAATTATTTTTTCACATATCGATCATCTGCCGTCTGAGGCAGGAGGATGTCCACTGTGGAGGCTTCTCATCTTTACTTTTACTTCACCCCAGCTTCAGCGTGTAGCCTGCTACAGAGCAAGGCTTTGATAAAAACTTGGCAGATGAATGATAAATATATAAAAAAGCTTTCAAGTGTCCAGGAATCAGACTTAATTGCATTTTTAACTATGTTAAGCTTATGTCTAAATATTCATTTTGAAGGTAATTTTCTAATAAAAATTAATAGCTATCATTGGCCTAGTTAGTTTCACATTAATGATTTTTACAAGACTTTCCCACACGCAAGCATGAAGTGCTAAAAATACAACCTAAAAAAAAACACATCTCCCTTGTATCACATTTTTAAATTCATGATTTGGACATTAAAGATTAAGGTATGTCTTATTCTCAGTTACCCACAAATTAGGGAAGGGGCAAGGATCTTGGAAGAAGGAACAATATACCCTTGTGTCTAATCATTTTCCAGAACAAAAATAGCTCCCTTGATACAAGTAAAAACAATGAAGGGCTGGGGACACTGCTCAGTTGGTAGAATGAATGCCTCGAATGTATAAAGCCTTGGGCTTAATGTCCAGCAGCAGCATCATACACACCTGTAGTTCCCTGCACATAGGAAGAGCTCATACAGTAAGCTCAAAGGCAGCCTGGGCAATATATATATATATAGTCAAAATATAATAAAATCACCCTTTAAGTATATACTACATATATAGATTTTAAAATTACAATTGGGAATGAGGAAAATTTCCCTAATGTGGGTAATTAGTTTCACAACTGTAATCTCAGTACATAAAGGGTTGAAGCAGAAAGAGCTTGGTGATTCTGAGCCCAGGGTTGTCTGCATCATGAGGTCCGGATCAGTCAGAGCTATCTGGCAAGACTTTGTTCCTAAGAAATAAAAAATAAACAAAATTCCTATGATGAAAAAAAATGAATTTACATAGGAAAAAAACCTGCAATAAATATTGAGTCTTAATTTGTACATACTACATATATGATAAAGTTAGTGTCTATAACTAAGGTAGTCGTTTGGAAATAAGTTTCAGTGGCAGTGCTCTGTTAAATAAAACTGTGAAATAAAAAAACCAAACAAGCACAAAAGCTCTCTGTAACTTCTATCCTCCATCCTCAGGGAGTTTAATGCCCCCACAAAGTGACATCTTGTCCCAAACTAACGCTGTATGCCACCATCCTGTCCTAATTAAAACTTCCCTACCTTATTCACAGTCTTTCCAGCTACCATAAACAGCAGCAACAACAACAAACTCTCTAATAAACTAAGTTATAATGACATGTCTTAGTGTAGGGTTTACAGGCCAGCGCAGATTGCCCATTAGCACATGTGTTGACAGCAGTCATTGAACAAAGATGTCACAATGAGATGAGGCTGCAGGCTTTTAGCAGTGTCTCAAAGGAGCATGGGAAGGTGGGATTCACAGGAGAGAGTGGGGACTGAGGTACTGTCTCAGTGTCTTCGTTACTTTTATTTCCTCTGTGGAAAAATACCTGAGGAAAGGTTTGATCTTGGCTCATAGTTTGAGGGCATAGTCTATCATGGTGGAGAAGGCATGGCTGTAAGAAAGGCAGCTGATTATATTGTGTCCATAGTCAGCAGGCACCAGAAGGCAATTTATTCTCCCTCCCTTCTTTTTATATTCAGTTGGAGATCACTGATTATAGAATGGTACCACCTGCATTTAGGGTAGGTCTTCCTGGCTCCATTAGCCCAACCTATAAACACACACACACACACACACACACACACACACACACACACACACACACACAAACATGCGCTCGCGTATGTTTGTCCAAAGGTTTGTTTCTATTGCGACCCCCATTCCCATCAAGATTGCAGGAAAGATCAACTACTACAGTGCCTACGGAAGCCTCAGATAAGAGTAACAAGTAGATCATCAGGCACATGTGGCTAGTTCAAGAGAGAGATTGAGGCTGGAAAGAGAAGACCCTGGGAGTGAATGCAATGGTTGGTACCTGGAACCACAGGAGCATGAGGACATCCCAGAGATAGGCTCTCCACTTCCACTGTTGCCCTATTTATTGGTCAGGTCACTCCAGGAGCCTCCTAGCTCGTGCCTCCACTTCCATCCTCCTTCCTCCTCAGCAGGCGGGGGAGTCCTGTTCTTTAGATGACTCGATTCTGCTCAAATTCCCCAATGATTCCCCATAGACCCCATCTCTTCATAAAGAGACTAAACACTGCTAGTGGCTGGTGAGCCCCGCCAGCATTCAAGCTCAATATTTCTGATCTTGGTCCTAAAGTTTACTTCATGCACCCTCAGGCCATTCTTTGTATTTTCAGTCCTTCTAGATTTTCCCCTTTGGGTCTTTGACCTGTTGTTCTTTCTGCCTGGAATCTTCTTACTTTAGACACCCATGTGTCTGTCCTTTTTCTCTTTTGAGGCTCTGGCTCAAAGTGAGCATCTCAATGCCCTACTCTGGGCTTCTTTCTTTAGATTGCCCTCCCCTCCCCCTACTCCCATCTGTACCCCATTCTTCTTCATGTCCTTTTTAAAGTGTTTGTTGCTGACTGGTACAGTAGCTCAGCAGAACAGTGCTTGCTTCAAACACACGAGGCCCTAGATTCAATCCCTAGTATCGCCAAATGAGAGTAATAATGAACAAAGCACTTGCCGCTCTAGCTTTTATAACGATTTTGCCATCTATCCAAGGACAGGGATAGCTCTTTACATTTCCTTCACTAATGAGCAATGAACCACAAGTGGACCCAAATAAGTGGCTGATGTATACTAGGGTGGAGCTATATTAACGAAACGTGGAATGAAATTTGAGAGAATCCTGAGGAGTTACAACTGTTGGGCAGAATTTCCAAAGGGAAATTGACAAGCTCTTTCCTACATCTAGTGGTTTGAATGAGATCTCTCCCAGGGTCTTGGTCATTTGAATATTTGGTCCCCAGCTGGTGGTTCTATTTGGTTAGATTTAGGGGGTGTGGCCTTGCTGGAGGGAGTATACAACTGGGGGTGGGTTTTGAGGTTTCAAAAACCACACCCATTCCTTTGCTCTCCGTTTCCTGGCTATGGCTTAAGATGGATGTTCTAAGCATACTGCTTCAGTCACCATGCCTGCCAGCTGCCATACTTCCCTGGTGTGATGACAAGAGACTCTAATCCCTCTGGAACTGTAACCTCCTAAATAAACCCTTCCTTCTATATATATGTCTTGGTCATGTGTTTTATTACAGCGATAGAAAACTACACTATGAGACAAAACAAAGATTATAAGGTTTCAATAACTAAGAAGTAGCCAAATGTGGCCAAGAGTCAGATGCCTGAGAAGGTGTTCTAGAAACCTTTGTTGGGTTTAGCAACCAAAAGGATGTGGGCTTGGTGAGAGAATCAATGACACACACATAGATACTATAAATTATAAATGTTTAAGTAGAGGTAAGGGGGGAGAAGAGGAGGGGAAGGAGGAAGAGGAGGAGGAGGTAGAGAATGAGGATGAGGAAGAGGTAAGCTTTTAGGCAGTGAAATCACCAAATCTATAAAACTTTGATCTGGAGTGTTATCATCTGTTTCAGTTGCTACTGTCTTAACAAATCTTCCCCAAACTAGATGAGTGAAGGTGGCATCTCTTTCACTATCTCTCAGAATCCTGTGGTCGATCAAGTTCAAGTAAACCCTTCCATTTCAGATGATGTTAGCTGGTGCAGTGGGCATCTGGGGCACAAGTCAGCATCATTTCCTATAATGGGCCAACCATATTCTAGGTTTTGCATTACAAGGTTTCTCTCATGGCCATATGATTTTAATGGTGTTGTGAGAAAATAGCCACAGAATATACACAAGTGATTGGACATAGCTAGGTTCTAATAAGACTTTATTGGCAAAACTCAGATGGTAGGTAGGATATGGCTTAGCACTATGATATCCCTTCCCCTTGATTTAGGAGCTCAATCTGGGTTGGCTCATCTAAGATGACTCGCTCTTGAAGCGCCACACAGGTGTTTACATGGCTGGGGTTTCTTACAGCATGGTGACTGGTCCAAGGGTAGAAAGAACAATTTGTTTTTTAATTTTTATTATGGTTTGGACATTTTCAATCTAAAAATTGGAGATAAGCATTCTTTTAAACACTAAGAGGATAACATAAAATTCACATAATGTTTTACATTTGAACAAAGAATTCCACCAGAAATTTAGACTGACTGTACTTCACTTTGAGCTCTGACATAAAATAACTTACTATCTTCAAAGTTAGTTCAAGAGGAAGGAACCTCCTATAACTTGGTGACTCTATAAGCTGAAACTTTCATAGCATCTCTTCCATTATTGGTTAAGGTGAGCCTCAGAGTTAGGCTGTTATATGACGATGGAAAGGCCAGGAAGCAATGGCAGTTACTAACATTAGCAGAGGACCACACAATTCAGAGTTTTGTTTATTGAAATTTGTGTCCCATCCTGTCTGGAGACCCCCACCTAAGGGAAATTTTTGGTGATTTGTGATGTTACCCATGGAACTTTTTAAGAACTTTTTCTTAATTCCTCTTGAAAGAGAAGACAATTTATTATTTTAAAACAATTCTATCCCATTAGCCTGAGAAACTTTTCTGACTCATATCCTTGAAACTGCTCCTTCAAATGTGTGTCCTCAGGCCAGAAAATAAGTAAGAAAAAGGTGTTATGATTAGACATATGATGGGATCCTATATCTGTTAATTTGTAAAAATTGCAAGTTGTCCTCTAACTTCTACACAAGTGTCATGGCACAAATGTGTGTGTGTGTGTGTGTGTGTGTGTGTGTGTGTGTGTGTATGGGTGTGTATACATACTGCACACACACATACACACAAAATAAATAAATGTTTTTCTTAATCAGCATTGAGCAGAATGTTTGTATAGAGGAAGTTTGGACATAATATCACATGCAGTACTTATTAACTACATGGCTAATGGCCATTATCATAATAATGGACTTGGCAAATATAGATGGCTAATGATCAAGGAAATATCACTGATAACTGCACACACTGATATCATGAGACCACAAAGGCTGTGCTAAGGAAAACAGAGTATCCCAGCCACGGATAGCTATCCTAATCAAAGAGAATCTTAAGTCTCAAATTAATGCCCATTAACAAAACAGTTGGGATTCAGGTTTCAATAATATCAATGGTGAGAAAACAAAGAGAAGGGAACAAAGAAACAAGACCACCAAGTCCAATGTGTCATCCTGAACTCCAGAGTTAATCACCCTAAAGGACATCATGAAGACTCATAGAAACCCAAATATAAACTGTATGCCAGATGATAATATTGGATTAGGATTAAACATCTCAGTCCAGTCATATACACTCAAAATTATGCTCAGGGTATAAAGTATGTCCTTTTTCTCTGTTAATGTATGCTGCAGAATTAAAAGGCCACATGTCAACATGCCTATGGCTGACCTTTAATTGTATAGAACAAAAATAACAAGTATATGTGTTGCTGTACATGCATGTGTATAAAGAAAACAAAATAAATGTGGTAAAATATTATTGAATATAAAAGATAATAGAGTTTTTGGTTTTGTCTATTTTTGAAATAAAATCTACATAGTTGAGGTTGATACAGAATTCTCTATGTCCTAGGGTATCCTCATACTCACCAACCTTCCTGCCTAAGATTCTGGTGTTCTATAATTATAGGCATTTATCACCTTGCCTGGTTAGATAACTAATTTTATTGGCACAATTTGTTTTTTAATTTTTATTATGGTTTGGACATTTTCAATCTAAAAATTGGAGATAAGCATTCTTTTAAACACTAAGAGGATAACATAAAATTCACAAAATGTTTTACATTTGAACAAAGAATTCCACCAGAAATTTAGACTGACTGTACTTCACTTTGAGCTCTGACATAAAATAACTTACCATCTTCAAAGTTAGTTCAAGAGGAAGGAACCTCCTATAACTTGGTGACTCAGGCATATGATCCCAGATACTTGGGAGGCTAAGGTCAAAGGATCACAAGTTCAAAGGCAGCCTGGGCAACTTAGTCAGATCCTGTCTCTAAATAAAAAGTAAGAGCTGTGAATATAACCAGAGGTAGAACACTTGGCTATGACGCCAATATGGAAGAATTAAAAAGATAGGCCATCAATTCAGAGGCTGAACAGAATTTGGCCTCGAATACAAGATACATCCTTTTAGAATTGCTTAAGCCAGATGGAGCAGGCAAAGGTCATGATTTGGAATAAATCCATCCTGGCCTAGCAACCACATGTTCATAAAACCAACCCCTGTCATTTTGTATGCTTTTGTTGTTGTTGATCACTGTGGACTAGGGAGTCTAAGGCAGGCCATCAGTGTACCTCAGCTCCTAGCTACAAGGCTCCTCCACAGGGAGAATGACAAATATGAATGGAATCAAGGTAACATCACTGATAACTGCACACAATAATATCATGAGATAAAGGGAAAGCAGGTACTAGCCCCCTATCCTGCTATTTTTCTCTCTGGATGTCCAGGGATGTTTGGATTCTTTATGATACTCATTCTGGACCTAGCAGTAAAGAGAATCCAGATGAGCACAGCTGGCCACTTTTCTGTTTCTGGTCTGAGGTCCAGGCTGAATGAGAAGCCAGCAGCTCCATTTGTAAGTCTCTCCGTTTGTTACAGTCCCTCAGTACCAATTTCTTCAGTGGACCTTCCATCTGCTGTGTCCTCTGGTTCTGAAGTGCAGACACCACCTTATGTCACAGACTGAAGTCTCCTGCAGATCACATGCAGGTTTGTGTGTGTACACCCCTTGGCCAAATGTCTATTTGCTCATGACTCATCTGTCCTTAATTCTCTCCATAAACATGGAAGGTCATATATAAAACCTTGAGCCAAGTCCTGCAGGACAGAGCTTCTTATACAACCTCAAAGTCTTAGACATAGCTATGGCCCAGTCACAGAAGTCCTTTTTTCCCCCCTTTCCCCCAAAATCTGTATGCTTAACTACCCAGGAAATTTGCATGCCTATTTTAGTTTGGGGAACACATCATCAGGGGCAGACAGTGATGTCATGGTGGATATGGATCCATCTCATCAAGTGCATTGAGGTCTGTGGGGAGAAGACAATTCAACTAACTGCTGTATACAGCAGAGGTTAGAGGCGCACATAGAGAGTCCAGTGGGGCATGGGAAGCTGGCTTGTTCTGATCTGATGGGGAACTTTGCTGTTAGTGTCTGGGGGTTTTCCCTCCTGGTGTGTCCTACTTTGTGCCTTCCAAGGAAGGGCTCTGCCTGAATCCTGCAGGGCAAGTACACAGCAAAGGTTTGGGGAAATTGGACCACGAAGGGAGATGATGGTGCCTCTCATGGTGGGTAGGGGAGGGAAGGAAGGAGAATGCATGTGTGGATGGCGATGTATATACTCCTTTTGGGGATAGAAGAGTGTGGGGACATTATGTGTGTATGGTCGGAATACAGGGTTACATATACTGTGTATTATAGATTATGTATGCTGTGCTAAAATGTGTGTCTGTAGGGCAAATTATGTTCTCTCTCTCTCTCTCTCTCTCTCTCTCTCTCTCTGTCTGTCTGTCTGTCTGTCTCTTTCTCCCTCTCTGGGGGTTCTTAACCTCTTGCCCAGCACTTTTGTAAAAGTTCATATATATTCACTAAGGCTATAAAACTACACTGCCGGCCAATAGTGAATATGTAATAAAACTGAAGAAAGTTCCAAGAGAGCGGCTTATCAAATAAGAGTACACTGTTATTAACCACCTGTCGCAAGCCTCTGCCTCTGCTTCTTTGGTGGGTGCTGGTAGGTTTCAAACCTGTGGATTAGAGCACACAGTGCAAGGGTTCTACCATTGGGTAATACCTCTGACCTTTCTAGGGCACGGGGCACACCCTTGATATCAGCTTCTTTCTTGTGGATGCTATAGAAGAAACAGGCTTCTACCTAAAACCTATCTATGAGTCTCTAATCCCCAACACACTCCCCAGATGCCCAGATTCCAGAAGAACACGAGAATAGCAATTCTTACTTCCCCAAGTAAGTTTACAGGCTCAGGTTGCCAGACTCCCAGGATGTTAGAAAATTAAGGATATAATGGATGAGCCTCACCTAGACGTGTCCTTTCTCCCCACCATTTGAAGACTCAAATCTTCCTTCCCCAGAATCCCCTTCCCTCCCCCTGCTGCCCATGAATCAAGGTTGGCCTGGGGCACAGACTGGTGCTGTGAATCCTCCCTTTCTCTGGGAGCTGTAAGACTCCCCCTCCCCCAGCCTCTGTTCTACACTCTCTCCTGAGTCCCAGACATGCTGTCATCTATCTGTATACGTGTTTATGTCACTAATAACCTTCTAATAAACTTCTTACCAAAACGGCAATATGCTTCAGGATTTCCCCAGACCTTTCCATTATAGAACTTCTAAAATATCACAAATACACAGGGCTGTAAGCCTTTAATCTCAGCACTCAGGAGGTAGAGGCAGGAGGATCTCTGGGTTCGAGGCCAGCCTGGTCTAGTTACTAGTTATACAATGGCCGAGACTGCACAAAGAAACCCTGTCTCAGAAAAAAACAAAAACCACAGACAGTTTTCCCTACGCAGCTAATTTGCTCTGGAGGCCTGATAGTCAATGGGTCTTTTGGTAAGCCCCTTTCCTTGTTTGTATGGCTCTTCTATGACAATTATCAAAACACGCGTAGACTCACAGAGAACACACACTCTTTAGTTTGCTGGGGTCAGAGACTCATCCATCTCTGTATTCCTAGTAAGTGCTTACTCAGTATTGGTTCAATCAATGAACTGATAAGCTCGAGGCTGAGCAGCCTGAATAATATTCAAGCCCCTCCCTTTCTCTCACCCTGAAGAGCTCAATGCGACTACGAATCTACCCTAGAAAAGAAAATAGTTTATTGCCATGGTAGGAATCTGCTTCAGTGGCCCTTGTGCTAAAGGGCTGGTCGCCAGTCCAGAGCTCTACTGAAAGGTTAGCGGGGCCTTCAGGAAGTGGACTCTGATGGAAATAAATTCAGGCATTTGGAGATGCAGTCTTGTAAGGAACAATGAGACGTGGGACCCTGACCCCTCCTCTCCCTTTTTGCTTCCTGGTCTTAAAGAAAGCAGCTTCCCCTTCCACATGTGGTACTGTTTCTGAGGCAGAACATCACAGTCCCAGAGGCCACAGGGCCAAGTGGGAGACATGAGCTGAATGCGTGAGTCAAAATGAGTTTCTTCCTTTTATGCGATCCTCTCGGGTATTTTGTGGCTATGATGTAAAACTGACTGATACTCTATTGTTGGGCAAAGAAAGCTTCAAACTAGTGAACGTAGTCCTTATGTAAACATTCTGCGTTGTTTCCTGACCAGTACTCCTGAGATAAGGGCTTGCTATGTAGCCCAGGCCTGGTTCTCACTATGCTAGTTTCAGATACACAGCAATTCTCCTGTCTCAGCTACCATTTCTGGCTACTATTTCTTTCCAAAGAATTTTTTACTTTTACTTTCCAAAGCAGTGTGTAATGACAGACATCCCTAATTCTAGTATTCAGGGGACTGAAGCAGAAGAATTACCATTAGTTTAAGGCCAGCTTAGGCTACATAGTGGTTTCCTGGATAGCCTGGGCTATGAAGTAAGGCTGTCTCAAAAGAACAAAAACACTTAACAACAAAAACAACAACAACAAAAAAGGAAAAAGGAGATGAGACTTTGATAGCCCACTACTCATGGCATATGTAGGGTTAAGTAGAATTTCCAAAAGCCCTTTCTTACAGAAAGCTGCACAGCCTTTAATGGATTTGTGGGGAACATTTGAGAACATACAGTATATGGTAAATGCTATTTTCTAGATAGAGTCTTTAGGGCAGAGTTGGAGCTCTGCCTAAAATAGATGACACATTTATTATTATTTATTAGGACTTCAGTTTAAGAAAGCACCTACCTGGATAAAAACACTTACACAACCCTGAGACCCAAGGCTTTCTCAAAATGTGCACCCCATGCATTTCACTTTGCTTACCCAGGCCTAGATGAGAACAATCCATTGCCATCTCTAAAAGCCACATCCCATAGTGATGCCTTGCTTCAGAGAGTCAGTCATGGGTCATTATTTTGAGGAAGACAAAAAATACGTCTTTAAGGTCTCATGTAGCACAGGCTAGCTTCAAACTCACTGTGTACCTTCAACCTCTGACCCTCCGGCCTCCCTCCTAGTGCTGCGATTACAAACAAGAGAAGAAACGTTCTGAATCTTTGCTTTGCCATTTTACAGTAGCTCTGGGTCAAAGTTAGACTCATGGAGTCCTTCTATGGACAACCCCATGAGGTATAGCTTTAGGCCAAAGGGAATGAAACTCGGAATGCTGAGCAGCCAGGCTGCCCCTTCAACTAGTCCAGGGATGGAAATCCAAACAACTGAAGTCACTAGCTGTTCCATTTCCCTTACTATTGAAAAGCACGGTAACTATGACAACATCCATAGAGAGTCACTAGTGACTAGGGCATGCCTGACATGTGTTAAGTTGAATGAATGAATGAGTGAGTGAAGGAACCAGTGAATGAGTAATTGAAGACCCAGGAAGAGAAGAGTAGGACCTATGGAGAGGAGTCAGAGAGAGGCCCTGATCTGTCCTGTAGTTGAGCCGCTCCTCCCAGCCGGATGTGCCACGTGGTGCTAAGTTCATTTGTACAGTCTCCTCATTAAGGTCCCTCCCAACGTAAGGTCCTGTTTGAACTTAGAGCTAATGAATGACTAAAGCTGGGTGGGGCTGAAGGCTCAAGAACAAACTGTCCCAGAAAGCGTGCCTGGTCCGCTCTGCAAAAGCACTTTCCTTCCTTCACACACGTTCCTCCTTCTTAAGATCTCATGAAGAACACTTTGAGGGGAGCACACAGCATGGGGGACCTCTGTGACATCCTGGATGCTTACTTGACTCCCTCCTTTTTAATTTAAGATTTAAAAAAAAAAAAAAGCTTCAAAGTAAACACAGCCTAAATAAATACTGTAAAATATATGGCCTGTAGATATCACCTTGACATGATAACTGGTCCATCCAGATGACCTGCTTTAAAGCTATAAAATAAACAAAACTTCATTTATTTGGCCATTAATGTAATTATCCTCTGTTATAAGAAACTGGTATAAAAATAATTCTATATCATGGTCCAGTCCACAAAAGGATTTAAAAGCAAAGCAGGTATTTTCCCACAGTTAAGATGTTTGCTGTATCTACTGGCTATCTGCACACTCCCTGACCATTCAGCCTTTAACAGTCCAGCTCTAAGTAAAGAGAAAATTTCTGTGTCTCCCCACAATTCCTGACTCCCTGGGTAAGTGGAGATCATACAAGTACTGACTGTCCCGTGAAATTATCTATTGGTCCTGCCCATGAGTGTTTAAATTTCTTTCACTTCAGTGCATGCATGTCACTAGATCGGACCCTTATAGGAAGCAATATGTCTTTTCTTTTACTAAACAGACATTTTGAGTGATCTTTTGAGCAGAGGTGACATCATCAGTGCTTTCTATACCACAGTGGTTGAATGATGAGGAGGCACACAACGTGTCAAGTCTTTTAGAGTCATGAAACCTCACCAGGAAATTGCGGAACTGAGGTCCAAGTCTGTTGATTCTATGCAAGGCTACTGCATTGACTATGTACAGGTTTTCTGGGACTCTTTTGCCTGTAACACACAGAAGAGGAAGAGAGGACTCAGGAACTCTTTGTCACAGAGAACAAACACTCAGGAGTTCAGGGTAAGCACTAAACTTGACAAACACCAAGTAGATACATTCTATTGGTTAAGGGTGCTATTGGCATCACATGAGAGATAACCTGCAAAGGCTTCTTCAGGCTGTCTCAAAGGACGAAGTTGGGCGAGGAGGTACATGGCCTGCTGGGTTTGGATTGGCTTGGTTAGAGAAGGAGACAAGCAGTGTGGGATTTCATTGGGTGGGTGGCTTTGCTGTCTTTGCTCTTGGAATAGTGCTGCACACGACCCTACAAGGTTAGTCCTCTAGTCCTAGAGCCGTGGTTTTAAACTGATGACACCACTGAGTATCTATCTCTTGTGTGATTTTTCCAGGGTGGATGTGAACAAAAAATGAATTTTTTTTTTTTTTTTTTTTTTGTCCCAGATAGGGTACCAGAGCATACCAAAGAAATGATTCCATCCAAGTCTAGCTTAGAGAACCAATAAGCCATTAGGGTTACTTACTGGTACAGGTGTAAAAAGTTACTTACAGGATCAAAGGTGATTCAAAAGCAACTGACTGCAACACCAAAAAGCTCACACTAGCATGGGTAAAGATTCACAAAAGCTGCACACCCGGGAGCTCCCTGCCTACCTAATTTGCAGGCAGCTCCTCCAAAGATCTCCCGGCCATAACAGTGATTATTGCTTTTATAGTCTTGGGAAGAGAGTCGTGAATCCTGTCAGTGTCTCATCTTCCAGAGTCTCCTTCCTTCCTCCCGGAGAAAATGGTTCAGTTGGGAGAAAACAGTAACGCAACCCAGTCCCCAGCTGGTTTAGAGTAAGTCAGATCTGAGAATCAAATCTTCACACACAAGGAAGTTACCCTGCCTTGGGTAATGAGTAAACTAGGTTTTGCTTCTCCCTTTCAGGTGACAGTGTTTCCCCCCCCCACCCCCCCCACGAACCATTCTAAAGCACCAGAGCGGGTTAGGTATCTGGATTTCAACTGGGTGTTGACATCAACAGGGTGTTCCCACTGGCAAAGTGAGTAGAGGAAGCTGTACTACCAAGAAATTCTTCAGAGTCATTAGTTTTTGGGTTTTGTTTGTTTGGTTGGTTGGTTGCTTGGTTTTGTTTTGGTTTTTTTTTTCTTTTTTTTTTTTGGATATTTTATTTACATTTCAGATGCTATCCCCTTACCCCATACCTCCCCCTGCCCAGGAACCCCCTATCCCATCCCCCAACCTCCTGCTTCTATGAGAATGTGCCTCCACGTACCCCTCCACACTCACACCTTCCCACCCTCGAATCCCCCCACACTTGGCGTCCAGCTTTCATGGGACCAAGGATCTCCTCTCCCACCTATGCCTGACAAGGCCATCCTCCTCCCAAGCCGGATGACATGGGTTCAATCCTTAGTACCCACGTGGTAGAAGGAAAGAATCAACTGCCACAAGCTGTCTTCTGACCTCCCTACAGATTACAGATTATCACACACACACACACACACACAAAGAGAGAGAGAGAAAAAGAGAGAGAGAGAGACAGACAGAGAGAGAGAGAGAGAGAGAAAGAGAGAGAGAGAGAGAGAGAGAGAGAGAGAGAGAGAGAGCGAGAGAGCTATGGATATCAAGGCCTTGGCAACCATAGAGTTCCCTCTTGTGTTGTTCATCCTACAGTTTTGTCAAATCACATCAGTCCTGTGTCTGATCCTAGAACATCCCACCCCAGGGCCTATTTGTTGCTGTCCTTCATATCTGGAATGTTCTTCATCTGGCTTGTCTTGATGAGCTTGGTTTCTTCATCTTCCTCCAACCATAGAATACCATTCCCTCACCAGAAGGTCCTTGTGGTCTCCGTGGCGCTCATTTCCTTATGCTCCATCTCCCTTCCTTGCTCACTTCTCCCACTATTCCATTCCAGGGCAAACTGATTTTGTTCATTTCTTCATTTACTGTACGTCTCCCACGGGAAGACAGAGATCGTACTTCCAGTGCAAGGCCCAAGATAGCATTGGCTACGTGTTAAACGACACCCTTCCTACCTCCAATTCTACTCTGAATCACTAGTCCTCAAAGGGGGGATATTTGGAGAAGGAGTTGGAGGAGGTGAATTGGTGTAGGTGAGGTCATGAAGTGAGGCCCCAGGAAGAAGAAACTTAGAGAAAGAGAAAATAAAGTTCTTGACCAAAGAAGGGACCCATATAAAACCAAGTGTTACCTTTACAAGGCTGTCAATATAGCTTGGGGGGCTAGAGAGCTTCCCTAGCACTGGTAAGGGCCTAGGTTGACTCACCATCATAATGAAGTCATAATATATGTGGTAATTTGAATATGCTTGACTCAGGGAGTGACACTTTGTGGAGGTATAGCCTTGTTGTTGTATGTCACCATGGGTGTAGGCTTAGAGACCCTCCTCCTAGCTTTCTCGAAGACAGCAGTCTTCTTCTGATTGCCTTCAGAACAAGATGTAGAACTTTCAGCTCCTCCAGCGCCATGCCTGCCTTGGTGCCTGCCATGCTTCCTGCCTTGATGATAATGGACTGAACTTCTGAACCTGTAAGCCAGCCTCAATTAAATGTTGTCCTTTATAAGAATTGCCTTTGTCATGGTGTCTCTTTGCAGCAATGGAAGGCATAATTGCATTTGATGATAGGGACTCATGGTCCCCTTGATGATCCTTCTCATGTGTTCACGGGCTAGTATTGCCTTGAGATACAGAGTTTAATTAAACACAAGTTAATGTATTGTTTTTGCTAGTCTCATCATAAATCTCTATCACTGCCAAACTACTAGAAGATACATCCAGGCAAAGTCCATGTGCACAGCTGGCTACCAGGTCAGACATCTCAATTAACTAACCTTATCTCTCAAATGGCTTCTGAGGCTCAAGAAGCTCAGACAGCCCTTGAACTCCTTTCTGAACACTGGGATTACTGACCTGTACCAGCAGATCCAGCCCTAGCTGAAGATTAGAATTCCCTAAAAGTTTTAGCATTGTGTTGGTAGAAACTAATCTCAGAGTGTGTAGGCTTTTGTAAGTGAATTTATAAAAAAACAATTCTAAAATGTTTAAATAATTTTTCTTACACTCTAAGGAATGACACGTTTTAAACTTTGTGTATTCATGGTTTTTATTGTTTGGGTTTTTTGTTTTGTTTGTTTGTTTTTTTTTTCTATGTAGCCTTGGCTGTCCTCGAACTCACAGAGAGCTAGCTGTCTCTGCCTCCTGAATGCTAGGATCAAAGGCATGCACCACCACCACAAGGCACAGAAACAATAATTTCATAGTCCTCAAAATCAGCTATTTGTTTATTTTATATAGTTGAAAACAGAAGCTTGAAGTTTTGTTTACTAACAAAACCAAAACATAACTAAACTACTAGAATGTTCTGGGCAACTGCATCATGTTGGGAAATGTCCATTTTTATCTTTTTCTGGGCAAAAAAGATCAGGACTCTTAAATTGTTTCCTTGCTGTTCATCCTAAAGAGCCACTGATACATTTGCAGAAAGAATTATCTAATCTTAGAAGCCAACTTTACCTGCAATACATCTTGGTGGAGAAAATTTTGGTTACAATGCTAATATCTCAATTACATCTATGCTCCTCTATATACAGATAGGCTAAACAGTTACTATTAAAACTAAATAAAATAAATAGTAGCAACAAAGTTTAATTGGCTCATTATGTGCTCCACACTGGTGAAGTATTTTAAATGAATAATTTAACTTTATCCTTCAGTGACCCTCTGAGACAGATACTGTTACTTTACAGAGTAAACTGAGGCTTTGAGAAAAGGTTACAGGGTCAGTGAGTTGGCTCAGCCAGTAAAGATACTTGCTGCCAAACATGTGGATCTGAATTTTCTTCCTGGAACCTCGTGACAGAAGGAGACAAGTGACTCCTGCAAGTTGTCCTCAGCACCACCCTTGTGCTGTGGCACAGGAGTGTGTTTCCACAAGCAGCTATGCAGACATGCTCAACACACAAGAAAACAGGCCAGTAAGTATGTAAGCAAAAGAGCCACTGCTCAAGAAAACTAATTCTAAGGCTAATAACTGAAGAAACAAGTATCTAAAAGGACAAACTATTTCCTGGGTAAAATGTTTCTATTTGTATATATAAAAAAATAATCATTTTAGTCATTACATGTTAAACAGCTGTCCTGAGGCAACAGCATTCACAATCCAGGTTCAAGTCACTGTCTGTCCTTACTTAGTTGTTAATGTCTAACTTAACTCAATTGTCGGGTCCACAAGAGCACACTCATGAAAATGTCATTTCCAATGTGCATTTGATACCCAGAAAATGTTCAGCAAATGTTTTTAATTTAGTGAAGGAATGAAATTCCTTAAAATTTCTAGGACAGCTAGAGCTACACAGAGAAACCCTGTCTCAGAAAACATAAAAATGAATGAATAAATAAATAAATGACAAAGAATGAAACACTTCCTAAACTACCCTTAATTAAATATTGCCAGCTAGCAAATAAAAGCAGTCCTCCCAGCAATGAGGAGGTTGAAGCAGGAGGATCCCAAGTTCAAAGCCAGACTGGGTTACATAGTAAGTTCAATGCCAGCCACACATAGTGAGACCCAATCTCAAACAAAATAAAGCAGGGCCAGGGAAAATGGCTCTGTCAGTAATGTGCTTGCTTACAAGCACAAGGATCTGAGTTCAAATTCCCAAAACTCACATGTGCATCCGGGTACTGCCGGATGGGTCTAGATTCCTAGTGTTGGGGAGATAGAATCAGGCAAATCTCAGGGGCTTGCTGGTTACCCAGCCTAGTCAATCCATGAGCTCCCAATTTGGTGAGAAACTCTGTCTCAAATACATAACAAGAAAAGAAAACGGCAAAGGAGAACACTTCCAACTTCCATGTGCACACATACACACATATAAAAGACACACATGTAACAAAATGAATCAAAAAACCTTCAGACCACCAGCCTCCACCTTTCTTTGGGAGGTAAAGTTGTAGGAAAGTAAATTTTTCTCTTCATCTGGCTTCTGATAATTCCTAAAATTTCTTCAAAGCAGTCTGACCCTAAATTCTCTCTGTTCACAAGTACCACTACACTGCCAGGCACAGAGAGTGAGGTAAAATGCATTCAACTTTCTGTGGCTATGTTAACTAGTCTGCAAATCGTGTGGGCCCAGTACGTGGTAACAGAACAGTACTGCCTGGACTGCTAAGTCTCCTCTGGGGGTCGGGAGCTGTGGCTTACTGGAAAGGAAAAGCGTGGAGATCTAGATGCTAAATTTATAGCCTCTGCATGAGTGTTTACTGCAATTACAGATGCTCCTATAGTCTACTGCAATAGCCAGAGTCTAAGGGTACTTGTCCCCTCTCACATGTCCTTTACCACGCTCTCGCTGAGGGGATTGGTGCTGGAAGTTTTCTGTGGACTTCTCAGTGACAGATGCTCATTTCTCAATAAACTCAAACTAAATTACCACCCAAGAAGTGACAACAGGTCTCCGGGGGCTGGAGAGGTGGCAGAGAGGCTAAGAGTGCGTCTGCTCTTGTAGGAGGCCAAGTTCAGTTCCCATTCTGAAAGGAACCACCTGTAATTTACAGGTCCCCTCTGGATCTCTGAGGGTACCACACCCACCTGCACATAACAGCACACAGAGATATACACACGCTTAAAAATAATTTTTAAAAATCTAAAAAACAAAAAAGTGTACTCTCTGCATTTGTATAACACTAAAATAGTGATTCTCAGTCTGTGGGTCGTGACCCCTTTGAGGGTCACGTATCAGATACCCTACATATCAGATATTTACATTATAATTCATAATAGTAGCAAAATTACAGTTATGAAGTAGCAACAAAATAGTTTTATGGTTGGGGTCACCATAACATGAGGTGCCGTATTAAAAAGGGTTACAACATTAGGAAGGTTGAGAACCACTGTTCTAAAATAACACTTTTTTATGTATCTTGTGTCTCAAAATCATATTCTAGCTACTTCCAGTTCTCGGTTGTTGGGTTTGATCTATTTTGTTTCATTAAAGTCTTTCCTTTATTTCCCTTACATTGATGTTCTTTGTATTAGTCAGGGTTCTCTAAAGAACCAGGACTGACGAAATGAATCTACCTGCGTTAAAAGGGATTAGAACAGTTTACAGGCCATGGTCCAGTTAGTCCAACAATGGCTGTATCCGGACTGAAAGGCAAGAATCTGGTAGTTGCTTAGTTCATGAGCTTTCGTAACTCAGCTGCTCTTCAGTCTACATTAAATGCTGAATGTTGAAGGAATGTCTCAACAGCAGACAGGTGAACTTGCCAACAAGCAGGCAAGGTCAAGCAGCCGAAAGAAAAGGCTTCCTTGGCCTGTGCCCTTTTATGTGGACTGCAAATGAGATGTGGCCCAGATTTAGTGGGGGAGGGGGTTCTTCCCACTTCAGATGACCTAATCAAGAAAGTCCCTCACGAGTGTGCCTAGATGCCTAGGCTTCAATTGGCCCCAGATGTAGTCAATTAACAACAAAGATTAACCCTCAGTCAGTGGCGCATAGGTGAGCTGGGTCTACCGTGTGGCCCACCTGAAAACGAAGCATGTGCTCAAGGTTCTGACTAGTTAACTGCCTTCCCTGGTAGCTGAAGGTTTGTATCACCAAGAACATAAGGAAGATACAGAATCCTGGGGCTTGGGGCTACCTAAGAGGTAGCCTGTGTATTTATGGTTCACCAGGTTCAAACCAGAGCATGAGGAAGGGAAAGGAGAGAGAGAGAGACAGAGAGAGAGAGGAAGAAAGAGGACAAAGAGAGGGAAAGAGAATCCTAAGCTTAACCCCAGACCTAAGGAAGAATCAGAATGTTAATTTAGCACCAGGGTGTTTTGAATGCAGAGTAAAATGTGAGCAACACCATCCTAAGAGGCAGAGGAGGGGGAGAGCATTGTTCATTGTTCAAACATTGTTCTGAGAATAAATATTGCTTGCTGGGCACCTCAAAGCCTCCCTTTGCCTGTCTCTTTCTGTCTCTGTCTGTCTCTGTCTGTCTGTCTCTGTCTCTCTCTCTCTCTCTCTCTCTGTGTGTCTCTCTCTTTCTGTGTGTGTGTGTGTAAGATTGTGTGCATGCATATGGGTGTCTATCACCTGTCAGATTGCAATGCCAAATTTTCACTGTGCTCTGTTTCGTTCTGGTTTCCCCTGCTTTGTTATAGCATTAGTGTGTCTTAAGTGAATGAACACTGGCAGTAAGCAGCCAGCACCACTTTTTTTTTTTGAATGGCCCAGTGGAGGTGGTGCTTCTGTAGCTGAATCCCACTTTTGTGAAACCTAGTATTTCTAAAGCAAACTCACTGGTAGATTCTTTACAACATTGGTTTACTATCTCCATTTTCTCCTTCAACTTTGCAACATCTCAATTCTTGCACCAGATGCTGGGCCAGGGATGTGTAAAATTGGATCTTTTGGGGAGGCTGAGTCAAGATGGTGGTGGGTTTAAGGCCAACTTATATACATAAACACACAAAATGAGAAATAATGAGAACTGGTCTCAAAGACAGACAGACAGAGAAACAGACAGACAGACAGACAGACAGACAGACAGACAGAAGTGAATATTTAAACATAAAGTACAATTTCAGTTTCTATGTGCTTGATGCTTTCCTCTGATTCCTGGCTGCATGGGGTGCTGGACATTGATGAATCCTGAACATGCATTGGTGTGGCAAGCATACCTTTTCATCCCTAGTAAGAGACAATTCCCTGGGAGGTTTCTGACAGAGCAGATGTGTCGGATGTATAGGGTTACAAAAGACTCTTGCTTTTATTCTAATAACCAAAACAAAGCAGGGAAGTTCAGTGACTGCTGTTAAAAGAGCATCAGGTGCCCAGAGGTATCTAAACGAACCAGATGCAAGACGGGCAAGCTCTACCCGAGAGAGAGACAGCCCAGGTCATGTTCACCTTTGTTAACTGGAACAGGGAAATTGTGATCACCAAGAACCATTTGAACTCAGCTGCCTGAGCAGTGAAGATTGCCAGCCAGCGTGGGTCTGCCCTGCCTTCCTGATCCATCCAAAATCATCATGAGCTACTAGACATAGCTCCCCAAAGTTAGAGGCAGAAGAGAAGGGCTTAAGGAAGCTTCTTAGGGCATTTGGGGTCTTCACAGAATCTGGAGAGTTTATCAAAGGGGTAGGTGCTGAAGAAAGGTCTATAGAGGAGCAGAAAGCAAGGAGCAAAGGGCAAAGAGGATAAAAGGGCTATCAGTAGGGCTGTAAAGCAGGGCGAGCTCCTCCACAGCTGTGAAACCTGCCAGCTTAGTTGTGAAGTACAGGCTATCTCAGCAATTTCCCCAGAGCTCAGACCTCAGGTTTTGCTTAAGGCTAAGAACCAGTGCCCCCATCTAGCCAGTTAAGAGCAAATGATGAGAGTTTTATTCTTTGGGGTGTTGAGAAATACAATAGTGTGTGTGTATGTGTGTGTCAATTTTTTTAATCTATTCATCTGTTCGAGCACACCTTGGGTAATTTCATATCTTGGTTATGGTGCATGGTGTCATAATTCAGCCATAAAAAAATAAAATCCTGTGATTTGCAGAAACGTGGATGCGGAACGTAATGCTAAGTGAAATAAGGCAGGCCTGGTAACACACAGTATGGCGAGTTCTCACTCCTACGTGGAAACCAAGATGTTGATTTCAAGGAAGTACACAGATTAACAGTGGTCACTAGAGGCTTGACAGGTGGAGGACTTGGGCAGAGGTGGGAGTGGGGGGGATGGGGAATGGGGGAGCAGAGGGCAGGAGGGTAGGGAGTGGGGAGTGGGCTCAGAGGGATGTTGGCTAATGGGTAGTAAAATACTGTCAGGAATAAGTGCCAGTACTCTACAGCCCAGGACAGTGACTAGCTTGCAAGAGTTATTCTATATTTTACAAAGACGTAAACAAGAAAATTTCAGAGTCCCCAAAAC
Organism: Rhabdomys pumilio; assembly: GCA_030674055.1. Taxonomy (NCBI): domain Eukaryota; kingdom Metazoa; phylum Chordata; class Mammalia; order Rodentia; family Muridae; genus Rhabdomys; species Rhabdomys pumilio. The sequence goes on from JANHMN010000008.1 coordinate 44,081,766, forward strand.
AACATAATGAGAAAGATTTAAGGAGACAGACATTTTAATTACATAACTGGAACATTATACACTACGATTGTATATTAAGTTGGATTATCTATTACACTGTATTCCACAAATATGTGAAATCATCGTGACTATTCAAATGTTTACAAAGAATTCTTAAGTTTTTCTTATTATCATGATCATTGTTATTATTGTATATGTAAGCCTGTGCCTCATGGAAGGGGGGATGGGAAGGGGTGGAGTAGGGTGGTAGGGTGGAGGTAGGGCTTGTACCACCCCAGGAGGACAAAGGACAACTTCCAATGTTCCTTTCAGCTGTGAGTTCTCAATGGAATTCACTCTGACAAGCACTCTTACTCATTAGACCATTTCCCCAGCCCTTTCTTTCCTTTTCTAAAAAAAAAAAAAAAAGATGTGTGTGTGTGTGTGTGTGTGTGTGTGTGTGTGTGTGTACGTGCGCATGCAGAAAAGCAAGAAAATGCACCTTACAGCTAAAGCAGAAAGAATAGAAGGGATAGGATGGAGTGCTTGCCTAGGACATGTGGAACCCTGGGTCTGTCCCAGCACCACAAAAACAAATGAATAAACAAACAGAAACTTTTCATACCAGATAGGAAAAAACAAAAAAACAAAAAACATACCAAAAAGGAAACCCAGCTCTGGAATGAGTCCCAGAGGTCCACTAGATAACAACCTTTCACATTATATCTAAATCTTTTATCTCTGATACTGTGTATGTGTATGTTCACACAGATATTCTAAAATATTATTGAGGCAAGATGTAGTAGCACACACTCAGGAGGAGAGGAAGGTGGAACTCTGTGAGTTGATAGCCTTGTCTATGTAATGAGTTCCAGGCCAGCCAGGGATACGTAGTGAGACCCCTATTTAGATTAAAACAAAACACAAAACCAAAAACAGTAAGGGGCTAGAGATATGCTTCAGTGGTTAAGAAAAGCTGTTGCTCTCACAGGGGACCCACATGGTGACTCACAACCATCTATAACTCCAGGTCTGAAGGGTCCAACACTCCTTTCTGGCCTCAACAGGCACCAGGAATGTATATGGTATAGATTGTGTTATGCAGAAAAAAAAAAACATTCCAACATAAAATAATTAAGTCTGAACTTTCAAAATTAAAATGCATGTATCTGGCATGATCCCCAAATCTATGTTTTCATAAGACCACCAAGTGCTTCTAGCGCATGTATAGTTGACTGAGCACACATCAAGAAACTATACACATATACCAACAACAGGAGATGAAATAATTTTTTAAATGCAGCATGCAAGGTCAGGGATCAATGCTTGCATTCAATTAATAGCTGCATGGATATACATACCAATAAATGAAGTTTACAAATATTTTAAATTCCTGTCATTAAAAGATATCATTTGGAGGCTGGAGAGACGGCTCAATAGTTAAGAGCATTAGCTGTTCTTCCAGTGGTCCCAAGTTGGGCTCCCAGCACCCAGATGTGGTGCTGATTCATAGCTGATTATAACTCCAGAAGCAACAAGATCTGATATTCTCTTTAGGTCTTTGAAGGTACCTGTACTCACATGCACAACCATACAGAGACATACCACATTCACATAAATAAAAATAAATCTTTAGAAGTATACACACCAGGTCAAGTGTTGCAACGAATGTTTCTATTCAGCATTCAGGAACAGGCTGATCTCTGAGAATTTGAGCCCAGCCTGGTCTATATAGCAAGTTTCAGCTCAGTCAAAACTACATAGTAAGAACCCATCTAAATATGTGTATTTGTTACAACTGTGTTTCTGACAAAGGACTCATATTTAGAAGGCCTAAAACTCAACAATAAAATGTCAGATGCAAGACAGAAAGTCTGTACACAAAATTGTAGTCTTCTTACACACATACACATACACACACACACACACACACACACACACACACGTGTGTGTCTGTGAGGAACACATGAACCTGTGTGCCACACTTTCTTGGAATGGTCAGAGGACAATTTGCAGGAATCAGTTCTCTCCCTCAATCATATGAATTCTTGGGATCAAACTCAGGCCACCAGGCTTGATGACAAGTGTATTTACACACTCCTAATACTTCACTGGCCTTAAATTGTATGGGGTTTTGTTCTTTTGTTTGCCTTTTGAGACAGAGTCTCATGATGTAGCCTTGGCCTGGAGCTTGCTACGTAGTTCAGACTGGCCTAGAACTCACAGGGATCTGCCTGCCTCCCCAAACTCCAACCCCAAGTGAGGCTTGTATCACCACACCCTGCCGAATTTTATTCTTATATATAATAACTTTAAAGAGAAATAATCCAACATTTACACTGAGCAAAAGATTTGAACAAATATTTCACAAAAGAAGATATATCCGCAGCCAATAAGTAATTGAAAGGTTCTTTGACTTTATTGGTTTCTGGGAAAATTCAAGATAAAGCCTCAATACAATATCATTTTACTCCTGTTACAACTGTTTAAAAAAAAAAGAGAAAGTAAACTGTGTAGACTAAATACTGGTGAAGAGGTGGGGTAGCCAGTGCTAATATTTCTGGTAGTTTTCTAAAATGGTAACTCTTCTTCAGAGAGCCTTTGGACATCTTGTAATAAAGTTAAACACACATGTAACTTATTTCCTCAAAGAACTGTCCTTCTGATACTAATCCATGGGAAAGTGTATCCTTCATTCACAAAAGGATGTGTAGGAGAATGTCAATGCTCACCCCATTCACAACAGTCCGACTCTGAAAACACATCAGAGTCCATATGCAGTAAGACAAATTGTGTCCAATGTACATAAGAAAATATACTCAGTCATTTAAAAGAAACCTTCTGATGATATATAAGATATTGGAATCTCAAACATATGTTAAACAACACAAATTTTATCAAAAGAGTACATTCATTAATACACAGTCTATGCTGGTTTGAATGAGAGTTGTCCACATAGGTGTTTATTGTTTAAATGTTTGGTTCCAGTTGGTAGAACGATTTGGGAAGGATTAGGAGGTGTAACTGTGTTGAAGTAGGTATGTCACTGGGGCCAGGCTTTGGATGGTTCAGAACACTTACACCATTCTCTGCTAAGTCTGAGCTCAGAGACTGCCTGGTTCTCTGCTTCATGAAATAATGGTCATGCCTCTAATACTCTGAAACTGTCAGCTCCAAATAAATAACGTCTTTTAGACGTTGTCTTGGTCATGATGTCTTATCACAGCATTTACTACTCCAAAGGCCATACCTGGGAGTATGAAGTCTAAAAGTGAGGTGGACTAAAGTCTCATGCAATAGCTGACTTTATTCAGAGCATCAGACAATTTATACTCTGGGGGTTAAGAAGAGTCACATGAGTAAAATGTGCAGTCACAAGGACAAGCCACACAAGGCAAAAACGTGGTTTGTTTTGTTTTTTATAGAAGCATATAAACAATTAACAGTAGCCAGTTGTATTGAATAATTTAAAGTAAACGCACTCTTATCTGCTGCACTTGGGAGGAGCATGAAACAAATTACAAGAACAATTCTGTGTTTTTGAAGAAACTGAGGTCATGAGACTCTTGTTTGTTTTCTTGAGAGCTTCCTCGAAAGCACTCAGAATTCTTCTCCATTCTTGGATTGTATTCTGACACAAACACATTCTAACAATAAGCAAAATTAATCTTTAGTGATAAAATTCAGTAGGTGATTGTGGGGATAAAACAGAAAGGAACATGAAGAAATATTCTGGGATAAACATGGAAAAAAAAGTCTGTAACTTGTGTTTGGGACAAAATATCTGAGATTAAAAACAAAACAAACCAACTTAGACCAACAAGATGGCTCAATGGGCAACTGACCACCAAGCCTGATGATGTGGTTCAATCCCTGGGGTCCATTGAATAGAAGGAGAGATCTGACTCCTGCAAGTTGTCTTCTGACTTCCATCCATATGCTGTGGCACATGCATGGTTACATACCTGCACACATGTGAATGAACACACACACTAAACATAAACAAAAGGCATTTAAATGGGGTTGCACTATAATGGTGGGTGCACACTGTACCAACTAAACACTACATGCTATCTCCCATGCCCACAGGTTACCTCCTTTTGAGTTGTTGACCAGTGTCTCATAGACCCCACAAACATTTCAGGCTATTGCCACGGCTCTTGGTTACTCTCCAGAATGTGATGGTAGGACCCTATTGTTGGGAGCCGACTTTAAGCAAAAAGCGGCTAGAAAGCAGCTATCAGCTTTGCAGCCATATTGAGCCGTATACCCTGACATGAGACTTGGTTTTCAACAGTCTACAACAGCTGAAGCACACTCTGATATCCCACATAGCTTGTTTTGCTGTTAAGTGCCCCCAGCTGCAAGGAGCACGTGGTATCCACACCTACAAGGCATGCGGTGCACGTGTTGTCCACGTGCTATCTACGCCATATATGCCTGTAAGGCGCATGTGCTGTCCACGCCTGTAAGGCTTACGTCATATCCACACCTACAAGGCACGTGGTATCCACGCGCCTACAAGGCACATGGCAAAAGCCTATAAATACCCAGGATTTCCTTGTAATGTATGTATGTAAGTGTGTGTGGTGTAGTAGTAGTAGTAGGTGTAGTGGTGTGTGTATGGTGGAGACAGTAAAGAAGACGTTACTACAGATCCTCTGGCTTGTCTCTATTCTTCGCGGCTCTTCCCTTTCTTCCCCCCACTCTCTTTCTTGCTAAACCCGGACCTACGGAACAGAGCGGGCCGCTATAGTTTGGCCCCCAAACGTGGGCAAGAGTGGTCCGTTACAGTCAGCTCAGGGCTTTTACACCCTATAAATGAAAGATACTGAATACTTGGGTCATAGAACATGGAAAAACTCAGGCTGGTACTCATTGGACACTACATCCTTACTGTCTAGATTTCATAGTGCTAGAAGTTGCTGCACATGCAACTGGAGGAGAAAAGTCATTCATCATATAATCCGGGCTGCAAACACTATGAGTTATAATTATGGTTATCCTGGCCAAGTCATATGCATTGGTACAATAGTGGCAAAAAAAAAAAAAATGCTATGGGAGTAACCAACAACTTTCTGATTAGATTTTCAAGTCCTTTTCTACAAGATAGAACCCCATACCTGGCATAGTTATTGGAGCCAAGAACCTATGTCTAGACAGATCATAGGCCCAAGGGGAGAGCTACTACAGTTATTCTGCTAAGTGACATAGTATTAAAATGACTCCTAAGGACTTGTGGGTATATCAATAGATTAATTCTTCTCTCAGCCTTTATTAAATAAGGTTCTTCTTGCAATAAATGGCAATTAACACAGAGAATCATAATTAGTGAATATGCAGAGAATAAGAGACTATAGAGTGCTCATTCTTAAACAGAGACAGAATAATTGAAAGAGCCAGCGGTGGTGGCTGACTATAAAGAAACTGTATTTTCTGGACACAAGCAGATGCCCATATGAACTGACAGAGATTATGATAGCATTGCCTTGGGCCAGACAAAATCCTGGCATGGAGTAGGAAGTTGGCACGGAGTCCCACTCTTAGCTGAGCAGCTATTGGCATTTGATACATACTAGGAGAGCAGAGTCAGTTTTCTTTAGGCCTGTGACATTAATGGCGGAGTGACTACTTTCTAAAGCAGACCTCCATCTAAGAGTAACACGAATTGGACTCAATGTGTTTAAAAACAAATGAGCGGGAAGATGAAGCTAGGTGCAGGTGAATCTGGGAGGAGATGGGAGAGTGAATATGATCAAAACAGATTGCCAGAATTAAGGAAAATGCACCTTTAAAGACAAAAGCTCATGTTTCCAGAGGTGTTGCTTTGAAATTTATGGTCAGCTTGGACACCGTGGCAGGGAGAGTTAAGCAAAGCTGCTCATGGAGAAGCCAGAGGGAGAGCGCCAGGGGGTGGGTCTCCAAATCTGTTTCAAGTACATGCCTAGGATGACCTGACTTCATTCTACTGGGTGTGCTCTTAAAGGTCCCATTCTCTCTCCACGGCTGGCAACCAAGCACACGGCTTTTGTGGTCCAATAAGATCAAAACCATCGATAGCAGTGACAATACAAACTTATACATTTAACCCCACGAATCAAACTTTTTATATCTGTTTACTTCGTTATCTGTTTACCACTCAATAAAAAAAAAAAAAATTAAACGTGTGGGTTTTTTTTTTCTTTCTGGTTTGTTTTTAGAGCAGAGATTAAAGAAGGGAAAGATAGACAGAGAATTAGTAGATGTATTTTTCCCTGATGGAGAATCCATGCATGATTTTGTTTAGACATCTTCTGTAGCAAACTCGGCTGGGTATCTAAGGATGGCAGAGTCACCACATCCTAGTTCATGTGGTTCTGGAGATGGAATTGATGACTGAATCCAGGGCTTTGTGTGAGCACCTGACTGACGGAGCTACAATTCCAGCCCCTTACTTACATTTTTATAAGCAACTTGAAAATTTTTCAAGGCTGCACACACTACGAATTTCTTTTTATTTGTAGAGGAGGGGCAAAGCAAACTGACAATACTCTCTCTAGAACAGGGGAAATTTTCAATCCCCAAATCAGGATCTATTGGTATGCTGCAAAATCAGCATGGCAAGAAAAGATCAGAATATTCTCCAATAACTAAAATCAAGTACACTAGACTAGAAAATGTCAGACAATATGATATGTATTTGCTTATGAGACTTGTCTATAAATGCATTGGCTTGAATTCTTTTTCCTATGCACTTGTTGCAAAGTAAGCAAAAACTAAACACAGAGAGAGGTGCATAAACTCAGCACTGCGGAGGAAAAGGCATGGAGGTGGCATGGGAGAACAGCTTGAACTTTATAGTGAGTTCCAGATTATCCTCCAGATACACTCATAGTGAGATCTTATTTTAAAAGGGGGGAGGGGTAGGGAGTTGGTAGCCTGACATAATGGTGCATGGCTTTAATCCCAGCACTCTCAGAGGCTAAGATAGGCTGAGAGAGTTCAAGGCTAACTGGTCTGCAAAGGGAGTTCTAGGCCAGCCAAGGGGCAGTGTCTCAAAAGAACAAAACAAAGCAAAACAAAATATTGGATATTCAGGGTTACAGGTGAGGGCATAAGGATAGGTATGGCTGGCTCCTTCGAGATAGAACATTCCCTCAGATTAAAAAAATTTTTTTTCTGCCAGAGGGAAAGGAAGGCTTGTGAGCCCTAGCAGGTAAACAAAATGCCACATGTCACACAGTACAGAAACTTGGAGGCTTGAGGGTCTTTACTCAACAGGACAGAAAGGTGTAAACAATAGCTATGGGTGGAGACTCTGACTAGCCAAATAGCTGAAGAAATTCTTGACTCCTGAGTTGCCTGCAAGCTGCAGAGTCCCAGGGTTTCAGGTATTCTGGGAATCTGTATCACCAATGTTGGGGTGGGCTTTCCCAAAAGGAAGCTGCTTAGAGTTTTCTAGGGGGAAAAAAGCAACCCAATTTTGATTCATCCGATTGGACATTGGTCCAACCATTGATTTGATGTGTCATTACTTCCATTTTCTAGGGTGAGTAAACACATCTCTAAAGGAGAAGTACATCAATCGACAGTAGCTCTTGCTATATACCAACTCAACTTCGGCTCACATGTACTTAAGATACATGGATTGTGGTGGTTTGAATACACTTGGCCCATAAGGAGTGGTACTGTTAGAGGTTTGGCTTTGTTGGAAAAAGTATGTCACTCTGGGGGCAGGGAGGAGCCTTGATACCCTCTTCCTAGCTACCTGGAAGACAGCAATCTTCTCCTGTTTGCCTTGAGAACAAGATGTAGAACTCTCAGCTCCTCCAGCTCCATGCCTGCCTGGATGCTGTCATGCTTCCTGCCTTGATGATAATGGACTGAACCTCTGAACCTGTAAGCCAGCCCCAATTAAATGTTGTCTTTTATAAGAGTTGCCTTGGTCATGGTGTCTTTTCACAGTAATGCAAACCCTAAGATATGGATATACATGTATCTTGGGTTATGATAATATATATGGAATATGTATATATATCATTTGATATAGGGTTGCATTTATCTCAGGCTGGCTATGTACAGAAAATAAACTTAAAACTTCTCCTTCACCTGCCCCTCCAGCTCCCCTGTACCAGGACCACATGTATATATCACGACACCCAGCTTATATGTGTATCATGTGTTTAGATGTGATCAAACCAAGGGCTTCATACAAGCAGTCTAACAACTGAGCTGCTTCATACATGCTAGGCAAGCAGTCTAACAACTGAGCTACCTGCCATTATAAAGTGTATTTCTTACTGTGAGCTGAAAAAAAGAGAGAGAAAAAAAGGAAAGAAAAGAAACCATGCTCCATAAACAGTCAAGGTGTTATTTGTGTTATCTGAGCAAGCGAGAAATTAAGTATCTCATCCCTCCCTGTACAACCTCATCACCTTTACACAATTACAACGAATGAGCAACACAAAAATGGCACGATTACCCAGTGTTCAGTGTGGGACTGAACAGTTCTGGAGGGTCTCAAAAACAGACTACAATGTAAACGGCTCCCCCTGGAGTTGAGCAGTCTGTAATTGGTACACCTCCACCAGGAAGCCCTCAAGTTTGAACACGAGTAAAGCTAGTTATTTTTTTATTTAAATCATCTTCCCCAGGCTTGATGATTAAAATGTAATTAAAAGTGTCATCATCCTTACTTTTAAAAAAAATTAAGACAAATTCTTTCTATGTAGACCAACACTGAGATCCTCCTGCCTCTCTCTCTCTCCTCTCTCTCTCTCTCTCTCTAGGGCTGGGATTACAGGTGTGCAAGACTACACCTGATTTAAATGCCCACTTTTAAATTACAGAGTGAAATCCTCCTATCTCAGTGTAATGTGGTTTTCTAAACATCCGGCCTTCCTACACAAAAGAAATCCAGCAATGTTATTTCACATTTACTAATAAAGCCAATGTGTTACTGTATAACCTCAAAATTACCAAGAGAGTATAGCTTTTGAAGTCTAATAAACCTGGATTCTCAGTCCCATCTAATCCCAGACCGTATAAGCCAGGGTAGCTGTTTACTGTCCCTGACCTCCAGTTTCCCAAAGGCGTGTGTTATATAGCCTCAGGACCTGGTCTAGTGCCTTGCACAAGAGGCATTCTCTCAATGAACACATGTGCTATACGAGATGGGCTAGCACTGATCAGCCTTGTAAGGAGGTAGCAACACACACCAAGTTCTTAGCCTATAGCCTGAGAACTAGTACACAGTAACTAAACAAGCATCCATAAAGAACCCGCAAGAGGTTTTTAACATCTGGTCTTCTCAGCTCACTAGCGCTATTCCACTATTGGGAGTGCTTTTTCCTTTCTTACTAAACTGTCTCTAATTTAAAAAAAAAAAAAAAAGGCAGATGACAGTCAGAAACAATAATACCCTTCAGGATAGAAAGGTACCTACTGGGAGAAATTATTTTTCAAATAGTTCTAATTTATACAAGAAGAAGAAAAAAAAAAACCAACAGATTTCTCCTTCACTTTATATCACTTTTTGAGACAGGTGTCTTGTTGTAGAAAAATTTTATCCCAATCCGGGGTTGGAAGAGAAGAGAACAGAGGAGAAGCCACCATGAGTTAGGTGAGCCAAACTGGCCCTAAAGGCTGGCCAATTGGAGTTAAGAGCAACCCAGATGCAACAGTAATAACTCGGGGTTATCGATAGGAAAGTTGACTCTAATAGCACAGAGGGCAGATAACTGCCCAGCTCTAGCACTGATGAAGGCTTATTGTAAAAAATGAAAGGTTTGTGTGTCTTTTATCCGGGAACTAAATGGTCTAAGGCAGGGTAGAAATCCCCGATTGGGATTAAAAGTTTTTACAACAGGGTCTCATTAGCCCAAGCTAACTTTTTATTAAATGTGTGTGTGTGTGTGTGTGTGTGTGTGTGTGTGTGTAAAACATATAAAAATAACTTTTTATGATCTTTCTGACTTTACCTTCCCATTGCTGAGATTAAAGGCAAGTGGTAACACCACATCCAGTTTTATGCTCTGCTGGGGACAGAACTCAGGCTTTAGAGCATGGCAAGCAAGCAAGCAGGCAAGCAAGCAGGCAAGCAAGCAGGCAAGCAAGCAGGCAGGCAGGCAACTCTATCAACTGAGCTACAATAGCCCCCAAATAACATGCAAGTTATTTTGTTTGTCTGCTTGCCTGCTTGCCTGCTTGCCTGCCTGCCTGCCTTCCTGCCTCCCTCCCTTCCTTTCTTCCTTCCTTCCCCTTTACAGATTTAAAAAGAAGAAACCCAGATACAGCCCGATGGGGATAATGTTGAAGTCTGGGAGTATATTTGGAGCAAATAAAAAGTAGGAATTAATTTATGTCTATAATGCCCAGAACTCAGGAAGCTGAGGCAGAAGGATTTCGAGGTCAAAGCCTACCTGAGGTACTTAGAAAGCTTGTAAATAATTTTTAAAAAATGTTTTAAATTGAACAATGCACATATTTTGTTATTTACAGCTACAGAGCAAGTAAGGAAATTTACTGATCACTCAAATAATTTTAAGGATGTTACTTTCCTGAGCCATGAACCATGCAGGCAGAATTGCCGAATTCACTCCTGGGACGGAGGAGGGGGGTGGGGGGGTGGGCACAAGAGAGGGCATATCCTCCTTCCTCTGACAGAGCTTATTTCCTAGTGGAACTCTAGTTTTGGCGCAACCATGACAACGCTTTCCCCTTAAGAGTCACAGGAAGGTCGCAGCCCTTCCTCACCCCCACCCTACCCCAGAGTGCAAGCTCACATCCAAACCTCTGGTCCTGCTGCCCACCTCCCGGCAGGAAGGTGGGAGCATTCATTCCCTCCAGAGAGATTGATGATAACCTGTCAGCCAAAGTACGTCTGTCTGGGGGAGGAGGGATGGATCTAAGCCCCAAAGTGAGGTCAGCCAGTGAACAGTTAGAAAAGCAATCATTTCTCACACTTACTAATGGGTTTGACGCTTGTGAAACATAAACAGGAAGTAGAAGCTTGAGAGACCTGAAGGAAATGCACTCCCTTTTTGGTCAACATGTGGATCCCAGTCCTCCAGGTCTTCAGAACAGTGACAATGAAGACTGACCCACCAAACTGCACCCCGTTCCAGCAATGACCTCAATTTTCCCCCAATTCCCCAGCCAGGTCACTCCGCAGCGGGGTGACTGACCCTAAGCACGGTAGGGAAGGTTAACAGTCATCTCTCAACTCCCCGAACTTGCAGGGCAGGGGAGCTCAGAGGTCAGTGAAATCCCCAGCCAGGCCTTATTTTAGTCATGAATTTCCACTGGCCCCTTGCTGTGTGTCAGCGCCGCTCACTGCGCCGCAGGTTCTGCGTTTCAGATGCTTTCCCAGCTCCGGGCTGTTAGAAGGTCAAAGAGACCAGATTTTTCCAATGCAGGTCGGTGGGGGTGGGGCTCGGCGGCCTCCGCGAGATTGACGAACGCTGGGGCCCCTGGAGCTGCCCTTTGTGCCCCGCGCACGGGCCTGTGGGTTAACCTCTGCTACCCAAACGTCTCGGTTAGTATTAAATTAAAACTTTCTCGTCTTATATTCCCTGCCAGTGGCCCCGATAGACTGTCTGCTAAAGGCAGTCTACTGATTGGCCTCGTTGGCTCCTTCCCAAAGGTTCTTGTAAATTCAAGGTCAAAATCCGTGTTTGCTACCTCCACTGTCTCCAGCCACAAGCTCGACTGGGTAAGGGGCTTGGTGAATGTGTGCTGCATAAATGTGGAGATTTCACTGTGATAGACCAAAAGGATGGGGCGGGGGCGGGGGGTGTCCTTTCTCTCTCTCTCTCCTGTCCTGGAATAGACTGCAAACAGCGCCACCCAAGTTCCTGGTTAGCGGCGGGATCCCATGCAGGCTGGCAGCTCGGTGCGCGTGGGTCACAGCTAGGAAGCCGGCACCGAGAGGCTTGCAGTGAGCCGAGCTCCGGCCCGCGTCCGGGCCACGTGAAGCGTCACGCCCCGCGCTGCTGCAGGGCAGGCGCCGTCGCCGCGGTTGTGTAACGCTGCAGCCGGAGGGGAGGCGACCCGGACGCCTCTGCATCGGAGGGGGCAGAGGAGGGAGGGAACGCCGGGCACTGTGCCCGGTATCTTTCTGTGCTTGACTAGCCAGGGTGGGTGGGGGCAGCGAGGCACCCTGGAAAGCGGGAGGAGATGGGTGCGCGCCAGTCGGGTGCCAGGCCACCCGCAGGCTGCGCCCCGGAGCAGAGCTCCCGGGAGAATGGGGGAGGGGGGATCCGCACGGCTCACACGGTCCACGGTCAGGTGCGCGCGGCGTGCTCGGCGGCGGCCTCGGCTGCCCTAACGCCTGGCCACCAGCCCGCTTCCCATGGGGTGACATCCGCCCCGCCCTCGATCCCTCCCCAAGGCGGGCAATTCCTGGACACTGAGGCTGAGCATTGGGGGTGGGGGGGCTGGAAAGCCAGGACGGAAAGAAACCCCAGCCTCTGGGGAAGGCCAAGGGGGGCCGACGACTGCCTCCGCTGCGCACCGGTTCCTAGGAGCGGGCCAGGCGGAGGAGGAGGAAGAGGGCTGGGCTGGAGCGACCAAGGGGATATTCCTCTCCCGGCTTGAGTCAGACGCGGGCGGAATCCGTCCTCCCCCGTTCCCTCCCAGGAGACGGGAACTTACTTCATTTCCCTGGGGCAGGTTCGCCCACGTTACCACCCCCCCCAGCTCCCCGGTTTCTTCCAGCTTCCGTACCCCCCACCCAGCTGGGCAGGACTCTGGCTGCGATGCCACCCCCTCTTTCGGGGAAAGGAGGCCGCAGCCGCAGACACCTGGGGCCCGAGGTTTTGGGGTGGGGGGGACACCTCGCAGCCGCCAGAGCGTTGTCCAACACGTGAGACTCATGTGATGAAGCCGGGGGAGGGCGGGCAGGTCGCTCCTTCCCTCCCCGGCAGCGGCCAGACGTGCTTGGAGTCACAGGGTAGAACACGTAGCTTCTACCCACCCACTCGCTCCCATTTAACCCAGCCCGCAGCCTCTCCTTACTCTTCGGCTCGTCCCCTCCAACACCCCCCCCCCCCCCGCTCCGCCCTAAGCAACCCCCCCTTCCTCCCGCCTCTCCGCCCGCCCCACTTCTCATTCACTTGGCTCGCACGGCGCAGACAGCGCAGCGAGCACACACCGCCAGACTGTGTGCAGAGCGGGAGCCAGAAGCCGTGGGGACACCCGGCCATGCACGCCCCCAACTGAAGCGACACCTCAAAGCCACAGCTCCTGGCAGCCCAGCGCATTGCAAGGAAGCTCAGGCTAGCTCATAGGAACATATCCCTTGAGACCCTCGGATCCTCCCTTCCAGGGCAGTCCTCTCTCAGACTCTGCTAAGTGCAGACAGGAGCGCACAGTGGCCCCTGCTCGCCGCATCATGGAGCGGATCCCCAGCGCGCAACCACCTCCTACCTGCCTCCCCAAAGCGCCAGGGCTGGAGCACGGAGACCTGTCAGGGTAAGTGTGCGCTGTGATCCCTTCACTTCTCTGCTCCTAACCTTGTGTTCCGCGCCACTCTCAACTTGGGGCATCTCTGAGAGTACAGGGGGCCTTTCTTGCATCTAATGGGCTCCTGCAGCCAGTACGCACTCGGGAGTCACGGCTCTTTCTGGCCTCTCTCCCTGCAGGATGGATTTTGCCCACATGTACCAAGTGTACAAGTCCAGGCGGGGAATAAAACGGAGCGAGGACAGCAAGGTAGGTGCATCCCTGGGGACCCCGTTCCTTAGCCCCTCGCGTACGCTGAGTTTCCAAGAAAAGTTTGCTTGTTTGAAGGTTGGCTGGGGGGTTCAAGATATGATGAGCTCATTGTCACAAGTGAGTGACTGGGAAAGAAGGGGCAGAGAAGGTGACTCTGGGTGCGTCTCTGCGTCCTCGCAGAATTTCCCCCCCTACTGCCGGGTGGGGAGGAAGGGAGGAAGCTTCATGTTCCCTTCCCCGGGCACCCATTGCTTCCTTGTATTCCTTGCAGGAAACTTACAAACTGCCGCACCGGCTGATTGAGAAAAAGAGACGTGACCGGATTAACGAGTGCATTGCCCAGCTGAAGGATCTCCTACCAGAGCATCTCAAACTTACTGTAAGTGAGAAGCTGGCTGCGCTCCAACCCAGTTCTTCTGCCCAGAGGGCGGGCGGGGGTCACTCGCCGCCTGCAGGCGTCACAGGGAACTGCAGGCTAGACGCTCAAAGCTCCTGGTAGTTCTGGTTTGGAGGGAACCCAGACCCAGACCCAGGGCTTCCAGGCAGTGGCAGAACCAGAACCACCTGGAGCCTCTGTAAGTTGGCTCCAACACTAACACAGCTTCCTTTAGGTAGTGTTTTTTTTTTCCTTATCAACTTGTAGTCTCCCTGACTTTAAAGAGCAAACGACGAAATTAAAAAATTACGCCCTTTTCCTTGTCCCCTTTCCATCCACAAGAGAACCTACTTTATTTAACGTGTGCCATTTCTTTTTGTCATAATCTTTAGTGGTAGCCAAAAGCTTTCTAGCTTTTCGTTTTGGAAAAGTATTTGGAAGGGAAGACGAAACGCCTGCATGACTGGAAGTTCTGAACGGGTGTCAGGGGGTTAAAAAAAAAGAAAGAAAGACAGAAACCCAACACATTGGGAAAGCCGCTTGGTTGCCAGACACAGTAGACATCCCTCCCTAGGTTGACACCACAGCGAAGAAATGTTATCTCCGGAGTCCCCTGAGTTAAGGTCAGGGCAGCTGCTGGAGAAATATATCTGTCAGCTCACTCCCGAGACTGTAACAGCTACCAAAAAGCTTCCAAAGATAGACAACACGTGTTTGGCTTTTTTTAAGCCTTTGATCATCTATATGTATGTATTAAAACATCTGCAAACTTTAAATTTAGTGGGAGCAGGAAAGGCTCTTCCTATCTTTGTTGTTGTGTATACCCAATTCTCATAACAAATAGTGTCAGAAAGGACTTCACTGACCTCACAGGTGACACAAGCTCCTTTTTTTTTCCCCTTCAGACTTTGGGTCACTTGGAGAAAGCAGTGGTTCTGGAGCTTACGTTAAAGCACGTGAAAGCATTGACAAACCTAATTGATCAGCAGCAGCAGAAAATCATTGCCCTGCAGAGCGGTTTACAAGCTGGTGAGTGCTGGCCCTGATTAGCTTCTCCTGAGAGCTCAGCACCAATAGAGCCCCTGGGGCTCCTGAGGCTTCTGCCTCTTCTGATACCATTCATTTTGTACATTCATGGGGGGTGGGGGAGATGCTTTTTTGATTCTTCCTAAAAGGTCATACTTTTCCATAGGGAATGCTACTGTGTGCCACCTGGGATGAGTACATATTAGCCCAGTGATGAAATGTTCCTGTGACATTTTGGCCAGAGAGTGTCTAGGTTCTGGGAGACTTCCCCATTCCACTTTAAAATGCCAAGGCACCTATAATATGCACTGTGGGTGTTTTTACAGTTGGTCTGCTGAGACCTCATTCATAGGTGAACAGAACACGGGTCTGCCCCCAGTCTTTTCCTGTTTCTTTGCTTCCTTGTCTTTGGATGTGGGGTGCAGTCTTGGCAGGATGACAGCAGTTTTTTTTTGGTTTTTTTTTTTGTTTTTTTTCCTTGCCTGCCTTTCATTGTGGTTCCTTGAATAGCCACTAGGTATCTTGGCAAATTGCACAATCCAGCGAAAGCACTGGTTTCATCATTCATTTATCCTGAGTTTCAGAGAATGGGAATTCTCACTTTCCTCTCTCCCTTCCAGATCATACAGTACAGACCAGGGGGAATCCTAATACGTACCCCCTCAGGCATTCTTCCGTCCTGTCCAAGGCTAGTACAAGAATCACAAAAACCAAACCAAGCCAACATGTTTGCCAGTTTTCTTTCTAAAAATAGAAAGTTGATCAGGACTGATCTCTCGGGGAGTAAGAGCTACAGTCTATGGAGAAAACTGACGAATAAAGAGCCTAGTTAAAGTGCACAGAGGAAATGCAGCTGCTTGATTAATCAGTTAGGTTTTTGTGTATGCCGGAGTTGTTGGTTTTAGTTTTGCGGGTGTTTTGGTTGTTTCTCTCTTTTTGGCTTTCCTAAAGCTCAGAAGTAATCTGCCACCTCAGCCTCCCAGTTTGTGGGATTACAGGTGTGAGCTCTAAACGTTTATGGGCATGGTGGTGCATGCCTGTAGTCCCATACTTGAGAGGTAGACAGAGCCCCCTTTAAATTCATGGACAGCCAGTTTTGCATAGGGAATTCCAAGCCATCTAAGACTATATAGGGGGAGACCCTGTCTGTACAAAAGGCAGGAGGGGATGCAGGGGGGCGCGCTGGGGGGAAGGCAGGGGAGACAATGTTCTTTTAAGTGGTATTTTTTTCTATGTTGTTTCGATTTATGAGTGTCTGGCCTTCTGCTTCCATGGGACTGTTGCTATCCTAACTTACTGAGGATGGGTGTGGTAGCTCAGACCTGTAGCCCCAGCAGTCTGAAAGTTAAGATAGGCTCACTATTGAGTTCAAGGGCAGCTTGGGTTGCTGAGTAAACTCCGTCACAATCTAGGCTAGAATGAGACTGCTTTACTTAAAAGGAAAAAAAAAAGTGTGGCTGTTGAACTTTTAAACACAGTAGCATGTTCATTATTGTGTCACAAGAAAAACTGTAGATATTACATCAAGCTCATCAAGAGTATAGAAGTAATTTGGTTTGGGATACTATTCAGACATTAAGAATCCTATTTGGGACAGTGGAGAGTATGTAGCTTAGTGACACTCTGTTGTACTTAGTCTCAAAAACCCAAGCATTAAAACGAAAAAAGAAAAATCTGTCTCTAAGTGGTAGGAATATGTTTATTTCATTCGTTCCACTTTTCAGTATAATTCTCTAGGCATAGACTTTTGGAGTTTGAAATGCAAATTGACTGTCAATTTCAAGAGACAAGAAGCAAGCCCTGGGACTTACCTACAACCCAGCCTTTCTAAAATCCTTTCTCGGTCTTCTTCTCCAGGTGATCTGTCGGGAAGAAATATCGAGGCAGGGCAAGAAATGTTCTGCTCGGGTTTCCAGACTTGTGCCCGTGAGGTACTTCAGTACCTGGCCAAGCATGAGAACACTCGGGACCTGAAATCTTCCCAGCTTGTCACACATCTCCACCGTGTGGTCTCTGAGCTGCTGCAGGGTGGTGCTTCCAGGAAACCATTGGACTCAGCTCCCAAAGCCATGGACTTCAAAGAGAAGCCCAGCTTCCTAGCCAAGGGATCAGAAGGCCCTGGGAAAAACTGTGTGCCAGTCATCCAGCGGACTTTTGCTCCCTCGGGTGGGGAGCAGAGCGGCAGTGACACAGACACAGACAGTGGCTACGGAGGTGAATTGGAGAAGAGTGACTTGCGCAGTGAGCAGCCATACTTCAAAAGCGATCATGGACGCAGGCTCGCCGTGGGAGAACGTGTCAGCACAATTAAGCAAGAGTCCGAAGAACCCCCCACCAAAAAGAGCCGAATGCAGCTCTCAGATGAGGACGGCCACTTCACAGGCAGTGACCTGATGAGTTCCCCATTTCTCGGGCCACACCCACATCAGCCTCCCTTTTGCCTGCCCTTCTATCTCATCCCACCATCGGCCACTGCCTACCTGCCTATGCTGGAGAAATGCTGGTACCCCACTTCTGTGCCGGTGTTATACCCAGGCCTCAACACCTCAGCAGCAGCCCTCTCCAGCTTCATGAACCCAGACAAGATCCCAACTCCCTTGCTCCTACCCCAGAGACTCCCTTCTCCCTTGGCACATTCATCCCTTGACTCTTCGGCCTTGCTCCAGGCTCTGAAGCAGATCCCTCCTTTAAACTTAGAAACCAAAGACTAAACTCTTGAGGGGATCTCCTGCTGTTTTGCTTTCCTTCCTCCCTAATTCCAAAACCACAAAGGTTTTCATGAGTGCAGAGAGATCGGCCCACCATGCAGACCCACAGAGAAGATTCAGAGTGTGTGAGAGTGAGTGTTTGTATGTGCGTGCTTGTTATGTGTGTTTGTATATGTAGGACAATAAGTTTCTTCTGACACAGGGAAGACAGGAAAAGGGTGGCCTGACATCAGATGACAGGAGGACTATAGCACATTTCTGGGCTTTTCCCTACTGAGAGAGGAGCCCCTCTTTGATACAAATCAGTTGGATTTTCATATGCTTCAAAGGCTTGATCTGTGAGTCACTCTCCAGTTTGGGACATGGGTCCGTCTGTGGCTTTGAGAAAAGGTACTTTCAGAAGAGGGCTTTCCAGAGCACAGCTCACAGCCAGCTGTTAGGACCCCACCCTTCTCCCTTTATTGTGGAGGTGACTCACAGCAGACTGACAGTGGTCAGACTGAGCTTTCTGCTAAGATGGTGAGGTAGCCAACACTGGCATGTCTCGGTAGTGGTTTGGGCAAATTTCCGCAGGTCTCTTCCTCCAACCCTGCCTCTGATGAATAAAGACAATGAACTCAGTTCCTTAACTCAGGCTTTTGTGATTAGCTTACTAAGGAACTGAAAATGGTCCCCTTTGTACAAGCCGAGCTGCTAGGGAATCAAGGTGAACTGGACCCGTCCCCAGGCCTGTGGCACCTGTTCCTAGCTCTCACTTCTATAGCATGCTGTCCAAGGAACCAAAGGAGGGTCTCAGAGATGCCCCAAATGTCCCAAAGTACACAAAGCTAAGTAATCAATTGCTACACTTCTTGCACAGCTAGACAAGGATTTCAAGTCTATCCTAAAGCTTTGAACCAAGCTTAGCTTCTTAAAGGCCTAGCAGAGCTTTGATAACACAAGATCCTTTTTGTAGGCTAATTCCTTTTGTCCAGCGGCATATGGAAAGTCCTTATTGCTAAAAAGGATTTTGTCTCCTTTAAGGAAGTTTTATTTTTGATTCAGAGTCCTTGTTTTCTGACTTGCTCCGCCAGCCCTGCACCAGCTTTTTGAAATGCACTATGCTTGTGTTCAACCTTCTCCCATTTTTATTTGGGCATAAAAGTTGTTGCCTTTATTTGTAAAGCTGTTATAAATATATATTATATAAATATATGACAAAGGAAAATGTTTCAGATGTCTATTTGTATAATTACTTGATCTACACCGTGAGAAAAAAAACAATGAATGTATTTCTGTTTTTTGAAGAGAATTTTTTTCTCTAGGGAGAGGAGAGGTTACAGTGTTTATATTTTGGAACCTTCCTGAAGGTGTGAAATTGTAAATATTTTTATCTAAATGTTAAGTAGCTGTTTTAAAAATACTTAATAAAATAAGCTTTTTTCCTGTGGAAGAGAAATGGTCTTGGTTTTAAAAATAACTTAGCGTCACGGTACTTTCTCCGTCCTCCTGCCTGAGGATAGTGGCTAGTTAATCTTGGTATAAACGCATTCAGCTTGTCGAGTGCCTGGCAGTAAGAAAAATATTGAGTTCACATAGTAGGTAAATTCTGAATTATTTTTGTTTTGGAACAGGGTCACACTTACGTAGTAGCCCATGCTGGCACCAAATTTGCTGTATAGCCAAGGCAGCCTTAAATGGATTCTCCTGTCTCTACCTTCTAGATGCTGGGATTACAGCCGGGCTTCCTGGATCAGTACAGACATGCCCACCACGCCTGGTTTTCTGCAGTGCCGGGATCGAACTTGGCCTTCTACATCTTAGGCAATCACTCTACCTGCTGAGCCATATTCTCAGTCTTTTTTAAAAATTTTAATGAATTCTTGTCAAGGCTCTGCAGTCTTGCTGGTTTCCAGCGTTACTTCAACAACCGCTTACTCCACGCTGCTTCAGAACTTAATGGAAAAATCCAGGGGCTGAGCTCACGGAATAGAGTGTCAGGGGAAGTTTCTATGGGACTATACATATAGAAGAAAGGTTGGAGATGGCACATCTTCACTAAGGCAGGCCAACGCTTTGAAATCTAGCAAGTTCTAATGGATTAGCCAAATCCCGCGTCAATGCTGTTGAAGGCAACATCCCATAATTTTCTACAGTTTTCCAACTTCCTCTCTTTGGGTGTGTGTGGAACAAGTGTTACCGCTCTTATTATTATTATTATTTTAAATTAAGTGGGAAATGATCAAGCTGCATATTTTTGCTTTCTTCCCATCGTCTTGGTTTGTCCTGAGGTTTCCTGATGGACACGATCCAAGCCCCAGAGCATCTGAATCATTTAGAATTGTCTAGCTGTCTGGAGTCCTCCCCTACAGGGAAATCAACCTCAGCCTGCTCAGGAGGGCCTTTCAAATGTCACCTCTGAGTCCAAGGGGTCTGCAAGTGAAAGGAAGGGTTCAGTGTATTCAGTGATGGGCACAACTAGAGGACCGAGGCCTCTAGAGCCTGGTGCTCTATCACGCCTGTTCCTGACTAGACACTTAAGGGTTCTGAGTCTCATACTAATTCCTGACTAGACACTTAAGGGTTCTGAGTCTCATACTATTCCTGTAGCACAGATGGCATGGTTCCTAAGTCCTGCCTTAGGTAGCTTGCTCTTGCAACCGTCCTGCCTGCCTGTTAAATCCACTCTGAAACACTCTCCCAAGCTGTGACTCAAGGAGTAGCTGTGGACAGCAGGAAGTGGTTCAAGCACCCTGAACTAAGAATAGATTTGAGGGTTCCACAGGCAGATAACCCAGAATGTTTCTTCTAGAGTCTGCCATGTAAAGCCCCCCCCCCCCCGACTCCCACCCCACCGCATCCCCCAGTCCCGAAAGGCACAGCTGCCTGTCTGTTTTTCTGCCTCCAAAGTGTCCTGAACTTTCCTAAGCCAGGTTTCAGAAGAAGATCCAAGAGTGTTCAGGAAGGTGTGTGAAGTGGCTTGCATCCCAGTCTTCAGCCCAGTTGGGGACAAAGAAGGCCTCTGTTTAAAAGGGGGTGTGTGTGAGAGAGAAAGAGAGAGAGCCATGAGGGGTGAAGCTGGACTCTGGGGCCAAGGAGCACAGAGGCCTGGGATCTGGCGGCCTTCAGACAGGGCGTGCTCGGCGAGGCTGCCGGGATGGTCTCACCCAGCGCTGACCTGCCGCGCCTGTTGACAAAACGTCACGTTTCCGACTAGAGCCTTTCATGTGCGGCCCGCGGCTAAATGCGGCTGCCGGTTCCTGGAAGCAGACGTGCCTGGCACCGCGTCAGCAGAAACCCGATCCTTGGGGAAGCTTGGCAAAGCTTCGGGATCGCTCGGTCCCCAGAAATAGGGCCTGGCTGCGGGCAAGGCCGTGGCCCCCTGGTGCGCAGTGGGACAGAATCCGAGGGCAGGGGAGGGAGGGAGGGGAGGGAGAGCAGGGTGGGGTAGGAACTGGGTTTAGGCAGAGCTTTGGATCCCAGGGCTAATTAACAAGGATAGACAAGCTTCCCACGGCTCATCCCCTCACTAATGCAGCTCTAACAACCTAGAGGCCATAATAATACATTTTGTAAATAAATAAAAGCAAGCCCAGAGACGGGGAGGTAACTGACTCCTGGTCACCCAGCTTCGGAGTAGGGCGGAGGTTCTGTGGGCTTTGTGGAACTGTATGGAGAGCCAAGAAGACAGCTTTCAACAGAGCCTACTCCTGAATTAAGTGCTGGAGCACTTAATGTTTGCCAGGCAGGCATTTCTCAGAGTACTCCCCATACAAGGACACAAGGATCGCAGCACCTGCATGAAGTAGGGACAGTTCATATTCCCACAGTTCTGAGAACAAAATGAAGACACGGACAAGTTAAGTATTTGTTCAGAGTCAGTCACACAGCTTCAGTAGTAAACTACAAATGAAAACCAAGCATTTAGGCTACAGTCTATTGCTTTACCTACAAAACTACCTTCTCCTTCTTGTTACATGATCAATAAAAAACGATTAACGTATACTGATTACAATCATTACCTTTTTGAGTATTTTCTTTATTCTACGCCCTTTATTAATGTCTTTGTTTTGGGTTTGTTCGCTTTGAGATAGTGCCTCATGTAGCCCAGGCTAGCTCCCTATCCTCTTTGTAGCCAAGAATTTGTTAGCTCCTCAATTCAAGGAATACAGACATGTGCTTGCTGAAGGCTTGAAAGTGGGCCCTAATATGTCATCATCTCACTTTTTTTTTTTTTTTAATGGTTTTTTGAGACAGGGTTTCTCAGTGTAACCAGCCCTGGTTGTCTTGAACTCGATTTGTAGACCAGGCTGACCTTGAATACACAGAGATCTGCCTCCCAAGTGCTGGGATTAAAGGCACGAGCCACGATGGAAAGGTTAGGTTTAATTCTAACTGCTGCAAGGCTGTGCTTTGACACACATTCACAGCAGCTCTGTGGATGCTGATTGGGAGAATCAAACTACCACGCTTGGAGCAAAGTCATTTGCCCCAAACATCCCATGATGCCTTGCATTTAAAAATATCCTCCCACCTCCCACCCCATCACATGCCCCCCAAACAGACTGTTGCCTACAGAATTAGAGCACAGATTCACATGGTGGTCCACACCTGTGATCCCAGCATTTGGCAGGTAGAGACAGGAGGACTGGGGACTGAAGGTCAGCATCAGCACAGACCAAGTTCCGGGCTATGAGATCCTGTCTAAAACCAAAACAAAACCAATCACTAATAATAAAAACAAACAAATATATGTGTGTGTGTGTGCATATATATATATATGTATATATATATATATATACATATATATATATGCTGTATATACAGCTCAGTGGTAGATGCTTCCTTAGTACTTGCAATATCCTGGATTCCATCTGCAGAGTTCAAATCCAGCCTGGGCTACACAGGACTCTGTCTTAAACAACCAAGCAACCAAGCAACCTAAAAACCAGAACCACCAAAAAAGAACTGAGCTAAAAGCCTCATAGAGACTGAAGATAATTCCTCAGGAGAGGCAGCAGTCGATAGGCTACTGTCGCCAGCAAGATGGCTGTCCTGAGCGTGGAACTCTTTCTGGGAGGAAACTTCACTAGTTCAGAAACAGACCACAGAGCCACCTGTTCCTGTTGTTTGCTGAGTCCATCCCAGCTCTCACCCTCAGTGGTCACCTTGGGGTCTAGCTGAGGAGGAGCAACTAAGGTGACAGGCTATCATGGCAGGTTAGAGTCTAGAGGACATGTCTTGGATCTCTCTCAAAGGGAGACAGAATGTGTTGAGTTCCTGTGTGATTTCATATAAAGACTATGGGTCTCCTGAGATTCAGGTCTTCCCAGAGGATTGTGCAGGGCAAGAGGGAGGAAGGTTTCAGGCTTCTTGCTGGTTCCAGGGAGCAGCTCCCTGCAGTGTCCTGCACGTTGTATTCCTTTTTTGAAATAAGAATTCTGCTGAAAACAATCACTAAGGAGTTTGGAAGGTTCCAGACTATGTCCCTTTCCCTCCTTCACCTAAGAGTCTGTGGGAACTCGGACCATCCCCGTGACCACCCAGCATCACTCCCTGTTTCTCCCCAGCCATCTGCCGTACAGCCTCTGAACTTGAGCCTGCAGACCTCCTCCCCTTGGCAATGGAAGTCCTGGTGTCCCTTCAGGCCATCTTATCTTGTGATGTGACTGGCTATTGGCCCAGAGGGAGTCTTCTGTTATAGGGAGGCCCTCCCTTCTTGGGAGAGCCTCACCAAAGTAATGGAGGTAGGACACAAGAGCTGGTACATGGACTCTGGGGACAGGGTCAACCTCAGGCTGGGACCAAGTGCATGTGACATCAACTGCTGCTGTCCCATGTTCTGGTCCTGCCTCCCTACCACACACACACTTTTCAGGGGACAAAAGGAAGGAAACACATTTATTTATTTATTTATTTATTTATTTATTTATTTATTTATTTATT
>JANHMN010000008.1:44105484-44126454 GCA_030674055.1 Rhabdomys pumilio
ATTTATTTATTTATTTATTTATTTATTTATTTATTTATTTATTTATTTGAAGAGAAGAAAAAAAAAGCTCAATGTGGTACGTCATGGCTATAAACTCAGCACTTCAGAAGCTTAGGCAGGAGAGTTGATGAGAGTTTAAGGCCAACTTGGGCTACCAAGTTAGACCCTGCTTCAAAAACCTGAAGAAAAGCAAGGGAAAGAAAACTAAAAGGAAGGAAGGGAGGAAGGGAGGAAGGGAGGAAGGGAGGAAGGGAGGAAGGGAGGAAGGGAGGAAGGAAGAAATCATAAAGGTTTGGGATAGGGATGGTCTTAGGATAGTGTTTTTCAACCTATGGATCATGACCCCTTTGGGGGTTGGATGACCCTTACACAGGGGTCACCTAAGACCATTGGAAAACACAGATGTTTATGTTACTATTCCTAACAGTAACAAAATTCCAGCTATAAAATAGCAATGAAATAATTTTAAGTTGGGGGTTACAACAACATGAGACACTCTATTAAAAGGCTGAAGTATTAGTAAGGTTGAAAAACATTGTCTTAGGAGAGCTCAAGACGGGGGGCATTCTTCAAAGAGAAAAAAATAAAGAAGAAAGAGGGAGGGAGAGAAGGAGGAAGGGTGCAAGAAGAGAACAAAGAAGCAAGCAGGCTGAGGCTGTAGGTTAACTGGTAGAAAACCTGCCCAGTATGCACAAGACCCTGGGTTCTACACAGACACACACACACACACACACACACACACACACACACACACACACACAACCCAGTCCCAACACCAGAGGTAGAGGCAGAAGGATTATAAGTTCAAGGTTGTCCTCTGATACACTGAAAGTTTGAGGCCACCCTGAGCTACATGAGACCTCTCTCAAACAGAGAGGGGGGCGGGGAAGAGGTTTTAAGTACATCTCATATTTTATATCTTTTCTAGTAAGTGGACAGAAATTGCAAAAATAGAAGCAACCCAATTTAAAAAGTGCAAAGGACACTGAATAGGATTCCTCTAAAGGAGACACACAAGTGGCCAGCAAGCACACGAGAGGATGCTCAACCTCATTAGTCATCGGGGAACTGCAACTCAAAACCACCGTGATGCATCACTTCACACCCACGAGGACGGCTATGACAATAACAATCATTTTTTAAAAACCAGAAAATAACAAGTGTTGTCGAGGATGTGGAGAGGCGACGGGAGGTTGCTACAGAGAGTGTAAAATGGCGTAGCTGATGGCAAAAGCAGATTGCTCAAAAAAAAAAAAAAAGATGCAGAATTATCTAATTATACACAGTTCTTTTCCCAGGTGTGTGTGTGTATACCCCTAAAGACATGAAAGCAGAGGCCCAAATAAAGATATAGACACAAATGTTCACAGCACAAATGTTCACAGCAGCATGTTTGCAAGAATCGATGTGAAAAATACGAGTGTCTGTAGGCAGATGAAGGCATAAATAGTGGTGGTGTATGCATGCGGTAGAATATTGTTAAATCACTGAAAGCAGTCAAGGTGGATGACTGAGATGGCTTAGCACATAAGAGTTCTTGCTGCCAAGCCTGACGACCTGAGTTTGATTTCTGGGACCACACTAGTGGAAGGAGAGAAATCGCCCATTGTAATTGTCATCTGACCTCTACATGGGAGCACATACAAATAAATAAATAAATTTAGTGATTAAAAAAAAATAGAATAGGGACATAAGCAATGAGAGAGACAAACCCCAGAAACACTACGCTACACGAGGCAAACCAGAAGGTCATGTATTAGGTGAAATCTCTTATATGACATATATAGATTAGATAAAACCATAGAGATAGAATGCAGATTGATAGTTGCCAGGGCCTAGGGGGTTGGGGGGGAAACACAACAAAAGAGTAGATGGTTTATTCGTTAAGAGCAATGCTGCTCTTCCAGAGGACTAGAGCTCAGCTGTACTTGGCTCACAAACTGCCTGTCACTTCTGTTCCAGGGGACAGATACCCTCTTCTGACTTCCATGGGAACCAGGCACCCAGAAAGTACACACACACACACACACACACACACACACACACACACACACACATATAATAAAAACAAATACATCTTTAGAAAATTAATTGAAATATCTCCTGATATTGCTCCGTCGGCAGAATGCTTGCTTACTTACCACATACAGAGCCCTGGATTTGAACCCCAGAACTACATAAAATCAAGTGTAACACAGTGTTCCTATAGTCCTAGCACTCCAGAGGCAAAGGCAAGAGGACCAGAGGCTCAGAGGCTAGCCTGCTACCTAGTGAATTTGAGGATGGATAGATAGGTAGGCAGACAGACAGACAGACAGGGTGGTTATAAGAGTGATGGAACAACAAAGGCCCTGAGATGATTCTTATCACTAGAAGAAAAAAATAGAATGGCAGGCTGAACGCTCTGTTTATTAGTCTCATAGATTCAAAATCCAATTCAGTTTCATCATATATATATATATATATATATATATATATATATATATATATATATCGTATAATGTATATAATGTGTATAATGTGTATAACGTGTATAATGTGTATAATGTGTGTGTGTGTGTGTGTGTGTATATATGTGTGTGTGTTTATCCTTCTGTATTACTCCTAATCTGCTTATCCTTCTGTATTACTCTGAAGAAAACTTGGACATTATATAGTTTCATTTGTAAGTAGTTTAGTGCTTATCTTTGTAGGGAAGGGAATGCTTACCTGGGAGCCAGACCCAGCTTGCTTCCAGCTTGTCTCCAATATGTTTCTCCAGCATCCCACCATTGACTAATCACAACCCCTAGGACATATCTCTAAAAGATTATATTTTAAACAAACAAAACAAAATGGGTGGTAGTGGCACATGTCTTTAATCCCAGAACTCAGGAGGCAGAAGCAGACACAC
Source organism: Rhabdomys pumilio (assembly GCA_030674055.1). Taxonomy (NCBI): domain Eukaryota; kingdom Metazoa; phylum Chordata; class Mammalia; order Rodentia; family Muridae; genus Rhabdomys; species Rhabdomys pumilio. Next base: position 44,108,378 of record JANHMN010000008.1, read on the forward strand.
ACATCTCTGTGAGTCTGAGGCTAACCTAGTCTACAGATGGAATTCCAGGACAGTTAGGGCTACACAGAAAAACTCTATCTCAAAAAACCAAACCAAAACCAAACCAAACCAACACCACCAGCACCACCAAAAGCCCATCATACCGTTATACCTTAAAATTTTAACAGTCCTGGAAGGTCATTTTTTTTTTTTTTTTTTTTACTCATTTGCTAAAAGGAGTATGAATGGTTTCAAATTTTTTAAATTTTATTTGTAGGATTGTTTGCCTGCCTAAGAGCCACATGCATGCAGTGCCTGTAGGGTCCAGAAGAGGGCATCAGATTCCCGAGAACTGGAGTCATAGATGGTTGTGATCTACCATGTGGGTGCTGGAAACCGAACCTGAGTTCTGTGCAAAAGCTGCCAGTTCTTTTAACCACTGATCCATCTCTCCAGCCCCTTGGTTTCTAATTTTTAAAAAAAAGTCCATCTATTTCTATAATCTTGTCTTCTACCCCCAGCAAACTCGCCCACAAGAAGTTGGGTAGAAACAGTTCTAAGTTCTTTCAAAGTTTGATTATATAAAATCATACAAATATAAATGCAGACAACCATTAGTCTCCTTTTCTTTCCACACAAAAATAACATGCGATCACACTGTTCTACATTTCTTATTTAACTTAATATCCACATGGATACATAGATGTTTAATTCTCTCTTATAACTACATAGTAATTCTGTGCATAGATGTACAATCATTTGTTCAACTAGTTCCCTGTGACACATCTGTAGGTTCTGTCTCTGACTCTGTCTGCCTCTCGCTTCTCTTTCTCCCTCTTCCATCTCTTCTCTTCCTTCTCTTTCTCCCTCTCCCTCTCCCTCTCCCTCTCCTTCCCCCTCCCCCTCCCCCTCTCCCTCCCCCTCTTCCTCTCCCTCTCCCCCATATCCCCCTCCCCTTCCCCTCCCCTCTCCCTCTCCCTCTCCCCCCTCTCCCTTCCCCTCCCCTATACCTCCCCCTCCCCCTCCCCTCTCCCTCTCCCTCTTCTTCTCCATTTTCCTCTCCCACTCCCCCTCCTCTCTCACTCCTCCCTTTTGTTTCTGGCCTTTCTTTCTTTCTTTCTTTCTTTCTTTCTTTCTTTCTTTCTTTCTTTCTGAGATAAGAGTCTCTAATTCACTTTGTATTGAGGAATGACCTTAAACTCTGACCTCTCTTGTACTAACTAGGGTTATGGGTATGTAACACCATGCCTGACTTTTTTTTTTTTTTTTTTAATACGGTCGTACTATCATCAAGCTGTGACCTTGTGATCTTCCTGCCTTCATTTCCTGAGTGCTAGGATGCATGTACTACCATGGTACTTGGCTAAGGGTTATTTTTTATGTCTCGCCATTACCAAAAGAGCCGCAATGAGTAATTGCATACAGATGCCACTTCATAGGTGTACAACAATATTTATGGGGTAAACTTCCAGGTGAGGTTACTTAGAAGGAAGTGCGAGCATCTGATTGCATACGCCTATACACAACACTAGCATCCCAGGACATAGGAGGCTGAGGTAGGAGGGTAAGGTCCTAGGCCAGACACCATGTAAAATGACTCTCTGGGTGTCTATCTATCTATCTATCTATCTATCTATCTATCTATCTATCGCTTATCTATCTCTGTGTACACATTCCTCTGTGTTAACATCAATGTATGTGTGCTATTAGATGGAGTTCAGAGGATAGGCTCAGGTGTTAGTCCTTGCCTTCTGCTTCATTTGAGACAGGGTCTCTGTTGCTGGGTGATGCAGGCTTCCAGCAATTCTCTTGTCTCTGTTTCCCACCTTACATTAGAAGTGCCAGCATTACGGATGTGCAATATCTCATCCAGCTTCACGCAGGACCTGGAAATTCAAACTCAGGTCTTCCTGATTGCATGTCAAACATTTTACCCATCAAACCATCTTCCCAGCCTTCATTCATTCATTCATTCATTCATTCATTCATTCATCTATACAATGCAGTTTCTATAATATATATTACAATGAAAATAACAAAAAGGAGAGTGGAATTTCAGGTTCAACTCCTAAGTAGGCACCCAATGGCGTTCTGGGAGGTGCTTGCATAGAAGCAAACTGTGTGCTAGGTTCTGACAGCCCTCACTCTGGGAAGAAGGCATGATGGCAGGGTCCTATGCTGTTACCAGGATTCTATACTTATTAGAGAGGTGAGCCTCAAAGCGTAAGTGGCACCTCAGGCTCTGCTGGGTGACCTTGAGAAACGTCAGCATATCCTTGACTCTGTTTCTTCAATCACCAAGGTGCTCCTATAAAGACCGCTGTGACATTGAGAAGAACTCTTTGGGTGCAACTACAGCAGCATGTAATGCAAATTAGCCTCTGGCAGGAGACTCAGTGCATTCCCAGGGACTTAGTCTAATGTGCGAATGGCTGATATAGCATTCTTTCCAGAGAGACTGGAGGTGGGTGAAGAGAGATAAGAGGAGAAGCTTCCAGAGGTCTCTTTATAGTCAGATACTGCAGCCACCACACAGGGCAGCTGCATTTTGTGGAACTCCATTTTGCATTTACACAAATCCAGACTCTGTGAGATCAAGTGACTCACCCAAGGTCATACAGCAAGCAGATGGCACAGGCAGGGTTTCAACCAAGGCATGACTCAAATGTCCTTGCTGACAGAACCTTGGATACCAGGAGAATGCTGGATGCCAAGCTGGACAAAGATGTCGGGAGGAAAGACACTCAGAAACAGAGTCCCTACTTCACAGGGCTGAAGGAGTCATTGGGCAGTAGCATCGATGCTTTGGATTCCTGAGCCCCCTCCCAACCTGGAAAACAATTTCTCTCCAAAGAGAGACATTGAGATTAACTTATGAGAAAAATCATGGGTCAATGGGACGGCTCAGTGGGTAAAAGTATTTGCTGCCAAACCTGATGAGCTGATTCAATCCTCAGAGCCCACATGGTGGAAGGAGACAACCAGCCCCTGCAAGTTGGTTGTTTCTGCAAGTCTCTGACTCCCTCATGCACATATACTAACATTAATACATTTAATTTTTTAAATCATGGAGCTGGCCTATGTTTAAGTTTAGAGCTATGTTCGTTCAGCCTTTAACATATACCACAGTAACTTAGGACTTCCTTGGAGCTTCTGGGGCTTCTCTAGACTTGACTAGCTAGGGTTATACTAAAGCCTCCAGGAGTGGGAGGGAAAAGAAGGTTGGGAGGGTGGAGCCTAGTGCTGGCTTCCCTTGGGGCTCCTAGGTCTGGCTATGCACTGGGGTGTTTCCCAGGGCGGTGGCCTTGGCTCCCCTGACCCATGGCTTTGCAAGACCCAGCCTTGCAGACAAGGCGCTCACTGTGCAGGCATGTTCCGAGCCACTGGCTCAGAGTCTTAGCCAGCTGAGGCCTGCTACAATGAGTCAGCCCTTCACTGGGGAAAAATGTGGTCCCTGATCCTTAAGTAATTTTTTCCAGGATGGCTCTGTCCTAGACTAGCGTCCAGAAATTTTTCCTTTGGGATTCAGCATGGGATATTCCCAGGGGTCAATAGTCAGCATGGAGGACAGGTCATATAGTACAGGTTAGCCACATACGAGTCACTGGAAACAGCTATCTGAAACCTACTGCTTTTCTAGCCCGTCAAAAGGGAAAGAAAAGCTACAAAGGCTAAGTGTCTATTGTTCCTTTAACGGTGACCAAATAGTCACATGCTAGGGGCACAAGAGGAGCACAGTAGAGTCCACCCTTGTCTCCTGTCAAAGAGACACAGCAGATCACTTGGAGCATAGGTAGCAGCTATGTTTGACCAGTTAGCCGACCTTTCTGAAAAGCGATATTCCCTCTGGTGTCTTGGGTGTTAAAGAAGTCCTCATTCATCTCCCTGAATATCTTCCCCTAGCTGTGCCCCGTCATCCCTGGCAACCTCCCAGGGTTGAGTTTCAAATCAGGCCACTTTGCTTTCTCTCTGGCACTCCTGAGGCCATGCCCCATACCCAAGACAGGCCTTCCCTGGTTCAGCATGGCAGGCTACTGGGATCGTGTTTAAGAGTGGCGGTTGATTCACTAGTCCAGAATACAAATTCTTTTTGGCTAGAGGAAAGAGGTGCCTGCCTGTCTGCCTGCCTGCCTCCAAGGCCTAGCTTAGTCTTAATTAGTGAAGGTAATCCTCACCTGCCAGGAAGCTTTCGTGCACAGAGAGACATGCCCCTGTCCTCGAAAAGCCCACAGCATAGAGAGGATGTGTGTGAATGGGATAACTGTGCAAGCAGAAGCCAGGGATCTGGGATAAAGTGAAGGCGGGACACAGGAAAGCAGGTCACAGGGCTGGGCATGGTTTGCAGTATTTGGGGAAAGGTTTACCTGGGCAGGGATGGGTAAGCAGGAGTTGTCTGGTTGAGGTAGTAAAATATGTAAGAACAGTTTGTTATGGCTTCATCTGTGCCCACCCTCGACCCCATCCAAAAACTGTCTAGAGTTACAGACTCTTAGTATTTAGAAGGTGACTGTATTTGAAAAGCCTTTTGTGTGCCATCAGACCTGGTTTAGACAAATCTGGGGACTGAACCCAGTACTTTTGTATATTCTAGGTAAGTGCTCTGTCAACTGAGCTGTGTCTCAGCTTCCCCTTTTCAGTGCTGTGGGTGAAATCCAGGGTCCCATAGGCTAGGCAAGCACTCTGCCACTGAGCCACTACATCCACAGCCCTTAGTTTTTAGAGACAAGATCTTGATACGTAGACTAAGGATGGTCTTAAACTCATAATTCTCCTGCCTTACCTCTGGAATGATAAGACAGTAGATATGTGCTACCAAGCTGGCTCAATGAATAGGGTCCCTCAAAGTAATCAAATTCACATGACGTCATTAGGCTAGACTCTAATGCTGACTGGTATCTTTTGTTGTTTTTTGGTCGTGGTGTTGTCTGGCTGGTTGTTTGGCTAGCTGGCTGGTTGGTTGGGATTTTTGAGACAAGGTCTAACTACATAGCTCAGGCTGGCCTCAAACTTCTAGTGGTATCTGTGCTTCAGCCACTCAAGTGCACGTTAACCACTATAGCCTGCCTTTCTCTAAATAGCTTTTCTTCCTTTTTTTTGTGATAGTAGCAGAGACAGTCTATGAGGCAATCACCACTCCGCCTCAGTCCTCACACTCAATCTTTCTGATTGGTGATTTTATATAACAGGATGATTTTTGAAGATGAAGGCAGAGATGAAGTCATGTTTCTATCCTCCAAGAAACATTGCTAGGTTGGAAGCCAGGGGAGATACAAGGAACCTCAGTAGGAGGTAGCCACACTCGATCCTTGATCTAGGACTCCTAACACACAGAACTCCAGACCAGTCATCTCTGTTCAAAGATGCCTGACAGAAGTCCTTGGCAGACAAGCCCAGCTAGTAGACAGGTGGGTAGAGGACATAGTCCCGGCAAAAGTTAGGAGGCCTCATGAGAGCAGGTTTGAGAACAAACCCACCTGTCTGGATTCCTTTACATGAATGAGACAGAAATGAGTCAGTGTGGGTACCTCCTGCCACGATAGAAACATTAAAAATGAAAAGCTTGAAGATGCATAGATTGTTCAAGATAAGCAGAAGAAGGTAGGAAATGACGGAGCTCTCGGGGCTTCCCTCAGAGGGCAAGGACTAGAATCTTCAGTCTGAGCTCCTTGACCTCGGGTCAGTCACCTTCTATCTTTTCCTTCTTCATCCAGGACATTCTGTGACCATGACACTAGTAATGTTGCTGACTTGTGTGCAGTACACAGGATGTGAGAGAGAAGGCCACCCTTTGTTCTTGTGTTTGCCATCTAACTGAGTGGTGTCACTCATTCTGACAGTGTACAGACAAACAGCAAGATCGGGCCTCCGTGGGCTGAAGCTGCATTTTCTCTCACAGGGGTCCCAATACCTCCTGGGTTGAGCCTCTGAGTAGCCATGGCTGTATTTTTTTCCCAACTCTTCCCTGATTGGCTAAGACACATGATATAATCAGGCCAATAGGATCTTTTCCTGGGATTTTGGTGACTGGATCTGGGGGTTTGGGGTGGGGTAAGGGTAGGGGGGCAGGATTGAAGTGGGGTGGTGAAATGACACCTCTGCTTTTGCTATGCTTCCCTGAGCCACTCAAGATTACAGTCTTAGAGCGTCTCTGTGTTGCTGAGGTTAGGCATAGATCAGTTTCTGACCAGGTGTTCTAACTCCCAGGAGTTAGCCTTGTCAACTTAAGCCACCATTAATGATGTGACTGAGACCTCACGATTGGCTTTGGTCTGTGTTGGGTTGGCATGAGGCTGTCTGTGCCCTCTTTTGGATCTCCCCCTAGAGTTAAGGGACTCACTACTGATGGTACATGAAGTACCTAGTCTCCATGACACCTGAACTCCTATGTTTCACTCGGGAACTATTGGATCCGGAGTTAACAGTTTCCTCACTCATCTTAGAATAAGGGAAACTGAGGCTCAAGAAACTGAGGCTCACATGACACACAAAACAGAAGAAACTCTGGGTAGTTCAAACCCTGACCCAGAAAGAAATAATCCTTCTTTTGCAAGTTTTTTGGTAATCGTTTCCCTTCTGATAAAGAAGCAGAACTGCCACACCAAAGGCTGGTTGGGGCCAGAAGTATGTGCAGGAAGGCTGTTGCCATCTTTGATCCCTAGGAGCTCACTAATCCTTAGGTACACAGGATTAGGAATATGGTCTGTCCCCAAGAGATGGTTGAAAGACAAAACAAAACAAACAAACAAACAAAAACCTATGCTACTTGTTGAGTACTATCCAGGTCCTCTTCTGTGCCTTTTTTTATGTTGTTTTCTTCTAGACAAGGTCTCGTGTGGCCCAGGATGGTCTTGACCTTGCAACATATCCGAGATATGACCTTGAACTTCTGATGCTTCTGCCTCAGGGATAACAGGCATAAACTACCATGTACAGCCCATTTGATGCTGCAGAGCCAAGCCAGGATTTTGTGCATGCTACGGAGCTATGTTACAAACTGAGACACATCCACAGCTCCAGGCATTGTGTGAGATCAGCCAAGGCTACACAACAAGGACTGTTTCTCAAGCAAAATAAAATCAATCTCCATCTCCCAGCCAAGATGGGACTTACGTCCCTAATCACAGCTACTTGGGAGGCTGGTACATGAGGATTGAACATTCTAGACCATGTTGGGCAAGTGATATTTTCTCTCTTTAAATAAAATGTAGAAAGCGAGATAGAGATTAGGGGTCTAGTTCAGTGGTAGAAGTGCTTAGCTTATTCTTACCTGACTTTCCATGCCAGATACTACTATGCCCATTTTGCAAAAGACAGGGCTAAGGCCCAGAGGAGAAAGTGATTTCCCTGAGTTCATACCATCAGTGAACAGCAACTTTCAGTTACCTGGCATCTATGTGTACTTATAACTGCTGGGATACACTGCCTAGCTTCTGTTGGATGAATGAGTTCAAACATGTCAGCAAGATGCACAAACAAACATGGATGTAGAAGGAGAGCCACAGAGCGAGAGCCCTGAGAAACCTAAGCTTCAGAAACTTCTCTAGGAAAGCAGAAGTGTATAACTGTGTTCAAGTAAGAGTTGGGAATGCAAAAGAAAAAAAAGCCTGGGGATAGAGCTCATTGGTAGAATACCGTCTCCCAGACATCCTGGGTTCTATTCCTAACAGTAACATAATTGAACATGGTTGTTCTTTTCCTTTAAAGCCACCATACCTTTCTATGATAATGGCCAAATTTCTCTTTTCTCCACTCCACTCCCCTTTGAGAAAGAGTTTTGTTATATAGCCAGGGCTAACCTTGATCTCATGTCATAACCCACACTGGCCTTGAAAGCACTGAGATCCTTGGCCTCCAAAGGATTACAGACACATGTCACCATGTTCAGCTATAATAAACAATGCAACCAGTGAGAAAGGCCAACCCTGAGGACTATGTGGAACAAGGTAGCCATGACAGTGCAGGCCCCACTGGGGATGGTAGGGCTTCAGGGGCAAGCTCTTCATCTGTAGACTGCCTTTGCTAGAAGTTTGAATGTTACTCATGTTGAGCATAAAGATCTTGAGAGTAGCAGCCTGGTGGTGGCATACATCTTTAATTCCAGCACTCAGGAGGCAGAGGTAGGTGGATCTCTGAGTTTGAGGCCAGCGTGGTCTACAGAGTGAGTTCCAGGACAGCCAGGGCTACCACAGAGAAACCGTATGTCGAGAAAACAACAAAATAATCTTGACAATAGCCACCTTATCACGCTGCAGAGATGGAGTACCTGTTTGCTTTGAAGCCAGACCAACACAGAACAGACCAAGTCCAGTCAGCTTCAGAGAGATACTGAAAACCTAGGACCCAGAAGTATCTACTGTACCAAAGTCCCTCCAGTGGCATTGGGACAGAGAGCAGGTGCAGGGTTGGAGTGTTGCCTGCTGTCCCACAAGACCTCTACATTGTCAGGAGATGTGATAGGAGTTTATTTTCAATATAGCCCTTATCCTCCAGGGAAACCACTCAGAGGTCTTGTGGGAGATATGAAATTCTTTGGGGAAGAAAAGAAAATGAACCTTAGAAATATGCCTCCTGCCTATACACTTTAGAGCTTTGAGTATGCGTTGAGCATTTTCCTTGTCCTTAGAACTATATGAAGCATTTTAGATACATGAGTCCTTCAGTTCTCTGGACACTCAGAGGTAAAAAGGGTGACTGTCCTTGTAGCCTCTGGAGAAACTGAGGCTGAGATTTTCAAGGTTACATAGTTAATAATTAGTACAGTCAAGAGTGAAACACAAATGGGCCTTCAAATGCCTTTTGATACAGGGCATCTTGAAGTCCAGGCAGTCCTCCAATTCAATAATGTATTTCTGAGGGTTACCAGGGATGGTGGCTCATACCTTTAATCCCAGCACTTGGGAGGTAAAGGCAGACACATCTACAAGTTCAAGGCCAGCCTGGTCTACAGAACAAGTTCCAGGTTTCACGACAGCCAGGGGTCTATGTAGAGAAATCATGCTTCAAAAAAAAAAAAAAAAAAAAAAAAAAAAAAACAATATACAACTGAGAGTGAGCTGACCTGCCCCCATTTTTACCTCAGAAGTATTGGGATTACAGGTATGCACACCATATTTACGGTATCAGATTTACGTAGTACCAGAAATCAAACCCAGAGTGACAAACACTCTTACCCATTTCAGATTCTTCACTGTTAACCACAGTGCCATGTTCAGTCTTAGATAGGCATGTAGCCATTGGAGCCTAGATGCTTGCTCCTCATCTGAGCATCCGTCACCCCATCAGTAAGCACCTAAGAGCAAAGTTTTTCTTCGATGCTGGGGGTGAACTGAGTGGACAGAAAGCCCTGCCCTCATGGAACTTCCATGATGACGTCAATGGGATCAAAGCAGCATTAGAGGTGGGGATTATGCCTGCTGTTTATAGATGAAGCATCCAAGGCAGGTGCCCCCGAACGAACGTCTGCTGATTCTCCACATTTGTGTATTTGCTTTGTCACTACTACTGTAGAACAAACATTCATCTAAAACGTTCCAGGGGTCAGGTGGAGACCCGGACACACAGCTCTTGCCTCATAATCTCTTTTCATTCTCTGTGGATCCTTCTCGAAAGTCTTCTTGACCTGGAGTTTCAGCTGAGTCCACAGGACAACTGTACTGACTCACACCCCAGGAAGCTGACACTGTCCTTAGACAAGCCTGAAGCACAAGGGACAAGGCCAAAGGTGTTTGGAACAGCAAAGCCAGTAATAGTGTGTGGGGTCATAGAAGCTCTTTGGCCTCCCAGGGGACCCATGGCCAATAGTGAGCCCTGTCCCTAAGTGTGTTACAAAGAGTGTCAGGCGAGAGTTCAATGTCTCTAGGCTTTACCAAACCCTTGGATGTTAAGCCAGCCAGATGCCTTTACACGTCACCTTCCTCATCTGGAACATGTTCCAAGACATGATTGATTTTGATGAAATAATGTCTTTTTGAACCCCCTCCCCCCCCTTGTCCCCAGTTAATCTCTTAAATTCTGTACTCTGCTTAGTGTCTCTCTGCTTCTCATTTCTTGTGACAACCGTGTCTCCTAATAAAGTCATTCTACATAAAGGCATGAGTAACTGAGAAACATTTCAAATCCTGTATCTTTCAGAAACTAAAACGAAGTGGAAGGGGGATTCTTCTCATTGAAACATTTTCCTTTTTGAGACCGAAATATAGGTTGTTCTAGAACTCACTAGGCAGCCCAGGCTGTTCTTAGACTTATAATCCTCTTGTCTCAGCCCCTCAAATGCTGAGATTTATAGCCATAAGCCATCACGTGTTGCTTCTGCAAACAATTCACAAATACCTACCTGTGTCCTGACAGGACTAAATTCTATCTATAATCAAATACAGCAGCCAGTGCACAAGGACTCGAAGTGCCCCAATCACAATGAAAAGGCGTGGAAATTACGTTTTCCCTTTCTTGACTTAAATAACGTAAGGAATGAGCCTCAGTAAAAGAGTGCTTGCCTGATGTGTATAAGGGCTTGGGTTTCATCTCCAGTGCTGAGAAAGAAAGTGGGGGAAGGGAGGGTAAAAAGGAAGGCAGTAATAAAGCCCTTTGCTTGGAAAAACCTTATATTTTGCCATATTGACTGGCTAGTTGCTTTTTAACTATTTAAGTTTGTGTGTGTGTGTGTGTGTGTGTGTGTGTGTGTGTGTGTGTGTGTGTGTGTGGTTAACCTGCAGGCCTCAGTTTCTCCTTCTACCATGGGCGTTGAACTCAGGTTATCAGACTTGGCTGCAAGCACCTTCTCCTGCTAAGCCATGCTACTGACCTGTAATCATCTTTGTAATCCTAAGGAAGATGATGCTGTCCTTTGGGTCCTCAGCTCCACAGTTAATGACCGTAACCATTCTCAGGGCAAGTTTGTTAGCCTCTAATACAAGCTCTCTGAAGACAGGCTTTCTTTTGCCCATTTCGCTCGCTGCTGTAACCCAGATCCTAGGAGAGGGGTCTGACACATAGTAGGCACTGTAACCCAGATCCTAGGAGGGGGGTCTGACACATAGTAGGCTTGGAATAACTATTTGTTGTATCAGTAATGGCAGGAGCCTTCAGGCATCGGGAACATACTGGGAAGTACAGATCTGGACAGGGATCGCTTCTGGAGGCCTGAGTGCTTGATGGAGTCAGGCAGGGCTGGGCTGTTGGGGAGGGAGACCTCCAGTGAGCCACACATCACAGCATGCAGGGAGGAGGAAGTTTTCACTCATTGATAACCATCGCTGTGAACTCCTCCCCAACACCCCTTCTTTCAAGCCCTGGCCTCCTTACTGGAAGACACAAACTCGCCCCAGTTTTCTACATCCTGAGCCCTGAGAGATTTCATCACCAAACTAGGCTGGTACAGACCCCAGGAGGTCCTGGCAGATTTGGGGTGCTTACGATGTCTGCATGGGGGAAGCGGGTGCTAATGTTGCTGTCTAGGCTCAGTGCACTAGCTCTGGCTCATTTATTCCTTAGATGACCTCGAGCACATAGGCAAGCTCAAGGACACAAGGCAAAAAGGGACAAATTTAAAAACCATGTCGACTGATGCAAATCACAAAGAAAGCCACCATGTTGGGAAGCAGTCTGATTTAGTCCAGGCTAGTCTTGCTATGCATTGAAGCTTGAACTCCTGACCCTTCTACTTTTTCACATCTGATGCAGGCAGGGTTATAGGTGTGTCCCAATGCTTCCAGCTGGAAATGGCATTTTCTAGAAGGCAATGAATGCTTCTATAGTTAGGATCCTGACTCTGAGCTAGCTAACTGAGCTCCAAATCTGAGCCCTGGCAATTCTATGACCCTAGTTATCTCACCTGACCTCTCTGAGATGCTTTCTTCCTCTATAACAAACTTCTGTAATCAAACAAGTTAGTGAGTTTCTGGCCCTTAGACTGTATTCTGGCAGGATGTGATAGATAGCTCATGCCTGTAAGCCTAGTACTAAGGAGACTAAAGAAAGATTTCTGCAAATTTGAGGCCAGCCTGGGCTACATGGTAAGTACCAGAGTAACCTGGGCTACCGAGTGAGGCCATATCTCAAAAACAACAAAAGGAAGACCTATTTGATCCTATTCCACAGGGGAAGGAAGTAAGGACTAGAGACGTAACTAACTGCCCTGTTCCCTGACCCACTGCTTAGGAGTGACAGTGATCTGAAGCCAGGTCAAGGTGACCTGGCCTCTAGAGTTGAAGAGTAGTGGGTGGAGAAAGGTCAAAGCCCCAGAAGCTTCTGGGGTGGCTGGCAGGGAAGAGGCCTGGGTTTGAAGCTGTCCCCTGAGGACTGATGGTGGGATCCCCTGAGCTTTGGCCCCTGTTACTCTGTGAAGAATCTACAGGCCCAGACAGACTCCTGTCTGGAAGTGAGATTAACCCAGTCTGACCTATGACACAGTGTGAGTGGAGGAGGCCACTGCAAGCAGGAATGTAAAAAGTTACACTACCTTAAACCTAGTCCTGGTAATGAGGGTCAGACACCAGTGGCCACGGTGACCAGAATGTGGCTCCTGTCCCCCAAATGCCTTCTTCCTGACCCGCCTGCCTCACATGGTCTTCTCTGCTTACCTTAGACCCACAGGTCTGGGGATATCATTGTACCTTCAAGTCTGAGCTCCAATATCGCCTCTTACAAGCTCCCTTCCTATCTTGTTTTCGGAAAGCCACCATGCTCACACACACCGAGTCTCCTCCCTGTGTGTTTCCTGCCCCATCTGTGATTTCCTTACTGTCATCTTTGCTAGAACACACTGACACACCTCAAAGAAACAGACAACATTGAAGACTATCCTGCTTGTCATGAACAAGTAGCCACCACATGGCAATCATGTGAGTATCAGCTGATGACTAGATAAGTGTGTCAGTGCATGATGACGGGAAAATGGCGCCTACCTCTTAGGACTCAGTTCCCCCTTCTTTGAAATGGGGTTAATACCCACTGAAGCAAGATGGAAATAAAGGAGCCGTAATTGAGGACTTACTGTAGGTCCAACATACTCTTGGAGGTGCAGGCAAGGAAGGTCATTTTCAGTTATGTCAAGAGTTTAAGGCCAGTATAATATATATTGAGAGAGGGAGAGAGAATGAGAGATTTTCCTAATAGGGTATGTGTGTGTGTATGTACGTATGTATGTATGTATGTATGCATGCATGCATGCATGAAAGCTGAAAGTGTAGCTCAGTGTAGAACACTTGCCTAGCATGCCCAAAGCCTGGCACCTGAAAGCAAACATCTCCCTGGCAGACAAATTTTGCATCTGGAAAGGCTTAAGTCAGGATAGCTATTCCTTAGAACTGCACCAGAGATGGGGTCCTGTACTTAGTGGCTCTGCACTGTGGATTCTGAGGTGTAATCCCGTTCCCCTACTACCTCCTGGAGAGGGGAGGGGAGGGGAGGAGAGGAGAGGGTGGGGGTGCTGAGATCAGAGCAGTTCTCATTAGGCTTCTCCCTTTGTGGATTTCTGTCCTCTCATCCCGCCCCTCCCCCATCAGCCCCACCCTATCCAACCACATACCAAGAATAAACCCCACACCCTGCCTGCCTCCAGTGTCACAGTTTCCTGCCTCTATGGTCACAGGCTGCTTGGGCTCTGAGGGATTTTCCAGCTCGGGGCAGTGCCTCTGGGACTTGGGGCAGTGTCATAGCAGAGGCTCTATGATGCAGACCCAGAGCCAGGAAAACCCCCAGGCAGGCGATGACAGAGAACTGGAGTCCCCACTTGGAGGCCCTTAGAGGGAGGAGGGCGGAGGCCCCTGGGAAGCCCTACTGGGTCTTCTCTCTTTCATTGTACCACTTGCCTTATAGCTGGCCAGTGATGGCCCGCTGTCAACCAAAGTGAAACCAAGGCATAGTGACAGCTGTAATCCCCAGCATCCGGAAAGCAGGAGAATCGTGAGGCCATCTTGGACTACTTAGAAAAAAAAAATCTATAGCAAACAGAGATGTAAACAAATTCTAGTTTCACATTGCAACCATGCCTGGGGAAAAGACTGTTCTCCATATTTTCTCTTCCCCTAAAGCAGAGACTCCAGTGTCCTGATCTAACCCTCTTGGCACAAAGCCATCGATAACCATCGCAGTACGATACCAGCCCTAGAGAGCCATTTCTCTGCCCTGCCCTTTCTCTTCTCAGTTCTACCTCTGATACCCATCTACTTCTGACCTGCCAGGTGACTTGTTTTCTAGTCTTGCTATGGCTTTACCTTGCTCTGGGAACAGTTCCCAGTCTTTTCTGAGCCTCAGTGGCTACCCATGTAAACTGAGCTCCAGGTGACCCTTTTCAGCTATGATAAGCTGTCCTACTAGGTATGTAGGCTAGCCTGGGCCACAGTCCCAGGCTCAGTAGCTGCATGTGTTGCCCTATCTGCCTGACCATGGTTGGGAAGTGCTATTTTACCTAGCTAGCTGGAAGACCTTGAGTTTCTGTTAATGGACAAAGGATAAGTTTTGAGAATTAAAAAGTCACAGTGAGGTTGGGGACATGGCCCAGCAGGTAAAGGTACTTGCTACCATGTCTCATGACTTGAGTTCAACTCCTGGACCAACATGGTGGGAGGAGAGAACCAATTCCTAAAAGTTGTCTTAGAGTTTTACTGCTGTGAACAGATATCATGACCAAGGCAAGTCTTATAAGGACAACATTTAATTGGGGCTCGCTTACAGGTTCAGAGGTTCAGTCCATTATCATCAAGGCAAGAACATGGCAGCATCCAGGCAGGCATAGTGCAGGAGGAGCTGAGAATTCTACATCTTCATCTGAAGGCTGCTAGTGGAAGACTGACTTCTAGGCAGCTAGGGTGAGGGTCTTAAGCCCATGCCCACAGTGACACACCTATTCCAACAAGCCACACCTCCTAATAGTGCCACTCCCTAGACCAAGCATATACAAACCATCACAGTTGTCCTCTGAGCTCTGAGTGATGGCACACACATGAGATAGATGAAACAGACAGACAGACAGACAGACAGACAGATATTTTTAAATATGGACATAAATGTTATAAAACAGGGACTGTTGTAAAGTCCAAATGTAAAACAGATGTTGATAACAGTTAGTTGAGTGCTTGTCTAGAGTACATAAAACCTCACATTCAAACCTGTAAATTTTCCCAAAGAGACACTTCCCAATTCTGAGAAATTTGCCATGGGGGCTCAGACCCTCAAGTACCTATAGTGCCCTGCTCCCATTCACTTAGCACTTTCCTAGCTTCCACAAGTAGTATTGTTTTAAAGTATATTTAGACGTACGTGTGTGTGTGTGTGTGTGTGTGTGTGTGTGTGTGTGTGTATACTCACACATATACTACATGCATGCGCACACACACACACACACACACACACACACACACACACACACACACGGACATCACCTCAGGCATACACTGTCATCTTGACCTTGGCTTTCATCTTCCCTCCTGGTGTTTCCCTAACTCCTCCTCCATCCCCATCTCCTTCCCTGCATACTCTGCACATATGCCATCTACACTGCTTGACTTCTCTTCGTGAATGAGCCTGGTATGCATGGTATCTGCAGAGCTTGCTTCCACTGTGGTAGATGCTTTGCCTGTCTGTCCAACTAACACTGTTCATGCCCCAGTTTGTCTCTCCCAGAAGCCTTTAACACTTCGCAGAGTGCCTTGGCCAAGTCAGATAACCTTTGTCCTTACTCCCTTGTATTCCACACTTCTCGAAGCATTACAGTAAAATTATAAGTAAACGATTAGGAACAAAGTCTATTACTTGGTTGGAGGCGTGGCTCCGTTGGTAGAGTGCTGGCCCGCTGAGCACTAGGCCCTGGGTTTGATCCTCAGTGCGACATAAACCAAGCCACAGCGACACACACTTGTAATTCTAGCATTTCTAAGAAGGAGAATCAGAGTTCAAGGTTATGTAGTGGACCACATACTGAGTTCTAGGTCAGCATGGGCTACATGACACCCTGGTTTATGGTTTTGTTTCTCTCTTTCCCCAGGGAAATAATACAGAGGTCAATCTGTTATATGATAAATACACATTTCTGTATCTTCATCTATAGATACAGTTTAAGTAGCCCAGGCTAATGAGATTTACCATGTAACCAATGATGAACTTGAATTCCTGATCCTTTTACCACACTTCCCAAGGTCTGGGAATTTCCAGCCGGTACCACCAGGCCTGGCGTTGTTCATCTATCTTCTGTAGGTTGCCCCAAGCATATAGTTGGTGCTCAATGAATTATTATTGTGTTTTGAGACATGGTGTCACTGTGAAGTAGTCTCACTGGCCTTGAGATCTACCTAACTTCTGCCTCCCTTGGGCTAGGATTAAAAGTATGTACTGCTACAACCAGCAATAATTACTAAATAAGCAAATGGCTATAACTCAACACAACAAAGGCCATGCTCTGCTAGAGACAGAGGGACCTGTAAGGTCAAGTCCAGTTCTTCAAGGTGCGAGGACTGAGCAAGAGCAGTGTTCTAATTGTTTTCCGTCGACTTGACATAAGCTAGAGTTAGCTGACAAGAGGAACCTCAGTTGAAAACATTTCTTCCATCTGATTGCCTGGAGGCAAATCTGGAGGGCATTTCTTGATTTATGATTGATGTGGGAGATTAAGCCCACTGGGCATCGTCGTCCCTGGGCAGGTAGCCCTGAATTGTATAAGAAAGCTAGCTGAGGGGGCTGGAGAGACAGCCCAGCAATTGAGAATACTTGCTGTTCTTACAGAGGACCTGGGATCAATTACCAATATCCACAAGCATCTGTAACTCTAGCTGCAATGGATCTGACCCCTTTCTACCCTCACAGGCACCAGGCATGTATGTATGTATGTGGCATACATACATACATACATACATACATACAGGCATACATACATACAGGCATAACATTAATACACGTAAAATTAACAAATGTAGGGTTGGAGAGTTGGCTCAGTGATTAAGAGTACTTGCTCTCGCTGAAGACCTGAGTTCAATTCACAGGACCCACTTAGTGGCTCACAATCATCTGTAACTCCCATCCCAAGAGATCTGAAGCTCTCTTTTGATCTCCTCGCGCATCGGGCACACATATCGTGCACATATATAAACACAGGCAAAACATTCATACAAACAAAAACTCTAAAAACAAAACCAACAACAACAATAGAACTGAAACGGGTTGAGCAAGAGAGTAATCATCCTCCTGCTTCAGTTCCTGCCTCCAGGTTCCTGCTCCGACTTCCCTCAGTGATGGACTGTGCCCTGAGAATTGTATGTTTGTGGTCATACTGTCTTGTCGCAGCAATAGAAAAGTAAGCAGGACAAGGGGGGTGTAGGCCTGCCTGAGGGGCCTACGAGGAGGCCTCTCTGGATTCATGGCCATCAAGTGGGAGTCAGAGATCTTGGCTTCCCCAGTTGACTGAGGGTCCTAGGACGTGGGCAGCCCTGGAGCCTTTTGCTGGGAACATTTGTAAGAGATCCTCCGAGTCTTCAGACTGGATGAATGTGAACCATAAACAATTCCAGGTTCTGTCACAAAACCACAGTACAGCTTTGGGAGCCCAAATACACAGTCCCCACCACAGTAGCAACTCTTCTCAGGGATGCCATGTGGGCAGATGCAGGAGGCCATAATGAAAGCTTTCAGTAGGCAGCCGGAACGGGCTTTCCGCTTCCAGTTGAGCTGAGACGCTGCTATCCCTACTACAGGACCTTTCCAACATCTGAATTACAGTTGGGCTTCTCCATCTGTGAGCTCAGCACCTACAGATGCAACAAGTCACGGATCAAAACTACTTGTTTTGAAACGCAGAATACTTGCCTAGCGTGCAGACGGTCTTGGCTTTGATCCCTAACTTGAAACTTGGAAGAGCTTGTGCTGAAAGCATCGTTATCTCCTAAACAATATAATCGAATGTTGTAGCGTTCTAGAATTCACGTTGGTGAGCTTTTATAACTCACAGACAATTGGCAGTCTATAGGAAAGTATGTATAGGGCCTAAGAAAATACTATCATTTTATATCAAGGACTTGAGTAACATTGGGCTTTGATACTTGGGAGGGTCCTAGACAAAACTCTCTCTCTCTCTCTCTCTCTCTCTCTCTCTCTCTCTCTCTCTCTCTCTC
>JANHMN010000008.1:44126464-44137444 GCA_030674055.1 Rhabdomys pumilio
CTCTCTCTCTCTCTCTCTCTCTCTCTCTCTCTCTCTCTCTCTCTCTCAGACTGAGAGACAACAATAATTACTTAAAATTGTAATTTAAGTCCTGGGGTAGGAGGCATCTTGGGGATATAGCTCAGGCTTGCACGAGGTTCTTGGTTTCATCTCTAGCACTACCTAAGCTGAGCATTGTGGAACATGCCAACAGTTCTAGCACTCAGGAGGAAGAGATGAAGGATCGGAAGTTCAAGTTCACCCCCCACCACCACCAATATTTAAGAATAGCCTGGAATACACACAACTCTCTATCTCAGAAAGAATGTTTTTAAAAATTACCATCATAGCTTTCAAATGTTTGTGGTAAGAAAGATAGCATAATGGAATTCAGACCCCAAGTCTAGCTTGTAAGGTTATGAATTTGTGGATGGTTTGGATTTCTCTTTTCAATCCTCTGTATTAAAAACAAACAAACAGACAGACAGACAGACAAACAAACAAACAAACAAGCAGGAACTAAAGAGCTGACTCAACGGTTAAGAGCACTGCTCTTCTAGAAGACCCAGATTCAATTCCGAGCACCTACGGGATGGCTAAAAACCACATGTAACTCCAGTCCCAGGGGATCCAGTGTCCTTGTCTGACATCTATGGGAATCATGGGCATATTTTGCACAGACATACATGCAGGTAAACCACCCATTCACACATAAAACAAAACAAAACAAAACAAAACACCAAACAATTCAAACAAATAAACAAACAGAATTTATTGAAATCAAAGTGTAGGCAACACACCATGTTATCTGTGAATACTGTCATTGGTAAATACCCCTCTGAAACAGAAACAATCTGGATTCATTATAGGAAAGAAAATATTCTTAATTAAAAAGCAAAGTACAGAGGCTGGAAAGATGGCTCCAAGATTAACAGCGCTGGCTACTCTTCATAGGACCTGGGCTCTACTTCCAGCTTGAAGCCAACTGTAGCTCCAGTTCTAGGAGATCAGACACCTTCTTCTGGCCTCTGTGTATGCCCAGTGTAGGCACACACGTCACGCCCAGATATTCACACAGGCAAAACATCCATACACATAAAAAAGTTTTTAAAGAGAAAACTATGTAGAATGCACTCATCTAGCATTGACTGAATGGAGTAGCTGAGACTGAGTATGACTCCCTTTGTCACCTGACTTTGGGCAAGGTATCTCTCTGAGCCTCATCTTTCTCAAATGTGACATGGGTCCAAAGAATGAATGTGCCTTTAAGTCAGTGGTTCTCAACTTTCCTGAAGCTGTGACCCTTTAATTCAGTTCTTTGTGTTGTGGTGACCCCCCCTCCCCCAACCATAAAGTTCCTTTGTTGCTACTCGATAACTGTAGCTTTGCTACTGTTATGAATTATAATGCAAATATCTGATGTGCAAAACCCACAAGTTGAAAACTGCTGCTTTATGTGATGGTTGTTAATGTGGATGGAGTGGATAGTAGTTATTGGTGGGGTGCCAGGCCCACGACCTCTGCTCAGCCCAGGTGGGCACAGTTACTGCTTAGGGAGCACCCACCCCCACCTGGGCTAAGACCTACACATTCTGAGTTGCAATGCCAAAGAAAGCAAATGGCTTCCCCCAGCTTTGCTCCGGAAGGGAGTCAGCCTTGTGTGGGAAGACGCACTTCTGCTTGTCTGGGACGGGGGTTGTAATCCCTGGTCAAGTGCTTCCAGAAGCTAACTTCAAGGCCAGCTTTGTTTTGTTTTGTATTCTGGTGCTAGGGATGAAACCCAAAGCCATGCATGTGCTAAGTATACTTGCTACCACCTAAGCCACCCACATGACTCCCATGATCCCGTGATGGCTTATAGACTAACCATATATTCCATTTGATAGAGTGACTTTTGCCTATGGCTCCCACACCCTTGGTTCCATAAGGAAGGAGGGGAGGGAGAGGATTGAGCTAGTAAATAAGGGTGACATCCCTCTACTTTATAGATGGAAATCAGAGGCCTGGCCTTGGAAGCCAGGTAATGATCTGTAAAATGGGTGGGATGAAAGTGCAGGCTTGAACCTTAGATGGCCACTTATCTACCGATCCCTCAGCTGATAGCTCTAAGATGTTTAGATAAGTAGAGAGAGGGCAGCTTCTAAGAACCAGAAGTGTGTTTTCTCTGAGAAGATGTTTGCAAGCGAAGGTTACAGAGACAGCCTCCCCCCTTCTTATAGACTGAGAGCGCAGCTAAGGTATTTGGCCAGATGAAAGCAACTTCCCTTTCTGTTCTTGTTAATGCAGATAAAAGTACTTCCTTCCGCATTCTCAGGACCGGCTTTACACCCCTTGCCCACTCTGGTATCGTCCGTCCTCCTCCATAGCCTCCACCCTCACACTGCCCTGGACTTGACCTTGTCCTAGATGGTCCATTCCACAGGACTGGAGCCCTGGCCTGCCCTCACCTTAGCTAGTTCCTTCTCTTCTTCCTTGGCTTGTGTTTCACTTCTCCTTCCAGCAGGGTGGAGGTGGCCACTGCACCTCTTCTTGCAGCTGTGGTGGTCTGAGGGACAGACGGTAGCAAGAGATCTGGTTCTGCTCTCAGGCAGATTTCTCCACGTGCTTAAGTTTCCTCTTCATTATGCTTCAGACAGTCACCTCCCCTTCCCTGGGCAGAAGATAGTAGCAATTGTGGACAGAATATTTGCATGCAAGGAACAGCATGAGGCTTAATCTCATTTAACCTCACTCACAGCATGGGGTAGGAGGATGGATGAGCGGGTAAAACTCTTGCCACACAAGTATGAGAACTTGAGTTCAGATCCCTAGAGCCCTTATAATGTTAGATGCAGGCATTGTACATCTGCATTCCCAGTGTTCCTAAACAAGATGGAAGGAGGCAGAAGAACCCAGAGAAACTGGTGAGCCAGCAGCAGAGAACAAGAGACGCCACCTCACACAAAGTATAAGGCTCCATCCTCACACTGACATCTGAGGATGCATTCTCACCTTCTCATAGGCACCAAGATGCATGTGTGTATGTGAGCACATGCACAGGCACACATAGACATAAATGTATGTACACACACACACACACACACACACACACACACACACTGTGATGGTTTGTATGTGCTAGACCCAGAGAGAGGCCCTTTTAGAAGGTGTGGCCCTCTTGGAATAGGTGTGGCCCTCTTGGAGTAGGAGTGTCACTGTGGGTGTGGGCTTTAAGACCCTCATCCTAGCTTCCTGAAAGTCAGTATTGTGCTAGCAGCTTTCAGATGAAGATGTAGAACTCTCGGTTCCTCCTCTACCGTGCCTAAGACACACACCATAGGCATTCTACCTCCAGAACATGAGCTCTTCTTATAACCCCCCACCTCCATCATTGTTCTAAAGAATCTCACCTTACCATCTTTGGAGTAACAGCTATATCCTGGCTAACTCTACTGTCATGCTTCACTGAGGAGGGTAAGATATCACGAAGGCTAAGGAACTCAAGCAGCCTATGGCCACAGAGAACTGGAACTTCTTACTAATCCAGTTATTCGGTTATTGTATGCCAGCCACACATCAAATGCTGTGTATGCAATGGGCTCTATAACAGGGACCCTGTCCTCTTATAACTAAGGGGTTATGGTGGTTGGTAGTCATAGACATGGAGTCCAGTCTTTGGGACAAGCTCATCCTCTCCCTTGAGCTGTTGACACTGAAGTCACCACCATGCATCGGACAGCTCACCATGAATTAACGAGATAGATGAAACCACCCAAACAACCGGGTGACTGGAACTGCACCTTGTGGTCACAGGTGGTTTGGAGTGAATCTGAGTGGCTTTCCAAGTCATTGCTGTTTCGATGGCTTCTTATAGCACACACCTCAAAGCTAGCAGAG
The DNA here is from genome assembly GCA_030674055.1 of Rhabdomys pumilio. NCBI lineage: Eukaryota > Metazoa > Chordata > Mammalia > Rodentia > Muridae > Rhabdomys > Rhabdomys pumilio. Next base: position 44,130,320 of record JANHMN010000008.1, read on the forward strand.
GCTGGCTGGGCGGGGACCTGAGTCACTGCCATCAGTCGAGAGCCTTTGTCTGACGCTTTCCATCCATGTCCAGGAACACCCTTCTGGAACCAAAGTGAAAGGGGAGGTGGAGTCCAGCCTGGAATGAGAAACTGGCCATCCACAGCTCTGTGATTCTCTTTCCCCAGCTCCTCCCTACTTTGTGTCTCCCACAGATTTATGGGCACTCCCTGGAAGAGCTGTCCGGGAGCTGCCTCCAGATTTAGCAGTGTATGTATATATATTAGGGCTGGAGAGATGGCTCAACGAGTAAAGGCACTTGCTACCAAGCCTCCGGACCTGTCTGATCCTCAGGATGTACATGGTAGAAGGACAGGATGTTTTCTAACCTCCACATCCATACCATGATGCCTGTATCTATACACACACACACACACACACACACACTAAATAAATGTAGAAGAAAATCATTTTGAAATCTGTTACTCTCTCCCCTGACACTTCTTACTCATTCCCAAACCCCATTACCCACGGGTTCTTCCTATAGTAAGAATCTTCAAGAACCAGGAGGCTTCAGGAGTTCAAGGTTATTCTTGGTTACATAGTGACTTTGAGGTCAACCTAGGCTAGATGAGACCCTGTCTCAAAACAAAACAACAAAACATCAAAACAAAACCAGAAAGGAAAGAGAAGCAGAAAGAATGGCTGGTCTCTTGACCTTCCTTCTTCAGTGTGCTGGTGTGGAGATAGCTTCCCATCCTTCCTTCATTTTCCTTGCTATTTACTGGTTTGGCAGAAGCTACCCTTTTCCTTGGCTTCAAAATATCTCAAGACGATTCTCCCTTCCCAGTTCCTTCATTTCATGTGCTTAGGTGGGATGCACCGGAGGGATTACTTTTGTGAAATATAAACCCTTCACTTGCAAACACCAAAGACTGTGCCATTCTGTCTGACCCTCTTGTCCATTGTGCAGGAAGGCTTGTGTGCAGACAGCTTCCTTTGTGTCGGGCCTGCCTGCTGAAAGCCAGCAGGACACTGTCCAGCTAATTGTTCACAGAGAGCACAGAAGCACAAGGCAGGGAGGGTGGAAAGGGGCCTTGCTCACCCTCAGAATTGGAATCTCACAGCTGGGGGCCTTTGTGCCTCTATCTACACAGACATTTTCAGCAAAAGGACAGAGAAATCGCAGAGCCGGTCTTGTTGGAGGTTTTGCAAGCTAAGCCCCAGAAGGGGCTCCAAAAAAACATTCTGCCCCCCCCCCCCGAAATATTCAGGAGTATTGGGAATAATTGTGATGCCATGGAAAGAGAAAAGAAGCAAGGAGAGGGAGGGGAGGGGCTACGCACACATCTGACAAGAGAGGAGAGTGGGAGACCAAAGGGTCAGGAGTTTAAGGCCATCCCTGGTTACATAATGAGTTGGAGGTTAACCTGAATGGTCTCAAAAAATCAAAAAGAAAATGGGTTTGGTGGTGCGTGTATGCAATCCCAGCATTCCTGAGAGGAAGCCCCCATGAGCTACATGGGTGACACCTTGTCTTCAAAAACCAATATCTGAGAATGTTTCTCAGTGCCCATCCTTAGCATGCATGTGCTCACCTCTCTCTCTCTCTCTCTCTCTCTGTGTGTGTGTGTGTGTGTCTTTCTCTCTTATACATATACACACATACACACAAGCACACATATGAAAAAATAAGGCTAGTAATGATTATCATTTATGAAATATGAATGTTACAGTAAATATGTAATGAGTCTCAAAAATAACTAAGACCCCTTTCTCTTCAAGGAAGACTGTTTCCTGGGCTGCCAGGTTTCCTTTTGGTTGCTAACAGCACCCGTTCACTCCCAACAGTCTCTCTGATTGACTTGGTAGCTTCATGTAATCACCAATTCTGTGACCAACTGAGCAGTGAATGTGGTGGGTGGAGGCTCACTGGGAACTGAGAGCCAGCTCTCCCCACCAGTGACATAGTTGCAGGTTCAGGCAGGTGACAGTGATGACAGTCATTGGTTTCCAACAAGCCAGGAATCCAAATTTGTAAGTGAAAACAGTAACATGGGGTAGGGGTGTGATTCTCATGTAGCCCAGGTCAGCTTCATATGAACTGTGTAGCCGAGGATAACTTTTTACCTCCCCAGTGCTGGGATGACAGGCAGTACCACTTTGTCTAGTTTACAGAGTGCTGGGGACCAACTGGGTTTTGCATTTGCTAGACAAGTATTCTACCAACCAAAAAAAAGCTACAATCTTTTTTTTTTTTTTTAAAGAAATTACACTTTTTAGATTTTGAAAAAAAATAGGAGTTAAAAATGTGGATTGAGTTACTGGTAAGTCTCTGATGTACTTCCCTAGGATGCTCAAAGCCTTGGGACTGGGCAGCATAAACAAATACAACTGAAAATGTATAAAGGCCTTCTCTTCTTCAGCATCGTCTACTTTGCAAAGCTTAACCTCTGATTTAAAATGCCTGTATTCTGGGCTGGAAAGATGGCTCTGTGGTTAAGTGCTCTAGCAGAGGACACACGTTTGGTTCCCAGCACCCACATGGTAACTCACAACCATCTGGAGCTCTAGTTACAGGGCATCTGATGCTCTCTTCTGGCCTCTGAGGACACTCAGGTTCACACACACACATACACACACACACAAGACACACACACACACACACACACACACACACACACACACCCCACACCTGTATTCCTCTATGTGAAGCAGAACTTACGTGGGGTAGGAGGTGTTCTATTTCCTACCCCTAGACTAGAGAAACTGACAACCTATTTTTGTTGTGATGGTTGTTGTTTTTTTTGAGACAGGGTCACTCTACATAGCCCAGGCTGTCCTGAAACTTACTATGTTGACCAGGTTGGCCTTGAACTCACAACGGTCTGTCTGCCTGCCTCTCAAGTGGGTGAGATTAAAGGTGTCTGCCACCACCTTTGGCCCTTGATGATCTATCGAGAAGAACTAGACAAGTAAAATGGTAGTTATTACACAGGCCATAAGGGTAGTGACAGAGGGGAGCTCAGGGTGAGTCAGGTGCCACAGAAGGAGCAACCATCTCAGCCAGTCACAGTAAGGAATCTGGGAAGGCTTCCTGGAAGAGAGTAACCACTGAGCTAATGTTTAAGAAATTGACTGAGAACGGGTTCTGGAAATGAAAATGGGGACAGGGAAATCCAGTGCTTTCTGGATTTGGGCCACCTCCACAGTTACTGATTCACTTAACCTGAAAAATGGCCCTCTAGTCTTCAGGAAAGGGAGACCGAAGGGCCAGGAGGGTAAGCAATCAGCTCAAGTAGCTTCCTCCTGTTCACTGACCACACAGGCAGTTACCACCCATACTCCTAAGGGTCGCTCTGGAAAACTCTGAAAGATTCGAGGGGGTGCATTCAAAGAGCAGGCGAGAGAGAGCTGGGCACAGCAACCAGACTGGGGGTGGACCTCTTGGGGTGAAACTGAGGATGTGAGGAGTTGGGCAAGGTGTTGCATGTGGGGTGGGGTGGGAGTTGGGGATCCTGAGAGGCAAGACAGTATAGAAGCCCTGTAATTCATCATTGGGGAGGCTCAGGCAAAAGGATTGCTGGTTACAGGCCAGCCTGGACTACATAGTTGGACTTCCACGCGCACGCACATGCAGTGACACAGACTAGGGCCCTACTAGGGGGTTTTGCTTTATCTTTAAACCTAGAAGATAGCTTTCACAGCCTTAAAGATTTGCTCTCAATTCATTTCTCCTCCCCTGCCCCCCTCTCTTCTTTAGAAGAGGAAACTGAGGCTAAGAAGGGTTTCCCTCATCCACTCTTGCTCATACAAAACTAGGTCTCTACACTCACGCAGAGACAGGGCCCCAACCAGGGAGAGGCAGAGGGGAAGAGAAGGTGGAACATTCAAGAACTTTAGGTGGAGACTACAGAAACTCTGCACAGGACAAATTAATCTACCCCTTGCGGTCCCTTGCACACTCAGGGTGCACCTGCATTTTTCTTTTGGCATCACCCTTCCCACCCACCACCGAGAAGCTTCAATCTGAGCTCCTCATTCTCAGTGGCAGCATCAGGACAGTGCGACGGATCACACGGGGGCGAGGTCCCGGCTGTGCAGCCTCCACAGAGAGTGGGATAAAGGCTCTGCAAAGCGAGGCAGCATGGCTGCAAGCTCCGTGGGCGATCCCAGGCCCAGATGAAAGAACTGGCAAGCTTTTGGTGACAAGAACGATCTGAGCTCCGGGATGCCTCCAGCCTACTGATAGACTTACTGATTAATGTGCAGTGGCAGGAGGTATCAGTCACCACCACCCAAGTGTGGTTGTATGTGTGTGTGTGTACTGCTCTGCCCCAACTCGCTTACCAGAGTGGCTTCACAGTGTGTTGGAGCATTTGGCTGCTGGGCCACTGCTAATTTGCATGGGTGAATTCAAATCACTTGGCTGGGTCTAGTGGCTGGGAAGACAGACACTCATTCTGCTTGCCTAGTGGCAAGCCCTGTTCTAGCTGCCACCAGCCCACAAAGTCTCTGATCTCACTGATTTCACGCCCTGTTCTACTAGGGCGACAACGACTAGGGACAAGGTAATAAAGAAAATAAAACAGCTTCAAAGGCACTGACGGTTCTGGATCAGGATTGATCAGGCGTGACACTGTTGATAGGTAACCTCTTGGTCAGAAGGGCTGCTCTGATAGGAGGTTCAATGTTCCTTGTTGCATCCCACTAGATGCCAGGAGCAACACCACCAGTGACGGACAACCACAGTAAAAATGTCTCTAAACGTTGTCAGATATCCCTAGGGGTCAAATTACCAGCACCTGGTTGAGTGAGAACCCTTGAACCCTTGCTCTAGATCAGAGCTGTTCACTAAAATCATAATACAAACCACAAGAATACGAGTAAGAAGTAAGAATAGTAAGAATAATTTTCACTTTTAAAAAGTAAAAAGAAATGGCTGGAAGGACCCATGTTTAGCAGGCAAGAGGCTCTGGTTTTTTGTTGTTGTTGTTGGTGGTGGTGGGTGTTTGTTTTTGTTTTTGTTTTTGGCAGGAGCATACCCAGAAAAAGGAACTAGTGACTTATATAGTTTCTTTGTGGCAGGGTTCACATCTAGGCTCTTCATGCGAGAGGCAGGCACTCTACCACTGAGCTGCATCCTCCAGGTGAGGGGGTGGGTAGTAGGGCTTTGTACATGGCCTCTGGAGTCCACATAGGCCAGAGGCATGAGATCCCATTGAAGCAGAAGTCACAGGAGGTGGTGAGCCATCTGATATCCATGCTGGGAGCAGAACTCTTGCCCTCTGAAAGTGCAGTGCATGCTTCTAAACATTTAGTCATCTCTCTAGCTTCTAATCAATAATAATTAAAAAAAAAAACATTTTATTTGAACCTGATGTGATAGAGTATGCTGACAATTCCAGCACTGAGGAAGTGGAGGCAGGGGGATCATAAATGCAAGGCCAGACTGGGCTACATGCCATCAGCTTACCTCAGGTTCACACCCCACAAAACGTTCTCAATATTGATGCTCTTGGTCGGGCAGGGAAAGATGAGGCAGCTTGCAGGCCTGGATGTCGCACCAAGAGGAGTGTGTACATACAGAGCAGCCTGAGAGGCAGAGTTAGTTCCCACACCACACTGGGCACACGGTGTGTGCAGAATGTCCTGTGTCTGCTAACACACTAACTAACTAGAAGCAGCCAGGGAACAGTGTGCGTGTAGCGGCCACAGCATTATAACTTTGGTGGACTTCCTGTTCCCAAGGCCAGCACACTTTAAAAAAATAGTTACTAACGAGCTTGAGGTTTACTGATTTCTGAGTTTAGCAAGGGTAGTTTTAGGTCTGCTCCCAAGAGCAACCCTCAACCCTCAGACAGAATCTGGATAAAGCTATACACACACACACACACACACACACACACACACACACACACACCCTCTTCATTTTTAGTTACAAGTCCCAGATAAAAGGTGTTTATCTCCAAAGCCCAGGCTCTGCCTGCTCTTCACTTCCTATTCAGGCTTCCTGGGCAAGTGGGGAAAGTAGAAGGGTAAAGCAAGGGTCAGGGAAGTCTGAAGCCCAGTTACAGGTGTGAGCCCCTGCCCCACCTCTCACAGGCTGGCTAGACCCCAGGGGAGAAGGGACTGGTGGGGCTGAGAGCAGAGCTTATAAGACAGTAGGTGTGAGTGTAGGAGGTTCGGGGACAGGAGCTTGCTACCTGTCTCAGGTCCCCCATCCTGGTAGCCTTGTTCAAGGCAGTGTGCTGGATTAGAGACCATAGCTGCTGGTTGTCCCGGGGGTAAGAGTCATATTTATAAAGGTGGCCTTTAAAAACAACCAAAGGTGTTGGGTTAGATGCAGCTCAGTTGTAGAACACTTGTCTTGTATGTGGAAAGCCTTGTGTTTAAGCACATCTGGGGGGTGGGGGGGGTCACGACGTGGGTTGTGTAAGAGAAAGAACAAGACTGAGCAAGCAAAGGAGAGAGAAGGAAGGTGGGCAAAATAGTTTTTATCGTTTACAGTTGGACATACTGGAACACACACAAAATCCTAGTACTTGGGAAATAGAAGACAGGATCAGGAGTTCAAGGCCAGCCTTAGGTAGATATTAAGTTTGAGGGCAGCCTTGACTAAATGAGATTCTATCTCAAAATTACGTAAATACTTACTAAATGTTCAAAAAGAGAAAACCTGGGCTGTGCATGGTGGCACAGGATTTAATCTAGCACTTGTGGAGGAATCAGGTAGATCTCTGTGAATTCAAGGCCACTGGACGATGCTGTGAGTTCCAGGCTAGTCTGTGCTACCTGAGACTCTGTCTCAAACAAACAAACAAACAACAAACAAAACCACCCAAACCAGTTTTAGAATAGAAAAAGGGAGTTGACTTCACATGTAATACATTCTGGATGTTTTCATTAAATTTATTTCATTTATCAACGTAGAGTATGTGCTTGTACATGCCATGGCATGTGTGTAAAAGCCAGAAGACAACTAGCCAGACATGATTAGATCTCTTTCCACCAATCGGGTATTGGGAATTGAACTCACTCAGACTTAATGGCATTGACTTTACCTGCTGAGCCATTTGCCCGGGGCCTACTTGTAGCTTTTTTTTCTTTTCCTTCTTCTTCTTCTTCTTCTTCTTCTTCTTCTTC
>JANHMN010000008.1:44149571-44159902 GCA_030674055.1 Rhabdomys pumilio
TGTGTGTGTGTGTGTGTGTGTGTGTGTGTGTGTGTGTGTGTGTGTGTATAGTTTAATTTTTAAATGTGTATGAGTGTTTTGCCTGCATTTATGTATATGCACCATGTGTGTGTCTTGTGCCCATGGAAGTCAGAAGGCATCAGATCCCCTGGAATTGAATTTATGGATGATTCAGCTGCCATGTGGGTTCTCGGAACAGAACCTAGGTCCCTTTCAAGAGCAACAGGTATTCTTAACCACCGAGCCATCTCTCCAGCCCCTTAACTTACTATTTTGAAGCTAGGACCTCATCATGTAGTCCAGGCTGACTTTGAACTCCATATATAGCTGAGGATAACCTTAAACTATCATCCTCCTGGCTTCTTGTCTGGAGTATTGGAATTACAGGCGTACACCACCACTGTCAGTTTATGAGGGGATGAGGATGAAACCCAGAATGTGCATGCTGGGTAGGTACTCTGTCAACTGAGTTACATCACCAGTTCTGTATGGCTCTGTTGTTGGTGGTTGGTTCTTCCTTTCTTTCCTTTTTTTTTTTTTTTGTTTGTTTTTGGTTTTTTTGATTTGTTTTATTTATTTTTGTTTTGTTTTGTGAGACGAGGTTTCTCTGTGTGTCTCTGACAGTTCTGGAACTCATTCTGTATGTCAGGGTGGCCTTGAACTCATAGATCCACCTGCCTCTGCCTCCTGAGTTCTGGGATTAAAGGAGTGCGCCATCACTGCCTAGCTCGTGTATGTTTTTTAAAACATGCTAAAACAGACTTTTTTTCAATGGAGATTGGCATGGCAATATTAGGGACTGATACTCCAGTGAGGAAGCCAGGAGGATCTATAGTTTAAGGTTATCCCCAAGAATGGGGTTGTCCTTTGGCTTTTGTGATAGGTTTTCACTCTGTAGCCCAGGCTTGCTTTGAACTCATGGCAATCCCTCAGGTCCATTCTCACAGGTACAACTATTTGAAGTGCAAGGCACCCGTCTAGCTCCTTGTTACCCTTCAGCGGAGAGTAAACACCTTCTCAGACTCCGTGGCTGTGTAGGAATCTTCAGGGAAGTATACATGAACAGTGCCTTTGGCAGAACCTTGGAGGGAAAGAGGTTGTCATGAGCCCATGCTGTGTGTTTTAAGAAACACTCTTTAACTTGAGACTTCCTGTCTTAATGTCTCTCCTTAAATTGCACCAGCAGGCTAACTATTCTGGGCATATCACCAGCTGGACATGAGGTCCCAAGAGAAACATTCAGAAGAAGGTTTACTCAGTAGCTGAGCAGTATTTGAAAACCATTTTCAGCAGACCTGACTGAGGAAAGAGCCCCTAGAGGCCAGGGCCTCCCGGGGGAGTGTTACCAGAACACCTAAGGAAGTACCTTCAGAGCAAGGGGAAGTGGATGGCCTCTGGGCTTTGTCAGGTGGCTGTGGTTCAAGCTGAGGCGAGAAGATCAGGTGTCAAAGGTGTGGTTAAGATGACTTCTGATGTAGAAAATAAACTTCAGGTTTCAGATGGAGGCTGGGGAGGAGACAGGGATCAGGGTCTGTGTAGTGACCCTGCAGATTCAATGACCTTTTCTTCTCTTCCCTTCCCCTCCCCTTCCCTCCCTCCCTTCCTTTGTCTGTCCTTCCCTCCCTCTGTCCCTCCCTCTGTAACTCCCTCCCTTTCTCCCTTTGTCCCTCCCTCCTTCCTTTCTAGGTTCCTGGAGATCCAAAAAGAGCCTATTTTTTAAGTGCGTGTGTTGGGGGATGTTTATTAGGCTACTGAATTACATGACTTTTTCTGTGGTACTGGAGATGGAAGCCAACTCAGCTTGTGTGCACTCTGGGTAGAGCTCTATCTTTGAGTAGCATTCCTAGATTCTAGATCATCTTTGGAGATCTTTTTGGCCTCTAAACAGGTGACTCGGAATTATCTGAGACCTTGTTCAATTCTCAGAACTCTTTGTTTGGTTAGAAGTGTCAACCTGCCTCTAAGCAAGCCGGGACTTAGTTCCTCTGCAGTCCAGCCTCTCTGGACTTCTGACTCTCAAATTGCCTTCTGGAACTTGACAGCCAGCATCCCCAGCCACTGGAAAGAGAGTGTATGGCTGTCAGCATCGCAGGTGAGGATGCCACTCAACTGGCTGGTTGTCCACTTATGCTGGATGGGGGCTAGAGTACAGTAATTGGCTCAGACAAGGGGACCCCAGTGAAGAGTCCCTATTACTGAATGTTGGTTTTAGGTCGAACATACCACATGTATTATCTTCGAAAACTGTGGTGAGAATGATGAGGTTTGTGTTACCACTAGACAAATGAGCAATGGAGGCCCAGAGATGTTAATTCATTCTCCCACTGCAGTATCATCAGTCAAAAGATCTGGAGCAGGCCGTCTATCTGGACCTACCCTTTGAGTTCCTTCCCATGACTGACAATTAACATAAAAAATGGAGAAGTTGTCGAAGGGTTTAGACAGAATGAAACTAGGCTCCTTACACACCAAGGGTAAAACCAAGGCACAAGTTCTGAGGCTGGTGACTGGTTTAAGAATGTTGATTAGAAAGATAAGGAGCCTGAAGCTGAGCCTCACCTCATCTTTGTCACCTGACAGGTGTCAGCCAAAAGGCTCCTAAAGATGTAGATACAACTTAGGGAGGTTCTGTATTCTTAGAAGATATCCAACTGTGACAATCCCAACAGGCTCTCTGACTACGATTTTTTCCCTTTGGATATGATATAGACCCCAAGCCCTGCCAACCTCCTCCTTCCCAAGGCTCAGGGAACATTCCAGAAGAGGGAGCAGAAACAATGTAAGATCTGGAGCATGGGGAGGAGTTCTGCAAAAGGCTGTCTTCTGGGGACTGGAGAAGACTGTTGCACTTATGAACTGTCTGCAGCTATAGCTACATCCACAAGACTTGTGCAAAGGCAGACCAACAAATCAGTCAAAACCAGGCAACACGCATTGGGCTAAACAAACTACTGAAAGGACATGAAGGTGGGGAGGGGGAATGTCGGGAGAACAGTGGGGAGTTGGGGAGCTGGGAGTTGATTTACATATGTATGACATTGTCAAAGAAAACCTAAACAATATCCTAATGAAAAGGAAAAGCAGCCTGGTGTTCGTAGCCCATGCCTTTAATCCCAGCACTCAGGAGCCAGAGGGAAGTGGATCCTTTTCTTGGGTATTTCGTCCCAGTCATGAGAGGCTAACACATCTGTTTTCTTCATGTTCCTGCCAATTTCTTGCAGGCTTTGGGCTCCTTATATTTGTGATCCTCTGTGGCAGGCTCATCGCCTTCTCCAGTGGTGTGGAGTGCTTGCTTTCTCTTGCCAGCTCCAACTCTACTTCTAGAAAGCCTCCCTGATGTATTCAACAAGTACCATCCACTCACTAACTTCTCCAAAGAACAGCTCCTTGTGAAAATAATGGATAGCACTGTCTTAGCCAGTGTTCCATTGCTGGGAGGAGACACCTTGACCATGGAAACTCTCAGAAAGGAAAGTATTTAATTGGGGTTTGCTTACAGTTTCAGAGATTCAGTCCATTATCATCATGGTGTAAAGCATGGTGGCATGCAGGTAAACTTGGTAGCTGAGAGTTCTACATCTAGATCTGAAGGCAGCAGGAAGAGAGAGAGACACTGGGCCTGGTTTGGGCTTCTGAAACCCAAAGCCCACCCCCAATGACATACTTCCTCCCACAAGGCCACACCTACTAATCCCTCTCATGTAGTGCCACTTCCTAATGGCCAAACAGTCGAATATCTGAGCATATGGGGCCCATTCTTATTCAAACCACCACAAGAGCTTTGGCTGGTTAGAGACCATTTTCTGACTGGTGCTTGGTATGTAGTGACAGGTTAACAAGTACTGAAAGGCTCACCCTGGACTGTGTGATATTCCCAATCATTCACGTCTAGGTATGTAGATCTCATGACTAGGCTGGGCAAAGTGGCACTTTGACATGAAGCACCCCAGTAAAGAGGGAACTGTTCGTTATCAGTGGGTAGAATTTGATTAAGTCACAGAGAGCATTCCATTTTTCTAAAGCCGGGGAAAGAAAAGGCTAGCTGGGCCCATCTGGTTTGCTAACAGGTGGACTCAAAAACAAAAAAGGAGAATTTCATTTCAAAAGCATCCTTGCTGAAAAAAAAAAAATTAAAAGAATCCTCACACTCTTTCCTGAAGAAGGCTGTCACTTGGTTCCTCTCTCTGGCTCTGACATATGCTTCAGTTCCTTGTTCATAAGTGTGGCTGGTATTCTGAGCTTGCTGCCATGAGAACTGAGAACAGCTTCTCTGCTTGGCGGTTGGCAGGAGGAGGAAGATGGCCATGCTGTTCTTAGGCCAGGAGCCTTTGACTGCACATCCGTGTTCACAGACTCAGAACAGCAGAGGTTCAGAGTAAGACAAAGAGTGTTGTCTGGAGACAAGGCTTTCTGAGACCATGGCTCGAATAAAGAGCCTACTAGGTCTGCTCTGTGTAGATATCTTTTCTTGCCTGCCTGACTTAGCCTGGAGCTGAACTGAGTTCAAATCTTGTCTGCATCCCTTAGAATCTATGTAGTCTTGGGACCATTTACAAACATGCTTGGGGCTTTGCTTCCTCAACATGGAAAATCATGGTGGTATAGAAAAAAACAAAAATAAACCTTCAGGACTGGGGAGGTAGCACAAGAGATGAATCACTTGGCTTACAAATACTATGAGGATTGGAGTTTGGAGCCCCCAAACCCACACGAAGCCAGCTGTGACATTTGCCACACATCTGTAACCTCAGGATATCTACAGAGAGACGAGAAGTGGAGAGAGATTCACAGAAAGCCAGTTGCTGTTGTACACAGCTGCCCCAGCATCCATCCTCACTATCCCTCTTGTTTTGAGGCATCTCTTGTTTGCCTTAGTATATGCCAGGCTAGCTGGCCTGTGAGCTCGAAGGGAGTATGCTGTCTCTGCTCCCTCCATATAGAATTTAAGAGATTTTGTTAATATCAGAGTGGCAAGGCTGGTCTTGAGATCCACTTGCCTGGGTCTCCTGAGGGCTAGAATTAAAGATGTGCACTTCCACAGCTAGCCCTAAAGATGTGCATGTCCACAGCTAGCCCTAAAGATGTGCACCTCTACAGCTAAGCCCTAAATAGGGCTTCTAATTGACCACTTGAGGTTTTAAAACTAAACGGCTTCCTGTACAATCACATTAACACATTAATCCTTCTAATGTGCGCTTCAGTATTCGTAAGAATCTATTTCAACAATAAAATTCCTTTAGCATTTTCTTTTCATCAACTACTCACTGAGAACAGATAGCTTCAATGTAGAAGCTGTTATTTTGTTTATTGATTGACTAATGATAGATTTTTAACGGTTTGAGACAGTCTTATGTAGCTCAGGCTAGCCTTGAATTTGCTATGTAGCTCTGAATTCCTCAATTTGAGCTCCTGTTGCACCTGCCTCCATAACCGAAGTGCTAGAATTACAGGCACATGCTAGCTAGCACACTTGGCTATTTATTTTTAAAGTAAACCTTTTATATTGCTGTCAATTACGATATTGAGGTCTCAGATGCAAGTTGCAGCTATTTGAATGAAATTTGGGTAAGCAGACTTAACAAATTTTTTTAAAATGATGAGTTCTGGCATTTCTAAGGGTCTGTAAGCTTCTGGCCTTTGGAGGGGACCAGATGGTTTCAGGTAAGAAGACACTTCGTTCCCTCCCCTCCCTCTCTTCCCTCCCCCCCCTCCCTTCCTGTCCCCCCCCCCCCCACCGCTTCTGAGACATGATCTCAGTCTTCTCACTCAAGCCTCTGAAGCAGCTGGGATACCAGGAACATGCCACCGTGTCTTGCCTTTCCTCCCTCCTTTTCTGTGTTAGGGAAGCGCCCCGTGACTGGTCCCTGTGATATTGTCATGACTCTCTCTGTATAGTAAATTATGTTTACCAATGCCTCAAAGTTTCAAGACAAAAGAAGAGAGATATCTTTCCAAAGGCTTTGGCAAAAATCCCAGAGAAGCCTCTGGCTCTGCTTAGTCAAGCTGTTCTTGTGGTCACCCTTGGGTGGAGGTTCATCCGATAGGTTGATTGTGTTACTGTGGGATGGAATGGAGGAAAGAACTAGAGAAAATATTGCTGAGCAGATGAAAAAGCAACGGGTGTATCTCATAAACAAGCAAGCTCCTTGTTTCCAGAGAATGTTCCTTGTTTTTTTGTTTTTGTTTTGTTTTGTTTTGTTTTTGTTTTTGTTTTTGTTTTTTGAGACAGGGTTTCTCTGTATAGCCCTGGCTGTCCTGGAACTCACTCTGTATAGACCAGGCTGGCCTCGAACTCAGAAATCCACGTGCCTCTGCCTCCCAAGCACTGGGATTAAAGGCGTGCGCCACCACCACCCGTTGTGCTCCTTGTTTTTGAGACAGGGCCATACTATGTAAACCAGACCATGGCTTGATACCTGCACCGATCCTTCTGCCTCTGCCTCCAAGGAGGTCATTCTTAGCTATGAGGTGAACTCAAGGCTACTCTGGCCAGCACAAGATTCTGTCAAAAAAATAAAATAAAATAAAATAAAATAAAATAAAATAAAATAAAATAAAAGGAGGAGAAGGAGGAGGGAGGAAGAAAGAAAGAAAATAAATAAAATGAAGGAAGGAAGGTAGAGTGACAGAAAAGAAAACAACAACAACAACAACCCTGTAATTTTGCTCATAGATCTGAACCATCTAACATGTTCTAGTCTTTTTGGATTATGCCTTGTGAACCTCAGGGTCACACAGAAAACACAGCTTCTAGTGACTGTGTGGTGGCTAACAGATGTCTTCAGGCTTCTGTCAACTGATAAAATGAGAAGCTTGGTTAGGTGATTTATAGCATCTCCCTGAGCTATGATTCTGGACTTGACTACTCAAAACCAGACTGTATCTGTGGAGTAAAAGGACTCGCATTTGCACAGACCTGTAATTTTCTCAATGATAGTGACCTTCAAGGAACAATTTCATGGAATGAATTCTTAGGGAGTAAAGAACATTGTTATTTAACTCTGTGACCTTAGGGTCTATTTCTTCAGTGTTAATTCACTGTACCCAACACTGTCTTGTTCCCCTTTTGAAGATGGAAGACCCAGTTGCTCTCAAACACATTATAAAGCAGAGAATGCCCTTGATCCTCTTGTGTCTGCCTCCGGAGTCCTGGAGCTACAGCATGTACAGTCACGCCTAGCTTTATGCCTGGGAACTGAACTCAGGGCTTTGTGAATACTAAACAGAGGCCCTATAACCCAAGCTACATCCCCACATCCCCAGACCAGCATAGTTTGGCAGGCGTGTGTGTGTGTGTGTGTGTGTGTGTGTGTGTGTGTGTGTGTTATAACCAGGATACTGTACATGATAGGCAAAGGCAAGCGCCTATCACTATGCTACACCCCAGGTCTTCTTGTAGAGTGAGTTCTCATCTTTCAACTTTATGTGTGTTCTGGAGAATAAACTCAAGTCACCAGTCTTAGGTGGCAGGTGCCTTTGTCTACTGAGTCATCGTGCTGACCCTCCAGTGCACTCTCTCTCTCTCTCTCTCTCTGTCTCTCTCTCTCTCTCTGTTTTTTGAGACAGAGATTCTCTGTGCTGTTCTGGAACTTACTCTGTAGACCAGGCTGGCCTCACAGGAATCCACCTGCTTCTGCCTCCAAAGTTCTGGGGGTTAAAGGTGAGCACAACCACCAACCACCCATCCAGCTCTTTTTGTTCTTTTTAAAGATTTATTGTATCTGAGTACACTGTAGCTGTCTTCAGACACTCCAGAAGAGAGCATTGGATCCCATTACAAATGGTCATGAGCCACCATGTGGTTTCTTGGAACTGAGCTCAGGACATCTGGAAGAGCAGTCAGTGCTCTTAACCACTGAGCCATCTCTCCAGCCCCCTTTTTTTTTTTTTTTTTTTGTTTTTTGTTTTTTGTTTTTTGTTTTTTGTTTTTTGGTTTTTTGGTTTTTTTCGAGACAGGGTTTCTCTGTGTAGCCGTGGCTGTCCTGGAACTCACTCTGTAGAGCAGGCTGGCCTCGAACTCAGAAATCCGCCTGCCCCTACCTCTGCCTCCCAAGTGCTGGGATTAAAGGCGTGAGCCACCACCGCCCGGCTTTCTTTCTTTTCTTTCCTTTTTTTTTTTTTAGAGTAGATTTTAAGATATTTTTGTTGACAAGAATCAAATCCAGGGCCTCGAGTATGTTAGGCAAGAGCTGTCACTGAGCTAAAGCCCAAGCTCTTCTAAACAGTAGGTTTTAGCATTAGGTGTGTGCCTTTCTGGGGATTGAACGCCGGGCCTATACATAAGTAAGCACTCTACACTGAGTCGTCCCCTCAATGCTTGCTTACTCCTTTTAGCCTTTTCCAACAGTTCTGAGGGATAGTGCAGAAAGCAAAACAAGGATGCCATCTTCCCAGTCTTCCCGGAGATGCCGCATACTAACCCTGGAACCTGTAAACCTGTTACTTGTATTTCTTACTTTCAGTTACCTTGACAGAACACGCAACTGAACAACTAAAGGGAGATTTGCTTCGGATTTCAGTCCCTCCTGGCTTGACCCCGTGACCTTGGGCTTGTGGCCATATACAGCACATCCAGGTGGGAGCATATGGTTGCTCACCTCATGGCATCCAAGAAGCAAATAGAGAAAAGGTCAGGTTAGTAACCCATCATGGACAGACCTTGTGGTAGTTTGAAAGAAAATGGCCACAGACTCACAGGGAGGTGTGGCCTTGCTGGAGTGGGTGTGGCCTTGCTGGAGAAGGCGTGGTTTTGTTGGAGGAAGTGTGCTACAATTCCCTTTCTGCTGCCTGCCCATCCTGATGTAAAAATCTCAGGACCTTCTCCAACACCATGTCTGCCTGCACATTGCCATGTTTTCCTTCACGATGATAATGGTCTAAACATCTGAACTGTAAGCCAGCCTCGATTAAATGTTTTCCTTTAAAAGAGTTGCTGTGCATTGTGTCACTTCAGAGCAATAGAAACCCCACTAAGACACACCCCTAAAACATAACTTCCTTCCACTAGGCTCTGTTTCTAAGACACCACCACCTCCCAGTAACACTGCAGAGAAGTGTTGGAGGAAACCCCGGACCCTAAACTATCACATCATCTCCATAAAGTCCCCAGACTCTGGAGTTCAGGAGAAGTACACTCTGAAGACACCATGATTTTATTCTAGTGATACAAATAAGGGTTTAGACTTCTCCAATCCTAATCTCTAATATCCTTTCTTCCTCCCCTTTTCTCTCCTTTACTCGTCTCCAATTCCCCCTTTCTCTCCCCTCTCTCTTTTCCCTCTCTCCCACCCTTCCTTCCTTCCTTCCTTCCTTCCTTCCTTCCTTCCTTCCTTCCTTCCTTCCTGCCTGCCTGCCTGCCTGCCTGCCTGCCTGCCTGCCTGCCTGCCTGGACTGGTAGCTTTTCCTGCTGTTAAGGTAAAATACCCCTACCAAAGCAACTTAAGGGAGAAAGCTTTATTTGCTTTACAGTTTGAGGTTGCAGTCTCTCATGGCAGAGATGTCATGGCAGCAGGAACTGGAGGCAGCTTGTCAAATGTGTCCTCAGTCTGGAAGCAGAGCATGATGTCAGCTAACCTGTTCCTTTTCATGCAGTCCAGGACCTAGTCTATGGAGTCTTGTTGCCTACATTCAAGGTAGATCTTTCCACTTCAATTAACCTATGCATAACCTACTTAGTCCCTCACAGGCAAGGCCAGAAGCTTGGGTCCTAGGTGATTCTAAAGCCTGTTAACTTGACAATGTTCTTTCTTCTTCACTTCCCCTATTTTTCTCTACAGCTCAGGTTATAGAGCATTAAAAGCTGACGGGGTGGGTGGGAACACATCCCAATGATGGATGCTTTCCCTGCATATTGCAACACCCTAGGTTGTATCCTCAGTGCTGAAAACACCAAAGATGGCACACGGAACTGTAATTGTGTTTCAACTGTGTCTGCTACCCAAGGAAAGGAAGGATGAGTGTGGGAGATGAAGGAAGAGGATCAGTCAGTGCCCACTCACGCTTGCCTCATTGAGTGCCCACATTACACTTCTTCTGGTTTATTTGGGGTTCTCTAGAGCCAAGGGAATGAAAAGATAACAGAATCTAAGGGAGCTCAAAATAGTAACAACAGTCAGTCTCCCGTGAGGTGTTGAGAACCTGGTAAACTTCTCAGTCCTTCAGGCTGGATGCCTGTTCATGGGTCACAGGTATCCGAACCCTGGAAGTTCCCACATAGCTGTTGGTCTCCACTCCACCATGGAAGCTCAGAAAGGCTCAGAAAGAAAACAGAAGAAAACAAGAAGAAGAAGAAGAAGAAGAAGAAGAAGAAGAAGAAGAAGAAGAAGAAGAAG
>JANHMN010000008.1:44171671-44204103 GCA_030674055.1 Rhabdomys pumilio
TTTTTTTTTTTTTTTTTTTTTTTTTTTTTTTTTTTTGTGGGGAGACTGTTAATGAGTGCTGCTATTTTTTTTAAGGGTTATGGAACTGTTTAGATGATTTATCTGCTTCTGATTTAACTTTGGTACCTGGTATCTATCTAGAAAATTGTCCATTTCATCCAGATTTTCCGGTTTTGTTGAGTATAGGCTTTTGTAGTAAAATCTGATGATTTTTTAAAATTTCCTGTTTCTGTTGTTATGTCTCCCTTTTCAGTTCTGATTTTATTAATTTAGATACTGTCTCTATGCCTTCTGATTAGTCTGGCTAAGGGTTTATCTATCTTGTTTATTTTCTCAAAGACCAGCTCCTGGTTTTGTTGATATTTTGTATAGTTCTTTTTGTTTCTACTTGGTTGATTTCAGCCCTGAGTTTGATTATTTCCTGCCGTCTACTCCTCTTGGGTGTATTTGCTTCTTTTTGCTCTAGAGCTTTCAGGTGTGTTGTCAAGTTGTTAGTGTATGCTCTCTCCAGTTTCTTTTTGTAGGCACTTAGAGCTATGAGTTTTCCTCTTAGTACTGCTTTCATGGAGTCCCACAAGTTTTGGTATGATGTGTCCTCATTTTCATTAAATTCTAAAAAGTCTTTAATTTCTTTATTTCTTCCTTGACCAAGTCATCATTGAGTAGAGAATTGTTCAGTTTCCATGTGTATGTGGGCTTTCCGTTGTTTTTGTCATTATTAAAGATCAGCCTTAGTCCATGGTGATCTGATAGGGTGCAAGTGATTATTTCAGTTTTTTTGTATCTGTTGAGGCCTGTTTTGTGACCAATTATATGGTCTATTTTGGAGAAGGTACCATGAGGTGCTGAGAAAAAGGTATATTCTTTTGTTTTAGGATGAAATGTTTTATAGATGTCAGTTAAGTCCAATTGGTTCATAACTTCTGTTAGTTTCATTGTGTCTCAATTTAGTTTCTGTTTCCATGATCTGTCCATAGCTGAGAGTGGGGTGTTGAAATCTCCCACTATTATTGTGTGGGATGTAATATATGCTTTAAGTTTTAGTAAAGTTTCTTTTATGTATGTAGGTGCCCTTGCGTTTGGAGCATAGATGTTCAGAATTGCAATTTCCTCTTGGAACATTTTTCCTTTGATGAATATGAAGTGTCCTTCTTTATCTTTTTTGATTACTATTGGTTGAAAATTGATTTTATTTGATAGTAGAATGACTACTCCAGCTTGTTTCTTGGGACCATTTGCTTGTAAGATTGTATTCCATCCTTTTACTCTGAGGTAGTGTTTGTCTTTTTCACAGAGGTGTGTTTCCTGTATGCAGCAAAATTCTGGGTTGTGTTTATGTATCCAGTCTGATAGTCTATGTCTTTTTTTTGAAGAATTGAGTCCACTGATATTAAGAGATATTAAGGAATAATGAATGTTGTTTCCTGTTATTTTTGTTATTATTGGCGTTGGAGTTATGTTTGTGTAGGGGTCTTCTTTTAGGGTTGTTGGAAGATTACTTTCTTGTTTTTTCTAGGTTGTACTTTCCCTCCTTGTGTTGGAGTTTTCCCCCAATTATCCTTTGAAGTGCTGGATTTGTGTTAAAATATTGTGCAAATTTGATTTTGTCATGGAATATTTTGGTTTCTCCATCAATATCGATTGAAAGTTTTGCTGGATATAGTAGTCTGGGCTGGCATTTGTGTTCTTTTAGGGTCTGTATGATATCAGTCCAGGATCTTCTGGCTTTTATAGTCTCTGGTGAGAAGTCTGGTGTAATTCTTATAGGTCGTCCTTTATATGTTACTTTACCCTTACTGCTTTTAGTATTTTTCTTTGTTTTGTGCATTTGATGTTTTGATTATTATGTGACGGGAGGAATTTCTTTTCTGGTCTAGTCTATTTGGAGTTCTGTAGTCTTTTTGTACGTTCATGACCATCTCTTTTTTTAGGTTATGGAAGTTTTCCTCTATAATTTTGTTGAAGATATTTACTGGCCCTTTAAGTTAAAAATCTTCACTCTCATCTATACCTATTATCCTTAGGTTTGGTCTTCTCATTGTGTCCTGGATTTCCTGGATGTTTTGGGTTAGGAGCTTTTTGCATTTTGCATTTTTTGACACTTGTGTCAATGTTTTCCATGATATCTTCTGCACCTGAGATTTTCTCTTCTATTTCTTGTATTCTGTTGGTGATGCTTGCGTCTATGACTCCTGGTGTTTTTCTTAGGTTTTCTATCTCCAGGGTAATCTCCCTTTGAGATTTCTTTATTGTTTCTACTTCCATTTTTAGATCCTGGATGGTTTTGTTTAATTCCTTCACTTGCTTGGCTGTGTATTCTTGCAATTCTTTAAGGGATTTTTGTGTTTCCTCTTTAAGGGCTTCTACCTGTTTGCCTGTGTTGTCCTGTACTTCTTTAAGGAAATTATTTATGTCCTTCTTAAAGTCCTTTATCATCATCATGAGAAGTGATTTTATTTCTGAATTCTGCTTTTCCGGTGTGATGGGGTGTTCAGGGCTTGCTATGGTGGGAGAACTGGGTTCTGATGATACCAGGTAACTTTGGTTTTTGTTGCTTATGGTTTTGAGCTTGCCTTTCGACATCTGGTTAACTTTAGTGCTACCTGCACTCACTGTCTCTGACTAGAGCCTGGTTTTTTAGGTATCTTGCTTGTGTCAGAGCTCCTCAGAGTCCAGATGTCTCTGTGACCCTATGATCCTGAGCTTCTGGATGGTAGAATTCCTGGGACTCAGGCAACCTCTGGAATCCTGAAATCTTGCTGCTCTGAGTGCAGTGGTTCCTCTAGGATGGCTCAGGATATAGTGTCTTCATGGGAGCAGATCAGCTAGGTGTTAGTTGCTCTGAGTGGGGTGGCTCCTCTAGAATGGGTCAGGATACAGTGTCTTCATGGGAGCAGACTAGCTAGGTTTTTGCCCCAGCCAAAAGCTGTACTGATGGTCTTAGTACTTTGTTCAAGTAAACGCCTTCAGAGTCAAGGCAAGATTTTATTTGGATCTCTTTGCTAATCACTGCTTGAGAATTTTCTAGGGTTTTATTCATTGAATAATATTTTGTTTTTGTTTTTGTCATCAAATCCTGCAGCAAGCATATATTTAAAAGATAACCTAAGTTGGGTGTGATGTTTCACATCTGCAATCTTGGCACTCAGGAAGCTGACGCAGATAGATTATGAGTTCAAGTTGAGCCTGGGTCTACATAAAGACAGGACATCCGGGACAGCTGGATATACATTCTGAGTGAGACCGCATCTGGAAAAAAAAAAGGATAATCCATGCATGGAGTGGATGCTGGATCATAGCAGTTGGGAAGCCTACACATAAGTGTTCAGTGTAGCTCAGGCGAGGCTCTGAGATCCTCCTGTCTCAGTAGCCCGAGTAGCTAAAATTAGAAGCATATGTCACCAAGTTTATATTGAATGTCCCCCATTCATCTCCTGAGAAATCACACTTCCTACAAGTATCGGGAATCACAGTAGATTCTCAAAGCTCTTCTCTGCCTATAACAAGGGCCATCAGCAATTTGCTAAGTGTTCTTCTGGAGAGGCGTGGCCACTGGGGAGAGGAGGAAGGGTGTGTGGATGGAAAGCTAGAGACTTTTTAAGGTATTTCTGAAGTATATCACAATGAGATTCTATCACCGTACTGCTGCTCTCCGGGGTGCTCACTGTCGCTTGTAACAGCACAGCAGCCGCTTTTGTGATTAGTCTTGAGTGCTTTGGCTCTGCAGGGAAAGTCCAAAGCAAGAATTGACAAATATGTTTAGAAGTAACCAGTGAGACCATTTTTTTGTTTTTGGTGAAAAATATGTTTGCAGATAGGAGTTCATATGAATATATTTTCCTTTTTTTATACTGGAACTTTGGGCTTGCTAGCTCTCTAGCCAAATTCTAGTGGAAGTCAGGAGTTTATATTCTCATGCAGGAGAACAACATTGAGCAAGTGAACAGGAGAAAAGCAAGCCACCAGCAAGCAAGCAAGCAAACAAACAAACAAACCCACCATGTACAATGGGGGTCCATGCCATGAAAGTGACTTGTTCTGATTTAGTGGATGTCTCTAGGTAGCGAAGGAGAATGGACTAAAGAAGAATGAAGTCTGGAGCTACTGCTAGTGTCTCAGCGTGAAAGGGTGACAGTTTGGATGGAGTAAATGAAGGTAGGCACATTTTTGAGGTATGAGGTATGTGCATGCCTGTGCATGTTTGTGTGTATGCATGTGTGTGTGTGCTTGTTCTAGGCAAGGAAGGAGTAGGGAAATCACAGTGTCTAAGATTTGAATGACTATGGATGCCTATTCTATTTATAGAGATAAAAGAAGCCAACAAAAGACAAATTACCTTGGCAGAGAGGTCAGGGAAATGACAGTCCATTTTTGCATGAATTCTTTTTGTAATGCCTTATTTGACACTAAAGGGGCATATCAAACAAAGTAGTCCCAAAGATGAGGTAAATCTGAAGATGTAAATTTCAGAATAATATATATATGTAATATATTTACATCTATAGGAGCTGTGTGTGTGTATAGCTCAGTGGTAGAGAACTTGACTAGCATGCATGACGTGCTGGGTTCTATTGACAGTATTACAAAAATAAAATAGAATTTATATCTGGAAACCCAAATGTTTATGTATATATATGTGTATGTGTATACGTATACACAGACTACACACACACACACACACACACACACACACACACACACACACTCTTTTATTTTTTAATAGAGGAATTCATGTAGCCCAGGCAGGCTTCTAACTCACTCTATGCGTAGATGATCTTGAGTTTCCAGTTTCCTGCATCTATCTACCAGTATTGGTACTACAGACATGAGCCACCCAGCTGCTTTTTAAAGTTCAGCCTGATTCTGGCGTGCTAAGTAAGTACTCTACCAAGTGAGCTACAGCCTCACCCCATGTATAGATTTATTTAAAGATAGATAGACTAAAGGTGTAGGAGCTGACACTGGAAGGTGGTTGTTTTCCCATTTTGCAGTTTCTGGGTAGTGAGAAGAAAGGACTTCAGAATTTGGGTCTTTGTTGAGTACCTCTTATAAGGACACCTCCATGTCCCTGAGACATGGGCTGTGGACGCCACCTGGTGGTCAACTCTAAGCATGTTTACAGCATGCTCTTTAGGATACCAAGCAAGTTTTAGTTCTTTTTTGTTTGTTTGTTTTTTGAGACAGGGTTTCTCTGTGTAGCCCTGGCTGTCCTGGAACTTACTCTGTAGACCAGGCTGGCCTTGAACTCAGAAATCCTCCTGTCTCTGCCTCCCAAGTGCTGGGATTAAAGGTGTGCACCACCACTGCGTGGCGTTTTAGTTCATCAAGAATACAGAAGTGGGTTGTGGGGAGAGACAGATGGCTCAGTGGTTAGGACTTGAGTTTGGTTCCCATCACCATTGTCTTCCTGTAACTCCTGCTCTAAGGAGATCAGATACCTCTGACATCTGTGGACACACACACACACACACACACACACATTTAAAAATAAAATAATCTTGCAGATTATTTTCTGTTCCCAGCCCCAACATAGTGGCTTACAACTTATCCAAATTTCTAGTTCCGATGGATCTGACCCCTCACTTTGGACCTCCGAGGGCACCAGGCACATATGTGGTGCACATATATGTATATGCAGAGAAAGTCATGCACATAAAAGAACCCTAAGTAAAAAATAAAAATAATTAAAAAAAATATACCCACAAACTTATAATGGTTTGATTAAGGGTTTAAAAAAAAAAACCCAAAACCAGAAAAACAAACAAACAAACAAACAAAAAAAACGGGCTATAGTGTGGAAATTGTACTTTGAGTTTTGATCTTTCCCTAGGCCAGCCATATGTGGCAAGATACTCTCTGGTGGCACCAAGCACTGGGATCCCCAGCTCCTGTGACAATGATGAGAAACAACTGAGATTCTCCAGTGTCCGGTGTTGCTAAGCTGGGATGTTCATTGGGTCAGGTATGTGACTACATGTTCAACTGTATGCTTGTGATATAAATTGGTCCCTTGGGAAAGAACCCTGTTATAGGTTAATGCTGCTCCCCCCAGCAGCTTACAGACGTTCAGTAGAAGAACAGAGATGCTGTGGGTGTGGCAGGGTCACAGGAATCATTGGGATTTGGAACTCACACTGAGATTTGGATTTCAGTGCCAGTTTTGTTCAGCAAGTCTCCTGGGTCCTAGAGCAGTGGTTCTCAACCTTCCTAATGCTTCGGCCCTTTAATACAGTTCCGTATGTTGTGGTGATTCCCCCAACCATAGAGTTGCTTATTCATAACTGTAACTTTGCTACTATTATGAATCGTAAGGTAAATCTCTGTGTTCTCAATGGTCTTAGGCGACCCCTGTGAAAGGGTTGTTTGACACCAAAGAGGCCGTGACCCTCAGGCTAAGAAACACTGCTCTAGACTCTGTAGCTTTCTGGCAAACTCTCTGGATGACAGAAGTGGTCTATGTCTGCAGCGTCTACTATACCACAGCCACTAGTCATGTCTGGCTGCCGAGGCTGCTTTTCACTTATCTGTTCAGACTGAAAGGGTGAGGAGCCAACTCTGTTGGTAAAGTGCTTGCCTTGAAAGCTGCAGGATCTGAGTTTAATCCCCAGCAGCAACATTAAAAGTCTGAGTGTGATGTCCCACACTTGTGATCCCAGTGCTGGGGAGGCAGAGACAGGGAGATCCCTGGAGCCTGCTGGTCAGCCAGCCTAACTAACTAGGTAGGCTCAGGTCTCAATGAGAGACCCTCATCTCAAAAGCTAAAGTGGATAGTTCCTGAGGAAATGCCATCCAAGATTGACTTCTGAACCTCAAAAATGTGCAAACATGTACCTTTGAGCGAGCGTGTAGCACACCACACACACACACACACACACACACACACACACACACACACACTTCAGGTTGTCACCTATAGCTAACAGATTCTACACTGGACAACACGATTCTGAAGGATGAGTTTCCTCATCTGTGTATCTCTACCTGTGAGGTTTTGTGACCGCTGATTTGGGACCATTTGAAGGAGTTTCTACCACTGTGCACGAGTTGTAGTGAGTGGCCAAGATCTACGCTTTGGGTTAATACACCTGACGGAATCAGAGTAAGCTCCCCCTCCCCCCACCTCCCAGGCCCCTCAACCCAGCACAAAAAGTTTTCATTAATCTTCTGCTGTGGCTTCCAAAGGAAAAACAGGGAATATGCATGAGCCCCACAAGTCTGCTCCTCTTAAAAACACTCTGTTTGGAATGAATCAAGTGTGGTGTTCTGTGTTTACCCCCTCTTTCTGAGATGGGAGACTGTATCAGCTTGTGGTGAGAAAGTCCTCCCAGTCAATGAATAATCAAAGGCAAAGCCAAGCAGATGATAAATCTTGGCCTCCCTCCCATGAAGCCACCCACTAAGCAGAGCTGAGTAAATCTGTTCGGGCTTAGCATATTTTTTCAGGGTAATTGGTTGCAGTTCTCTCGAATTCTTTGATTGGCTAACTTTGTCCTGGGCCTCTTCCAAGCTAATAAAACAGAGAGTGAAGTAAGTTTCTGATTTCGGCTTTAAGTTTCAGGGAGGGACCTCGAAGCATTAGTTCTGACAATGCTGGGAAGAAAAATAATGTTCGCTCATGTTTCTCCATTCTGGATCCTGGCAACATCTGGGCTTCTGTAATCTTCCCAGATGGTTTCCCTCTCCTGGGAGAGGGCTGCAGGTGACTTGGAGGGAACATCACAAAGTGCTGGGCAATTACAGTAATTATGGCTCTGTGGTGTAGGTTGGGAGTGTTTCAAGCCATGGAGCTAAGAAGCTATGAACATCAACAAGAGGCAAACTCCAGAAGCTGCAAACCACGTGGAATCAGAAGATATAGGCTTGCATGCTGGTTTTATCAACTGTCTTCGGAGTGACACTGGGCAAGATCTTGACCTCTCTGCACTTCTGTCTTCCTGCCAGTAAAATGGATGTGTTGCTGCCCTTCTCAGCAGTTACTGGGAGAATAAAGACAGTAAGACTCTTAAGAGATGACACATAGTGCCTGGCATGTCAGAGACTGCAAAGGCATGGTTAGATTCACGATACCCTTTCTATATATGTTGTGCTCCTGGGGCTGGGGCCTTGACATAACACCTTTGTGTTCCCCATGAGTATGGATTGAATTTTGCTGGGTTTTTTTTTTTTTATGTCCTCAAATTCATGTCAAATTTCTCACTTCCAGGAGCTCAGAATATGGCTGTGTTAAGATTTAGAGTCTTTAAGAAAGTTAAAATTTAAAATTAAGCCACCTGGATGGCCTCCATCCAACATATTAAACGACTGTATTTCCTCTATTTGATTATTATTGTTTTTGTTTGTTTGTTTGGAGTGGGGAAGGAAAGGGCTTATTTTGCTCACAATTCCATATAACAGTTCCTGATCCAAAGCAGTGAGAACAGGAACTCAAGCTGGGCTGAAACCTGCAGACAGGAATTGATTCAGGGCCATGGAGGGATGCTGTTTATTGGCTTGTTCCTCATGGTTTGCTCAGCGTACCTTCTTACAGAACCCAGAACCACCAGCCCAGGGAGGGCATCGCCAACTATATGCTGGGCCCTCCCCCACCAATCATTATCTTTTTGTTGTTGTTGTTGTTGTTGTTTTTTTGTTTTTGTTTTTGTTTTTCGAGACAGGGTTTCTCTGTGTAGCCCTGGCTGTCCTGGAACTCACTCTGTAGGCCAGGCTGGCCTCGAACTCAGAAATCCACCTGCCTGTGCCTCCCAGTCATTATCTTTCTCTTCTTTAGAAGCCATAAATTAAAGATTGGAATGTTCAATGCTGGGTGTTACATCTCAGAGCAACTGGAATCCCAGAACCCAGAGCAGAAGGAGGAGGACTGTAGATTCTAGGGTAGATGGAGCTACATGTTTCAAGAAGAGGAAGAGGAGGAAGAAGAGGAGGAGGAAGAGGAGGAGGAAGAGGAGGAGGAAGGAGAAAGAGAAGGAGGAGAAGAAGAAAAAGCAAGCAAGCAAGAAAGAAGGAAAGAAAGAAAGAAGGAAGGAAAAAGGAAAAAAGAAAAGAAAGGAGAAAACAAGACAAGAGGAAGAGGAGGTGGAGGAGGAGATTCCTTCCTGCAGTCCATATCTAGTGACTAGAAAATGTGTCTGCTTAAAGTCTGATGCTTTTGCTCTAGCTTTGGATAAATTCCAATGGACAGAGCCTGGTTAACACCTTTTTAGTAAGGTCTTGAAAGTCACCTTCCCCGACATGTCACTTCTATTCTACAAGTGCCCCGAGAGCACTACCACATTAACAATCTTCAGAGCACCTGCTTCTTGACATCCCCACTGGCTCGATGTCCCATCTTTGTTATGGTTTCTGTTGCCGTGAAGGGACACCATGACCACAACAACTCTTATAAAGGAAAATGTTTAATTAGGGCTTACAGTTCAGAGGTTTAGTCCATTATCATCATGGCAGGAAGTATGGTGGCACACAGGAAGACATGGTGCTGGAGAGGTAGCTGAGAGTTCTGTATCTAGATCCATAGGCAGCAGGAAGAGAGTGAGCCACTATGCATGGCTTGAGTTTCTGAAACTCACCAACCCCTGAGTCTACTGGGGCCATTTTCATCAGACTACCACATCCCCTGTTGAAATGAAGCACAGATGAATGAGCAAAGCCAAAAGGTCTTTGGGTTGTCCCCATAGGAGGGGAATGGCTGTGATCTAGGCACTATGTGACAAGTACAGATGGCTAGTGACTTTCAGAGTTCATGCGTTCTCTAGCAGAGCTTGTCACAGCAGTAATTGCTTCGTAGCGGTCCCTTTCACACAGGCTGCCCACATGACACTGCAGCCATGGCTCAGCTGACTGAACCAGTGACGGGCAACTGACTCAGAGGAACTCCTCTCTATGGCAGTCAGCAGGCTATGAGGTGGCCTCCTGTAGATGTTCTGTCTCACAGCTCTGATGACTTAGCTAAGTTCTGCCAGGTTGTATTTGTTGCCACCTTTGCTTTCTAGCTGTTAGGAAGAAGACAGACACGAGACTGGCAGTCATGAGATCGACTGTGACATCAGTCATAAGATCCTGAGCAGTCTCAGAGAGGAGTAAACAACCTCTCGTCCAAACTGAACATAAGCAGGGAAGAGAGAAACATTCTGATCCACAAGTTGGGAGGAAGGGAAGACAGAGAGTGAGCAGTGTAGATGCAGCTGGACCGCAGTCCCTATGGGCCAACTCTATGGGCCAATAGGCCTTTTTGCTCTTTATTGACGTGCTGTTCTTTCTTTTGTGTCTTGTTGAATTTCTCAAAGGGTTCAAGAACCACGTGACATTTAACATGGCTATACTGCCTCTGGCAGTGTTTCTTTCCCTAAACACACCTGCTGTGTTGCTTTGGCCTAGAATATTCTCTACCCTCCTTTTCCCTACACTACTCTTTGCCTATTAAATAACTACGTATATCTGAAGATTGACTAAACAAGTAGTTATTTTGTGTGAATAGGTGGTTTGCCTGTGTGTGGCTGTGTACTGCATGCTTGCCGTTACCCTGGATGCCAGAAGAGGACATGAGATCACTTGGAACTGGATTTATGAATGGCTGTGAGTTATCATGTGAGTGCTGGAGATTGAACCCAGGTCCTCTGGATGAGCAGCCAAGGGCTCTTAATCACTGAGCCATCTCTCCAGCCTCTGTAAAGGCTGTGATTTTGATTGTCGACCTGATGTGATTTAGAAGTTACCATGGAAATAAATCCTTGGGTATGTCTGTGAGGATCATATAGATTTTGTTCATTGGGGAAGGAAGACTCATTATGAATTGGAGAGGTTTTATTCTATGAGCTGGGGTCCAGGGCAGAGGAGTGGGGGGTTGAGCATCATCAGTCTCCATTATATGACTATGGATGAAATGTGAGCAGCTGGTTTCTGCTCTTGACACCACTATGTCTTCCCTACCATGATGGACTTCTCTTGAACTGTGAGCCAAAATAATTCCTTACTCCTTGAAGAGGCTTCTGTTAAATATTTGAGACTAGCAGCCAGGAAAGTAAATCTCCTCGTTAGCGTTAGCTATCAACTTGACACAGCTGGGAGCTCCTTGAGGCATTCTCAACTTGGAGACTGGCCCCATCAGATTGGTCTGTGCACGTGTCTGTGCAAGCGTTTTTCTTCCTAACTGATGTGGGAAGACCCAGCCCACTGTGGGCAGTGCCACCTTTGGGCAGGTGGTCCTGGGATGTGTTTTTTTTAAAAAAAAAAAAAACAACAAGCTGAGCGTGAGTCAGAGGAAGCAAATTAGTCAGCAATGGTCATCTGTGGTTTCTGCTTCAGTTCCTGCCCCAACTTCCCTTAATGATAGACTGTGATTTGGAAGTATAAGGCAAATAAACCCTCCCCTCCCCAAATGCTGTTCGGTTATGTTTTATGACAGCAACAGAAAGCAAACTAGGACAGTAACTAATACAGTCTCTTTTTGTTTCTATCCAAAAGTCACCTCAATAACGAAGCAGTCTTAGGCATTCTTTTGATTTGATATTTTTTTGTGGCTGTCTTCCACAGAACGTATTCCCATTTTGTCAGCTTTTACCTGTGTCTGTCATAGTTTCTGTGTAACCCACTAAGATGTAAGAAACTTGAGACTCAGATCTGGTTCTATGTGGTCTACTGTAGTGTTCCCAGCTCTTACCGTGATGCCAGGAAGGCTGACACTCAATGTTATTTTTTTGTAAACACGCACCAAATGAGTTCTTTATTGAATAGTGGCCGAATGACCCTTAATAGAACTTCTCTTTTAAAAAAAAAAAATTGTTAGTTCTTTGAGAATTTCATATAATGTATATTGATCATATTCACCCCTCCCCCAACTCATTCCCAGACCCATTCCCCACCTCCCTACCTACCCAACATTGTATCCTCTTAAAAAAAAACAAGTCTAATTAGTGTTGTCCATGTACTCTTGGATGCGTGCCCTTCTGCTGGATTTTAATCAACAAAGGCTACACTTTTAAAGAAAATGACTCCATCTCCTAGCAGCTATTGATTACCAATAGCTCTTTGGCTAGGGTGGGAACATGTGCCTACTGCCCCGTCTATGCTGAGATGTGGTTTGGCTCACGCTTTTAAAGTCTTCTACGTGATCTCAGAGAGTCACACCAAAGTTTTCCTTGAGAAAACAACAGAGAAAGAAGTTCCCACATTTGATGGCAGCTGAGCTTCGAAGCCCTTGCCTCAAAAACACCCCCCAACTATATATAGAAAACATTTTTTTTGAGAGATCATAAATAAACCGTAAAACAAAAAGGAAAAATCCTGAGACCAAAAAAGTTGGAGATACTGGGGTAAAAAATAGTAGAATTATTTTGGGTGCGAGAGACAAACTCGGGCATCTGTGAGCCCAGGCCGTTCTTTTTATTTCTCAGGCATCCTGCCCCCAGTGTTGGCTCTCTGTCAGGCAGGGACTGGACGGACATCAGCAGATCCAGGCTCACGTACTATTAGCTTAGCAGGCCCGATGTATCTTTTCCAGTGTTCCGGGACAGACTGTCACTAGCCTGGCTCCTGTTACGTTTCCCTCCCTAAGCCAATCCAGTCCCTAGGAGTCCATCTGGCAGGGAGTTGTGTGAAGTCCTTGCAATGAACCATGTGGCATGGCTGACCAGAGGAAAATAAGAAGACAAAAAGGAACTTCAGATAGACAAAGGATGTAACCATAGCAACTTTTTTTTTTTTTTTTTTGACTAGCAATGGACCTTATTTGAGACAGTGGTCTCAGGATGGGGTGGTAGTAATTCAGGGATAGAACACTTGCTAGCATGTTGGAGGCCTGGGTTTAATCTCTAGCAATGAAAAAGAAAAAAGATGTAGTCTTAAATGATTATGATATTGTAGCCAATGCAACTTCACAGAATAATGAATTATTTGTATTGCTTAATTGGTTTTGGTGATATTGATGTGAGGAGACTTCACTGAGAGCTATTTTAATTATAGCACTTTTAATTACTCACAGTACAGAAAATTTAACAATATTAATAAAAGACTATGTTCCTGACATCTTACCATTCTTTGAATAGTTTGAATAGTTATTTAAGCTTAAGTTTTATTTATTTATTTTTTTTGTGGTGTTGGGACTTGAACCCAGGGCCTCCACCATCCTAAGCAAGAGTTCTGCCACTGTATATGTCCCACTCCATTTTCTATTTCAGAGTGTATTCATTTTACTTATAAAGTATATTGAGTTACACATGGTGGCTCATGGCTCTAAATCCTAGTACTTAAGGGACTGAGGCAGGCGGATTGCTATGAGTTCAAAGCCAGCCAGGATTGCATAGTGAAAACCAAGGCAGTCAGAGCTATAGAGTGAAGGATCCTGTCTCAAAACAACAACATCAACATCGAAACTACAGCAGGGGTGGGGACTTACCTGTGTTGGCAAAGCCTTTGCTGAACACACGGGAGAGCATACCGCAGAAACTGCGTGTGGTGGTGCACACCTGTAATCTCAGCATTTAGAAAGTAGAGGCAGGGGGATCACAAATTCAAGCTTATCCTCAGCCACAGAACAACAAAAACACACGTGAATTGTACAACTATAGCCACATCATGCCAGTAGCCTCAAACATCCAATTTACAGTGTCTGTTGACTGGGTCCAGAGGCCATGCTAAGTGACTAATCTGTACCATCAAAGCCCCTGTAAGTGCATTCTATGATGGTGATGTAGCAATGAAATAATCTAATGACATAGTATTTAAAGGTTTCTCCTTCGTTTTGCTATGTGTGCTTGTGCTTAAAATGATAGTAGCAAAATAAACACATGGAAAAAAGAAATCCAGATGGGGACAATAGTCAGAGCCAGGAGTGTCAGCAGAGTCCGTCTGAGGGGCTGAACACCTGTCTGGTCTTCTTTTATTATTTCTTGAGTGGAAATCCTTAGGTTGTTGCTGGGTACAGTTTCCCAAAGACTGCTCCCATGGCTTGCTTCCAAGGATGATGAGAATTGGGCATAGGAATGAGGCTGGGTTCCCCTTTTTATTGATGTCCACAGGGCAGGGAGCAATGAGGCGGTTCTCATTTTTGGAGTAACTTAGGTTGAGCATCTGTCTTTGCTGCTTTATCACTTGCCTCTCTTCTCTTCTTGCTGCTGTGGGCATCTCTACTGTTGCTGTTGCCACTGACATCAGACTCAGCTTCTTTGCATTGAAGACCATGGGTCTACAGGAACCCTCCAGTCTTCAGTGCCATATTGGGACTGCTGAGCTACCCAGCCTCTTGAAACTGAGTGGGCTCCTGAGTTCTCAGCCTTTCCAGCAGGCTGGCAGCACTGGTGGACCACTCAGTCCCTACGAGGTAAGTATGATGGTTAATCCTGTCACATCTGGAATTAACTGAAACCCAAGCAGCTGGGTATGCTTGTGAGGGGTTTTCTTTTGGGTGGGACAGATCCACTCTAAACCTGGGCCACACCTTATAGTGTCAGCCCACATAAAAACACGGAAGAAAGAGGCTTTTGCTTTTGCCTGCTTACCCTCTGTCTCATTGTCAAGCTCACCTATGTCGCTGCTGAGGCAGGCATTTCTTCCCTGGGACTGGAACCTGCCTCTTCAGGATTCCAACACAGACTGAAGCCACTGTGGACTGAACAACTACTGGATTCTTGACCTCTCTATGAGGAGATAGTCATGGTCATTGCTGAATTGAACATAGCTTGTAAACCTCTCTAATAAATCCCATATATATTATATTCATTTCTATTCCATATAATATATATGTTCTACATATACATGAATATACACGGAATGTATAATATATGAATATGTATATAGAATATATATATGTGTATATATATATATATATATATATATATATATATATATATACATTCAATCAGTTCTGTTCTTCTAGATAACCTTGACTAATACAATAAGCCAATCAAACAAATGCCCTTTGTAATATATATTCATTCTATTAACTCAGTTCCTCTTGAGAACCCTGAATTATACAAATAATTCCAAGTATCCGAGGTTACCAACATAACCAACAACACTCTTAGAGAACCAAACTCTGATATAAAATGATGTCGTACTTGCTCACAATCCACACACATTCTTCTGTGTACGACTCCTTCTAATACAATGTCATCTAAAGGGCTGTTTCACTGCATCATGTATGGCATAATGATAAGACCAAAACCTTGGTGATTGTCTGAAGCTGATCTTGATGGGTTTTCTGCATGTGTTGGTTTAGAGTCCCAAGTTCGTCTCATCTCATGGCTCTCCTGCATCCTAGAGAAAAGAAATTGTCCATCTTCTTTTATCTGCCTTGGCT
Organism: Rhabdomys pumilio; assembly: GCA_030674055.1. Classification (NCBI taxonomy): domain Eukaryota; kingdom Metazoa; phylum Chordata; class Mammalia; order Rodentia; family Muridae; genus Rhabdomys; species Rhabdomys pumilio. Next base: position 44,186,961 of record JANHMN010000008.1, read on the forward strand.
CAGAAGTGATGCATGCTTGCCTCTATCTTCTCACAGTTCATTGGGCAGCACTGTCACATGGCCTTACACACATGTGGTGGGTGGCAGAGTGATGGGTCTTCTGTCCCTGAGTGGCCATTGCTCAGCATTGGTTATGGACCATAGTGAGTTTGGTGATGGGGAGTGATGGGAGAGTTAAAACAAGGAAACTTGATGGCCTGCAAGCATGACAATTGTCTTAAATGCTCCATGTATGATGGCCTGGGATCAAATCCAGGAACCAACATGGTTAGTGGAGGGAGGTAGCCAATCTCTGACTTCCACATGTGTGCCATAGCATATTCTCTCTTTGTCTTGAAGATTTTAAAAAGGAAATCCATTATGTTTTTAAAAGAACAACAAAAAAGAAAACCCACTGTTTATACAGTTACTGAAAAAAAGGTTTGGTGAAAATGTATTTGTGCATGCCCTAGGTTTTGTCATTTAATGTTTGGAATACAGAGGAATCTGTTGAAGAGTCAAAGGTTCTTTCACTATGACCACATTCTTGCAAGGAATGAAGAAAACCATCTGTGGTGGGCCAGGGATTTGGCTCAGCTAGTAGACTGCCTGCCGGGTATGCACAATGTACCACATAAACCAGGCATAGTGATGTGTACTTACGTGCCCTGCCCTGAGGAGGTTACAGCAAGGGGCACAGGTGTTTAAGATCTTTCTCACTACACAGTGGGCTTCAGGCTAGCATGGATGGGTGAGAGGAAGAAAGGAAGGGAGGGAGGGAAGAAGGAAGAAAGGAAAAAAGAAGAAAATCAGTCAGTAAGAAAATATCTTGCAGGTTGATACTCTCTGTTTTTTTTTTAATGGTTTTAGCACCTGAGAAATGACAGTGTCTAAATTCCTTTTCATGTTCTGGTCTGTATGATCTGTTGTGCCTTTCTGCCACAAAGGACAAAATGGACACCAGAGGCAGTAGCTTCACTTAGGTCTATTACTCAGTGCCGAGAGACAGAAACTCAGGGCTTTTTATATAATGTTTAGAAATAAGCATCTGAGAAGTGTGGAAACATGCTGTCCTGGTTTACTCAGCCCCATGCTTAAATGCTGGCATTAGCACCATCCTCGGAATGTGGAAAGTTGTCTAAAAATGAGTCACCTGGCACCAAAAAACATTTATGCACAGATTTCCCCCCTCCCTCCGCCCCCCGAAACCCATATCCTAGCATCAACAAAATGGCTCTGCTAGCTTGTAAATTCTGAGAAGTCCAGGAGAACGAGGGTTCCCCCAAGTGGTGTGTGGTTATTCATCCTCTACTACAAAGCATACGTTCCCTGGAACCTCACTGCTACCCTTGCATTTTAAAGATGTTTTAGGGTGCACGATGGACAAATGGGATCTTAACTCTGAATGTATGTGTACCGGCTGCATCCGGCTCCTTTGAGTGTCTTTCTCATCTCATGCTCAGAAATCATCTTTGCATGCATGCGTTTGTTCTTACTCATGTATTTATTTATTTGTTTGCTTGTTTGTTTATTTATTGTAAATCTGTGTGTAGTTCAGAGTTGCTGGAGTCAGCTCTCTCTTCCTACTGTGCAGCTCCCAAGTCTTAACCACTGAGCCATCTTGCCAGCCCTCACACACAGTATTTTGTTTTTGACAGCTGTAACTTGACCGATCAGAAATATTGATTGTTGTGAACCTCTCTCTTCCATCTGAAAACATGCTAATTCACCCCAGTAAACGATTAACAGTCTCTCTGTTCATCTTTGGATGCTCACCCCCATTGTTGATTTACACTGCCAATCTTAAACACTGAAAGATAATGTTACCAGCTATGAATATATCTTGTATTACATCACAGGGCAATGAAAGTGTGTGTATGTGTCTGTGTGTGTGTAGGAGAGGGATCCAGGGATGTACCATAGCTGCTAGAGTGTTTGCTTCACATGTCTGAGAACCTGAGTTTGGGTTTTTTTTTGTTTGTTTGTTTGTTTTTGGTTTTTTGTTTTTTTTTTGAGACAGGGTTTCTCTGTGTAGCCCTGGCTGTCCTGGAACTCACTTGGTAGACCAGGCTGGCCTCGAACTCAGAAATCCGCCTGCCTCTGCCTCCCAAGTGGTTCTCTCCATTGCATAAGCAGAGCTTGGTGGCACACTTTATAATCCTGGTACATGGGAGGTGAGGGCAGGAAGATCAAGGGGTCAAGGATGACTTTGGCTAGCTATATAGTAAGCCTGGGGCTAGCATGAATTACATTAGACTCTATCTCAAAAACTATAGAAAAAGAGGAAGAAATAAATAAAAAAGAAAGAAGAAAACTCATTTGTATGCAAGCAAATATGTCAAGATAAAGAGGAAGTGCTCAGAACTTGGAAGATCCTGGTTTCTGCAATAGATCATGTGGTCACAGCTATGAGGAGAGCATATGTATCGTTTCCCAAACTTATATGTATATTTTTGTGTATAATTTAGATATAGTATTTTATAAGATGTTATAAAATATTTTCCTTAACAGTTCATTTTACTATTTTATTTATGTGTATCTGTGTGCATGTGCCTGTAGGTACCTGAGGAGGCCAAAAGACGGTGTCACTTATGCTGGAGATGAGTTACAGGTGGTTGTGAGCTGCCTGACATGGGTGCTGGTAATTGAATTGGGGACCTCTGAAAGAGCGGCAAGTATTCTTAACTATTGAGACATCTCCCTGGCACCTATAAAATCCTTTTAATTGTGGAGATCTGTTAGTGTTACCTGAGGGTAGGCTGGGCCACTCTGGCTACAAAGTGGAGACTTGACTCAGAAAACCCAAATGTTCTTAAAAAATAAATTTAATTGAAAAAGAATGCATATTGATGTCAGCTGTGAAATTATGTCTGATCGCACTGGGGAAGAAATTAAAATAAGAGCTGAATAGTGCTGTGGGATTGCTTTTCTGTTTCCTGAAACTGTGGTATAAAAATATGTCTTACATTCTAAGAGACTGGAACTACTGTTGGATCTCACAACCAGGGGTAATGATATACCACGAGTCACTTCAGACCCAAGACAGCTATCCTACTGTGTGTCCTCAGTCTGTTTGTTTGACCGGCTTTTAAGAGAATAATGTAACAGTCATCCTTACTTGCCTTGGATTTCCCACGTAATCAGTTTTTACAACTTAAGATAATACATTGCTATAAAATTGTGTACTCTTTCACTTTCCTGACGTAGAACATTCTGTTTATCATTTGCTCAAATCAGTAAAAGTAGAGGTTGAAAGCTATCTGATAAAATGAATACTCACTATAAACATTCAACACAACATTTGAATATTGGTTGATAAACAGTGATATTTGTAAATACTGTTTGTTACCTGGGTCAATAGGAGTCAGTGTCTTAATCTCTCGTAAAGCTCTGTTAAAGGTTTCTGTAAAGTATCCCATTCCTTTCTTGTGTGATGTTTCTGTGTTGTTCAGTGAAGACAGAGAAAAGCCCTTTGTTAGGGACACACACAGAGACACAGACATATGAGGACAAACACAGACACCAGGACAGATTCAGATGACAGCCTTCGGGCAGGCACAGATAAAGACGGATGCTACAGACAGACAGAGGACATAAGGAGAGAAATCAAACCTGGTTTCCCTCTTGGTTAAATGACCACAGAGGGAAGTGCTTTTCTTTCTTTCCTTAATTTGACATGAATGCACTGTAGGTGACTCAGAGTTAATTACTAACATTTTTAATCCATACACTGAAACCAATAATTGCTTTAATTAACTAACTTTATGCTGGATTGGATAAGGTTTTTTAAAAATTTGTTTATTTTTGTTTTCTGTGTATGGGTGTTTTTGTTAGATTATTTTAAGCAGAAAGAGAGGCTTCTACTGACCTTAGGTGGGACCATGTTTATTCAGAGCAAGGGAGCCACTTTTGTCACACAAGTGAGTGGATAGCCAAAATGCCTACAGAAGAAGAGGAAAGTATCTCCTTATAACTGTGGAAATAACTATCACACAGTTGTCTCTCCTTTCTGAAACTGCTTGGCCTGGCCGCAAAGGAAGTTGGGAAATGTAGTCTTTTATCGGGAAAGTAACATTTCTAACTCTAAGAGTATATAAAAATGCAGAGCAGGGGTGTTATAGCTAATGTTTTTCCTGATGAGGGTCTTTGTTGGAGAGGATAGTTCTGGGTGCACTGAAGAGGGTTCTCTGGTCATGTAGCATAGGGAGAGTCTTAACTTGATCGGCCACAGTGGATCATGTGATTATCGTCAAGCGTTCTGACGAGACTTGAAAAATAATTATTAGAGGGCTAAAAATATACAATAGACAATTTGTTATTGAAGCTGAGGACATGATCTCTCCAAGATATGGTTGAGAATGTCTGTATTGCCGGGCGGTGGTGGCACATGCCTTTAATCCCAGCACTTGGGAGGCAGAAGCAGGCAGATTTCTGAGTTCGAGGCCAGCCTGATCTACAGAGTGAGAATGTTTGTATTGTATATATGAGGGTGACAGAGACATCTGGAAGTGTCCAGAGCCAAGAGAGAAAGTAGTAGACTACATATGACCAGAAGACTGATGACAGCCAAGAAAGGATAGGGGTTGGGGGGAATAAGAGAAAAGAGAGGGAGCAAAGAGAGGAGACCAAGAGATGGAGAGGAACTAAGAGTGTGTGGTCAAAATGGCTGGGTTATCCAGGAACCAGAAGCTGAGGCAAGGAAGTGAAGCCCAGGAGCTGAAGAGGTTTAGGGTAAGGGGTGGGTTTGAGAAGTGCTGAGAAGAACCAGGACTCTGCAACACAGTGGTTCTCAGTTTTCCTACTACTGAGACTTCTTAGTGAATTTACTCAAGTTGGGGTGACCCTCCCACCATAAAATTATTTTCACTGCCACTTTATAGCTGAAATTTTGCTACTGTTATGAATTGTAATATAAACATCTATGTTTTCTGATTTGTCTTAGGTGAACCCTGTGAAGGGGAGGGGGAATTCAACCCCCAAAGGGGTCGCGCCCTGATATTTACTTAACATATCAAAGGCACCGCAATTAGACATTTGTCCTGCATTTCATTGGGAACTGGGACTTTGGTTATGAAGTAAAGTTGAGAGATTTTTCTGGAAAGGTTGAGGGACAAGGAAGAACAGAGGCAGGAGAGACAGAATGGGCCAGTGAGAAGTGGGCAGAATTGGTTCAGGGTGACAATGACGGCCATTGCTAGCAGAAATAGCAGGGAGCCAAAGAGCACCAAAGGGAACTGGAGAAAACAGAAGATGGATGTAAGTGACCTGGGCTGAGAGGAGTGGAGGTCCCTTTTAGTCAGTTTCCCCACAGTATCCAACAGATCCTTTGGCAGATGTATCAGAAGCAAATGGAGCTGTTGGATGATGTGAGCTATTGGAGAACGTATGTGGAACATTTTGTTTACTCAGTGACTGAAACATTTAAAAGACAGATATAAACTTAAGTATGAGGAGAATAGGAGGAAAGAGTGATCAGGGGAGAAGCCAGAGTGGGAGGGAACCAGAAACTCATATGTAGGAGAAGGCTTGTGACTGAGTCTTTTTTTTCTGGTCCCTGTCTCTAGGCTCCATCTCAACACAGTTAGGATTTCTTGGCATGGATCCCACCCTCAGCAGCAGTCAGATCTAGTCTGGGAGTACTTCAGCAGTTCTGAAGGATGGTAGACTGCCCTGAGCTGGTGAGGTAGAGAGAGTAATTAATGCAAAGAAGGCCTTGCTTCAGCTGCTTTTCCTTCTGTTTAGTTTGTAGTGAACATCACAGCTGAAAACAATATTCAGAATGGCAAGAAGTTCAGTGGCCATGGTCTGTTCGTCCCCTTTCAGAGGTCTCCCGAATTGCTTTTAGGGGTTTGGGGGTTCCAATAACTTGGCAACTGCTTCAAGGGTAACATGTGGTTGATGAGGAAGCAGCAGTTAGAGTGCTTCAGAAAAGGGTCCGTGCAAGGGACCGTGATAAACGGTAACATCTGGCATAGACCCAGAATGGAAGTTGGGAGGTAATAACTGTACAACTCGGCAGGGAACATTAAAGGATAAAGTTATATGAGGAAACTCTTTATATCAAGATTAACACCAGCCAACATAACATAAGGTTAAATATAAAGTTAATATAAGTTAAATGTAATTGTGCTGCTGGCTGGATCATATACCAGAGTTCTGTAGAAGCATAAGGTAACTGTAATTAGCTGTTTGTTTACAGCGGACCAATACCTGGAAGCTTTGTAAACAAAGTCAGTTTAATGTCAAGCTTTTCCATATGATGACCTTTGTGTATTTTTTTCAAATATTAACAATACCAGCTATTATGTACTAAAAAGACAAACAAACAAACAATATTTCAAGTAAAACATGATTTTCAGTTAGAAACAATTTGACAAGGCGGAATGTTAAAAACTGAAATTATTATCTTAGTGACCATGTTTAGTATTTGAAACCATGGCAACACATGTATTGCTCAAAAGAAATGATTTTTTAATTTCCATCTTAAAAGGTAGACTCCTAGAAACAATGGCTACATTCTTCTCAACAGGCACTTCTCTAGAACACTCTAGAACACTCCAGAAGACCCTAAGTTAATACCCGAGTCAGTGACTACCACATTTAAAAGTTAATGATCCATTTTACAAAGTGTAAACTGAACAACCAGAATGTTTGTTTCAAGTTAATCCTATTAACAAAACCTTTCAAGAAATTCTCTATATTTTCATTCTGTACACTTACCTAACAGATGAAAAATGAAAACAGTCACATCCAATTTGTAATAAATAATTTACATGTAACATACACCGAATTAATAAAGAAGGCTAAAGCCAATTCTTTGTTCCTGCTGCTAGGTTGCACTAAGTAATCATATTTCTTAATATCATTCTATTTAAAAATAGATTGTTTGTTTATAGGCATCATTTTTTTTGAGATGGTTTTCCTGTGTAACAGTCCTGGCTGTCCTAGAACTCACTTTGTATATCAGGCTAGCTTCAAACTCACAGAGATCTGCCTCCCTTTGCCTCCTGAGTACTGGTATTAAAGGTGTGTGCTACCACACCAGACTTAGGCATAATGTATTTATTTATTTATCACCATGTGATGGTGTCTTTTTTTTCATGTGCCTTGGTATTTTGTAGGAGGAGCTAAGGTGGGAGAAGTAAAGAGAGGAAGAAGAGGAGTAAAGAAAGGAAGAGGAAAAGAAAGAGGAGGAGCTGGGGAGAGCAGAGATGTAGGAGCAATGGAGAACCACGCAGGTATGGAGAGCAGTCTTCGGTAACCTTTTATTCAGGTTAGCAAACTGCGAAACAACTCTCTTTGAATGGGCACATTGTTATTGAGCATTACCAAACATATAAAGCCTTTGATTAATCTTTAAGCATTAGAGTCTTATTTTCTTACTGGGTCCACAGAGCCATCTCCCACGCTGGCATCTTGTAGGTGGCAGGGCTGGTGTTTCTGGCTGGCCATTTCTAGCTGAGGCATGCATGTGGCCTCTGGCCACAGAACATGGCACCTAAGCTAGGCAGAGCCACCACAGCTTAGATAGTCGGCTTGACCAGTGACTTATTTAAATATTTACTACAACAGTATTTTGCCTGCATGTATGTCTATATGAAGGTGTCAGATCCCCTGAAACTGGACAGTCTTGAGTTGCCATGCGGGTGTCAGGAATTGAACCTGGGACTTCCCAAAAAGCAATCAATTCTCTTAACTACTGAGCCATCTCTTCAGCCCCTTTAGACATAGTTTGTAAAGCAAGATAACCAAATTAAATGAGCTTTAATAAATATTATCTTTTTGCGATTTCTCCCTCCCCCAAGATATGATTATTTATTTGTTACTCTTATAAGACTTATTCTTGGCTGGACTTAGAAGTAGAAGCTCTCAGCGACGTCAGCCTACATCCCTTGGCAATCTGTTCCTGGAGCTTTGTCTTGGCTCTCCCTTCATTCTCTTGGCCAAAAGCTTAGCATATTCTGTAGCCTCCTCCTTGTTTTTCTTAGTGTGTTATTTCTTTGGAGAAATACTTTGATGTTTGTGTTCCAAGACACAAGGAGTAACAGGACACTGAATCCTGGGTGCTTAGATCCTGGGCTTTTTACCTTCTTTGTTTAAGGGTCCTCTGACAACATATTTGGCTGACACCATCTTCTTTAGAGAGATTAAAAAGCTTTCTGATTCTGATAGCTCTCTTAGGCATTCCCATCATGAATTTGAACCACACACCCTTTCATGTTTCACCAGCCCTTTGAGAGCATCAGCAGCCACTTCTGCAGCCACGCGCTTCTCATAGGATGCACGAAGTCTGTATTCATCATCCACTTCAGTGAGTTTCTGACAGCCTGTGGTAGGGAATGAGATAGTCAGCTTCATCTTGACATGGCCAGCCTTAGGAGGCACCATGAAAAGGAATGCTATTGGAATTTCCTAAAAAATATGTACAACTCTAGCCAGAAAAGCAGGTAGGGTAGCCACAGATCATTACCCCCCCATTCTCTTCTCCAAATCCAATTCCCCAGTCTTGCCTCAGCCCTGTAGCAAATCACCTGCTGCTGCCTTGCCTCCCTCTCTACTCTCATCTCCATTAGACCACACAGATTTTTCTCTCCAATCTTCCGTTCTCTGATTCATTGCTTTATCCTAATCCTCAGCTCAAGAAGGCATTCCCTGGGAACCCACCAGCCAAGCCTGCTAGAGAAGCAAATAAGCCAGCTAAGCAGGTAGCAAACTTCAGATCTTTACTCCCTGCTCCCTCCTCATCCAATCCCCCAGTCTCAGCCCCAGTTCTGTAACAGGCTATCTATTGTGGCCCTTTCTCACTCACTGCTCCCATTCCCAGGAGACTAAGCAGATCCTGGTGGAACACTCTGCTTTCACCCACTGATGGACCCTTCCAGCGCTACCACCACCCAGCCCATCCTCCATTCCTAGCATCAATTTCCAATGCATTTTACCTGGAACACCCAGGGGATGCACCTATCAGGATCCCAGAAGAATTCCCTATCAGGCAACACACAGCTACCGCATCCTTCTAAGAACCAGAAAGGGCAATAGAAACTAAGGAACAAAACACCCACTCAACAAGGCCAGATATCAGCATCTGCAATTATAATCTTCCCAGTCTCAGAGGCATAGATACCAAGTAAAAACACAATCGACTATAGTCAGGACAATATGTCTCCACTGGAGTCCAGCAACCCTACCACAGTTATCCCTGAGAATTGTAACACACTTGAAGCACAAGACAAAGACCTTATAGTAGCCTTTATTAATATGATAAACCTTAGAGAGGAAATGAATAAACACCTTAAAGAAATCTATGAAGACATAAAATAAACAGTAGAAGAAAATGAATAAAACAGTTCAAGAGTTGAAAGGGGAAATAGAATCAATAAAAAAATCTCAAACTGAGGGAAATCAGGAAACAAAAAAGTAAGGCCCCTCAGAGGCAAGCCTCACCAACAGAAATCCAGAGATGGAAGAAAGGATCTGGTGTGTTGAAAACATGGTAGAAGAAATGCATACTTTGGTCAAAGAAAATGTTGGATCTAAACCAAAAAAAATTCTTGCACAAAACATCCACGAAATCTGGAACACTATGAAAAGACCAAACCTAATACTAATAGGAATAGAAGAAAGAACAGAAGAAACCTAAGTGAAGGCACCAATAAAAAGTCCCTTTGCCACATAATAATCAAAACACTAAACATACAACACAAAGAAATAATATTAAAAGCTACAAAGGGGAAAAGACTAAGAAACATACAAAGGCAGACAGATTAGAATAATATCTGACATCTCAATGGCAACTAATCCAGAAGGGACTGGACAGATGTTCTACAAACTCTAGGAGTCCACAGGTATTATCCCAGAATGTTATACCCAGAAAAACTTTTCAATCACAACAGATGGGAAAAAAATAAGACATTCCATGATAAACTTAAATTTAAGCAATATCTGTTGACAAATCCAGTCCTACAGAAGTCACTAAACAGGTTAACACACCCAAGAAAACACAAGGAGAAACTAATCCCAGACCACCAAATCAGCAAATCAAAAGAGAGGAAACACACACACACACACACACACACACACACACACACACACGCACACACACACACCATTGCCACCACCACCACCACCACCACCACCACCACCACCACCACCACCACCACCATCACCATCACCATCACCATCACCATCAGCACAACAATAGCAATACCAAAATAAGAGGAATCAATAAGCACTTCTCATGAATATCTCTCAGCATCCATGGTCTCATTTCCTTAATAAAAGAATGCAGTCTAAAAGTATGGATTTGAAAGCAGGATTCATCCATCTGTTGCATCCAAGAAACACACCTTAATATCAAGGATTGCCATCAGTTCAGAGTAAAAGGATGGAAGAAAATTCCAAAAAAATAGACCTAAGAACCAAGTTAGTATAGCCACTTTAATACCTGATAAAATAGAACTCAAACCGAAACCAATCAGAAGTAGTAGGAAGGAGAAATCCATCAGGAAGACAGTGCAATTCTCATTCTTATTCTTTCTCTCTCCCTTTCCCTTCCTCGTTCCCTCTCTCCCTCTTTCCCCCTCTCTCTTTCTTTTTTCTTTCTTTGTTTTCTTGTGTTTTTTTTTTTTTAAGACAGGGTTTCTGTGTAGCCCTAGCTGAAGGAGACTCCCAAACAGCTAGGGTTCTCTCCCAGACCCTGGACTAGACACAAACCACACCCAAAGACCTGTTTTCTCACAGATAGATCCTTTATTAAGCAAGGAAGAAAAGTTAAAGTGGCTGTTGGCCAGAGTCCCTTCACTGCTTGTCCTGAAGACCAGGTTGGCCTTGAATTTAGAAATCCCTCTCCCTCTGCCTCCTGAGTGCTGAGATTAAAAGCATGTGCCACTACCACCAGGCTGACATTACAATTCTTAACTTCTATGCATTAAACACAAGGGCATCCAAGTTTGTAAAAGAAACACTGCTATAGCTTAAATCACACAAAAATGGAACAGAGAAATGCTGGAGCTAACAGACATTATAAACAAAACAGATCTAAGAGATATTTATATAACACTTTACCCAAACCCAAAAGATTACCATCATCTTCTCAGCACCTCATGGAACTTTCTCCAAAATTGAGCACATACACAAAACAAGCCTCAAATACAAGAAAACTGAAATAACACCCTGCACAGATCAAAGATGGATACCACCACCACCAGAAACAAAACAAAGCTTACAGACTCATGGAAACTGAACAACTCGCTACTGAATGAAAAAAAATCAATCAAGACAGAAATGAAGAAAGAAATGTAAGACTTTCTAGAATTAAAGGACGAGGAATGCACAGTATGTACAAACTTACGGCACACAATGAAGATGGTTCTAAAAGACAAGTTTGTAGCACCAGATGGCCTATGTAAAATAAATAAATAAATAAAAATAGGAAGAGCTTGCTGGGGTCAGACAAATAAGGCATCCCAAAGACTGCCATTTTGTTCTCAGACTCCATTTTGATCATAAGGTGAAATTAAATCAAAGTTCCCAGGCTTTAGGGGAGCTTTCCAGATGGCTATCCTGTTTCCTCCTTAGTCTTCTTTTGTTCTTCAAAACGTAATGATTGTTCCTAACTGCCGGGCAGTGGTGGCACACTGCCTTTAGTCCCAGCACTTGGGAGGCAGAGGCAGGAGGATTTCTGAGTTCATGGCCAGCCTGGTTCTACAGAGTGACTATGACAGAACAAATGATTCTGATTGATGGAAAATTGTAACTAACTTGGCACAGATATTTGTGGTTTTCAAGCTTTAAAACTCTGTAACGTTCTTTGGCTGGGCTTACAGTTCAGCTCCCAAGTCTGTCTTACGGCCCTGATGGATCAGCAGCGATCCGAGTGCAATTAAATTTTGTCACCTGCTTAAATGCTTACAGAGATGAATGTCTGAAGATGCAGCCAGCTCCCCAGTTTGTGCTGTTGCCCCTGACCAGTTAGATTCTAATTCAAATAAAGATCTTACTTTGTGTGGATTCTTGTGCCTGTATGAGTTGGTTTGGATTTTCTGACCCTAACAATCTTCACATGGGTAACTTAGCATCACACTGGAAAGCTCTAGAACAAAAAGAAGAAATCATACTTCAAAGCAGTAGATATCGAGAAATAAACTCAGGGGTGACATCCATAAAACAGAAACAAACAAAAGTACAAAGAATCTCTGAAACAAAGAGGTGGTTCACGGAGAAAATCAAAAATGTTGACAAACTCTTAACCAAATTAACTAGAAGGCAGAGAGAGAGGCCATCCAAATTAACAAAATTAGAGATAAAGGAGGAATATAACAACAGACACTAAGGGAATCCAGAGAATCGTAAAGACATACTTTAAAAATAAGGACTCCACCAAATTGGAAAATCTAAAAGAAATGGATAATTTTCTTGAGAGATACCACTTACCAAAATTAAATAAAGATCAGATAAGCAATTTAGACAAGCCCTAGTGAGACAGAGCAATCACTAAGTCTCCCAACAACAACAACAACAACAACAACAAAACCCAAACAACAAACAAACAACAATAACCAAACTAGGGCCAGTGCATAATACTCCTCAAATTATAGTCCACAAAATAGGAACAGAAGAAATATTGCTCAATTTGTTTTTCAAGACCACAGTTACCCTGATACTCAAACCACGTAAAGAACTAACAACAACAACAAAAGGAATCAACCCGGGCAGTGGTAGTGCACACCTTTAGTCCCAGCACTTGGAAGGCAGAGGCAGATGGAAGGAGTTTGAGGCCAGCCTGGTCTACTGAGAGAGTTTCAGGACAGCCAGGGCTATACAGAGAAACCCTGTCTCAAAAAGGTGGGGGAAGACCAATCACAGACCAATTTCCCTTTTGAACATACATGCGAAATTCTCAATAAAATATTTGCAAACTGAATCTAAGATTGCATCAAAAAGATTACCTACCATGATCAAGTAAGCTTCATTCTAGAGATGCAGGGATGGCTCACCATGCAATAATCAATAAATGTAATTCATTATATAATCAAACTGAAGAAGAAAAAGCACATAATTGTCTTATTACATGCAAAAAGACCTTTAACAAAATCAACATCCTTTCTTGATAAAAAGTCCTGGAGATACAAGGGATGTATCTCAAAATAATAAAGGTAGTTTACAGCAAGCCCAAACCCAACATCACTTAAATATAGAGAAAACCAAAGCAATACCACTAAAATCAGGTACAAGATAAGGTTGTTGGGGTGGTTTAAACAGGAATGGATCCATAAACTCATGTGTTTGAATGCTTGACCCATAGGAAGTGGCACTGTTAGGAGGTATGGCCTTGTTGGAGTGGGCGTGGCCTTGTTGGAGTGGGCGTGGCCTTGTTGGAGTAGGCGTGGCCTTGTTGGAGTAGGCGTGGCCTTGTTGGAAGAAGTGTGTTACTGTGGAAGCGGGCTTTGAGGTGATATATGCTCAAGCTATGCCCAGTGTGGTACATATCATCTCTCTATATAGTTGCTTAGATGCTGCCATGCTTTGTGTCAGGATGACAATGGATTAAACCTTTGAAAATGTAAGCCAGCCCCAGTTAAATGTTGTCCTTTATAAGAGCTACCTTGGTCATGATGTCTCCTCACAGAAATAAAACAAGAAGCAACATAAACTAAGACAACACCATTAGCACAGGCATTAAGATAAACAAAATAAACGGGACCTCATGAAACTTAAAGCTTCCTCAGAACAGACGACACCATCATTCGGATAAAGCAGCAGGCTACAGAATGGGAAAAGAATTTCGCCAACTTGGCATCTGATAGGGGGCTGATAACCAAAATAGAAAAATAACCTGAAAGACTAGATATGAAGAAAATAAATAATTTAAAATGGAGGTGGGTGGGGTACAGGTCTAAAGTGAGTTGTTAATAGAGGACACTCAAATGGCTAAGAAACACTTAAAGAAATGTTCAACATCCTTAGCATTTAGGGAAATGCAAATCAAAACTAGTTTCAGATTCCATCAGAATGGCTAAGATCAACAAAACAAGTAACAGCTCATGCTGGCAAGGATGCAGAGTAACAGGAATGCTCATGTATTGCTGGCCGGAATAGAAACGTACAGCCAGGGGATGTACAGGGGATGCAGGGTACATAGGGAAGCTTGTTTGGGGATTTTACCTTCCATAATCACTGGCAATATGAACCTGGGTGTCACTGACCAGCTCTCTCTTCCCTCGTAAGACTGTGTTCAGGATGAAATGAGATCATTAAACCGAAGTGACAGCAATCCTAGCACAACGTCTTGTATTTGCTGAATGTGAATTAGTGATAAAATCTTTTACTTAAGGGGCTGCTACATGAATGAATGAATGAATGAATGAATGAATGAATGAATAGGAGCATCGAAGCTCAAAGGGCTTGAGAAACCCAAGGCTATGTTTGAGAAACCCCAAAGTATGTTGGGCACTTGGGTGTGCTTTCACAGAACTTGAGTTCAGTTCTTAGTATCGACATCAGGTGGCATACAAACTCCTGGAATTCTGGCTCCATGGGATCCAATACTCAGGGTACCTGAGCCTATACACATATGTATTTACACACACACACACACACACACACACACACACACACACACACACACACTTTTCTTTAGCAAGGTCATTTTTTTTTATTAAGACAGGCTATTATGTAGTCCAGGCTGGCTTCCAATTCATTAGGCAGCACAGAATGACTAAACTTGTAATCTTCTTGCCTCCACCTCCTGAGTGTAGGCATTGCATCACCACACCTATTTTATATGAATGCTGGGCTTCAAACCCAAGCAAGGCCTCTTGCATATTAGCCAAGCACTCTACCAACTCAGCTGCCTCTCTAGTTTTTGCTCTCTTCTCCTTCTCCTTCTCCTTCTCTTCTCCTTCTCCTTCTCCTTCTCCTTCTCCTTCTCCTTCTCCTTCTCCTTCTCCTTCTCCTTCTCCTCCTTCTCCTCCTCCCCTTCCCCTCCCCCCATCTCCCCTCTCCCCTCTCCTATCCCCCCCCCCCCCCCCCCCCCCCCCCTCTCTCCCCCCTCCCCCCTCTCCCCTCTCTCCTCTCTCTCTCTCTCTCTCTCTCTCTCTCTCTCTCTCTCTCTCTCTCTCTTTCTCTGCTCCCCATTCTTTTCCTTTCACCTTCTGCCATGTCCCATTCATTCTTCTTGTTTTTCCTATGTGGATAATTATGTCTTTAGCATGGCCACATGCTTCCATGTGGATGTAGACATCCGAGAACAATTAGTGAAGTTGGTTCTCTCTTTCCATCACATGGGTTTCCAACCTAAGGTCACCAGGCTTGATTGCAGGCGTCTTTACCTGCTGAGCCATCTTGCAACCTTTAAAAACCTTTTTATAGGCATACATTAATTATATAGAATGGTGGGTTTCATATTGGTATTTTCATAAATATACATATAATGCATTTCAGCCATTTGCACTCTCATTACCTTATCTTGCCCCTCCCACTCGAACTAATCCCCTTTGTCTTCTCAACTGGTCCCCCTCAACACAGCCTTTTTTTATATAAAAATTATTTATTAACTTGTGTGTAAACATGCCATACTACATGTGTAGAGGGCAGAGAACAGCTGTGGTGGCACGTACTTTCACTTTCTGAGCCATCTTGTCACCTCTGTCCCAAAAAAACCGTATCTAGAACTCTATTGCCACCCAGGTTTTGAAGATGCTACCTATAGGGAACCACTGAGAGATTAGCCAGGGAAGGCAAGTGAGAAAACAGCCATTGTACACATAGGTCCAGGGTTTGAACAGAGCATTTTACATGAGTCAGCACTTGCATGGGCACTGTATGGGGCCCAGTGTTTCTAAGATTGTTTTTTACCCTGTTGGCTGTATTAGTTACTTTTCTAGTTGCTATGGTAAAGTACCTTAGCAACATCAAACTTAATGGAGGAATGGTTTCCTTTGCTTCACATTTCCAAGGCAAAGTCCATTATGGCAAAGCAGGGGCTTGCAGAGAAGCTGATCATATAGTGTCTGTAGTCGGGAGGCAGTGCGCTCTCTCTCTCTCTCTCTCTCTCTCTCTCTCTCTCTCTCTCTCCCATCTCCCCTTTCCTCTCTGCTCCTTCTTCCTTCCTTTCCCCCTCTCTCTCTTTTTTTCTTTCTTTCTTTCCTTTTCTTCCTTCCTTTCTCCCTCCCTCCCTCCCTCCCTTCCTCCCTCCCTCCCTTCCTTCCTTCCTTCCTTCCTTCCTTCCTTCCTTCCTTCCTTCCTTCCTTCCTCTTCCTTCCTTCCCTTTCCTTTCTTTCTTCCTTCCTTCCCCCTTTTCTTTCTTTCTTTCTTTCTTTCTTTCTTTCTTTCCTTCCTTCTTTCCATCTGGTCAGGCAGTTAGTCAGTCTTACCACTTCAACTAACCTACTCTAGAAAGTCCTTCATGGGACAATCCATGCCTGGAGGTTTGTCTTTTAAGTAATTTGAGATCCTGACAAGTTGACAATATCTAATATCACAAATGTATATTATCTGTTTGAAATGATGAGAACATTTGCTAGGCTAAATGCTAAGCCAGGTTTCCATCTTTTAAAGAAGCAAGAGTAGAATCCTGGGGTTGGGGGAGGGATGATGTTTCTCTTCTGGTTGCATCAGTGTGAAATGGCAATGTTGCTGAGGACCTTTAAGGATAGATTCCATGGAGGAAATTAGGTCACTTTGAATATCAGTAGGGCCTGCCAGCTCCCCAGGGCTGCACAGGAACCACTGATCTGGGAGGCAAGGAAAAGACTGAGATTGAAGTCCAAACACCTGAAGAAACCTAGAATTATAGAGCAGAGGAAGTCCTCCAGCAGCAGGGAGAAAGATACAGGCTCATCCGAGGCTCGTGGGCTTCTGTGACTGTAGGGGCTTGTGCTCTCCACAGTAGGGGTTTTAGGAGTGGCTGTAAGTTTCTACAAGCTGAAACTTGCCCCACTGTCCTGGTACCAGTAGTCTTAGTCTGCTGAATACTTTACCTGTGAGTCTCACCACTATACTCTCAGGCAAGTACTGTGACTCACCTTTGCAGCACAGTGGGAGGAGATGGTGAATGGCCAAGTTCATGAGTCTAGTGGCAAGGGAGGAGCTGGTAGATTTTTGTTTTGTTTTATTTTTCTATCTATCTATCTATCTATCTATCTATCTATCTATCTATCTATCT
>JANHMN010000008.1:44204113-44275786 GCA_030674055.1 Rhabdomys pumilio
TCTATCTATCTATCTATCTATCTATCTATCTATCTATCTATCTATCTATCTATCTATCTATCATCTTTCTTTCCTTTGTTTTAGACATGGTTTTACTATGTAACCCTGTTGAACTTGCTATCTAGGCCAGGATGACCTTGAACCAACAGAGGTGTCTTCCTACCTGCAGAGTGCTTGGATTAGGCATGGACCAAGTAAATAAGACAGGAGAGAGGCAGAGAAGACTTTAACTGAACTTAACAAGTGTTGTGGTCTCAGCGTCTGCCCTTGTAATAGGTAAGTTGATAAATCAAGACCTTTTAAAAATAAATCAGTACATGAGAATATTATTATTATTCCCTTCCCCGGAGATAAAGTTGGAAGTGTAACTGGAAAAACAAAACAAAACGTGTTACCATGCCTAGTATTCATCTCCTCCTCCTTCTCCTCCTCCTCCTCCTCCTCCTCCTCCTCCTCCTCCTCCTCCTCCTCCTCCTCCCTCTCCTCTTCCTCCTCTTCCTCCTCTGTCTTTTAAAGAAAAGGTTTCAAGGAGCCCAGACTGGCCTCAAAAACATAGTGTAACCAAGAGTAGCTTTGATTTCCTAATCCCCTACCTCTGCCTCCTAGCTGCTGAGATTGTAGGCATGTGCAATGCCCAGTGAGGACCAGGTTTGGAATCCGATCCTTCCTTACCCATACTGGCTCCCTGGTCCACCACTCTTAATAGATTTTTCCATCTACGGTAATTAGTTTAGAAATGTCTTACCATTTTTGCTTTTCCAAGTTCTTTTTTATTTGTCTGTCTGTGTGTGTGTGTGTGTGTGTGTGTGTGTGTATTACTCAAGTATATGCATGCATACCAAATACACATGCCTGCCATGTGTATATATATAGCTAGCTGCCTTGGGAGGCCAGACGGGGAAAGGATGTCAGATCTTCTGAAACTGGAGTTATAAACAGTCATGAACTGTCTATTGTGAGTGCCTTAGAACTGAGCACTGGCCCTGTGGAAGATGAGCAGGCACTGTTAACTGCTGTGCCATCTCTCCAGACCCGTGTCTTACTTACTCAATGAAATTAGACTATTCACAAATACAGTAACATGTCTAATTTGCCTTATAAAATGTTCTGAGTATTCTGCCCTTGGAGGCTTTCCCACTATTGGACATTCTCACTTTTTCCTTAATAAATCTTCCTCTCATAAATAAGTAAACAGAAAGATAATCAACACAACAATAAATAAATAAATAAATAAATAAATAAATAAATAAATCATTTCTCTGCCATACCTGGTGGCACAGACTTGATGTCCCAACTACTTGGAAGGCTTGAGTGGTGAACCACAGCCCCAGGTCTGCCTGGGCCCAATAACCCTGAGCTGTCTGAAGGGACTGAGTATGGTGAGCATGGCTCTGGCAGGCCCTGCCCTTCCCCTAGTCCCTTGACCTTGCTAAATACTGTTAGATTACATTCCTAAAGCTAGTCTCCAAGGTCTAGTCCCTATGTGGCCACTTCCTCCTCCTGAGGCTGACTACCAAGATCTAGCTATCAAAGTATTGAAGTTCTGCAATTAAAAGCCCCATTTAAGCCGCCAACTCACAGAGATCTGCCTGTCTCTGCCTCCCAAGTGCTGGGATTAAAGGTGTGTACCACCACACCCAGATTTTTCTTTCTTTCTCGTCTGCTCTTCTGTTGCTGTCCTCTCTAATGTCCTCATGTTTCCTTCATTATCTGATTTGCAAGTCTAAATTCCAATCTGTAGCAGTCTGCGTCTTCTAAAGATAGCCATGAGAATACATCCTCTCCCACATGCTCTTCCTGTAATGTAATGTGACACTTCTATCAATAGCAAATGTTTATGTTGCTTCTTGTTTTATTTTTAATTTTTAAAGATTTATTTATTTCATTTTATGTTATGGGTGCTTTACCTGCATATATGTTTATGCACCGTGTGCATATAGTGCCTGAAGAAGTCAGAAGAAGACATCAGATCCTTTGGGATTGGAGTTATAGGCTGTTGTGAGCCACCATGTGGATGCTGGGAACTGTACGTGGTCCCTTTGTAAGGGCAGCAAGAGCTCTCAACTTCTGAGCCACCTCTCCACACTCCCCTTCCTGTTTCTGTGCAACCCCCATGTGCTTTATACAAGCAGGTGTGTGAGCACACACACAGGACTATACAAATGTTAGAAGGCAACAGAGTGTCCTACCTTATTTCTTTGAATCATGGTCTGTAACTGAACCTAGACTGGCTGGCCAGGAAACCCCCTATATCAACCTGTCTCTACCTTCTGTACGAGGTTGGCCTGGTGCTGCTTATAGTCAAATACTAAATTCTGTACCCCAAGATCTGGTTGCTCCAAGACAAGCAGATCCTCATGTATACCAGCTTTTGTAAACGGTACCTCCCCCAAGTTATTCCTGATTGGCTAATAAAGATGCCTACAACCTGGCCTGGGCAGAAAAGAGGGGGCAAGCAAAGGTTTCTGGGCTTGGGGTCTCAGGCCAGAACCACAGTGAGGAGAGAGAGGAGGAAGAAGGAATTAGTTGCCATGGGGTAGGAGAATTGTGAGCTTATGCTCACAAGGGCTGGCCTGTTGGAGTAGGAGCTACCCAGGCGGCACATGGCAAGTGATATCTCAGGGTTATAGACAGGGAAGTAGACAAACTAGCATAGAGGGTTGATATCTGGCCAGCTCTACTGCTTTAAGGCTTATTATGAATCTAAAGGGCGTTGGTCTTTTATTTGGGAAATAAATGATCTAAGGTGGGTTAGAAACTCCCAGACAATATTTACCACAACAACCCTTTGTCCTGGAACCACCTGTTTCTACCCTCCCTCCCCATGGTTTTCGGAGCACTTGGTCATGCTCAGCATTTCTGAGTGTGCCAGAGATTCAAACCCAGGTCCTCATGTTTACACAGCAAGTGTTCTTACCCACTGAACCATCTCACAAGGTCCCAGTTGTTTGTCCTCTTTAAAACAATAAAACATTCACTTCGTCATTTACTTATGTATATGTGCACATGCGCTGGTATCTATTGAGGCCAGAAGAGCGTATCAGATTCCCTGAAGCTGGAGCTGCCTGATGTGGGTGCTGAGAAGCAAATTCTGATCCTCAAGTGGTACTAGCTCTTAACCACTGAGTTGGAGCAATATGCCTGTGTCCCTGCTGAGCTCGTGTTCAAATGCTGTGGAGCACAGACATAGGGAGTCACTTGTTTCTGATGATTATTTCAAGTTTGGAACGCTGGCATGCTGATTCTGGACTGAGGAATGGTGAACCTTTCTGTTCACAGTCCTCCCTGGATCATATATTCTCCCCAGGGATCAGGCCACATCTTGCCAGGGGGGGGGGGCAGGGGGGCAGAGATGGATACCAGACTTCCTGATAATCATGATATATAGGGCTGTGAGTCAGTTCTAATTCAATTTATGAAGATAAACCATCAGCCAGTTAATGACTCCAGGGATCACGAGGCAATTCATACAAGTTAAAAAGACACAAGGAATGAGTACTTTTATTACATTACTAAGTATGCCACAGGAAAGTGGGTTTGTTACCGAAAATAGGTCATCAGGATCTGTGGTTTTCCGGGACCATTTTGTAGTTAAAAATGCCAAATTGCCTAGGATAGTCTCTGGTGCGTATTAGGTGGTCAATCAATGTCTCTTGAGTGAGATCATAACCTCGAAGGAATCTAAATTTGTTGTTTCAGCATAGCCAAGGTAGTGCAGGCCTGCAATTCCAGCGACTTAGCAGGCTGAAGCAGTAGGATTTTGGGGTCAGGGTCCTTAAGAGCTTCAGAATGAGTTCAAGGTGGTACTTGGTGAGAGGGCTGAGCAGGTAAAAGCACCCACCACCAAGCATGACGACCAGAGATCAATCCTAGGACCCGCGAGTGGGAAGAACGGACTCCTGCAAGCTAGGGCATCCATGTCCACATACACACAGTAGAAATAAATAATCAGTAAAGAGAATCAAAATAAAAAGTAAGAAGAAGGCTGGGAATGTTGTCTAGCCATATGAGGGGCCCTAAGATCAATCTTCTGTAGCACAAAGAAAAGAGTAATAATGGTTTCAATTTGCAATATTTGCCTTTGGAACTAAGTATAATTCACCAATTTGTTAAGCAGCAGTACCCAAAACCTAAACCAATGTCCATGTTCTTCTAGGTTGGTCACTGAGTACTGCTGGGGCCTTCTGTCGTCCCAGCAGATGGGGAGCTCTGAGCTCACCTGATACAATGCTGGATAGCCAGGGGTCTGTGGACCGGGGCAAGGCCTGCAGCCTTGGCTTCCCATTATCAGATTTAGTCTTGGAATTTTGCTTGGTTTGTATTTTCTAGTGATTTTCCTGAGACCTATAGGGATTTCTTTCAACATTTCCAGCTGCCTCTGGTTTTCTCTTTTCACTTTGAGGCTATAACAGCCAGACTCTCAAAGCCAAACATCTGGGGAGAACTGGGAGCATCCAATGCAAGTGTCTAGTTGCATTAGATACTGTAAGTTCAAAACAAACTATCATCCCTGCTCAGCCACACAGTATTGGGGGCTAAGCTAAGACCTTACACATGCTAGGCAAGACTTGCTTTACCAGTGAGTTACATGCCTGCCCCTTTAAATTTTCCTCTGAGCCGGGCGGTGGTGGCGCACGTCTTTAATCCCAGCACTTGGGAGGCAGAGGCAGGCGGATTTCTGAGTTCAAGGCCAGCCTGATCTACAGAGTGAGTTCCAGGACAGCCAGGGCTACACAGAGAAACCCTGTCTCAAAAAACCAAATAAATAAATAAATAAATAAATAAATAAATAAATAAATAAATAAAATTTCCTTTGAGACAAGGTCCTGATAAACTGCCCACATTATCCTTAAACTTGTTCTGTAGTTTAGACAGCCTTGACCTTGTCTTCCAGCCCCATACTCACCAGTAGATAGGTCCACAGCCCTGTACTGGCCATCCTGACTAAAAAGCAGTGCTTACACTTACTAGTAAGCACTATTTTCTGTTTTTCCAAGACAAGGTCTCAGTATGCAGCCCTGGCTGTCCTGGAGTTCATTGTGTAGACCAGGCTGGCCTCAATGCATGGAGATTTACCTGCCTCTGCCTCCCAGGTTCTGGGTTTAAACATATCTGCAGCCACACCTGGATATTCATTATTTATTGTTTGATGGGTTATTTTGCTAGGATTTAAATTCAGGACTTGTATATTCAAGGCAGGAGTTCTACCACTGAACTACACCCTCTAGTAACAACGGAACAGTTGCATCTCCTAAGACTTAGAAAGTCTTGCTTAGTGTGGTGAGGCAGAATCCTAAATCCTGATTCAAAGTCATCTGACCAAATTCAGTGGGAAAAGGTGAGTTTGATGGCAGGACTTTATCTCATTTTGGAAAAATTCAGCAGTCAGGAGCCTGAGGCAGGAGGATTGTGTGTTTGAGGTCAGCCTGGGACGACTATGTAGTAAGATCCTGTCTTAAGAAAGGAAAACACAAACAAATTAAGGTCAGCATAGTGAGGCACACCTGCAATCCCAGCACTTGGGAGGCAGAGGCAGGAGGACTGCCACATGCTGAGGCCAGCCTGGTCTACATAGCAAGTTCTGGGCCAAGCTGGGCTACACAGCAAGACCTTCCTCTTAAACACAACATTAAAAGCAAAATGCGTACATGGTAAATGGTGGTGCTACCATGTAATTTTAGCACTGAGGAAGTTGAGGCATGAGAGTCAGGAGTTCAAGCTCAAACTCTCCTACATGGCAAGTTCAAGGGGAATCTAGGCTTCTTGCCACTCTGTCTCAAAATAAATTAGTTAACTAAAAAAGAATAAAACAGGTATAAACGCATGCACATATACCTACATATATGTGTATACCCACAATGCATGTTTAAATGTGTGAAAAAAATATCCAGAAAGCTGTGGAACCTCCAGGATGTTATCTGCCTTCTGAAGGACTTCTATATACCTGTAAAGCACATGAATGAGACGGGGAGAGTGTCAGGGCCTTGGCTTAGCATGCACAAGGCTCTGGAACCAATCTATAGAACCAAGAGAGGGAAAAAGGAGCAATAGTTATCAGAACAGTAATAAATGTACTAATGCATCATACCTGCAATCCCAGCACTTGGGTGGCTGATGTGGGTGATTGCAAATATGGGGCTAGCCTGGGTTACCAAGATCCTTTCTCAATAAAATTCACACCCAAAAAACCCTCTCACCAAAGTATTTTCCACAATCTGTAACTTTTACAAGCAACCATTAAAATAACAATGAATTCCTTTTCTTAAAGCTGAAGAAGCCTCTATCCCGAGGCCGCTGCTCCACAGCATGCGATGTATTGTTTGTGATGAAAGCTTCTACCCAGACTTTAAACTTCAGCTGTCAGTGTATGAAAATCTCCCCGGAGCAACGCAGCAGGCCCTGCAGTGCTTGGAAGTGGTCCCTCCTGCCTCCTGCAGCTTGCAGAAGTCGCTGCAGTGCGCCATTATGCCACAAGGAGGAGTTAAATGCCACCGTGCAGGCTGGAGACCAGGAAGCCTGCCCTGGGCTACCAGCATCCTTTGAAAGCCACATATGATGCTTTAACTAGACAATCTGGGAACTATTGGAGACATGGCTTCAGGATCTGGGTCCAAGTACACACATAGCTCATTTTTCTTGGCACGCCTTCTCACTCTTCATAGGTTGCTTTGTGTTGAATAAAATCAAATTGACCCAGGTGTGGTGGCAAACTGCAACATTAGGGAGGTGGAAGCAGAGGACCAGATTATTCTCATTAGGTGAGTTTGAGGCTAGCCTGGACTACATAAGATACTGCCCTATACACTAAAACAAATGAAAAGCAAAATACAGCAAATCAAACTGAGCCAGGAGTGTAGTACACAACTTTCATCGCATCACTGGAGAGGAAGTTCCAGGCTAGCCTAGTCTAAACAATCAGTTCCAGACCAGCCACCAGGCTTACACAGTATGATCCAGCCACAATAAAAGAATAAAGCAATATAAAAGCCAGGGAGTTGGACAGTGTGCTGTTCAACACCCCATATTGCACAGGGCAGTGCCCCTAACGGTGGTCTTTTGGCCTCAAAAGACTCTTAGTGGGGTGGCTGAGGGAACCAAGGATTTCTATTGCTATAATAAAAAAAGAAGCAACTCAGACAGGAAAGGATTTATTTAATCTTACAGCACTGTAGTCCACCATCCAGGGAAGTCAAGGCAGGAATTTAAGACAGGACCCTGTAGGCAGAAACTGGTACAGAGGATGTGTGTGTGTGTTTGTGTGTGTGTGTGCGCGTGCGTGCGCCCCTGTGTGTCTGTGTGTTATGTCTTTTTTTTTTTTTTTTGGTGATGACTGAACCCAGGATCTCACAGATGTAGGCAAGCATTCATTCTACCTCTGAACTGTACTCTTAGCTCTGTTTTGATTTTTGAATGTATTATTATTGTTGGAGTGCATCTTCCTGCCTCAGTCAAATCTATTTTAGATAGTATCCTTATGAGAGCAGCAGCTGATAGAGATTCAGATTCAACAGGGAGGAGAGACAGCACAGGGAGGAAGAGAGGGAAGGAGAAACAGAGAGGGAGAGAGAAGAGAAGAGATTCATTCAGAACAACTACTTCAGGTCCGCCTTCATCAAGGTGCTGCAAAGACAAGAGCTACAAAAGAGCAAAAGAGAAGCCTGAGGTCCCTGAACCCTCTTATCTTCTCCACAGCAATCCCATAAGGTCTCTTAGTTATACCCATGACTTAATCCCAGTATTTGTGCCATTAGATGCTTATCTACATACTCACTATCATATGCTCTCAGTGTCCAAAGTGTAATTTTAGGAATTAACCTGCCCTCAAGTGTCTAACTAAAGCATGAGCTAGCAGCTTGTCTAGGCTGGTTGTCTTGTGGCCTCAGAGAGTCTGACTGTCTTTGCCTTTACAGGCTTCAGATTGTAAACGAGCACCACTGTGCTAATTTTCCTGTTGATGCTGGGGTTCTGAGCTCGGGTCCTCATGCTTGCAAAGCAAGCACTTGACCCCCAAACTATCTCTCTAGCCCTGAGAGCATAGATTTTAGAAACAAACTATCCTCTTTCATCATTTGTTTTCTAGATAAGTCTAGGGATAATAATTTACCTAAGGTCACATAACCACCTAGTTTTCAAAGGCAAGCTAAGAACTTTGGTTTTTGTCTTACAGTTTGGAGACAGGGTCTCCCTTTGCTCTGGCTGGCCTGGAACTCATTATGTAGACCAGGCTAAATTAACCTAAATTTAAAAGACCCTAAAGTTGTGAAGATCTTCTGCTTCTAAGGTTTCAGGTGTGTGCTAACATGCTCAGCCCAGGATAAGAGTGTAAACATTTAAAAATTCTATGTTTATTGATGTATTTGTATGTGGGTACGGAACGTTGCCATGGTGTGTATGTGGGGGTCAGCGACAACTCTTTGGGGAGTTGATTCTCTACTACAATGTGGATCCAGACGTGCCTTACTGGATACAAGTACTTTTACTGTGGAGCCATTATCACTGACCCAAGATAATAACTCTGAAACTCAAGACTTTTTCATTCTGAGCAGCAAACCCCTTCACCAGCACTGTCCTCTTCCCACACTTCACACTACCCTGAAGGGCTGGTTTCTACCTTTCCAACTCTCACCTGACTCCTCCCTTCACCCCCTTCTCTCCTCTGCCTCAGGCTCCTTCTTGAGACAGGGAATCTCTTCATAGGCAAGGATAGGATTGAACTTGTGGTGCTTTGCCTTCTTCAGCCTCCCCAAGGCTAGGATGGATGTTTGTTGTTGTTATTGTTTGCTTGTTTGTTTGTTTTACAGAAAGGTTGACTTGCCCAAGTTTCAGAAAGATGAGGAACAGTGCCCTCCTTGGATCTTCCCCTTTTTCTGAGTGGGAGCTGATGATCTCTGTAACAGACTTAGTGAGTGAATCAGTCTAGCTCTGCAGTCTGCGTCACTCAGTCTGTGACTGTGTGTCTGGTGTGGTCCAGTGCAGAAGTGTCCTGAGTTTACACGGTGTCAATCTAGAGGTCACTAGGCTGACTGATATCACGCCAACCAGAACCGGTACAGTATATCTCACCCATTGTAACATCTGGTTGAGACCATAATTCCTTAGAAAAATGCAAAAATGAATAAAGCGGGTCTGAGAAGTGGGGTTTCAAGAGCTCCACCTGACTGACTTACTCATTCAAATGGCCTTTTCTTGTTTGTTTGTTTTTAAATGTGTGTATGTGTGTGTGTGTGTGTGTGTGCGCGCGTGCAACAGTGCTTTGTATATGTTTGTGTATACATATGGGTGCATGCGTGTGGAGGGGGAGGCTGACACTGATTATTTTTCTTAACTACTCATTGCTCTCTGTCTCTGCCTCTGTTACTGTCTCTCTGTCTCTGTCTGTCTGTGTCTCTCTGTCTCTGTCTCTGTCTCTGTCTCTGTCTCTGTCTCTCTCTCTCTCTGTGTGTGTGTGTGTGTGTGTGTGTGTGTGTGTGTTGGTTTTCTGTTTTTTTTTTTTTGAGACAAAGCCTGTTTATGCAGCCTTGGCTGTCCCAGAACTCATTATACCCGGCTGGCCTTGAACTTACTTGTTGTGGGTGGTGCCATCTTAGACAGGTGGTCCTGGGCCAAATGAGACAGTTTGCTGAGCAAGCTAGGAGAGAAGCAAACTAATAAGTTTACTCTTTGACTTTCTGCCTCCAGGTTCTTGCCTTGGCCTCCTGCCATGAAGGACTATGTTAAAATAAACACTTTCTTCCCCAAGTTGGTTTTGGTTAGTGTTTTCTTTTCTTTTCTTTTTTCAACAGAAAATAAACCAGCACAAACAAGTACTCTACCACTCAGCCGTACACCAAGCCTCCTCTTTCTCTTAGGCAAGTTGGCCCCGTCTTCAGGAATTTGTCTAGATCCAATGTTATAGAACTTTACTATTCTTATGCAAAGGCTGCACAGCAAACATGAGGGACAGTCTTATCTCTCGTTCTGTCCTCTGCCAGCCAGAATCCTATCACCCTGGGAATTCCAATCTTTATCTCTAATCTGCTGATAGGTCAAGTGTCTGAGAACTTGACCCTGAATTCCCTTTCAGTTGGCCGTAATGGGGACTGGCTAAAAATACAGCTTCAAACTACAGCTTCATGCCTGCTACCTGCAGCAGCCCGAGAAATTCATTTCTGAGGCCTCCACTCGGTGAAGTCAGGATTTTTTATTTTTATTTTTTTGTTACAGAAAGAAACTTCAGCGTGGGACAGAACCAAGGAGATATTTAGCATAAAATTAAGCATGTGGGGTAAAAAGAAAGAGGTGCATTAAAAAAAAAAAACCTGTAAGGTGTGCTTACATGTGAGAATGTGACAGGCCACCAGGCTTTAGCACAATTGACACCATGTTAGATGCACCATTCTGATTTTAAAACCCAGCACGTAGGCCCAAACACCTGCCAAAACAGGAATAAAGACCTAATCCATCATCGAAGACCTAGTCCATAGTTCCAGGAAAGTCCCCAAATACACTAACCTTGCCTTTTGGCTTCTGTAGTTCCTCTTCTTGTTGCATGAAGTGTGACACCCAGGATGTGGGGTTTGTACAGAAGATAAAGGTCTATAAGGCTTGGAGTTGTATGATTTGGGCACGTTTCCCATGCAGCCACTGGTCACAATAGAGACTTTCTTTTTGACTTCAAGAGTGTCCCCGTGGTGGTCTCTGCTGGGCTTACCTCACATCAAGTTGAAGCTAAGTGTAGTGGCCCATATCTGGAATCTCAGTTCTTGAATCATCTTTGCCCATTTACAATTTAACATCATCCCGAGCTACATAAAAAATTTTGTCTCAAAAAAGCAAAAATAAATCCCTAGAAATAATAATGTTGATCATGGCAGAGAAGTCTAAATTACTTATTCGTTTATTTTTATGTAGCCCTGGCTGCTTCCTGGAACTCACTATGCAGATGAAATGGCTTTGAACTTACTTTAATTTCTCTGTCTCTGCCTCCCGAGCTTGGAAAGACCCGGGAAGGATCACTATGCCCATCTCATTACAATGTTTTTGTAGTCACCATTTTTATCATGAAGATAAAAACAAATTGATAGTTTTATTTTCACATAGCCTGAGTTGACATCACAGTTCAATATGTAGCCAAGGATGACCTTGAACCTCGGGATCTTCCTGTCCCCACTTCAAAAGCGCGGAGATGGCAGGCATTTGCCACTATGCCAAGTTTATGCAGTGAGAGGATCAGCCTCAGAGCTCTGTGAATGCTAACCAAATGAGCCACACCCTGGCTCAACTTATTCTCTGTGTGTGTAGGTATGTGTATGTGCCAGTATGTATGTGTGGCTACGTACTCTTGTGCGTTGGTGGGCGGAGTCCAGAGGCCATGGTGGGGAAACTTCCTTAGTTGCTCTCTACCTTACTTTTGAGATGAGGTCTGCACTGAATCTGCAGCTCACTTATTGGCTAGATTAGCTGCCCAGGGACCCCTGTTCTCCACCTCCCAGGTCCTGTGTGTGTGTGTGTGTGTGTGTGTGTGTGTGTGTGTTTACCTACATGTGCTGCCACACCTGTTTTTTTTTTTTTTTTTTGTTGTTGTTGTTGTTTTTAATGTGGATCCCAGGAATCTGAACTCAGGCTTGCACAACAAATACTTTATCAGCTGAGCTATCTCTCCAGACTAAATACTTTAAAAAACAACAACAACAACAACAACAAACAACAATAGGATGCTAGATTCTCCAATCGAGGAGTATTTTTCCCATTGACTAAAAATGATAGAAGTGGAAAGAATTACAGTAAACGTAGATAAAGGACATTCTTCATTTTAAAATCAGCTTGGAGCCCAGTGTGGTACAGGCCTTTAAGCCAAGCTTCAGGAAATGAAGGCCAGAGGGTCAGAAGTTCAATGCTGTTCTGGGCTACAGAATAAGTTTTCAGATAACTTGAAGCTAGATTAGACCTTGTCTCAAACAACAACAACAACAACAACAACAACAACAACAACAAACTTTAGTGTAAGCTAGGGATATAGATAAGAGGTAGAACCCTTGTTAACCTGCATAAGGCCTTGGGCTTGATCTCAGCACCTCAATATCAACAAATAAGAACAAGAGTGGGTTAATTACGCTACATAGCTTCCTATAATGGAGGAATATGGAAGCCAGCACACAGTGCTTATACAGTTAGAGGCCAAGCTACTGTTTTCACTCCATAAGCTACAGAAACAGGCTTCTAGAGAAACAAACAGGCTTCTAAGCCAGCCTCCAACAAGGCCTCCATTCACCTCCTCATTTAGGTTTTAGACCTGAAGTTCCAGTAGTTAAGTAGCTTAAAATCACAGAAAGTTTTCTTCTAACAGTTCTGGAGGTGAGAAATCTCAAACTAAAGTGTCTCATTCTTTAGGGGACAGAGGAAGGACAACCCACAGTGTCTTCCTACAGGCAGTTTTCCACAGGCCTGCTTCACTGAACTTTAAAATTTAAACTTTAAAATTCTTTTAACATTTATGTATTGATTTGATTTGTGCACAAGAGCCATAAGTCATAACATGCCTGTGGAGATCAGAGAGCAACTTGCTACAGTCATTTTGTTTTTCTTTCCATTGTGAGAGGCCTGGGGATGGAATTCAGGTTGTCAGGTTTGTCAGCGATATTCCCAGAAAATGTTGAAAAATTTAAATTAAGGTCTGGCCAGATGGCTCAGCTTGTAAGGGCACTTGCTGTAAAGCCTGGAACCCACATGGATTGTCCTCAGACCTCTACATGTGTGCTATGGCATGAATATGCTTCTCATCCATTAAATACTCTGTCTCTCCCTCTGTCTCTCTGTCTCTGTGTTTCTGTCTCTGTCTCTCTGCTTCTCTCTCTGCTTCTCTCTCTCTGCTTCTCTCTCTCTCCCCCTCTTTCTCTCTCTTCCTCTCTCATGCACACACACATCAGTCTCTTCATAGGAGCTACAGAGGTACCTTAGCAGTTGAGCACTTGTTGCGCTTGCTTGCAGAGGACCCACATGGAGGCCTACAACTGTCTGCCTGTAATTCCAGTTCCAGGGAATCCAATGTCCTCTTCTAGTTTTCTCAGGTACCGCACACACAAGGTGCAAAGAGACACATGTGCAGGCAAATCACACATACAATAAAAAAATTAAATTTTCAGGTTACTACCTGGCTTTCCATCTTGTATAATCAAATCCAAACTAGGGCCACCATGTCCCACTCCCTCTGGTCCCCGAATTCTTTTTTCCACCTCTCCCTACTCCAGGCCGCACTGATCTACGCCAGCGTTCTGTATTGTCTGGAGAATAACCTACAATAGCTGCACTTTTGGTTGTAAATGAATTCACATATTAAGTATATAGCAAGTAGAAGTAAAAGCATAAATAGCAAGTAGCAGATAGGTATAGCCAGAGTTCAACAAATTGCAAGCTCGTAGCATCCAGCAGAGACAACTAGAGTATCTGACTGAGAGAGCTAACAAAGAAAACATCACCAAGATAGAGGTTTACAAATATGAAGCAGAAATTGACTGGGGAAGTCAGGGCAGTCATCTGGAGTTTCTTTTTAAAAAATATATTTTCGATTAAAGTATAATCCCATCATTTCCCTCTAGCCCCAGGCAATCGTCTTTCAAAGTCTAAACCACTTCACTGTCCTTCCCCATTCAGGGTCTTTTTCTGGAATGTGCTTCTACCAAAGGTCAGCCTGCTTCTCCTTCTCACTTCCCTTAAGCCTTTCCACTCAGGACCACCTGACTTAAAGACAAGTGAGTCTGCCCCAGCTTCTTCTCTGTTCCTCTTCAGTTTTCTTTACAATGTTAAGTATCATGTGGCATTTTCTTCTTTGTTGGCTGGGTGGTGTTCTGTTCTCCACACTGGACTGTAAGCCATAGGAGGGCAGGGGTTTCGCTGTTATTATTGTTTTCTGTGCTAGAAATGAACCCTATGTCTTTTACATGCTGGGAAAGAATTTATCTCTCATTAATGAATTAATGAATGAATTAATTTTTTTTTTTTGAGACAGGGTTTCTTTGAATAGCCCTGGCTGTCCTGGAACTCACTCTGTAGACCAGGCTGGCCTCGAACTCAGAAATTCACCTGCCTCTGCCTCCCAAGTGCTGGGATTAAAGACGTGCGCCACCATCGCCCGGCTTAATGAATTAATTTTACATCCCGATCACTGCCCCATCGCTGTCCTCCCCTCACACAGTTCCTTCCCCCCCCATCCCCTTCTCTGAGAGGGTGGAGCTCACCTATTTCCCCCCCCCCCCATATCCCCCTCACCTTGGCACATCAAGTGCCATCCTCTTCCATTGAGGCCAGAAAAGGCAGCCCTGTTAGGGGAATGGGATCCACACGCAGGCAACAGCTTTAGGGACACCCCTAGCTCCAGTTATTGGGGAACCCGTAGGAAAACTGAGCTGCACATCTGCTACATATGTATGGGGGACTGGGTGACTCTATTGGTCTTCCTGTGAGGTTCCTATCCCCTCTGGGTCCCTCAATCCTTCCTTCAATTTTTCCATAAGACTCCTCAAGCTCCGTTCAATGCTTGGCTGTGGGTCTCTGCATCTGTTTCAGTCAGCTGCTGGGTGGAGCTTCTCTGAGGATAGCCATGCTAGGCTCTTGTCTGTAAGTATAACAGAGTATTGTAGAGTGAAAAATTATAAAGACCATTTTATAAAATATACAGGCTCACTAGTTTCAAGAAGGCGGAACTGAATGTAAGATTTCAGGCCTTCACTGCCCTGGGATACATCCCGGGAAGAGTATTAACATTACTCAAGCCTCAGGGAAAAGAACCCACCTGTGGGTGGAGAAAGCCCAAAGCATGAAGACACATTCCTGACCACAAAAAAGATTCAAGCCATCTAGGTGAGGCTGGGAAGCTAGTAGCGCCATGATGACAGGGCAAGTGACAGGGTAACAACTGAGAAATAGTTGGGCAAGGAATGGATGTGCAGAGTGCTTTCCACATGATCCTGTATCATTTAGGTTAGGGCTCCTCTGGAATGTTCCGCTATTTTTATGTTATGTATCCTTGGCAACCCCTCACCCCCTCCTCGCTCCCCTGGTTTGTGGTTTTCCTCTTTAAAAGGATCCTTAGCCCGCCACTCAGGGCCAAACTCTTCTCCTGCTCGAGTGTGCAGTTTGACCGCTGGCTGCCAGCTCTCTTTCCCAATAAATCTCTGCTGATTGCATCCAGATACGGTGTCTTGAGATTTTTGGGTGGTTGAGACTTGAGTGAGGGTCTCCCGAGTTTGGGGGTCTTCAGTATCATTAATAGTTTCAGAGATTGGTGTTTCAGGGATAGGTCGCAAGTTGGGCCAGTTACTTTTTGATCATTCCAGTGGTCTCTGCTCCATTTGTGTTCCTGCATTTCTTGTAGAACAAATTTTGGGTCAAAAGTTTTGTGGGTGGATTGGTGTCCTTATTGTTCCACTGGGGATCCCGCCCGTCTATAGGAAATGGTCACTTCAGGTTCCATATCCCTGTTGCTAGGAGTCTCAGCTAAAGTCACCACCGTAGACTCCTGTAGGCCTCCCCCAGGTCTTGGCATGTGCATGAAAGAATTTTTTCATTCATCTAGACTCACAGCTCAGGGACTTTTTTTTTTTTTTATATACAAAAGATTATTATTATATGTTTCGTTGTAGGAGTATGTGCAGAGTGTACGAGGACAGATCTGGATCCCCCAGAGTTGAAGTTACAGGCTGTTGAGGGCTGTCAGATGTGGGTGCTGCTGGGTCTGAACTCGGGTTCTCTGAACTCGGGTTCCCCGAGTCATTTCTGTAACCCCACCTTTTTTGTTTACTGAACTCCTGATCCTCCTACCTCCACCTCTCATGTTGGCAAGCGTCTGGCTGAGGAGACCAATACTTTGGAAAGAAACTAAATGAAAGAGGAAAGCCAAGTGACAATGTGAATTGGCACCAAGGCAATTGGAAAAGAGTGGGGACTTACCACCAGGTGGCAATGTCGCCGGCGGGAGCTCGAAGTCTACCGGGCCCCGCCGCTCTTGCCGCACGCTTCCGCTCCTGCGCCGGGCCAGGCGTGGGGGTGGGTAGGGCGAGTCATATGACCCGCTGGGCTTCCTGGCTCCGGCCGTCGCAGCCGTCTGCCTGTGTCTGCCCGAGTCGTGCCGGGGGCCCCACGGAAGAGCCGTTGGCGGGTTCGGGGCCGATACCCGCTCGTGGGAAGCAGTGTCCGCTGTGGTCCGCGCCCGTCCACGTTCGCTGCCGGCCGCCGCCATGCTGGCGCTCATCTCCCGCCTGCTGGACTGGTTCCGCTCGCTCTTCTGGAAGGAGGAGATGGAACTGACGCTCGTGGGGCTGCAGTACTCCGGCAAGACCACCTTCGTCAATGTCATCGCGGTGAGCAGCCCTCTGCGGGCGGCCTGGCCGGCGTCCCGGGCCTGTCACCTCTCCGTGGGCCCGGCCGTGCGATCCTGCGTGTGTGGGCCTGGGAGGTTGTAGCCGGAGGGTCAGCAGCCGGAGGGTCCATTCCGCGTTGCGTTTTGGTAGGGCCTGTGCCTTTAACGCGGCCTGGAAAGGGTTAATCCGAGTCTGCCACAGTTGCCGCCTTTCGGGCTGTAGAGGCTGAAGGGTTAATTCCAACCTGTCACTTGCTCACCCGGACGGGTGAGCCTGGCCTTTTCCAGAACGCCTGCGACTGGGAGGCCGCTCCGAAATCTCCACTTGGGACGAAGGAGCCGCATTGTGAAAGCAGGCAACCCGTGTGGGCGCTTCTGTGAATGCCAGGGGGAGCTTTGGCGCCTCCAGTTCGCTTGGTCTTTGTCACTTGTCCACGGAGAGTTGGAGATCAAACTGATGACCTAGCTTACTGGAGGAAGCTGTTGGAGAGACCATTCAGATCCAGTATTCAGTATTTATTAAGGCAAGGAGTAAGGGCGAGGCGAGTCTGTTTCTCCAGAGCTGATTGTGTTAAACGGGTGGATAGATGGCTCTGCATTCAACATAAAGTTAACTATTCTGTAGGGTTTGGTCTTTAGAAATTTTTTTCTTCTAGAGAAGGAATTAGTTTGGGACGTAGCTTATGCAGGCTCAGAGCAATTGCCTGGAGAACGTAAATATAATGTGGTGGCTAATTCAGTGGGAGAGTGTTGAGTTTTGCGTTTTTGATTGATTGGGGAAGGAATGGGAGTGAATGTCAGCCTTTGGAGCCCAGGAGTCATTGCACAGTCTTAGGGCTGTCTTAGAGGGTTGAGCTTTACAATTGTTCTGATGAGAAGTGGCAGCAGTTCTCAGACCTTCAAGAGGATTGTTGCAATCCTCACTCAGGAGACAGCTGAGCTGCCGAACTGGTTTGGCTGCACACTGCCATAGGAGAAACTAGGTAACTTGTGACTCAGTCCCTGTAATAAAAGAGCAACAGGCATGAAAGAGAGGAGCAGAGACTCAAATTTCTTTCGAAGACGGCTGAATATAAGTATAAGGAAAATTCCTGTGCTTTATGTTGGGCTCTTCCTATATTGACCCCACCCCAAGAGAATAAGGCAGAACAAATTTTAGGCTTTCTTTCATACTAGAACTTTTCTACAGCCTTGGAGGTGTTCATTTTTTGTTAACCTAGATACAAATTGGAGTTTCCTTGGGAATCCTGTCCGTTGGACAAGATTGAATTGGTACAGGTGGGTGTGTTGGTACGATCAGTTGTATTTGCTGTGGAGGAGGAGTTAATGCAAGAACCTGCACCAGTGAGTAGAATTTGAGAATACTGCTTACTTTCATGCATATATTATCCCTAGACAGTGCAGCTTGATACAGCAAGCCTGAATTTTTATGCCAAGCAGTCCTGGATTTGAAATCTGAATCTGCCACTTAGCAGCCTTGGGTCTGGTTGAGCTGATTGCGGTTTTCTGATCTATGACATGCAGATAACAATAGATTTCTTAAGAGAGTTAGTTGCTCTAAGGGCTAACCAGGAGAAGTAGGGAAATGACAACATGTGGGTATCTGTAGTGGCTGTGCTACCCAGAGAAGTCACAAGGAAATACATTGAGAAAAGACTGAGCAGGGCTCATTTCCTTTGACTCTCAGGCTGGTGTAGTCTGCAGTTGCCACTCTATGGCTTGCGGGAAAGAAGCACCTTAAGCCTCCCTTCCTTTTGAGTTAGATTCTTTTTAACAACTATCAAATGTCAGCTGTGCTGTTTAAGTTAGTGACCTTCTGTTACCAATATTAGACTGTTCTTTTTGAATTATAATGGTATAGGTATTCTGTTAAAAAAGATCCCACAATAGAGAGAGATTATCTTTAAATTTAGTTATCCCAAATTCTATATATCATAAAACATTACACTATCTCCATACACAGGTACATAATTATGGTCTGTCAATTAAAAATGTTAAGGTCCAAGACATGGTGATGGACCTTAACATTTAAGAGGCTGAGGCAGAAGCCAGGGCAGTGATGATGCACACCTTTAATCCCAGCACTTGGGAGGCAGAGGCAGGCAGATTTCTGAGTTCAAGGCAAGCCTAGTCTACAGAGTGAGTTCCAGGACAGCCAGGGCTACACAGAGAAACCCTGTCTTGAAAAACCAAAACAAATAAACAAAAAAGAGGCTGAGACAGAATGATAGTTACAAGTTTGTGGGTCAGCTTGAGATATACATACATATATATATATATATATATATATATATGAGATATACATATTATATATATAATACCAGACCAGGCAGGGCTACATTGTAAGGAATCCCACCCCAACACACTGAACAAAAATAATTTAGGAAAAGAAGAAGAAAGGCTAGACTGTAAGGTGTCTGGGGTTTAAATTGCTGAGAAAGGGGCTGACTTCTTAGATACTACTAGCTTAACTTGTATCTCTCATCTAGTCTTTGTTCTTTTGAGACAGAGTTTCAGTGTGTGGCCCTCTGTCCTTGAACTCACTAGGTAGTCCGGTTGGCAAACACATGGCCATCCTCCCACTCAACTCTCCCAGGAAGGGGAGGGATTGTAAACATTAAATCTAATGTTCCTGCATCTACCTAAAAATTGGAGGAAGATTTAGTAAATTAATGTCACCTAGTTTATAAAGATTGGTTTATAAAAGTTCTTTTATGTGCGACTTGGTCCAATCCTAAAAGTTGGACTTTCAAGAACAAAGATACTCAGTTTCTCTTATGCTTTTAAACCTGAAATGGCACCTTGTTTATTAAGAGACATGAGGTGCAGAATATTATTTATTCTGTATGTTATTGAAAGAAACACCTCTGGACTTTAATTTTCTGATGTGCTAGACATGAAATAATGTCCAGTTTCTGTGTTAATGTTGGTGCAGTTGTGTAATAGTCATGTGTCCTATATGTGTAATGTAATGTTTTGTTGAGTAATCATTTACTGGGACACTTAGATGGGTCATAGCATAGTTACTAAGAAATATATAATTGAACTTGGCAAGTTATTGTAGGGTAAACTCTTGTAAACATTATATATCTTTAAAATGGATAGTATTATAAAATTGTGTAATTCTTCTAATTGTGATTAATTGAAAAAGTTAATCCTTGGATAAGTTTATCACTACTGAAAATTAAGAAAAGATGCTTGGCAAGATAGAAGAAACCTAAATCTATATGTTTTGTTTTGAGATAAGGTCTGGTTATATAGCTCAGGCTGGCCTCAAACTGAGTTCTTCTTCTTTAGCCTCTGGCCTGCTAGGACTACAGACCTGTAGCACCATGGCCACCTTAGATGTTTAAGAGCTTGTAGAAACTTTAAATCATCTGATTTACCTTCATTTTACTGATGTGGCTAGGACAGCCACATAGGCCAAGCTACTTGTCTGACAAAGCTGACAAGTAGCCAGAATAGAATTAGTGCTCAGGCCAATGTATTTTTTACTATTCTCATCTGCCTCTTTAAGTCTATCTTAGAGCCATAGAATGGAGAACTGGAAGATCTAGATCCTTTACAAATCTTTTTCTGGGACTGGAAAGATGGCTTAGCCATTGCTGCCCTTCTAGAGGACTTGTACAATCCCAGCACCAGTGTTAGGAACCTCACAATTGCTTATAACTCTAGCTCCAGAGGATCCAGTACCCTCTTCTGGCTTATGAGAACCCCTTGACTCACAGAAACACAATATATATTTTAAAAGTGGATTTCATAAAGATTGTGTATAGTTCTGCTAATTGTGGTTAACTAAAGAGTTATGTGTGATTGTGTTACATTGCTCCACAGACACATACTTGCACATAATTAAAAAGTATCTTTCTCTCTGTTTAAAGTACAGGGATATGTTGATTTCCTGTGCCTATTTGGTATATTGTTTATATGGGGCTAGGGGCTGAACCGAGGGGTTTGTGCAGTGCTGGATGGTCCTCATCAATTGACCACATCCCCAACCCCTAATCAAAGCATCATATAGTGACATAAATTAGGAGAAATCGATTATTCATGAAAGGTGGGAGCAGTGGACAGTCAAGGACATTTACATAGCTAGCTAATAATACACATTGTTACTGAGCTATCTTTAACATTCCAAAGCAGATTCATTTTAACTTATTTTTTATAGACAGGGTGACACTGTATCCCAGGCTAATCTTGACTTCCTCATAGCCTAGGCTGGCCTCAAACTTGTAGTAACCCTTCTGCTTCCTGAGTTTTGAGGTACAGATATGTAGAATACTTGGTTTTAATTTTGAATTTTGTAAAATGGCTTATCTGGGGTAATAATGGCAAAACCAGTTTTGTTTTTTAATGTACTGTCTTAAGTTTAGATGTTACACAGATTCAAAACTTGAGTGTAGAGGTTAGCCTTCTGTATGTCTTGAGTTCATGGGAAGGAGTCGGGGCATTCTGCCATGGAGCCACTTTTCTGGGTACTTCGCTTCAGTCAGTTCTTTCAATATTATTCTGTGTAATCTAGGAGTCATGAAAACCTGACGTGCTCAGTAAAATACATTTTAGATGATGGTGTTTAAAGACTATTGGACAACTTAGTGAGCTTCCCAGTTTCTCCCAGATTATCACTGAATTTGGAGGCAGAGAGGACTGTGCCTATATATTATAAAATTTAGTTTTGGAAGCCCTAGAGAGAGCTTCCCTGATTTCTTTAAGAGGATTGATTGATTTATTTATTCATGTGTGTATCTGTGTTTGGTTCTATGCACAAGTGTTTGCCAGTGGGTGGGGCACCAGGCTTGTTACAGGGGTGCTGGGGTCTGAGCACGGGTCTTGAGGACTGCATATCATGTACTCTCAGGCATAAAGCCTTCTATCACTGCGGCCCTATGTCTTGAGGTTGATACAGGCTGCTTGGAATTTGAAGGGCTGTATAGAAGAGATACGGAAGAAATCACTTGTATTTTCATCATTTAGGTGTTTCAAAGCATTTTTGTCTTATCATTTTCAAGTGTATATCCAAATTCCTTTTAAGAAGTTTAGGCAGGCGAGAGTGCTCAGCAGGCAGCACTTGCCACCAAGCTTGAGTTCCATCCCTGAGACCCACATAATGAAAGAAGAGACCCAGTCCTACAAGTTGTCCTCTGATTTCCACGGGGATACTGACTGCCTCATGCTCCCTCACCCTGGTACAGGAGTTACCTAGGGCCAGAGTATAGCAGAATGTGACAAGAGTTCCCCAACCTTACAGGCAGACTGTGTACGTATAGCCCATCCTCTTTTTTTTTTTAAGTTTATTTTTATTTTATTTTCAGTTGCAAAGATAAATATATATAAAAATCAGGATATAGGGAATGGAGAGACGGCTGAGGCCAGAGTGGACTGCTCTTGCAGAAGACATGAGTTGAGTTCTCAGCATTCACATGAGGCAGTTCACAGCTGCTTGTAACTGATTTCAGGGGATCTGATCCCTCTTGCCTCCTGGGGCACTTGCATGCTCGTGTGTACATATCCTGACACATGCAGATGCATGCACAGAATTAGAACTAAAAGAATTTCTAAAACAGACTCTTGAGCTTGAGATATGGTTCAGTCATTGACTGCTGATAGAATGTTCAGGGCTAGGGGCCCATCAACAGCACTAACTAGAGCTAGGCAAGTAAAGGCTTGTTTGTCACAGAAAAATTTGTCACTGTAGCATGTAAAATCCATTTTTGCGTTTGCTGTAGAAAGGACAAGGAAAAGTGTCTCTCATACCCTGGAAATCACCGCCTACCTCACCACCTTCAGTGACTGTACAGGAACTGGTAGCCCTTTGTACCTGTAGATGGCTTCACCACTCGCACAAACACCTGCACTGCTGATGTGATGCGGTTAACACACTTCAGGGCTTGCAGGAGGCCCACCATCCGGGAAAGGCACCACAGTAATAGGTGCTTCCCTGGTACAGGAGCAGTCTAGGGCCAGGACATAGCAGTGTGTGCTGTAAAAAAGGTCACTGTAGCTGAACTTTTTAGTGCTTCACACTTTGTGTATTTGATCATTTCCTCGTCACAGAACATGAATGGTTTTCAGGGTTTTGCCTGTTTACCTCAGTCTGACCTGTATTTCTTAAGGATGAATTCTCAAGAATTAACAGTGGATGATTTGAACACACTTCTATCATGTGGCCAAATAACAATCTAGAAAGTGTATTCCAATGGTGAGCTCTTCTGAATAGATACATCTCTACGGAAAGTTGGACATCAGCAGAGCAATGCCTGTTTGCTATGTGCAAGGCAAATAACTCTTAGATTGGTAGTTTCTAAATAAAAACTGCTTTGGCATTTGTTGGTGTTTAGGCAGAGCACATTTTAAGGAGTGCCTTTTATGTGTCAGTACCTGCTAACACCGAGACTCCTTTTTCTTTATCTTTTCTTTGAGTCTTGCAGGCAGTCTGTAAGTAAGTATAACCCATCCTTGTAGCTTGCTAGTGGTTTGCTGTACAGTTCCTTGTGGATTACGTGTTCTAGATGTCTGGTGTTTGCATGTATCCTTATTTAACTCTTTGGTCTTGTTGTAGTGGTGGGATGCTGCTTGCCTCTGTCCTCCTTCCTTACCATCATTTTTTTTTTCCCTGAATCTCACATGATGAAAAGAGAACAGACATGCGAGCTGTCCTCTGACTTCACCACATACTCTAATTAAGAAATCACTTGCATATTGTTTGTAATTGTAAAGTTAATTTGTGTTCTTGAAGGTCATATTTAAGAAAAACTAGGGAAATATATAACTCATTTGCCTACTATTTTAGGTAAAAGATTTGGGGCTTTTTGTGTTTTTGTATTTGTCTTTCAAGATAGGGTTTCTTAATATAGCCCTGGATTTCCTGGAAACTCACTCTGAAAACCAGGCTGGTCTTAAACTCAGAGATGCTTCTGCTTCTGCCTCCTCAGTGTTCAGATTAAAGGTGTGCCCCCCAACCCCAGGCTGGCTTTAGTTTTTCTAAGATGTGACAGTTTCACTTAGTGGCTTCAGAGTCCCAACTACAAGCCTTATGCTCTGAGATGCTTTTTTTTTTTTTTAAAGGTTACTCTGTTTCTTAAATTAGATATTGACTCTTGTGCTTGGATCTAGTTTCATAGTTTATCTAGTTTAATACACGAGAATGATTTTCTTTTTTATACTATCATCTCTTATATTATCTCTTCTGTGTGTATATATGTGTGGAGGTCAAAGGACAGCCCATTGGAGCTGGTGATCTCCTTTGACTTTGTGCATCCTGGGGATCAGACTCAGGTCATCAGGCTTAGTGGTAAGCACCTTTATCTGACAAGCCATTTCACAGTCCCAGAATGATTTATTTTTTTCTCCTCTCCCTCCCCTCCCCTCCCCCTCCCCTCCCCTCCCCTCCTCTCCCCCCTCCCCTTCCATCCCTTCTCCCTCCCCCCTCCCCCTCCTCTCCCCTCCTCCCTCCCTCCCTCCCTCCCTCCCTCCCTTCCTTCCTTCCTTCCTTATTTTTTTAGACTTTTTGTTTATTTTATGTATGTGAATATACTGTCTCTCTCTTCAGACACACCAGAAGAGGGCATTGGAACCCATTGCAGATGGCTGTGGGCAACCATGTGGTTGCTGGGAATTGAACTCAGGACGACTGGAAGAACAGTCAGTGCTCTTAACCACTGAGCTGGTTCTTTAGCCCTCAGAATAATATTCTTTTCTCATATTGAGAAGTTTTTAAAATTAATAGAGATTTAGGGATTACTTAGTAATCTCCAAGGGGCTGGTGATATAGCTTATTGATAGACTTGACATGCTGACTGTGAAACAGTGTGCCTATAAATATGTCTTTAGAACTATACTGGCAAAATAATTGTAGGCTTCAGGTATCTAAGAAGTAGTCTTTTTTTTTTTTTTTCTTTCAGAAATTGACTTTTTTTTTTCTAAGCTGGGTTAGAAAGTTTGTGGAATGATACTAAAAATATTTTTTGTACCAGTTTATTTAGTAACAGTTAATTTAGCATATACAAAGTATTACTGTGAGGCTAAATTTATTAGCATGTGAGTTGTGTGTGGTTGAGTTTATGTGAACTGTGTGGGTTGGAAGGATAGAGTTTAGGAATGGAAAGCCAGCTATACTCCCTAGTTCAAGGCCTGACTTCTGCTGCACTGTTGTTTGCAAGCACTCTAACCCTTGTCCTTGTTTGCTCTCTGCTGATAATAGTGATAAAAACCATGACCAAAAGCAAGTTGAGGGAGGAAAGGGTTTATTTTTTTCTTACACTTGAAGGTAACAGTTCATCTGTGAGGGAGTTAAGATGGAGGACTGTTGTTTACTGATGGTTTCCCGTGGTTTGCTCAGCTTGGGTTCTTATACAGCCTGGACCACATGCCCAGAGCTGATACCTCTCACAGTGAGTGCACATATGGGTATGGAATAAATGAAGAAAAACCAAACATAAGAAGAGGATGAGGAAGGATAAATAAAGCAGTGGATACACACATTCCAATTGTTTTTGTAGTTTTAATTATGTCATGGATTATTTGGATTTGGTGATAGCTAAATGAGAAAATACATTCTATATTGAAATCAGTGTGGTAGAGTCAGTATAAAATTTAATATGAAGCTTTATAGCTTCCCTTTGAATGCCAGTTCTAACTATATATAAGCTTATTAAGTTGTATAGACTTTGAGTCTTGTTAATTTTCTTAATGATGTTTTTATTTGCTGTTTTTAAAAAAAAGTTTATAAAAGTCATTAATCAAGAAAGTGCTTCAGAGTCATACCCACGGGTCAATCTGCTAGAGATAACTCCTTGGTTCTAGGTTCCCTGTTCGTAGATATGTCTGTGTTTGTGTCGGGTTGACAAAACCTAACCAGCACACCCCTCAGTGCCTGTTTTCTCATGTGTAAAGTGGGGCATGTCTTCCAGTGTGGTAGAGTCAGTATATAAAAGCTCTTTAAGCAGTGGGCACATGGGAAGAGTCTATTTTCGTTACTCCTGTGTCACTGTGGCTGAAATACCTCATCTTACAGGAATAGTTCTTTGTTTTGTCTTGCGACTCGAGAGGCTTCAGTCAGTGTTCACTAGTCCCATGCTCTTAGTCAGAACATTAAACTGGCAAGACTGTGTGGCTTAGCATACTTCTAACTTAAAAAAAGTCACATGTATGTACAAATTGTGCATGTGTGTATACACATGTGTGTGAGAATTGCTTGTTTTCTTCCACCATATAGGCCCATCAGACTCAACTTGTCAGGGTTGACAATAAGTGCCTTTATCCACTAAGCCATCTCGCTAGCCCTGTTACTAATATCTTGGCATTGGAAGCAGAAAGAGGAAACAGAAAGGGATCAGGGAAAAGGTATATTTCCCAAGGACTGACTGTCATGACCTTTCTCCAACCAGGCCCTACTACCTCCTACTTTTGACCTACTTTTCATAATAATACTGTCATACTATGAATCCATCAAAGGCTTCTTCTCAGGGGGTTCAGCATTCAGAGTCTGAGGAAGGAGTTACAGGTGAGCCTCAGCGATGTTGGTCCAGGTCATCCTGTATTACAGAGTGAAACCGTCTTAAAAACCCAAACTAGGCAAAACCTAAACACAGCCATCAGACCTATGCTTATCCCAAAGAGATATACTTTATTGATCTTCTCGGTATTTCTGTCTAGTCAAGCTGACAAGACTTACCATAAGTTTTAGCTATTACACTACTGAATTCATACACCTCTAAAGTGGGGACCTTTTTATTCACTGATAACATTCTACCTGCCCAGAATGGTATTTGGTACATACTAGGTGCTCAATAGTATCCAAAACATAAAACTAAGCAAAAAGTCTATTTATGAACTCACATTAGTATTCTAGAGCTCAAAGTGTAATGTTAAGGATAGGTTTTATGCCTGGTGCCCTGGCATACACCAAATTTCAGTGCTCCGAGGCAGAGGCAGGCAGATTTCTTGTCAGTTCTGTGAGTCTACACAATGAGTTCTAGGCCAGCCAGAGCTACCAAATGAGACCATGTCTCAGGAAAAGAATGGGGGAGGGACAACAAAATCAAATGGGGGTCTGGAGCCAGCATGTTTGGGTTTGAATATTGTGGTGACCAGAACTCATCTGTGGAAGTATCGCTTAGCTACTTGCCTTCCTCTGAGAAGTGAGATGATCTTTAAACTGAGTTGAGAATGAAATGAGTAACTATTTAGCGCTGTGATAAATGATCACTTCTGAAGGCTCTTTGTGTGGTATTTAGATTCAATTTTTGTCCAAATTTCACTTGATTGTACTTTAAGGATTAGTAGCTTTTGTTTAGGAAGTAATCCTTTTTTGCTTAGTTCTTGGAAACTGTTGAGTGTGTTGAATTTAATCACTGAGACAGACTGAAAAAGATCTTCAGCCCTAGATTTACTAGTAATCCCCCATCCCCCACCTCCTCGAGGCTTTAGAGTGTGAACTCAGGACTTGTGATAAGCAGGTATTCTTCCATTAAACTAAATTATCAGCTCATTTTCTTTCTTAACTAGGCTAGATGTGAGAATAGTCCATTTAAGCTGGCTTGGCAGTGCAGGCTGATAATACTAGCTCCTCCAGAAGTTGAGGCAGGAGGATTGCAAGTTTTTAAAATTATTATGTACACAGATAGAAAGCAACATTATAGTCTTACTTGAAGGTCCCATCT
Organism: Rhabdomys pumilio; assembly: GCA_030674055.1. Lineage (NCBI taxonomy): Eukaryota > Metazoa > Chordata > Mammalia > Rodentia > Muridae > Rhabdomys > Rhabdomys pumilio. The sequence continues at coordinate 44,231,108 of JANHMN010000008.1, forward strand.
AAGCATACTCTTGACCAGAACTCCGGCATTCTGGAGGGAGGGAACTTGGTTAAGGGCCAGTTCTTTCTTTCCTATGGGCTACCATCTTGTGGCATAAGGCTGCAAACCACATCACTTGCTGTTTCCTTGAAGGACACTGAGGTTTCCTTGCCAGCGTTGGTTTAATTCTGTGTTCTGAGCCTAAGAGTTCTAATCTGAGGTACAAGATTCCAGGTCGTCATATCATTCTTGAGTTTCCATAAACATCAAAACTGAACTGCCAAACTATTGTAAGGTTGGTTAGCTGACTTGTAATCCCGTAACCTGTAAACAGCGTGGCAAGGTACAGGATACCTGTATTATCCAACTTCATGTTGAAAATTGTTTCTACAGTGAATGCTGTAATGTTCCAGTGACAGGAAGTATGTGGTACCTATCTTCACCATGTAAGAGGACTGAGAGGAGCTTCACCACTGACCTAAAGCTGGCATGTGCTCCAGTGCCAGCAGTGGAGGACTGAGACAAGAGAATTGTGAGTTTGAGGGCAGCCTGAAGCAGGTTGGTTGTTCTGTGAGACAGGGTCTCACACACTTTCCAGAAGACTCAAATTCACTATGAAGCTTGAGGTAGCCCTGAACTACGTAATCTCTTGCCCTCTGTTTACTGAGTTCTGGACTTACGGGTGTATGCCACCCGTACCCACTTAGCCTGAAGTTTGGGGCTTGGGTCCATAAAGTAGTTGAACTTAGTATGTGACTTCATAGCCACAGACAACTCTTTAGGGTTGCTTTGCCACTTGATAAGATCAGCCTCTTCGGGCCCTGTAAGGACTGCTAGTTGGAAATTGGGTATGGCCTGCTGCAGCGTTATATGCTTACTTTAGCCTTCTTGTTACATATGAAGCCACCGTTACTGGTCTTGACCATATTAGCTTTCCTGGAAACACATGTAGGTTTTGGCATTTCTTTTGGCAAGCTTTGAAAGAGGGGCTAAGATCTGCAGGCAAATTAGCAAGATGCATGTGGGAAGAGAGCCAAGGGAATGGACCTTCCTTGTAAGTGCTTGACTGTGGTGCCGACTGAAGGAAATGCTAACATACTAAGCCATTTTCTTTTTTCTTTATCGATTTTCATTGTATTTACTTTATGTGTATGGGTGTATTGCCTGTGTGTATGTCTGGGCACCATCTGTGTGCATATCTAGAGTCCATGAGTCACTTGGGGGCTGGAGTTATAGACAGTTGTGATCCTCCACCATGTGGGTACTAGGGATTAAGCCTGGGTCCTCCAGCTGAGCTCTCTCTCCAGCCTCTAAGCTCTTTGCCTTTCGTCCTTTGGTCTGTGTTTGTTCCTTTCCCTTAGATAGCACTGTGTACACATTCTTTCAGGTCCTAAATCTGAGGAGCCTGCCTCAGCTCATCTCCTAGGCAAAGGTAATTATGCCTTGTTCTCTTTTTTGTTACTTGTTCAAAGTTGGAGTTATTAGTGGTAAGATTCTGCATTCCTGTCTCTGCTTGCACAACATACTCTCTTGGTGTGTAGCACTGGGCCTGACTCTGTAGGTACATTGTAATTACTGGCTTAATATAGTGAAGCAGCATAGAGTAATATTTAGTTATTTATTTTTTTGATACCCCTTTGAGGCAGGTTCCCACTATATAGCCCAAGCTAGCCCGGAATTTGTTATGTAGCTCAAGGTGGCTTAAATTTGTCACAGCATTATCTTTTTGCCTCTGTTTCCCAGGAGCTAGGATTACATGTATGAGCCACTGTGGCTGGCACTAGTTTCTGATTCTTTCTGCAAAGTTTTGGTCATTCTGAGAGTACAACTAAAATGTTCCTTTGCCATAACTCATGTACATGTGTTAGGCCACCCTGCTGAGCAGGTCACGCATCTCTTCTATTTTCCAGCTGACAAAATTGGTTGTCATTACTAGCCTAGGCTTTGTAGAGGAAGTTGCAGTGGCTTGAAGTTGATGCTCTTTGTCAGTTGAATGTAGAATGATAGCAGCCTCATCCCCTTGAAAACCCTCAAATGGCTATTGAGTGATGTTGTGCTTTAAATGTACAATGGCCTCTGGGTTCATGTGTTTGAACACTTGGTCCCAAGCTGGTGGCACTCTGTCATGGCGGGGAACCCTTAGGAGGTGGGACCTTGCTGGAGGAAGTGGATCCCTGCTTCTTATGTGAGCAGGCTTGTGCCTTCACAGCTGTTGGCTTCTGCTCCTGCCTCCATCAAACAATGAGCCAAAGTAAACCTCTTCTAAGTTGCTTCTTGTCCGGCATTTTGTGATTTTTTTTTTTTGTCACGATGATGATAAGAGGTAACTACTCCACAGTACACTAGCACTGACTCCCTCTTTCCCCATAAGTGATGACTCTTGCTTGTCTAGCAACAGACAACCTGGGAGTGTTTAAGGTTTATATTCAAGTGTAGCATAACTTTACGGTTTGTAAAAGTTTGATTTGGGCTTAAGTGACAGTTTTGACACCGTTTAATTGAATTTGTGACCTTGATATCAAATTTTCATTACTGTGAGATGAGGTCAGTGAAGTGGATGATGTGTTGGCATTACTATTATTGCTATTGTTAAGATTACTGTTATTAACATATGCTACTGGGGATTGAACCCAAGGCCTCATGCATACTTGGCAAGCATGCTACCTCTGAGCTACAGCCTCAGCTCGCCATCAATACTAGTTTTATGAATAATATCCATCAGGAGTAGATATCCTGCTAATTATAGTGATGTTCCTTCCCTGTCTGCTCCTTCTTTCCTTCTTTCATTTATTTATTTATTTATTTATTTGTAACATAGCTCTGAGTTGGTGACCTTCCCGCCTCCTCTTTTTGAATGCTGAGACTACAAGTGTGTGCTGCCACACCTGGCGTGAACAATGATACGTTCTTAGTAAAGAAATCATGAGTCCTTAGGAACAATCTCGGTACTCCAACCTCTCTCTGAACTTCTGTTTCCTGCTACTCTCTGATAATAGTAACTGGGCTATAGACAGCTATAAAAGTAATGATGCTTGTGTCTATCTAGAAAGGACTCCCCTTTGGAATCTGTGCCACATGCCATGACTCAATATTTCATATAAGCCCAGTCTCACTGTAAAACAGTGCTGTTCAAACCGACAGAGGTGACCAAATGGTTTTGCAGTGCTTCATGTTTCTTCAAGAACACACAGAGAATAGAGTTGAGAGGAACCATTGAAAGAGAATCTGTGTTAGCCTTGGTGTTTTCTGCAGCCACACTATGTGCCGCTGGAGAGAGACTTATGTGAGTATAGAAGTGTCCTACTGATATCTCAAACAAATATAGCTGTGATGGCTTGAAAGAGAATGCCGGAGCCATAAGCTCCAAATTAATGTTTTCTTTTATAAGGTGTCTTTGGTTATGGCATTTTGTCATAGCAATCGAGGAGTAATTAAGAAAATAGTTGAAAGGAATGCATTATGGTTTAAAGTATTTTTGGGAATTAGAATCTGTTCAGTATTTTCAAAACAGTGTTATTAGGACTGGTGAGATAGCTCAGTGGATAAATGAGTTTAATCCCACAACCCACATATGGTGGAAGGAGAGAACCACTCCTAGAAAATGTCCTCTGACCTCCACTTGTGAGCTGGGACATGTGTTTCTCTCCAGAAATAACAATCAAGTTAAAACCTCCAATTTTATTAAATGTTGCATGGTGGTGCACACCTGTAATCTCAGCACTCTGGAAATTGAGCAGAGGACCAGAAGTTTAAGCCCACCCTCAGCTACATAGTTTGGGACCAGCCTAGACTATAGGAAACCCTGTCTCAAAGAACCAGAAAGGGGGAAAAGTCAGTTGACAGAGTTGAACATGGATTTCAAGATAAATTGCTTAACATTAAGTTGGTCACATTCTGCTTCTAGGGAAATAAACTTTGATGTTTGAAACTAAAACATCATTAGTAGCTATTTAGGACTGTAATTAAGCAAATATGAGAGATATGAGGAAGTCACCTAGAAACCGTTTCCTAGGTTACAGTTAACCCATGATTCCTGCTGTACTCAGAACCTTTACTGTTCAGGATGAGGGCTTAGATGGCTCAAGCATAGTAAAGTACTTTGCCACACAAGCATGAGTTGAGGTGTGGGCACATGGAAAGATGGAGAGGAGGATCCCTGGGGCTTGCTGGCCATCCAGGTAGACACCTGGCTCCAGTGAGAGACCCTGTCTCAAAAAAAAATAAGATGGAGAATGATTAGGATGATACCTGATGCCAGCCACTGGCCCAGAACTCCTAAGCTTCCTTCTGCTTCTCAAGAAGTGCTGGGATTATAGGCACTCACCACCATGCCTGGTTGTTAATCAGTTATCATGTGGACAGCCTTATTCTGTTCATATGCTATATTGCATTTAACTTTTTATTTTGGTGTTAGGTATCAGATCCAGGGGCTTACTAAGGTTAGGAAGGTTTGGAATGAAACTGCATCCCCAGCCTACTCTTAGCACTTTGAGTAAGCACACCATAGCATCAGTAATAGTGTCAGGCCTTGGGGCCTCCCCTTGAGCTGGATCCCAATTTGGGCCTGTCACTGGACCTCCTTTCCTTCAGGCTCTTCCCCATTTTTGTCCCTGTAGTTCTTTCAGACAGGAACAATTCTGAGTCAGAGCTTTTGACTTGTGGGATGGCAACCCCATCCTTCCATTTGATGTCCTCCCTTGCTACTGGAGATGGACTCTACAAGTTCCCTCTCCCCACTGTAGGGCATTTCATCTACGGTCCCTCCCTTTGAGTTCTGAGAGTCTCTCACCTCTCAGGTCTCTGGTACATTCTTGAGTCTCCCTGCCCCCCTTCCTACCTCCTGAGGTTGCCTATTTCCATTCTTCTGCTGGCCCTCAGGGCTTCAGTCCTGTTCCTCCCCACATAACTGATCGTGTTCCTCTTTCCACTCCCTGTCCCCTCTCTCAGCCACATCCCTCTCTCCCTGCCTCCTGTGATTACTTTCTTTTCCCACCCAAGTGGGATTGAGGCATCCTCGAATTGTTAACTTTTTTGAGTTCTGTGGCTTGTTTCCTGTAATTTTTTTTGACTAATATCCACTTATTAGTGAGTACATGCCATGCATGTTCTTTTGAGTCTGAGTTACCTCACTCAGGATGATGTTTTCTAGTTCCATCCATTTGTCCGCAAAACTCATGATATTCTCGTTCTTAATAGCTGAGTAGTATTCCATTGTGTAAATGAACCACATTTTCTGTATCCATTCTTCTGTTGTGGGACATCTGTGTTTTTTCCAGCTCTGGTTTTTACAAACATGGCTGCTATGAACATAGTGGAACATGTGCCCCTATGGCATGGTGGGGCATCTTTTGGGTATATAGCCAAGAGTGGTATAGCTGGGTCTTCAGGTAGGTCTATTTCCTATTTTCTGAAACCTGAGTTTAATTTCTAGTACCATCATTGGGCAACTCACAGCCACCTGTGACTCTAGTTCCCAGGGATCAGGACACGTCTATCCTCAGAGGACATTGGTGATCACATGCACATACCCCTACACACCCTTATATAGACGCACACTTAAATAGAAAGTCTTGGAGAAGAGTTGCAGCATATTCTGAAGCCTTTCCATGAAGTGTTTTATTGTGTATTTTAGACTAAAGGACTTAAACTGCATAGTCTGCTGATTCCTATCACTGGGTGCCTCTAACTACTACCGGTAAAGCTCTATTAGATACCTAGAAGGTAACTTGAGATTTGACTTTTTATTTTTCCTTTCCATAATACATCCCCCCCCCCCCCCCCCCATGTCCTTACTATGTAGCTCTGGCTGGCCTGGACCTCACTCTATAGGCTAGGCTAGCCTTGAACTTAGATCTCTATCTGCCTCTACCTACCCAGCATTAGGACTAAAGTTATGTGTCACTACACCAGGCTGCTATTTTGTTTAAGATTTATTTATATGAGTACACTGCAGCTGTCTTCAGACACACATCAGAAGAGTTCATTGGATCCCATTATAGATGGTTGTGAGCCACCATGTGGTTGCTGGCAGTTGAACTCAGGACCTCTTGAAGAACAGTTAGTGCTCTTAGCTGCTTCTTTCTCCCTTTCTCCCTTTCTCCCTTTCTCCCTTTCTCCCTTTCTCCCTTTTCTCCCTTTTCTCCCTTTCTCCCTTTTTCTCCCTTTCTCCCTTTCTCCCTTTCTCCCCTTTCTCCCCTTTCTCCCCTTTCTCCCCTTTCTCCCCTTTCTCCCCTTTCTCCCCTTTCTCCCCTTTCTCCCCTTTCTCCCCTTTCTCCCCTTTCTCCCCTTTCTCCCCTTTCTCCCCTTTCTCCCCTTTCTCCCCTTTCTCCCCTTTCTCCCCTTTCTCCCCTTTCTCCCCTTTCTCCCCTTTCTCCCCTTTCTCCCCTTTCTCCCCTTTCTCCCCTTTCTCCCCTTTCTCCCCTTTCCCCCCTTTCTCCCCTTTCTCCCCTTTCTCCCCTTTCTCCCCTTTCTCCCCTTTCTCCCCTTTCTCCCCTTTCTCCCCTTTCTCCCTTTCTCCCTTTCTTTCTTTCTTTCTTTCTTTCTTTCTTTCTTTCTTTCTTTCTTTCTTTCTTTCTTTCTTTCTTTCTTTCTTTCCATAGGCTGTTACTCTAGTCCAGGATGGCCTGGAACTCACAACTTTCTTTTGCTTCAGCCTCCCAAGAGCTGCAATTATAGGCCAGACTTCTCTGTGTGTGCCCTCTTACCCGCTTTGTAACTTTAAAAAAAAAAAAAATAGATAGCAGCACATACACACTTCAAGGCAGGCAGTGGAAAGTAAGTCTGTCCTTTGCCTCTGACTTCTTAAATACCCACTTCTTCCCAGAAGGAAGGAAAGCTCGAAGACTCACCTTGCTGTTATTTCCCATCGGTCCGTCCATCTATCCATCCATTCATCCATTTCAGAAAGGGTCTACAACTAAGTTCCAGACAATGCTGGGGTACATAGTAAGATTCTGTATTAACAAACAAAGAAACAATCTATTTTAACTCATATCTTAACATAGAGTTGTTTATTAACAGTTACTCTTGCTCTTTAATGTTTCTGAGAGATGCTTCCACACTTTTGCTTATTATAGCTCTTTAACGTATTTCTTCAGGGTGTCTTTAATTTTGATGGCTTATCAGTGTTTCTGAATATTTGAAGATGTGCTTTTTATTAGTGTTTATGAATATTTGAAGATGCTGCACAGGGTGTGGGGTGCTTACTGGGTTGGTTGAATAGCAAAATGAATTTACACATAGGCAAACTGAAAATTGTAGGCAGTTGTTTTAGGTATGGATTTAGAGTGCTGTTAATGACAGGTGCACACAGGAAACATCTTGAGATCTTTGGAAATGAATGTTCTTCAGGAATAGAAGTTACCAGAATGAGAGTGTCATGCTCCTAATTGAAATTGGGACTGGAGAACATTTTAATCCTCAGGAGTTGTCTTTGAAAAGGAGATTGTTGCTGAGTGGCTCCCCTGGAACATGCAGGCAAGGAGAGTTAATTAGTTGTTTCAAAGTGAGTTAAGATTGGAATACAATTAGGTTTTTCATTAATAGTTCTCATGTATCACTATAGAAAGTTGTAGAGAGAATTTCGGTCTGATATGTTCAATTTGTGTAGCCTAATGCTACGTAATAGTAAGGCCTTCATGTGGTTTTAGTTTTTCTAGTCAAAAAAATCTGTCTTGGAATCCATATTGTTATTTTCGGTGAGTGTATCATGACACATGCACATGCATACACATAAACTTACCACTACTCATCTTGCAAATACATTTTGCAGCCACTATCTGGACAAGGCAAACCTACTTGCCTCTTAAGAGCTGTTCATCAGAGGCAAAAATCTTAGAGTGGCTCATGGGAATATTGCAGCTATGAAGATTTAGACACCACACTGCCCAAGTATAAGTTTGTCTCACAGATGAAAGAAATGTACTTTATTAAATAAACTACTTTATTCAAGGCCAGCTGCTAAGAAACAAAGATGCTTAATTTTTGGTGACTTTTGAGACTAAGAAGAGAAAAAGAAGCCAGAGGAGAGGGAGCAGTAAACATTTGAAACAATGAGGCGTGATCTGGTAAAGGAACTTAGGAAAAGCAATTATAGCGGCAGATCATGTGTCCATTCTGTGAGAGGTTCTTACAGTTTCCTATATCAAAAGTGACACAGCTGGACTGAGGTATAGAGATCTAGATTCATTTTTAAGTAGCACACTCAGGATGATATGTGGCAGTTATATGAGGGTTTATGTTGTTGTTGTTGTTGTTGTTGTTGGAAACAACAAGGTTTCTCTGTGTAGTCCTGGCTGTCCTGGGACTCAGAGAGGTCCACCTGCCTCTGCCTCCAAGTGCTGAGATTAAAGGCACTCCACCTCCACTGCCAGGCTCTGTTTTTGAGTTTTAATTGTCCTTTTAAAGTTATTCATATAAATGATACATGAAAACAACAATTTTTAGACATTTATGTGGTGTATAATACATGTACAATCAAACATTGCATTGAGCTTTAAATCAAGGTAAACATATCTAGGGATGTAACCCACAGCCTTATGTGTGCTCAGACATGTGCTCTACCACTAAACAACACTTGAGCCACCGTTATTTATTTATTTATTTATTTATTTATTTATTTATTTATTGTGAAAAGATTCAGAACACTTTGCTGTAGCTTTATGAAGTGGGCAATTTGTATCATTATCTATAGTTGTCCAACAGATTTAAATTATCTTTAGGGGATGTAAAAATCACCAGTTCAGAAAGGATTTTATCGGATACTCATTTGTTCTATATCACTACCTCTTTTGGACAGATTATTGTAATAGTTCTTGAGCAGTATTTTTATTTTGTCTTTCTATTCTTCCGTGAGTGAATGAGTAAGTGGATGCATAGTGGGAGAGGCAGAGTAGCTGAATGGTTTTATAAGACCACAGAGGAAAAGTGCAGTAGGTGCTTATAGGTGTGTGGCCCAGTTAACTCTACGTGCTGTCAAAGACATACAAGAGGTGAGGCTGTGAGTAGCTGGACACTGTATGCCTCCGATGGAGTGTCTTTGGCCTGCGTCTTACTTTACTTTTACCTACCTACCTGTCGTGTACACCTAGGAATCATCACTTTCATTTATGCAGATACTCTAGATTAAAAAAAAAAAAAACAACCACCTCACTTGGTGGTGGAAGCCGTTGTCAGTTGATTTGAATTGGTAGATATAAAACTGGCTACATACCAGTGCACTTGCGTGGAGATCTTGTTTGTACAGGGGTCCTGTCTGCAGCATGCATGGCATGCTGTCTTAGTCTCTGCTAGGGATTTTCTGAGTAGTTTGAAGATTGCTTTTGAGTCTGGTATGATGGCCCGTGTGGGGAATTTGGATCATTTAGAAAAAAAAAAAATGCCTCAGCTGCCTCTATCTATCTGAAGGGAAATGGAAAGTTTCATTTTACAGTTCTGTCCAATATTCCTTCACTTTGCTTATATTTCTGAAGAGAGTTCTCACTCAAAGGCTGTGAGAATTTTGAGGGACTTTGTGTTTTGATTGTAACATTTAATTGCTAAGATGAGTCTCATAACTTTTCAAATAATGTCCTGTAGGGAGGAAGTGTGTCTGCAGTTGGGAGTGAATCCAAGTTGCTGCATAAGGGTGAGAACAGATGGTTGGTGTTTTGAAGGGACGATTGGCTCAGGTGCTCTGCGAAGAGGAGACGGTGATTTGCAGGAACTTTAGGATGATATTAGGATGGACAACTATGGATGAGTTTTCTCACAGTTCTAAAGAGAGTGCCATAATAGTGGCATCTACCCTGGTGTGTGTGTGTGTGTGTGCGCGCGCGCAGCTGCTGTAAAGAAGCATGTTTGTTGCAGTGATATATGCATTTCCAAACAAAGAGGAGCTTGGTCTTGAAAGAATGCACACACACAGTTCGGTTTCTGGTTCCTAAGTTACAATGGAAACATTGAAGTAGATTGTAAGTCAGTTCCTATTGCTACAAACAACAAACCAGGCAGTTTTAAAGTCAGGGCTTTTCTCTTACTACAAGAATTATAAAGCATGCTTTCTTCTATTAGAAGACATTTGTAAGTTAGTGTAGTGTCCTTTGGAATATTGAAGACATTTTCAATCTAGTTTGTCTTCATGTATCCATTTCTGAAGTAACTGTCAGATCCTCATGATTGACTGTGATCATGGGATTTACTCTGCCCCTTATGTAAAAGGCGTTGTGACAAAGCTGTTTGTATTCCAAGTCATTCAAGGTTGAGGACGTGTCATCTTCCATGGAACTGGGGATGCAGTCGTTTCTGGTTACAGCTCTTAGAAGGGAAACCCAAGTAGGGCAGGTAGCAGGGTCCCAGGTCTCTCCCACCAGCATGATTTTGTCAATTCCAGAAGCAGAGTTGGCAGAGGTGTGAGCTTGGCCTGCCAGGCGAGTCTGAGGTCCAGCGATGAATGCTTCGTGAGAGAAAGCTCTTCCCCAAAGTGTTACAACTCAGTAAAACAGCCACTCTCAGACGATTCTTGGTGAAATAACTTGTGCACTTTATTCCATATGAGTAGGGACTTTATAAAGATTTAGGAGTAGGGTGTGATCCAGGGCCAGATGCTTCCTATTTGGCTCAGTTTGAGATGCTAGTGATGCTCTCCTAACCTGGGGAAAGCACTTCAGGTGTCTTCCTTCCCTGTGTTATGACCTGACCTGATTGTCATGGTCCTTTCAGTAGAATGTTGTGGTTATATGTTCCAGAGCAGGTAGAGTTTGGCAAGGAGTTAGCCCCATGCCTACTGTACTCAATTCTGATTTTCATGGGGTTTGGGCTCACAACAACCATATCTTTTCTGTCTGGTGGCAAAGTTCACTTGCCCCACAAGGATGTAGCTCTGAAAAGAACAGTTGCTTAGCACGACTAAAAATCTAGGTTAGATTTCTAGTACATCAAAAAAATTAATAATGCTATCTTTGGAAATTATTTTAAGTATATAGCGAAATTGCATGGTTAAAAAGCATTTTGGAGAATACTCATGCCTTCAGCAGAATCAAACTCTTATTAGCATTTTACTTTACTCGTTTGGTTGTGTGGTGTTCGGTATGGCTATCCATGCGTACCCTATGAGCTAAAGTCACAAGGTAGTATCTCTGAAACTTTTTTTGAGTAAAATGCATCTGAAACAAAATAAGAGAAAGTGAGGCAGGGTCTCTTGTTAGTACGTATGCCATGCTAGCTGATCTGCTAGTTTCTGAATGTTCTGCTTCTGCCTTGTACCTCGCTGTAGGAGCATTGGGCTCACAGCCCTTCGCTACTGCGTTCAGCTTTACGTGTGTTCTGGAGATCCACTCTTAGGTCTGCTTGCATTTACCCACTGAGAGGTGTCGCCAGCCAGGGTAGTTTAATATTTAGCTGTTGTAGATTATTGGTAGCAATGGCCAGATACTGTCAGTACATTTCAATAATTCACCTGAGTAATACTGGTGAAGAAAGAGATGAATGACCCCTTAAGAAGGTTGAAGAGCACCCTAGAACACCACTACTCTGTACACCATTGCATTTTCTTGTGGCAGCATTCCTGCTAATCACAATGTTAAATATTTAGTCAGGAGGGTAAGCTTTCCTGTCCCCTCTCTTTCTACTCTCCTTGCATTTTTTTTCTCTTTTCCTTTGTTACATATTTATTTTTAAAATAAGGAAAAATTTAGATTTATTGATTTGTCTAAATATTTTCTCTGCATTTATATATGTGACCTGTATACATGCCTGTGCCTAAAGAAGTCAGAAGAGGGAGTTGGATCCCTTCAAAGCCGTAGTTATATCCTGTTGTGAGCTGCCATGTGGGTTCTGGGAATCGAACCCAGGTCTTTTGCAAGTCTTTCTAGCATCTCCCCCATTAAAAAAAATTATTTATTTAATTTTTATATGCGCATAGGTGTTTTGCCTGACTATGTGACTGTGTAATATTTGCACGTAGTGCCCACTGAGGCCAGAAGAGTGTGTTAGAGTCTCTGGGGCTGGAGTTAAAGATCTTTGAGCTGCCATGTGGTAATGGGAAGTGAAACCCACGTTCTTTGTAAGAGAGGTGCTTTATCTATCTATCCACTTCGATACTTTTATTTATGTGTATGGGTGTTCTGCCTGCATGTATATCTGTTCACCATGTGTGTGCCCGATACCCCTTGAGGCCAGAAGAGATGTCAGATTTCCCAGAACTGGGATTATAGATGTTTATGAGCCAACATAAAGGTGCAAGGGATTGAACCCAGATCCTCTGGAAACAGAGCAGGAAACAGCAGCAGTCAGTGCTCGTAACTGCTGAGCCATCTCTCCAGCCCTATTTATTTATTTTTGGTGACTCTGGAAATTGAATTCAAGGCCTACTGGTGTACCATGAGCTGTTTGATCCTATCTCAGTCTTCCAGAGTGCTGGAATTCTACATCAGGCACAGGTAGGGTCGGTCTTCTTCCCTTCTCTCCTTTCCCTTGTGCCCCCTTTCCATCCCTCCATGCCGGGCCTGTGTACCTTATTTTCTCATTGAGATTTGTTGTTATCTAATTGTTGGGCAGTCCCTGAACACAAGAGCGTTGACTCATAGTCCATAGGTTGTGTGTGAGAAGTATCCAAGTGTGTGTTCATTTAAAAAGTTTTCTGTGTTGCCTCCCCACTGACCACCATCATAGGCGGACTGTCTTTGGGGACCTCACTCACAAGATCTTGTGCTAGTTGTCTTTTTTTGTGATTGACTCAGTTTACTTAGCTCATCTGGCATGTGTCAGGATCTCCTTCCCTTTTCAAGACTGTTTAATATTCTGTTGTTTGTATGTTTCACAATTAGTTTACCTGTCTTCTCATGCACATGTGGGATCTGTCTATCTCTTAGTATTTTAAATGATGCTGCTGTGAGCATGAGCCCAGAGAAATCTCTTAGAATTCTTGCCTTTTTCAGTTCCTTTGAGTTTGTATCCAGAAGCTTAGTTGCTGGGTTATGTGGATTTTTTTTGTTTGTTTTTTTGTTTTTTTTGTTTTTTTGTTTTTTGGTTTTTTGGTTTTTCGAGACAGGGTTTCTCTGTGTAGCCCTGGCTGTCCTGGAACTCACTCTGTAGACCAGGCTGGCCTTGAACTCAGAAATCTGCCTGCTTCTGCCTCCCAAGTGCTGGGATTAAAGGCGTGCACCACCACCGCCTGGCGGTTATATGGACTATTAATACATTTTTGGCAACACTATTAAAAGAGCTGGGGCTGCAGAAGATTTTGGGTAAAGAAAGCTAGTAACTTGGGACAATGACAGGAGTAGGGAATGCTTGGTTAGCAGAAAAAATAGGGTGTTGGAAGATGGGAGGTTGATGTCTACAACTATTTTGACTGTGCCACCAAAACCAGGTGAGCACAATGCAGTTCATTAATCCCCGTAAATGTCCAGTTCTGGAACGTGGGTTGTGAGTTCTTAGCAAAGTCCAGAGCATCTTGTGCTTGTAAATCAGAGAAGACAATTATTCAGAGGCTTGTGTGTGGGTTGTGCATCTGGTTTCCATCTCTGCTGTTTTTTGCTTTGTATTGACAATTGCCTCTTATTTTTTTTTCATTAAATTTATTTATTCCCTTTACAACCCAATATCAGCTCTTCTTCTCCTCCCAGTATCCCCTTATATAAATCCTCCTCCCAACCCCCTTCTCCTTCTGTTTTGAGTTGCTGGGGGACTAGGCACATCTTCTTCCACTGAGGCCAGACAAGGCTGTCCATTTAGGGGCATAGGATCTGCGGGTGGGCAGGCAGGCAGCAGGCTCAGGGACATTTCCTACTCCAGCTTGGGGGGACCTGCATGAAGATAAAGCTGCTCATATGCTACATATATGTGGGGTGGGGGGCTTATTTACAGCCTGTGCCCACTCTTTGGTTTGTGATTCAGTCTCTGGGAGTGCCAAGGGTCCAGGTGAGTGAACTCTGTTAGTTTTCCTGTGGAGTCCCTGTCCTCTTCTGGTCCCTCAATCTTTCTCCCAACTCTCTGTAAGACTCCCAGAGCTCCATCTAATGTTTGGGTGTGAGATTTTGCATCTTGTCCCATTGACTGCTGGGTGGAGCCTCTCAGAGGAGAGTTATGCTAGGTTCCTGTCTGCAAGCATAATGGAATATTATTAATAGGGTCAGGGATGGTTCTTGCCCATGGGATGGGTCTCAATTTAGGGCAGTCATTGGTTGGCCATTCCCTCAGTCTCTGCTCTTTGTCCCTGCACATCTTGTAGGCAGGAAACATTTTAGGTGGAAGTCTTTGTGGGTGGGTTGCTGTCTTCCTTCCACTGAGAGTCCTGCCTGGCTACAAGAAGTGGCCACTTTAGGATTCACATTTCCCACTGCTAGGAGTCTCAGCTGGAGTCACCTCCCTTAGACCCTTCGGGGCTTCTCCCCATCCTAAGTCTCTAGCGATTGCCCCCACCTACCAGCCAATCTCTCTTCTTTCTCTTTCTTTCCTGGTCTTCCTACCTATCATCCCCTCTTCTGCTCCCCTCCTCATCTCCTCTTCCACCGATTTTCCTTCTTCTATTGATTTCCAGTATTTAATTTGTTTCCCCTTCTGAGAAAGATTCAAACATCCTCACTTGTTATTCAGCTTTTTTTGGGTCTCTTGATTATAGCATGGTTATCTTGCTATGGCTGATTATCCTTTGTGGCTAATACCTACTTATAAGTGAATACATACCATCTATATCCTTTTGGGTCTGGGTTACCTCACTTAGAATGATGTTTTCTAGTTCCATCCATTTGTCTGCAAATTTCATGATGGCCTTGTTTTTAATAGCTAAGAAGTATTCCATTGTATAGCTATACCACATTTTTCTGTACCCATTTTTCAGTTGAGAGATATCTAGGATGTTTCTGGTTTTTTACTATTATGAATAAAGCTGCTATGAACATAGTTGAGCAAGTGTCCTTGTGGGATTCTGGGGCATCTTTTGGGTATATGCCCAGGAATGGAATAGCGGGGTCTTGAGGTAGAACTGTTCCCAATCTTCTGAAAACCCATCAAGTTGATTTCCAGAGTGATTGTGCAAGTTTGCACTTCCATCAGCAGTAAGGGAATGCCTCCCTTGCTCTGCAGCCTCACCAGCATGTGCTGTCTTCTGAGGTTTTGATCTTAGCCATTCTGATAGGTGTAAGGCTTAATCTCAGAGTTGTTTTAATTTGCATTTCCCTGATGACCAAGGACTTTGAACATTCTTTCAGGTGCTTCATGGCTATTCCAGATTCCTCTGCTGAGAATTCTCTGTTTAGCTCTGTACCTTTAAATTGGGTTTTTTGGATTGCTGGTGTATAGCTTCTTGAGTTCTTTATCTATTTAGTCATTAGCCCCCTGTCAGATGTTGGGTTTGTGAAGATCTTTTCTCAATCTGTAGGCTGTCGTTTTTTCCTAATAACAGCATCCTTTGACTGACAGAAGCTTTTCAGTTTCATGCTGTACCATTGACAATTGCCTCTTAATTGCCGCTTACTGTCTGTGGGGCCAGGAAGTAAGTACATGGGGAGTGGGTCAGTGCTTTCTGTTGTCTCACTTTCTTGCCGGGGACCAAATCCAGTCCTTTACAAAAACTGGGCATATGCTCGTTATTAAATTACATCTAGCTCTTGGCCCTTCCCACTTCATTAAAATCTTACTGAAGTGTCAATTTACTTACCATAAAACTCGACCAATTTCAGCTGTACAAGTCAGTGATTTCAACAAATGGTCTGAGTTGCATAGCTGTGGATATATGTCTCTAAACACCTTTTCCCCCAGTAAGATCCCATATGCTGTCTTCATTCCTAGTCTCATTTCAGGTAACCAGCTTTCTGTCTCTTTTTTGGATGTTTTGTAAAGATGAAATCATAATATGTATGGTCTTTTGTGTTTGGCTTTGGTTTTCTTTTTAGACAGGATTTTACTATGTAGCCTAGGTAGTCTTGAACTTAGGATCTTCCTGCTTCAGTTACCTGAGTGCTGGGATTACAGGCTGCTTGTACCACTATCAGTGCAATTCAAGTAGCTCTACAGTTTGTCATTAAGAGAAGGATATGAGGAGAAAACAGTATGCTTCCAAATTGAAAAAAAGGATAGATAAATAAAAATGAAACCCTCCCCCAAGCCACCTTTAATTCAGTCTATAGCTTTAACTTTATAGAAAAAAGATGTCAGTTTAATCCACAGGTCCAGATGTTCATAGGCATATACCTCCTTTACCTTGGCTTGTGTAAGAATCTCCTAGCAGTTGGCATCACAGTAGGGTAAGCATTTTTAAGAGGAAGTGATTACATTGCAAGACTCAGGGTCAGGCTTTAGCACTTGCAGCCCTTCTGAGAACTAGCTCTGGTTGGCATGTGAGTGACTGTAGCCTTTTCTCAGGCGGTACTCCTGATAAAACAGCATGCCTCCTAAACCCGACATTGTAATGCCACTGTGAAGTCAAACTTTAAACACAAGTTTTGTCTTGGGGACACAAGCTGCATCCAGACTGTAGCATGTAGGAGATTGACCCATTGTTGGCTTTTGAAGAGTCCCACACTCTTTCTGATAAGCTACCATGTGACACAGTCTCCTGTCCTCTGTACACAGCAAAAGTTTTAGTTTCTTGATGCTACTGCCTCAGCTTCCTGAGTCAAGATGGGATTACAAGTGTATGACATCAAACCTAGCAACACTTATTTTCTGAGTTTTAAATTTTATCTGTTTAGTAGCTGTCTTAATGTATGTACAATACTATCTTTGTTTTAAATTTGTGTTTCCCTAATGGCTAGTGATGTAAAATATCTTTGCATGATCTTATGTGTATGTGGCACATCATGACTGTATCATTTCCATAGCACTAGGTTTTCTGTTGTCGTTCTTGAGACAAGGGATCATTATGTAGCTCTGGTTGCTTTCTGATCATGCTGGCCTTGAACTCAAAGAGATCTGTATGCCTCTGTCTTTCAGGTGCTAGGATTAAAGGCAAATACCACCATGGCCTAGCTAGCATTAGATTTTTTTTTTTAATGTGTAATTTATATGGACTGAATGTAGTGTTTTATGACTGTAATTCCAGCTTTTGGGAGGCAGAGGCAGGAGTATTTGCAGGTCAGGGTCAGCTGGGGCTACTTAGTAAGACTGTTTCAAGCAAACATATCTTATGTGAAAATTCTGAGAGTAATGTTGATTATATTTGAAAGTAATGATTTCAGTTACTTAACATTTTTCCTGCCTGGAGCAAACAAAACACTACAGAACAGACAGGCAAACAAATAAATAAAACAAAAAACAAAACTTTCTGAGTTCTGTACTTGAAATTAATTTGTAAAATCAGAGTCAGTATTACTGAGAACTTTAACGTAAGGTCACAGTACACAGTAAGCCAGTGTTGGGGCCTCACAGGAAAAAATAATAATCTTATTTGTTTGAGTGGTCTCTTTAACCAGCACATCATGTTGACTAGTTCAGAAGTCAGCCAGATCAACTGAGAAATGCTTAGAGTTGGTAAAGTGTTAGGATAGAAACACATAAACTTAGCATTAACTCTGATGGCTCAGTAAGTTGTATCTCACAGTAGAGCCAGGGATATGGTATGGAATGGTAATATGACAGTGTATTGGAAGCTCTAAAAGATTAGAATAATAACTGAGTGGCTAAATCAGGTACTTTGTGGAGTCACTTGGTAGCCATTAAGTACTGAACACTGACAAAGGGTAGCGATAATTCTGACTGATGTGTTAACAAAGTTACTAATCTGTAAAGTTTATTTGGAATGTGGGAGATGAATCAAGACAATTTGAAACCATTCTGAATTTTTAATCTTTGATACATTGTAATATTGTAACACAAACCTACTGTTTATTCAGAAATACACAGAAATAGGGGGAAATGAGGGCTCCGCTGTATAGTTTTCTCTGTGTGATGTTTAGCATACTCTTTCTTTCTTTTTTTTTTTTTTTTTTTGGTTTTTTCGAGACAGGGTTTCTCTGTGTAGCCCTGGCTGTCCTGGAACTCACTCTGTAGACCAGACAGGCCTTGAACTCAGAAATCCGCCTGCCTCTGCCTCCCAAGTGCTGGGATTAAAGGCGTGTGCCACCACGCCTCTTTCTAATTAATTAGGAAAGGGTATATTTAAAAGCAGTGTGATATAATGGTTATTGGTTGTTCAGTTGGAAATAGAAACTTTCTGAAAGTAATACATAATCAATTCTAAAGAGAGGAGTATTATTTTAAGTATTACATTTCTTTATGTGTTGAGTGTTTGCGTGCATGTGTATGCATACCATGGCATGCATGTGTGTGTGATGAGATGACTCACAAAACTCAGCTTCCTTCTCCACCATGTGGGCCCGGTGACTGAATTTAGTCACTAAGCTTGTTGGTAAGAACCTGTACCCACTGAGCTGTCTTGCTGGCCCTGGATGAGCATTTTTAATGTAAAATATTAATAAAACACTATTGTAAAATGTCTAATTTTAGTCTTAACACAGATACTAAAGTTAAGCCAAAAAGAGGACAAATTAATTCATAAAATGAAGTTCTAAATTAAAGTGCATTTTATAGCCCTGTTCGAGATGAACTCAAATAAACTGCTCATCAGTATTTGTTCTCAGAACTATTTGTTTCAGCATTAACTTTTAACATTTATTGCCAAAGCAATTTAGCCACCGAAGATAAAACTAAAGTTTTACTTATGACTTCACATTTCTTTGTGAAAATGTGTGTAGAAGTGAGAATTTGTAAATTTTCATGTCATTCCATCAAAACTCTTCCTCTGCATTTTAAAAGATTTATTTTTATTTTATGCGTGTGGCTGTTTTGTCTGCAAGCATGTATGTCTACCATGTGCATATAGCACTCACACACACCAAAAGAGGGCATCGAACTCCCTGGAATGAAATGAAGTTACAGATGGTTGTGCGCTGCCATGTAGGTTCTGGGACTCAAACCTGGGCCCTCTGGAAGAGCAGGTAGTGCTCTGAAGTGCTGAGCTATTTCTCCAGCTTCCTTTCCCACTTTACATATGCTTATCTGGCTGGGAAATTACTGCTTAGAATAGACTGACCTTGAGCTCACAGAGACACAAAAAGTGTGTGTGTATGTGTGTGTGTGTGTATTACTATGCCTGGCAAAAGTTTCCCTTTTAAACTTAGGAACATCTATAAGAAATACCAGTACATTTCCAAGCTAGAAGATTATATAATGTTATGATTTTTTATTATTGATTAATCTGACTTGAAATGTTTTATTTTGTTTAGTCTGGTCAATTCAGTGAAGATATGATACCCACAGTGGGCTTCAACATGAGGAAAGTAACTAAAGGTAACGTCACAATAAAGGTACGTCAGCTTCTCATACTTTGTGCATGTATGTGTATATGCATTCATGTTTATGTGTGTATATGTATGCATATATGCATGCATATGCATGTGCATTTGTATGTATGCATGCATATATATATATGTATGTATGTATGGACACATGTATATCTGCATGCATGTATGTTATGTATTGTACTTTTTATAATTGATTTAAATTGTAATCAGAAAATTTTCTGTTTTCTCTGGTTTTACCTGCTACTTCTAATTCCCAAGTAATGGATGGCATGTTCTGAAAGACTGTAGATCAGTTATTGATGTTTTCTGATAGGTTAAAGTGTTTAAGAGTTGAAATGTAGAAGCCCATAAAAGTCAACTTACTCTGTGGCTTAGTAGAAGTAACCTGATATGTTGAGAGTTCCAGAAAATAACAATTCTGTCTTCTGCCTGAGTAGTGTTTTATATTCAAAGTTGGTAATTACTTACAATAATTTTAGCTCTGTATACTTGTGGTAGCAGATATTGTAATCGAGTTTTTTCTTTCTTTTTCATTATTAAGCCTAAAGTTAAAACCAAAATAAGTGTAAGAAGTATAGGTCATTTTAGCATAATTTCTCATAGTTTCTGTTAGGGGACTTAACTTTTTCTTATAGCTCTTGTTTTCATTCTGTAATTCCTATGAGTTTAGGCTTCTAGCCTGAACCAGTGACCATTTTGCCCAGTTCTTGTTGACAGATGTGCTTGCTAAGTTCTCTGTGGCTTTGATGACACTCTTCATTTTGTTGCCTCTTTATTCACTCACCAGTGTTAGCGCTGAAGTTGGAGTGCCCTACGGAGGGATTTTATGTAGTTGTGCACAGCACAGTGCCTAATGGAACCATGATATTTCTATGGAAAATTCTAAGGGAAGGAATGTTGACTCTGTTACGTACAGAGCAATTCAAAAAACAAGCTTAACTTTGGTAGATCCCAAGCTGCTGTGTTTTCTTCTGACATCCAAGTCTGGATGTTGCATGGTTTGGTGGATGTCAAAAGTTGTTATCTTAAAGTTGTGTACATCCACGATTGAAATGTGTTGGTGAATAGCTGTTAAGTATCACATTATCATATTTGACCAAGTCATTGCTCAAGCAGAATTTTAGATCTAGTATCCACATCTTTAGAATTCCGAGTTAAGAAGAAGATTTTACAGATTGAGTTTGCATTTTAAATTTTTAGGGCTGCTTTCATTCTGTAATATTTGACATGTCTTTGTGATTGTTCTCCACTTCTTTGTCAGTGACTACCTGAAGTATCTTATTAAGAATTGCCTTGTTTTTATTAAAGATCTGGGACATAGGAGGACAGCCCCGGTTCCGGAGCATGTGGGAGCGGTATTGCAGAGGAGTCAATGCAATTGTGTAAGTTGTTGCCTTTTTTGTTGTTGTTTCATTTTGGCCTGTCAGTCTTCAAAGAAAAAATTGCTTTGTAATATCTTTTCACTAGCAGTTTCAGTATTGTAAATCTTAAGAAAATCTAAAATTTGTAATTGTAGTTCACTGAGATTCATAGAGGTAGCACGCTGAGATCACTTGTTTTTTTCTTTAAGTTACATGATAGACGCTGCAGATCGAGAAAAGATAGAAGCCTCTCGAAACGAGCTGCACAATCTTCTAGATAAGCCACAGTTACAAGGAATCCCAGTAAGTTTGGAGAACTTGGTTTTTTTTTTGCAGTTACATATTTAACATTGTGATTGAGTCAGTCTTGGAATCCCTAGAGATTGGTTTTAGAATCCCTAATTTCCACCAATATAGAGGTCTCAAGATCTTTTCTTCCCTCTTTTCTCCTCTTTTTTTTTTTTCTTTTCCTTTTTTGATATTAAGCTGGATAATGTAGCCCAGGTGGCCTAGATTATGTAATCCTGTTGCTTCAGCCTCTCAAGTGTTAGAATAATAGGCATTTGTGACCATACCTGGCTTCTCGGGTCCTTTGTGGAAAATGGCATAGTATTTACATGCAAACTACATACGTTCTTCCGTGTTCATTGAATTACATCTAGGTTACTAGTACTAAGTAATATAACAGAAGTGCCCTGTAATAGCTGCTGACTGTGCTGGTTAGGGAATGACAACACAGGGAAGTCTGTACATTCTCGGTGAAGTTGCAGAGCTACTCCCCACCCCCCAGTATTTTTTTGCTTAGTTTTACTCTTGCTTTTGAGGTAGATTTCACTGCAGCCCAGGGAGGCCGGCATGTTGCTGCATAGCCCAGACAGGTCTCAAACTGGTCATCCTTCTGCCCCAGTTCCTAAGCACTAGAATTTGAGTTCTAAGTCTCCTGCCTTGCTTCCTGTGTGTTTTTGGTGTACAGTTGGTTGGACATGAATGTGGAGCCAGTGAGTCTAGATCATTATGTTTGCAGTTAGTAAAATGTGTTCATTTTTACAGGTTAAGAGTGATGGCTCCAACATTGTGAAATTGAATATATCTTTCAGATCTTTCTCTACTGCTTGTGGTATTTCCTCATTGAAGGAATTATTTGAAGTATTTTTGTGAAGAATTGTCTCACCTGGTTGAGGTTGTTTATGTCTATAATCCCTGTGCTTGGGAGACTGGCAGGATTGCTGTGAGTTCCAGGCCAGCCTGGAAAAAGTTCTGTGTTGATTTAAAGATCTCGTGTGTGGGAGAATAATCACTGTTCTGGAGTGTGTTCTTAAAAATGAGTGTCACCTTTGCTCATGTCTGCTGGATCCTTGATATGTACTGTCTATAGATGCCTTAACCAGATAGCCACCAAACTGTAGTGAGAGCAGTGCTCAGTTCTGAGGATATGGTGATAGACAGAACCTGTTGGGAACTCTGCATGCCAAGGGGAAAATAGATTGAGTGGGCATTTAATGGTGCAGCTCCGGCAATCAGTGTGAAGACAGATGCAGAAGTGTTTAAGGATTGCAGAGATTTATATAGGGAGGTGAAGGATGAAGGTGCAAGTGAAGGATGGAGAGCTGAAGGGTGAGTGGGAATGTGAAAGATGTGTTCCTTGGTGGAAAGAAGCCGTCTCTAGAGCACAGAGCCTTGGGGATGGCTAGGTTGAGTGACATGCTGAGCTGCATGTGTCACCAGAGGGCCACGCTGACAAGATTGCATGGATTTATGCATATCACTGATACAGTTGTAGAAGGAGCTGAAGTGGTGAAGAAGGGACTGTGGTGATGTGAATGGTTTTAGGAGATGACAAATGCGGGGAAGGAAGGATTTCAGACATGAAGACAGCTCTGAACCCTGAGCATAGTTGCTATCATGGGACGTGCTCTCTATGACAGTGACTCTTTGGGGTTTTTTTTTTTTTTTTTTCTTTTCCTATGATATTCCTATCAGTTTTGAGCATTTCAGTGTGTGTGTGTGTGTGTGTGTGTGTGTGTGTGTGTGTGTGTGTGTGAAAAAGTCTTAAACTTTGTATACCAGGCTGGCCTCACAGTGAGATATCTGTCTGCTTCTGCCTCTAGAATGTTGGAATTAAAGATTAAAGTCAGGGGCTACTAGACCTGGTCCTCATACAATATATTTTGTTCATATTTCCCATCCATTCTTCCCACTAACTCCTCCCAAGTCCACCCTCACTCAACTTTGTGTCTCCTTTAAAGAAAGATCTTTTTATGATGCACTGAGTCCAGTTTATGCTGCTGTATTCTCATGGATGCAGGACCATCCACTGGAGCTTGGTCAGTTTACCAGAGGCCACACCTTTAAAGAAAACTGACTCTCCTTCCTCTAGAGGCCATTAACTCTACCAGCATCTTAATTAGGGGTGGTAGCACTTGATAGCATCTTAATTAGGGGTGGTAGTGCTTGAGCTTCTTACCTTTTTTCCTAGAATTACAACGAGCTTGGTATTCAGGGTGTCATTTAGCTCTAGGTTATGTGTCCGTGGTGTTGTTGAAAGAGAAGCTAGCATCGCCATATTTGCATTTGATTGACAGATAAACTTTTAAGCTGTGAAGATTGTCTCTTTTTAAAGATAACATCTCTACGTAGCTTTGACTGTCTTGGAACTAAATATGTAGAGCTGTCTGGCTCAAGATCACAGCGATCCGCCTATCTCTGCCTCACCTGACAACAGTGAAGGTTATGACTTTCTTAGAAATTTCAGAATGTACATTAGAGCCTTAGAATTTCTAATTAAATGCTGTGGATTAAATCATAGGATATGCATATGTGCTATGGCTTCTTTGGAGTTCAGATGATTCCACAACTTTGGGGAATCCTTTCACCCTTTTGTTATGTGGATTGAACTCAGGTCTTCAGCCTTTTCCCACTAACCATCTCTCAGCTCCTAGAGTATCAGAGACTGAATATTTTAAATAAAAGTTGGCCACAGACTGAATTGAGAATGCCTTTATGGTAGGAGTTAAACAATACCAGGATAAATTCATAAGTGAGATTGGCTACTCGTCACTCAAATGTGCTTTTATTTATTTAATACTTCTCACGTGCACTTTAAGATTGAGGCATATGTTAACATGAAAGCAGTTTTGGTATATTCAGATACCACAGTATATTTGTATGACCTTTTTAATATACGAGACTTACCCATAATCTTTTCTTTTTAAAGGTACTAGTACTTGGAAACAAGAGAGATCTTCCAAATGCCTTGGATGAGAAACAGCTAATTGAAAAAATGTAGGTCTTAAGAAGAGTAATGTTGCGAAGCGTGTGTGTTTATTACAGACTGTCCTCTGTTTTGTAAGCATAGTAACGTTACTTGGTGATAATTGTACCATGGTCTTAATTTGATAAGCTGGGCAACCAGAAAAGTAATTTTTAAAATTTTGTTGGAAACTTTTCTTTTGTATAGTAATGAGAATGAGTGAACCCGAGTAAAGTGTGAAAAGTCTGACAGTGGCCATTGTGTTTCTTATAGGAACCTGTCAGCTATTCAGGATAGAGAAATTTGCTGCTATTCAATTTCTTGCAAAGAAAAGGATAACATAGGTAAGAAATGGTGGTTTTGGAAGAAACGAGTGCTGCAGGGACTAACTGTGCTTCTCCCTGTGCTGTATGGGAATGGGGACATTGTTAGATGGTGGGATTTTTTTTTTTTTTTTCGTCTTTTAATTTAAATGTATGCTCATATTTTTAACTGATGCCTTAATTGTTACCCTAGGAGACATAGCAATGTATGGAGACATTTTCTTTTGGTTCTCATAACTGGAAGGGGTAGAGACACAGATGTTTCTAAACATCTCTCAGTCCCTATAGCCAAGAATTAGCACAGAATGTCAGTAGAAGGAGGGCTGCTTTTCACTGTAGGTTTTAGGGCTTTGTACTTTCCTTTAAACCCAACTACTTCTTTAAATATTTTCTAATATTTACTAAAAAGAAATAGGAAACTTTGGGAGGAAAAATAATCTTTTATTATTGTCAAGAATTAACAACAAAATGGTCAGCTAGGCATGATGGTGGATACCTGTAGTTGTAGTCCTAGCTCTTGAGATGCTGAGGCAGAGAGATTGCTCTGAGTTTCAGGCCTACCTGGGCTGCTTTTGTAGAGCTCCCAGTTCTGATCTATACTGGATATATGTGGTCTACAATTTCTGTAATGTGTGTTAACTGGGAATATGTAAGACTGAATTTAGTTATCTTTCAAGCTTGGAGGATAGAGTGCTACATCTAGTGGATTCTTTCATAGCCTCGAGGTAATACATTTTAAAGAGCTCAGAACAGTAATTCATTGTTGTGATTTAGCTGCCTTCTCAGCCTGTGGACGTTCCCTGGCTCTCTCTAGGCTCTGTAGCTTCAACTGTGTGTTGGTTTCTTATTAGTTGCCTCTCTTCTTCAGGTCTTTAGGATTAAAATGCCTCTGGTCAGATCCTCTAGAATTTGAGATGTGAGCCACGTGGGAAGCAAACATGTTGTTCTTGGGCATGGTGGCACATGTTTTTAATCCCAGCACTGGGGCGGCAGAGGCAGGCAGGGTTTCTGTGGATTTGAAGCTAGCCAGGGTCAGTAGACAATTACTCACATCCTTACTCAGGCCGGCAGACTCAAGCCCTCCCAGTCTGCACTTCCTCAGTTCTCTGTATACTGTGCTTGGGTTCCTGTCCTGTGCAGTTGAGCTGAGTCTGGCTGCACACTGTAGCCTTCCAGGTTGTCCTACTGTGCTTGCTGCCTTGCTAAAATAAGCTAACGTAGCTTCCCTATTTCAAATTCTCCAGTAACTTCCTGTTGACTTGAATAAAGTCCTAACTTGTTAGCCCCACTCTATCTTAGTGGTTTTCAAATGCATGTGCTTCCTCAGGAGATAGTGCTTTTAAATTAATTTTTAGTGCAAAATAATGGGTTTCATTATGACAATTGCATGCACAAAAATTATACCTTACATGCTTTCTTCCCTTTTGTCCCCTCCCTATTCCTTTTGGGTTCACTCTTCCCCAGGTGGTCCTCCTATCTCTATTTTTAGGCTGTGTGTGTGTGTGTGTGTGTGTGTGTGTGTGTGTGTTTTATTCTTTATGGCTGAATTAAACTCCCAAGACATTTTAAAATGTTTAGAGACATTTTGGTTGTCACAGTGGTACTGGGTGTGTTAATGGCACATAATGAGGGTTAAGGCCATGGATGCCCTAAAACGCTCTGTGGGGTACAGGAAAGGTTCACCTCATTAAATGGGAATTATTCAGCCCTAAGTGCAACAATGACAAGGTTATGAAGCCCTGGTCTAGGTGTCACCGTGAGTAGCAACCTCATTGTCCTTGTGCTCACCTACATCCTAGCAGTCCCTCCTCTACAGTGAGGAATGAAAGCCAGTCTCTAAGTGACATCAAAGCTGAAGTGATTATTTTATCTTTTATTACAAGTTTCTTTGTCAGAGAGTTTCTTTCATACCTGCCTTCATGGCAGTTTGTGATTAGTTCCTGAGCTGACAGGCAGTAAGTATAAATGTACCAAGTTCATGGTCCATATCTGGTAGTTTCTTACTTTGCCCTCTTGAAGCTCAGGCAATGCAGTACAGATACAGAAGAGACCCACCTAGCACTGTGAACATGTAATGTATTGTCTGTGGTTTTATTTCTTAATGCTGATTCCTTAACTCTTGCTTTCCCCATCTTTAGATATCACACTGCAGTGGCTTATTCAACACTCAAAATCCCGGAGAAGCTGAGACATCTTCTGAGTCTTCCAGTCCTTCTTGGCTATATCCTAGAACTGCTGTCGTTTCTCTGAAGTACTTCCCAGAACATGGTCCTTCCAAATCCAAGAAATTGCCTTTTTCAGAGTTTATTTCTCATGTGCACTGCTGAAGATGTGTTCCTATCCTTCCTAACAAATCAGCTGGAGTTGTCATGATAAAAGTCAGCACACACTAAAAGGCTTCACACACGTGTCTAATGTATTGAGGCCTCTTTCCTTTCTTTCTATTTTAAAAACACCCACATTTTTGACCATCTTAATTAAGAAAATTGCATATTACCATTCTGGTCTTTCTGGGCCAGATTTTTGTATTGGGTTTCAGTAAATGTCTACCTGTTTCATTACCGAGTCCAGTAGCTTCTGCTGGTACTGACTTGATGCAGCATGGGATTCCTAGTGCCACACAGTATTTAGAAAAACTTTAAGCCTGACTTATGTGGGATATGGACATACTGTTTATCCCATCTCACACATGCATGTGAAATGTAGACTTACACTGTAGGAATAGTTGGTCTGTCAAGAGTTAACAGAGGCACCAGGTCAGAACAGTACGTTCCTTACACTGGAGATTTCCTACCTGGTGAATTTTAAAACATTCTACTTTCTGAAACTCCTTTGTCACCAGATAGCATTTGGGGAGATGGGAGGAGTTACAGCATGCTCTTTTGTATCTGTCCAGATCATTAGTTTTTTTTCCCCCTTTTAACACACTTTTTTAAACGGATGGGAATTGAAGAATTTTTTTTTCAAAAGCTTTCATGAATTTAGAGCATTCCAGCTAATGTAATAAAACCCTTTAAGAATGTCCGACTTCATATGAATACACGTCTGTTCTTTGTCTCCAGTTACCTACCCCGTGCTGCTGCATGACACCCCTAACTCCTGACTTTTTATATCTAGTCATGAAGTTGACTTTCAGCACAAAGGATACTTATAAACAAATTCCTATTTTTTTCTTACCAATGTAAGGCTTGGCACTCTTTTCACTGGTGCCATTAGACTTCTTGATTGTGACAACTCTAGACCTGCCTGCTTTATCTAATGTAATCATGTGCAACGTCTACAGGTTGTTTAATGATCGGCCACACGGAGAACGGAGGAACCAATGCTGTTTATTGTTTGCTTCTATGATACAGAGCTGTACAAAAACTTACAATGAACATATTTTGTAGCTTAGTGATCTCCACGTACATAAAGGGACATATTAATACTGGTTGACTTGTACATTGTTACTCATGCGGATGTAGTAGATGAACCCACGGTCCTACCTGCTTATGTGTTGCTCACACTGTGTGTGACTTGTCTCTTCTGTTAAGCAGCACCTGTGTCAACAGTACATACTCAGATGTGTTGAGCACTCCAAGTGTAGTCAGTAGTAAGTTCTGTTACTGAATACCGTTTTAATTTATAGACTGCCACGGCCTTAAGAACATTCTGTACAGATAACTGCACTGTGTTGCACAGACACTACTTGTTTTCTTCATTCACATTTTTAATGAGTAGACTCTGGGCTTTAAAGTTCTCTTCTTATTCATGGAGGCATGTTGCACTCTTGCTGAATGGGATAGGTGGTTTGAATAAAGGGATATTTAAACTTTGCTCCTGTAGCCTGACATGACTAATGGTCACTGTGAACCATTTCAAAGAATGTGGCAACTTGCTTGTGCCTAAAAGGAGGGATTGGAACCAGAATGTTTAACTGAGCGGGGACTGCATAGGTTTTTGTTAATTGACCTATAGAAACCTTAATTTGTTTACGTGTCTTTCCATTGCTTTCTAGCATTTCAGAACATCTAAAAGCTACTACCAACATTTTCCTGTGCATAACCTCTGCATGTGAAAACCTAACAGTTACTGAACTTTGTAAATACGTAAATTTTTTATTTAGGTGTGGATGCATTTTTTTTTTTGTCTGTTTACTGCTCCTCTCAGCTTTATTCAATAAACTTGCATTTTGAGGGTTGCATTGACAATTTTACCTTAAAATGTGTATCATGATGAAAGATGCAGACCTTTGGACTGGAGTGAGAAAATAATCACTATGAAAAGGGCCCCATAGACCATGTGCTGGGAAGGTTGTCATCTCAGGTGTCAGTGGGATGAACTAGAAATAAACTTTCACAGTATCTACAGAATTGGTACTATGATCCCCTCCCTTCTCTCTCTTGCTTGGAGAGGATTCTATTTCTTAGATGTTGTAGTGGCACTTGGTGGGTACTGAGGATTGAATCTAATCTTCACTAATGCTAGGCAGGCACTGATGCCACTGAGCCATACCTTTTCTCTTCTATCCCCAAATCTAGGACTTCAATGGTAGGGGCTAGTAAAGAATTTTATCTAGCCGGGCGGTAGTGGCGCACACCTTTAATCCCAGCAGTTGGGAGGCAGAGGCAGGTGGATTTCTGAGTTTGAGGCCAGCCTGATCTACAGAGTGAGTTCCAGGACAGTCAGAGCTACACAGAAAAACCAAAAAAAAAAAAAGAATTTTATCATCCAGTTTGTCAGTTTGTTTTTAAAAATTGCCAGAAACTGAACCTAGGCTCTTGCATAGTCTAGGAAAGCCCTCTACAACTGAGCTACATCCTAGCTTTAAAAAAAAAAAAAAAAAATCATGCTGGGCAGTGGTGGTGCATGCCTTTAATCCCAGCACTTGGGAGGCAGAGGCAGGTGGATTTCTGAGTTCGAGGCCAGCCTGGTCAACAGAGTGAGTTCCAGGACAGCCTGGGCTACACAGAGAAACCCTGTCTCAAAAAAACCAAAAAAAAAAAAAAAAAAAAAAAAAATTCATAGCCATAATTTAAACATTTCAAGACACGTCTACTTTAGAATGCACATATTTTCATCCTCTGACATGCTGTTTGGAGGTTGAGGAGATGGCTTAATGGATAAAGCACTTGCCTTCTAAACTGAAGCTGGGATTCCCAGCAGTAGATGTTAGGCCTGCACTGTGGCTTGCCTGTAATCCCAGGACTGTAGAGCCTGTCAGGGAGAGAGGGAGGCATCAATGTGGCCAGCTAGACTAGCTGAATGAGTGTGAGCTCTGGGTCCATCTGAGACACACTGCCTCAGTAGGTTAGGTAGAAAATGATTGTGGAAGATACCCAGTGTAAACCTTTGAACTGCAAATGTACACATCTGCACACTCCCACACATGGGAATATACATATACAGGCATGCACGCCATACACATGAAGAAATAAAATACTAATTTTCCAAAGCCTTATTTTTAGAGTAAGGCATTTGTCCCATTTTGCAAATATGTTATCATCTGGATTACAAGCTCTGTTGAGTTTTAAAATGAACCATTGTAGAAATGGTTTAAATAAGTTAAGGCTGTCGTCGTACATACTGTCATTCTGTATCACCGAGTATGTGATTTGGCATTTCTTTCACAAGAATTTACTATTTTGTGAAATCGATGGTAATAAGGAATATGAGTCTGGATGGATAGGGCTGGGGAATACAAAGTACATATTTAGCTGAGGTCAAAAACTGAAAGTTTATTATTTTAAAGTTTTTTGTTTTGTTTTGTTTTGTTTTGTTTTTTTTTTTTTTGTTTGGTTTGTTTTGAGACAAGGTTTTGCTTTGTATCCCAGGCTGAACTCAAACTGAGGATTCTCTATCCTCAGCCTATTGAGTGCTGGGATGATGGGTATGTGGCTCAAAACAGATTTTTAAAATTTGTCCTTTTGACTATGATAAGTAAATTGAGTGTTTTGGACCATGGCTGCTTTAGTGTACTTTATCTTTGTCTGGGAAAGTGATTTCCTTCTGGATCTGACATGGAAGCAGGTTGATTTGGTAATTGCAGCCTCTCAGGTCTGAAGGCTGGAAGCTTAAATGAGGTACAGAAGATACCAGTCTGTAACACCCTGCTGGCCAGGGACTCTGAAAATGTGCCACTGTGAGGACACCATCCATCATGTTTGTTGTTTAAAATATTTACATTTTATTGGAAACTAGATGTTTTCCAACATTGCCCCCAACAGTGCACACTTGTGAGTCAGGAGACATGAGGAGAAAACTAGTCATGCAAATAGTAGTTCAGACTATAAAAAATAGTACAGACTTCCTCTTAAGTTTGCTCTTCTACAAGTTGGCAGCCCATGGCAGGTGTTTCCTGTTGGTAAATAACCTCCACAGAGTTCTATTTAAAATTGAGCTATTAATAAAAGTGGGTGCCCTTGTCATTGATGCCTCGAGTGTGTCATAGGGAAACAGAAACAGGTCAGCGACATTCGAGATAGAATTTAACAAGTAGACTCAATCTAAGCAATATTGGGAGTCACTGCAAAAGGAAGGAATGTGGTGAAGAAGTCTCAGTTTAATATGCTAATGTATCCTGATTTCCAAGAGTGTCAGATTGGAACTTGGGGGAAATGTCCCCCCACCCACCTTTTTCTCATTAACTGGTAGTATCCCTGGTGAGTTGCTGAAGTCTTTCCAGTCTATCCAGTTAGTTTTCCCAAACCCAGCACCCAGCTTCTCAGTGATTCTGGCATACTAGAGGTGTGGATAGCTCGGGTGGACACACACACGCCTATCTACTTGAAAATACACTTTCCTCTCCTTTGTTTCCTTTACCCCACTTTGTGAAGGAAAGTCAGCACACTACCTAGTGACCGGCTAGTCAGCACAGTTTACAGAACAATGTAACGGATATGAAAGACCTGCTGTTAAAACATACAGGCTTATGCTTTTTTGGAAAGGCCTTTACAGTTGTGTTTTTACTCCAAAGCTGTTTAGAACTAATAACATTTTGTAGCTGCTGTAGGCTCAGCAAGAATTCATTTCAGCTTTTGAGAAACCTGGGACACCCAGAATTATTCTTTCAAAATTAAGGAGGGTGGGGGTGGGAGGTTCCAAGCAGACCTCTGGCTTCCCTTTGACAGTGGAAGCAGAACAGCAGCCAGTCAGTTATTGTATCTCCCTCCCCTTCTTTGTCACCTGCGACAGTGCCCTCAGTCTCTATATCTATTTTTATAACTTAATTCTAGCGAAATTCACATTGCTATTGTCTGTTACACCATTTGCCACAGTCCATAGAAAGACTGAACATTAAGTTGATTTCCCTTTGTGGGTTAGCAGGACTGGGGGAGGGGAAGGAAGCTCACTATCTTTTGTTTGTTTATTTTTGGGACAGCTGACTCACTATGCTTGCTCAGGCTAGTCTTAAGTCTTTTGGCCTCAAAGCAATCCCGCCTTAGCATCCTGAGGAGGACTTCAGGCATTATATAGATCAGGCTGCCTCAAACTCTCTCGAATCTGCTTGCCTCTGACTCTGAAGTGCTGGGATTAAAAAGTGTGAGCCACCATGGCTGGCTGAATAAGTTAACTTTTAATAGGTAAAGAAATTAAACTGTCCACAGGAGATTGTCTTGGTCCCATTCACAAAAGTAACCTCTGCCTGGCAGCGTACTAGTTTCTTATTTCATACAAAATACAGTCTGACTATTATCAGGGCCCACTACTACAAGTTTTTTGTTGTTTGTTGGTGGGTTTTTGTTTGTTTGTTTTTGTGAGTGTATGAGAGAGTTTGTGGTATTGTTCATGTCTTAAGATGGGGAACATTTTACAGTAGAGGAGACAGGTGCAGAAACTAACTTAGCAAGCTTATGAAGGCTAGATTCTGACTGGATTCTCAGCTGTCTCTTTGGAGCTGCCCAGTAAAGCTGTACCTAAAATGAAAGTGACTTTTTCATACTAGTCCCAAGGTACTCTTGTGCGAATGTATGTATTTGGAAAAACCTATCACAAACCTTTCCATAATCTTTCATTTGGAGCTGAGACAGGAGGATTACAGGTTGGAGGCAAACTGGGGCTACATGGTGAGATCCTGCCTCAGAATTTGTTTTTATATTTAAGGCTGAATATTTTGATTAGATAGAGATGTCTCAATTTCATCAGCTACATTCCATCCGAGAAATCCTAGTCTAAAGGGCTGGTCACAGATACTCCATTTTTGGTGTTTTTGTTTTGAAGATAAAATAGGAATACATGTTAGTGTTCTGCAAACCTGTTGTACTGGCATTTTTTTTTTTTTGTCAGTTGTGCCATGAAAAGCATTTTTTCATAAGTTAGCTGCTTTTCTCAGGCTATTAGACTCAGCTTTTAAAATTAGGGCTTTTCTGTAATGTGAGAACAGTTGCTGTGTTCAGTGGCTGACAGCTGACTAGAGTGCAGGATAAATTGAAGCTACAATTTGCACAGAAGTCCCTTACGGAGGAAACAAAGCATATCTTAACGTTCATTTTCAGTTTGTGTTAGCTCCAGGGCGGCAGAAACTAATAGTTCAGGGTCAAGAACTGGAGTGAGTTGGTCTTACAGAAGTTTCCCCAGTCCAGTCACTTCTTTCCCTTTTTTTTGTATACTGCTTGGGCCTTTGTCCGTCATAAAATAAGCTCTCCCAACCTAAAGAACTTAAATTGTTGCTGGCTGCTCTGCTGTACCCTATCACATTGCAGGAACCTATGACCCTAAATGGAAGGCAAGTGTCAAAGGATTTTCCTAAATCCTCCCTGTCACTGCCTTCATGGTTGGTGACAGGAATTACTGATCTCGTTACTTCTATTTTTTATTTCTTGCAAGTTTGATAGACACGGGGTGTATTCTTAGGAAAGGCAAAACTTTTATAGGCTCTCCAAGTGTTGAAAGCCACAGCCCTTAAACGAAATTTGTAACCTTAATTATAGGAATAAGGACTTAAAAGGGATTAAATCCCAAATCTGCCCTACACTTCCAAGGTCGCCACTGCCTTGCACTGTGGAGATGATGGAACTGTGAGGAAAAGATGTTTAAATAGTTCTGATGAAAATGATTTGGTGTTAGCTTCCCCTCCCGCCTTGTTGGAATTGGATGTGATCGCGGAGTATTTTAGAAGTATCATGAATGATTCTTCCAAATTAAGGCGTTCCAATAAAACAAAACAACTGGACGTTTCGTGCAGTCTGGACCAGGGAGTCCCTCTTCCACCAAGTTAAAAACCTTCCCTAAATATTCGTAGGTACCTCCTTTGCCTAAGGGCCCTGGCCCTTACCTTTCTCACCCTTACTACTCCAGACCTGGACGGGCTTTTCTCCATCTATCTTCAAGAAACATTCCGTTCAGCGACACCATTTACCCGGGCTAGGGCGGGTCAGAGGCCGTGTCTGTGTCCGGCTCTTGGAGCTCCCGTGCCGTGTTCCTATTGGTTGGAAGTTCTTTCCCCAAAAGCCAGAGCGACCTAGGCTCGCCACGCCAGCTAGACCGGACCCGGATCCGCCCAGGGGGCGTGGCCCGGCGGAGGGGCGTGGCCTTGGAGTCCGGGCGGCCTATAGAGCCGGAGGGAGTCCCCGGCCGCGCCCCTCAAGGCCGGGCCCTTGCGAGGCCAATCCCGGGCGGCCGGCGGGCGAACGCGGGGCCTGGCGGGCCGGTCCGCGGGGCGGGGGACAATGGACCAGTTCCTGGTGCGTCACGAGGGAGTTCCTTAAAGGGGAAGTGAGCGGACGAGCGGGGAGGCGGTCGGCTGGGGACGCGCCCGGCGCTTCAAAATAATGCCCGCGGCGGACGCGCGACCATGCAATGGCGAGCGCTCGTCCTGGGGCTGGTGCTGCTGCGCCTCGGCCTCCACGCGGTGCTCTGGTTGGTCTTCGGGCTGGGGCCCAGCATGGGTTTCTACCAGCGGTTTCCGCTCAGCTTCGGCTTCCAGCGCTTGAGAGACCCCGACGGCTCGGGGCCAGTTGGTCCGCCCGGAGGCCCGGCCTGGTTTCATCGCCCAAGGCGCGGGACGGAGGGGCGGCTCGAGACCCCGCCAGAGCCGGGGCCGGGACCGGGCGTGTGTGGCCCGGCGCACTGGGGCTATGCTCTGGGCGGCGGTGGCTGCGGCCCGGACGAGTACGAGCGGCGCTACAGCGGCGCCTTCCCGCCGCAGCTGCGTGCCCAGATGCGCGACCTGGCGCGGGGCATGTTCGTCTTCGGCTATGACAACTACATGGCGCACGCCTTTCCGCAGGACGAGCTCAATCCCATCTACTGCCGCGGCCGGGGGCCTGACCGCGGAGACCCGTGAGTAGCCTGCGCGCTGCCTTCCGCCCCTCCGGGTCCCAGAGAGTACACCAGGGTCTTTACGGTCCGCCGTAGTCCGAGGTTCCTCCTCTCCACTACCCAGTGCACTGCCATCCTCTTGATTCTCCCTGACCCTCCTAACTTCAGGACAGCTGTCCCTGTCATGTTCTGTTGCAGATGGGGAAACTGAGGCCCAGAGTCCCGGAAGGGACAGTCACAGTTCCTCACTTCAGATGGACACATTATCTAAGTGCTAGTTATATGGTTTCCCTTGGAAAACTCAGCTCCAAAACGAACCCTCCCCACTCCTGATCAGAATGCCACACCCAAAGCTTTTTAATTTGAAGATTAAGGAGCGAGGTCCTAGAAAGGGGCCATCCAGTGAGTTGGACACCGGGTTGGGTTGAGGGGTTGAGTTTTCTTCCCAGGGGCCGCTGCCTAGATGGAGGGGAGCTTGTTGGGAGGGATGGTAAATTGCCTGGCCCATATTTGTAATTTGGATCCTTGAAGGATGATTTCTTAGGCGCAGAGTTGACTGACACCGTCATTGCTTGGTACCATCGTAAACACCAGTGGGGTGACAGTGCTGTCAGAAGGTCAGCCAGTCCTCCCAGCCCACTAGCCACGTATGGAAAGGTGGAGTTCCGGGGTTACTCGAGTGGACTTCAAAGTCCAAGAGAGCAGGACACCCAGCCAAGTTCCTCCTCCCTGAAGGGTGTGCACTACCACAGACCCAGTCAGGCTGGTTGGTGACTGGTGTTTCCCTTTCCTTAGATGGGAGTGGAGTTGAGTTGTTCATTGTCTTGGCATTCCACATGGGCACCCTTGGACATCTGGCGCGTGCGTTTTCCTTTACCTGATGGGAAGCTGTGGAGGATTCTTAGTTTCTAAAAGGAAAGCTAAGGGCTGATGAAAGGGTGATGAAAGCCAGTAAGGGTGCTTGGCACTGTGCTCAGACATGAGTTTGATTCTCCAGGACACACATGGAAGAAAGAGAACCGAAGAGACTCCTGACCTCTACACACACTCTGTGACTCCCACGCACAAGCTAGCTAACACTCTATAAGGGCATGAAGAGCTATAAAAGTGGGTTGGTTATGTGTAAATGTGTGTCTTAATTTGCAGCCTGATGAGCCAATAAGAGGGAGCACCCCACTGGGTCTTTTCATAGTTGTAGCAGATTGATGAACTATTTGTCATGAGTAAGCACATCAACCTTTGTATATGTTAACAAACAAACAAACAAACAACCCAAACAAAACAAAACCCCAAAACCTTCCTGCTATCTCTGAGCAGTGTGGGGGAATTGAACACATGGCTCCATGTAGTTCTTTATAGCTGAGCTAAATTTCAACCCTTTCTTTCATTTAAATGTATTTTCTTCCAGTTTCTGTAGGGAAACTATACAGTTTTGTGAAGTAACATCAGTTCTTTTTGAGACTGTAGGAAGGGAACGAGTTGTCTCACTCCTAAGAGACACAGGGGAGACTCCTTCCCTCTTCTTCCCTTACCTCTTTCTTCTCTTTTCCCCTCCCTTTCCTCCCCCTCCTCTTCTCTCCCCTTTCTTTATCTCATGAGAATAAATTTCATTAAGTCTGAGAGGGGAGACTGAAAAATCCCACTCGTTATTTTTAGTAGATCTTTTCTGCCAGTTCCTGTCCATATGGCAGCTTCTTTCTTCCTTCCTTTCTTTCTCTCTTTCTTTCTTTCTCTCTCTCTCTCTCTCTCTCTCTCTCTCTCTCTCTCTCTCTTTCTCTTCTTTCACGTGGCTGCAACTTAAGTATGTACTTATTTTGAATATTTTTAAATTATTATTTTACAAAGACAATATTTTTGTGTACCAAAAATCAACCAAAGGCTGACAGTTGACATCAAGACACAGGTTTGTCTTTAGATGACGGCTAAAGGTTTGAAAATCTTTAGAAGACGGCTGTTGGGTTCAACCTCCCTTGATTATTTTACATGGCATTTCTGATACATTCCCAGCTGAACCTTAAGCACAGCATCAATTATGTCCCCATCGAGTAGACCTCATTGTCTTTCTCTTTTCTTCTTTTTCTCTGGACTAGGAACTGCTCTGCTGATGCATGGGTTTCCTTGGAAAGTGGCTCTTTCATAATCTCTTCTTTCTTTCTTCCTTCCGTCTGCTGGTCTGTTAGTCTTTCTGTCTTCCTTTCATGCTGAGGATTGTTCCTAACATAACCAGGGATGTTACATTAAAAGCTCCAGCTGTCCTAATAAGCTGGGCTTGGCCACTCATCCCAAGGTACCAATTAAAGACACAATCACTGACACAAAGCAGAGTAGAGTCTTAATTATCCTCCTGGGAAGAGGTGCAAATACAGGGGTCCTGTTATCCCTGAGTTGGGATTCGGAGACCTGCCATGAGCCCTAGGACCAAGTAGAGGAAGGATTGGTGCGGAGAGTATAAGAGATTTAGACAGCTAAGCAGTCTGGGTTGCGTTGTGCTTTTGGCCATTACAGTAACAGTTCAGGTCCTACAAGATGAGCCTGTTAACTAGGAATAGTGTTAATTTGTTGCTAGTTGTCATTGCCTAACTGAGGGCCCAGTTCTTGTAAGATGATCTGCTTGTACTGTCTCATAGGTAATTGTTCTCATCATCTGGAATCTAAGGTAACTACAGGTTTTAGATAATGCCTTCAGTCTCATAGGAATGAGAGAGGGTAGACAGGTCCTCCTGGAATGATTACCATGCCCACGTGTAGTGGAAAACAGGATGACCTAAAGGGAAGGAGACAGGTGCAAAAGGAAGACGATGCTAGACTTTTTAGTTACTTTGTGGACTCCCATGAAAAGTCGAGTTGAAAGGAGCTTTTCAGCAGAAGCAGCATCTGAGTGCCTGTTATACTTGGGCTTTGTGTGGGTGGGGCTAGTAGGCCACCACTGGGTTAAATCTATTTGAGATGGTCTTGTTGAGTTAAATGGGCTGCAGTTTCAGCAGGCCTTGAATTTGTGACCTCACTTCAGACTCTTGAGTAGCTGGAGTTACAGACCTGAGTTACCAGACCTGACTTTAATGATTATTATTATTTTTTAATGAACCGTAAGCAATTTCTGGAGCATTTAGAGGTGGTGGTTGGGTCTCTTTAGCAAAGTGAAGTGATGGTGGTTGGTTAAAGTTGTTGGTCCCTGTGGCATCTTTGGGGGGCGTAGGGCTTTTTTAAGGTCTGTAAGTTTTGTGGTTTGCTTTGGTTATGCACTGGCAGTTTGTACAAGTTGAAGTCCAGTCTCTGACTGGGTTAATGTCTAGCACGTTGGGGAATGATGGCATTTGACTTGCGGTTGGCAAGCTCTTGTGATTTTCCGCGGTGAGAGAGCATTGGGATTTTGTGGCTTTGAGCAGACTCCTACCGGTCAATTCAAGGACCAGAAAGCTAAACTTCCTTTTCCTTTTTCTGTACCTGTTCTCTACGGTATAGTTCTCTCATGCTTTGGTACTTTTTGGAGTGTTTCAGGCTTGTGCTTTGTCATTCTGGTTACCAGAATGACAATGACCAAAAAGATTTAATGGTTTAAATATTTTGATTTCTAGTAATGAGATTTGCCCATTCCAGATAAGTGTTCTTCTACTAAGCTACCTTCTGGCCCTTTTCAAAATTAGACTTTGCAAGTCAGATGGCTCAGTGACAGTGAAAAGTGTTTACCCTTCTTACAGAGGACTCGAATTTGTTCTCAGCACTCAAAACCACCTGTAGCCCAACCTCCAGGTGCCCGCTGGCCTCCCAGTGGATGCTCATACACTCGTGCACACATGCACACACACGCACATT
This sequence comes from Rhabdomys pumilio, assembly GCA_030674055.1. Lineage (NCBI taxonomy): Eukaryota > Metazoa > Chordata > Mammalia > Rodentia > Muridae > Rhabdomys > Rhabdomys pumilio. The sequence continues at coordinate 44,269,353 of JANHMN010000008.1, forward strand.
TATACACACACAGAGTAAATTTTATTTTGAGGTTAGTGGTAGGGCACTTGCCTAGTGTGTAGGAGGTCCTTAATTCAATACTAGCGCTCCAAAAAATAAAGTAGCAACAACAATACAAATTTGGGGGGAAGAGTCCTCAACTCTTAGGATTTTCCTGCCCCGGCCCATAATAATTACAAGGTGCCCTTTTACCATGCCCAGAAAATATCTTTCGGATTTAAAAAAATCAAATATATTCATTAAGGTAGGGTCTCATGCAGCACAGACTGGCCTTCAGCTAAACAGGTGGCAGAGGGTGACCTGCTACAACAGAGCGTTGAGTCTCAGTGCTGTGGTTACAGGTGCAGGCCTCTGTGCCAGGCTCTGTTGTTTCTTTAGTCACATCCTCTTGATGCTTGTCTTGATAGACATGGACCCTGTGTTAACATGAAGTAAATGGATCTTGAAACCTATAAAAATAGTCTCTATCTAGCTTCCAGTTACTGTTGGGTTGTAGAATCCAAATTCAAACCTTTGAGTAAATTTACATATTTCTGTAATCCCGTGGATGACAACTGTGACTGTGCTTGATCCAGCTAATTCCTCAAACCATATTCTCCCAACAAAGAGAAAATGCCAAATGAACAGATGAGATACTGGTTCCCAGGCACATCTAGCGTAAGATAGCCTCTTAAGATGGCCCCTTTTTCTGAGTGTTAGCTATATAGGTTTCCCTTGGACAACTCAGCTACAGATCGAACCGTCCCCACACCTGATCAGAATGTCATACTCAGAGCCCTGAACTGGGGCTAAGGTAAGTGGGTAAGAGGGCACTATGAAAATTCGAGCCGGTCGGTGGTGGTGCACGCCTTTAATCCCAGCACTTGGGAGGTGGAGGCAGGCGGATTTCTGAGTTGGAGGCCAGCCTGGTCTACAGAGTGAGTTCCAGGCCAGCCAGGGCTACACAGAGAAACCCTGTCTCGAAAAACAAAAACCAAACCAAAACAAAAAAAAGATTCAAATACTTGAGTTAGAATTTCATAGCAAGCTCATAAAAAGCTGGGTGTGGCCACTCCTTTGTAACTCAAACATTGGCTAGGGTGAATACAGGAGGATTGCTGGCTACCTGATGAGTTCCAGGTTCTTTGAGAGAGAGACCCTGTCTCTACAGAGTAAGATGGAGAGAGACAACTGAACACTCTGAATCCTACTCAGGCCTCTTACCTGAAGAAATGTGAACACCTTTACAATCATGTAGGTGTGTGTGTGTGTGAGAGAGAGAGGGGGGGGTGGGGAGGATGGGAGGGGGAGGGGAGATGGCCTCTTAGAATACCTTTTTCAGACATCTTTCAGAGTCAGGCTAAAGGCCTTGTTTGAGCTGTGGAAGGTGATTCTTCTGGTTTGCTTCTTTCAGGTTTGACCCCTTTCAGTGAGCCTCCATTTCGACTTTAACTTTGTTGGAGAAATGAGCACTGTATATATTTACCTTCCTGTCCCGTTTTCTCTCTGGATTACTAAGTCCTTGAGTTGCAGGCACTATTTGTTGTGTCATCTTCTTGCCCACACAGAACAGATAAAATTTCCAAACAGCTGTTAAAGGTTGAGTAAATGTAACACTCCCCTCCCCCACAATATGTCTGCTTGATTTTATTAGCTTACATAGTCAAAGATTTTTCTAGCAGGCACTGTGGTCTTCATCTTCTCTACCCTCTTAGTCTTCCTTTCCTCTCTCTTCCTCCTCCTCTTCCTCTCTCCTTTCTCCTCCCCTTCTCTGTTTTCTCTTTCTCTTTTTCCTCCTCCTCCTCTTCCTCCTTCCTTCTTCTTTTGTTTGTATAGAGGTAGTAAGAACTTCACAGTGTTACCATGGACAGACTGCCTTGAGCTTTCATTCACCTGTAATGAACTAGGAGGGAGCTAAGGTTGACAAACTGCTTACATGGGATAATTTGGTAGAAAAGATTTCACAATGCTCTGGTGAACATTCTAGAGCTTTAAGTGGATTTTCTGACTAGAGTAGAAGAACTGTCACAATTTGTATAAAGACATTTTGAAGACAGTTGCCAGCTGTTACTGACTCTTTGGCTAGTGTTGTGGAGGATTGAGTGTTTGGGGGGAAGGTCAGTACCGAGCTTCAAACTGGACATCTTAACATGCAAGGCAAGCATTCTACCAGTGGCTGTACCCAGCTCTTCAGGAGTTGAACACTGTGTCCCTTCTCTGTGTGGACTAAGAGGAAAGGCACAGTAAACTTGGAAAGGAACATGGTTGCTAAAGATTAGTGCTGTCCATGGGCCCTGGGCAGCTGTGGAGGGAGTAACTCAGGAGAGGGCCATGATGCCAGGTGATAATGGGGTTCTTGTTCAGTCCTGTCGTTTGGGATGCTAAGCAATATGGGATTTTCTGGTGAGGTGAGTGTTTGGAACTCACTCTGTTTCTGAGCAGCATAGGACTGTAGTTTTAAATATTATACACACCCAAGTGTTCTTGAGGACTTGAATGTGAGGGTGTCTGCTTTGACCCTCCTGCATCCCTTGGCAACTCCTGTGTGTTTGGCCCTGCCTCTGAGAGACCTGTTGGGGTCCATAATGCTCACCCTGAGAGCACCTTTGGCATCATATAAATTGTTTTAGAGAATCGAGTAAAAGAAACAAGTGTAGTTTTTCAGCGATGCTGTCGAGTTGCTGTGGTTCTTACAGAATTCGCTCTGGGCACTTGTTCTTTGCTTAACGTTCTTTGTCCTCCATCAAGTGCCCTGTACACACAAAAGAGAAGTACTGGAAGGTTCAGATAAGGTCAGGTGTGGAAGCTGTTTATGGCTGCTTCTTCATTAGTTACATTTCATGCAGAATGAAGCCCAGCAGGGGTGTGTGTGTGTGTGTGTGTGTGTGTGTGTGTGTGTGTAGTGTGTGCTGTGGTACTTGTGTACAGGTGAGGGTAATGTGTGTGAGTCAGTGCTCTCTTTCTACCATGTGGGTTCTGCGGACTGAATTCAGGTTCTAAGAGTCAGGATCAAGGGCCTTTCCCAATGAGTCATCTTAACAGCCCCAGAAGGTCTTTTAAAGAGATGCAGCAGGCCAAGCCATCCAGAACTGTGGGGTACTGCCCTTAAAACCTGGTTCATAGGAAGGAAGTAGGGCAAGGGCCCTTAGATGATGCCAGGGCAGGTAGCATGCAGACAAGATGGAGGCCAGCAGATGTGGGCGAGTCCGTGGCAGGAACTGGAAGTAGGGCTTTCTTACTTTGGTCTCTAGTAAATGAGATCTGTAAGTACTTGACTTATTTCTTCTTTTACCATTGTTTTGTTTCCCTTCGAGCCTCTGTAATCATTATCTGGCTTTGTGGTAATAGGACAAGGAACAGTCAGTGAAGTCGTGATCTGAATTTCAGCTACACCAGGCCCTTTTCACTGTTTGCCCAGCCTTCCCAGATGCATAGTTTTCATTGTGTCATAGTTTGAGCAGTGAAGAAATACCAGGTCATCTGACAGGATCCCTCCTTCAGTTCCTAATGATTGCGAAATCAAGAGTTTCAAAGTTAGACAGGGTTAAAGATCTGGGATTGTTGACAGGCTGTCTCATAGAGTTGAGTGACTTGGCCATCTCTGGCATTCTTTTGAGTTTGCTCACTACTGCTCTCTACACGAGTCTCTGCTGTCCTGAGCTGCTCATCCTGTGTACACATAGACGCTGCTGCTCTTGAGAGAGAAGGCCTTATTTACCTTGCCGTCTGCCCACAGCTGCTTCTGGATCATAAGCACCGCTGGCAGTTTTAGTTCCTCATGAGCGTTTCCTTTTATGGTCTTTTTTCTGTTTCACTTTAAATAAAAAGTGCCTTTGTTTAATTTCAATTCTTTCTTTTTCAGTTCAAATCTGAACATCAATGATGTCCTAGGGAATTACTCTCTGACTCTGGTTGATGCCTTGGATACACTTGCAGTAAGTGTTCAGCCTTTTCTTCTGTAATTAAGATAAAGTGTTTGGGGGCTTACTGTATTTCTTCATTTCCCCTAGGAATGGGAATTCCAGGAAGTGCTGTACTCAGAAGCTTTGATGAGTGTTATTTATTTTAATTACCTTTATGGGAAGGAGAAGCGTGAAGGGTTAAGTGAGGGGACATGTGACTCTCCTTTAAAGGTAGAGAAGAAATACATGGCTAGCTTTTAGAAAACCTTTTTTTCCTGAACGACTAGATCACAGGCTGTATTAACTACTTTTCTGTTGTTGTGATGAAACACCAGGGCCAAGAGCAAGTTTAGGGAAAGAGAGAGTTTATTTCAGTTTAACGGTTCCGCAGGGTACTCAATGGTAGGAAAGGCATGGTATGGTGGCTGGGTCAGGAAGCTGGATGTTCAGTCACGTTTTCCTCCACAGGCTGCACCTCCTAGAGGTCCCATAAGGTTCCCAAACAGCACCAGCAACTGGGGACCAAGTGTTCCAATACATGAGCCTATTGGAGACGTTTCTCATTCAAACCACTATCTGCGCCTTCTAGCCTCTATGTCCCTCTCCCAGAAATCAGGTCATACCTTCCTGCCACCTTTTTCTCTCTGGGCAGCGTTTATAAAAAAGGATACTGTACCTCTCAGTGGCTTCTCCTCGTGTAGCTAGCTGCAAGATAAGTTATTCTCCTCCTACGTGCCTGTCTCTGTGCCCTTGGTACATGGACCAGATGAAGCTAAATTATGAAGTATGAAACTTGCCCCAAACCTAAGAGCCTTTAAGAGTCAGAACTTCTATTTGTTTTCTGGAACTTCGTGGTTTAGTCTCTCCTTTCCTTAGTCCTACTCTGCACACACACCTGTCTCTCCTGATTTCTCTCTCACTTTAAATCAAGGCTTTAGCCAAAAGGCTCTCTCCTCACAGTTCATTCTGAAGGGTAATTTTCTGTTAATTCCTTTTTAGGAATCTACCATTCTTCTTTTAAAATTGTAACACAGTACTTCAAGAACAAAACCCAGTGGCCAGGCAGTGATGGCGCACGCCTTTAATCCCAGAACTTGGGAGGCAGAGGCAGGCGGATTTCTGAGTTTGAGGCCAGCCTGGTCTACAGAGTGAGTTCCAGGACAGCCAGGCTACACAGAGAAACCCTGTCTCCAAAAAACCAAAACCAAAACCAAAACAAAACAAAAAAAAAAAAAAAAACAGAAGATTTTAGGGTCAGAAGCTACCCTAAACTGCTTCTAGCTACTGGCTTCTCAGGGGTATCTGTGCAGGATGCCTTCCTACGCATGAGGCCCTCTCTGTAGACACCTGTTATTTCCTGCTTCTTGGTGTTGGCCATTGTTTATGACAGATGAGGTCTACCAAGCTGCATCCTGGTTTTACATCTCTTGTTCCTTGGCATCCCTCCCTCAGAAGCTGGAGACCCTGAAACATAAACAGAAGACATGTTCTGAAGGCGATAAGCCACACTGGACGTGTCAGGCTGTTATGTGCTTCATGGCACAGCCCCACAGAGCATGGCTTCCAGGGGAAATTCCCAGTGTTCTGCCATCTCCTCAGTAATTTCACAAGCCAGTGCCTGTTCTCTCTGAGACATCTTTAGCGTTAGAAAGCTATTAAGTCTTATATCAAGTCCTGTATTTAATAATTTATCTGATTCTCTTAAATGTCACCAAGAAACGTTTAAAGCTGTCAGGTAGGAGTTGGAATTGGATAAGGCAGCTAAGCTTATACCATGATTATCTTCGTGTTTTGGTAGTAGTACAGTTGCAGCACTTGGAACGAGCTGTGGTAATGTTTGGGCCTTCATTGTATGGAGAGCAGAAAAAGGACTGGGCCTGGTTCTGCTAGGGCTGCTGGGTTCCTTCTAGGCACTAGTTGCAGAGCACTCTCAGCCTCCCAGTATTTCCTTCTGGAGTGATCGCTGCTCGCTGCTCCATTAAGTCTCCACCGTCACTTCTCAGAGTGTGCCCAGACAAGTAAGTGCAGTGTAATTAGTGCAAATGCACTGGAGCTGCGAGGGGCTGACTCAGCCGCTGCTGGGAAAGGAGAGTCAGGAGGTGCGTGTGCAGCTTAGGAAAGCTCACCCTCCCGAGCACGCCTGTTCATCCCATTATGTCTCTCTACCCCCTTGCTTACTAAGAACAGAGATGCTGTCATTACTGTTTGTTGTACTCTACTCCACACTTGACAGTAAGTGGTACATAGCATGACTGCAGATTTTTGTTGAAGTGAATATTTTCTAACCCAGTTTTGTCCAACATCTATTTTAAATGAATAGTATAGTTCCCTTGAATAGTATAGTTCTCAAACAAACGAGAAATTCTGACTATTAGACATCCACATCACACACAACAGTTTATTTACTTAACTTTTATGTTGAGGTAAAGAAGTTATTTAATAGAAAAAATTAAGAACATTTATTTAGTGCCTGAGTGTGTGTGTGTGCGTGCGTGTGTGCAAGAGCGTGTGTGTGTGTGTGTGTGTGTGTGTGTGTGTGTGTGTGTGTGTGTG
>JANHMN010000008.1:44291112-44356838 GCA_030674055.1 Rhabdomys pumilio
CACACACACACAAACATACCTGTATTTTGATTTTGTATCCTGCTGTTTTGTATATACCTCAGAAATATATGATGGAAAATACTGTTTTAGGCTATGCCAGTAATAATGCAGTTCTGCAGTACTGGGGTGAACAGTAAGTCACCCTTTAAGTCAGTCCTTCTAAATTTATTGCCAGTCATTTTCTGATGCTGTGTTTTGCTCCACTGTCGTCATCCCAAGCTTGGAGCTAATCGGAGGAGAAGCAAATGCTCTCAAGTAAATTTGCAAACAATTCATGTTAAAACAAAAAGCAAACAAAAAAATCCAGGAACAGATCTTCGACCTAGCAAAGTTATTTTTTATGAGGTGTTGGAGAATTATGTTGATTCTCTTGGTAATAGAATATTCTGACAGGCAGTGAGCACAGGGGAAGGAGCCTAAAGCAGGGCTAACTGGACCCTTATTTTGTAGGTGTGGATATGCTACGCTGCATCACGTCATAGACAAGTCTAAAGAAGACCGGATGGAAAGCTTCTTTCTCAGCGAGACTTGCAAATACTTGTATCTGGTATGTGTTGTGAGATTAACCAGAGGAATTTAGTGCGTCAGAGAGCAAACATTTGTGCAGTCTTCTGTACAAGAAATATTTACTAGTCACTTGTCTACATTGTGCTGGACATTGTACCTTCCTGGAGTTACAGGCCTGGGCAGGACAAAAGGATATTGCTGTCTTCCTTCATGGTTGTCAACTTCCTGGAGAAGTTGTTTGTTGTGTAAACAGAAATGAGCTCAGGGTTGGGAGCTGTGGGAAATGCTGGCAGGGACGGAGAGAAAATCAGTGCTGGTGTTCTGCAGGCTCTGAGGAGGAGAGCCGTGTTGAGCTCAGAGCCTTGTGCAAGCCAGGCAGGTATTTCACCACTGAGCTACACTTCCAATACGACAGTGGTGTTTATGGCTCAGAGGTACAGCAGAGCCTCCCGGTCCTCGTATATATCTTCAGGTGTGCTTGGAAGCGGGATGGGGGAGGGAGTGACTATGCATTATATAGTTATTTTTCATTCTACTCTTTTGGGAACTACAACTTACACTGAGAAGTCAGCCAACTTACTGTGGTCTTGAGGTGACCACATGGCAGAACTGAGGCTAGAGCCATGTCCAGGGCTTTTGCCCAATCTGCATTCCGTCACAAGTGTGTAGTACCTGTATGCTCATGTGTGAGGCTCTCTTCTATTGTGGCTGCATACCAACAACACTTCGAAGGCACAGAGGGTTGACTCAAGGGCAGCAGCAGTAATGATAGCTTGTGTCCTTTAGTTCACTGGTCCTCAGGCCTGGGGCTAGCTAGGTAGCAATGACCCTAGGCCCTTGTTAAAACTTCCTTTAGTCCAAACCTTTGAAAAGAATTGGGCTCGAGAATTTAATTTTGACAAATGCCTGTACTGATTCTGTATGAAGCCAAGTTTTGTCTAAGGTGATGGGTAAAGTCTGTGTCTTCCCCTCCAGCATCTATGTGTATGGACTGGGTGTGTATGAGGTGGAGGGTAGTTAGTTCTAGGATTAGGTGTGAGGACTCTCGGGGGAGGTTTGAAATTTTTCTGGGGAGTACTTACAGACTGCCTGTGCTTGGATCCTGGACCTGGGGTTTCTTATTCTCCGGTTCTGGACAAGGAATGAGGGCTAGGGCAAATTTAAACAAAAATAGTGCATTGCTACTCTGGGCTGGAAATCAGGGCTTTTAACTGATGCCCTTTTGTCTGGTTTTGTTCCCCAGCAGCTCACAAACCTTTGCTGTGAGTTAGTTCAAAAACTACCAGTTACCAGTTGTAGGCTTGTTGTTAAAGTTGGTCTTGGGGATTGACCCCAGGGGCTGTGTGTGCTCTGTAAGGAATTGTAAGAGCCATATGCCAGCCCTAGACCTCCCTTCTCTTCCCCTCCCCTCCCCTTTGCCCACCCACTCCCTCCTCTCCCTCCCCCCTCTCTTTCTTCATGCAGTAGCTAGCTTAGAACTCACTGTGTAGACCAGGCTAGCCTCAAACTCACAAAGATCTGCCTGCCTCTGCCTCCCTAGTGCTGGGATTACATGCCACTATGACCCAGCCAACATGTTTTCTTATTGCTTCTTTTTTTTTTTTTCTGTCTTTAGCTGTTTGATGAAGAAAATCCAGTACACAAATCTGGAACCAGATACATGTTTACAACTGAGGGCCACATCATATCTGTGGATAAACGTCTTCGGGAATTGCCTTGGAAGGAATTCTTCTCTGAAGATGGGGAGCGGGACCAAGAGGAAAAGTTTGTGCACAGGCCTAAGTCTCAGGAGCTCAGAGTCATTAACTCCAGTTCTAATGTGAGTTGCTTTTTCTACTGCAAGTGGGAAAAGAGAAATACTAACTCCTTCATGAAATAGATGGCACACTCAGATTGTATAATTTGACAAGAGTTCATAAAGGGACCATTTACAAAGGTGCCACTGGGATGTAGAGAAATTGAGGACCAGCAGTATAGGCATCAGTCTTGGCTACAGGGCAGGTAGAAAGTGGTCCAGCATCCTGGAGAGGTAGCCTTGTGAGAAGCAGCCACTGGCGGGTCCCACTGCTTAGATCTGGATTCACAGACATCCAGAGAGGAAGCCAGCAGTATCAACACCTGGTCCCTTCACCATCTCTTCATCTGATGTCTCTGGAGTGGGGTCGTAATTGTTTATTTTGATGCAAAATTCCACATACTAATGTAGCACACACTGGCTTTGGACTCTGTATAGTGGAGGCTAGCTTTGAACCCCTGGTTCTCCTACCATTAAATCCCTAGATTTACAGATGTGTGTCACCATGCCTCATGTCCTCCTTGGCTGTTTCCATGAGAAGCCAGAGGGCAAAGAAGAGTTGCCGTAATCCATTAGAACACACTTACTTGTTCAGGCCAGACCAATGGAAGAGGGTGAAGAGAGGATCCACAGAGAAGATTTCAGCCAGACTTCCCACCACCCATCAGTAGGACAGGGAAAGGAGTCACTGTTTTTTAAATTAACTTGTCCATTGTATTTTGAGACATGATCTCATGTATCCTTCAGTGGCTTCTAATTCAATGTGTAGTTGAGTCAGGCCATTCATTCAGGGATATTGGCAGTGTCTGGAGCTGTTTTTTGGTACAACTAGAGGCTGGAAGTTGTTGTTGGCCCCTTAAGTGGAAAAGGCCAAGGATGTTGTTCTGCCAGCTACTTTCTAAATACACAGAATAGCTCCCCGGAACAAAGAGGCATCTGTCTGAAATGTTGCCAGCCATTGGCTCACGTTCCCTGGGTTTTTAATTCAAATCTCACATACCTTCTCCCTTTTGTCTTCCCAGTGCAATCGTGTTCCTGATGAGAGGAGATACTCCCTGCCCTTAAAGAGCATCTACATGCGCCAGATTGACCAGATGGTTGGCTTGATTTGACCTGCTCACCTCAATGTGGCCAAACCTTAAACCAAACCCAAGCATACCAAAATCTCCTCTGAGGTGGAAGCGGTGAATGAAGTCTGTCCATCTGTGACGCTGTAGAAGTTTCTGTCCAGCTCTTACTCACCTCTGGTTGAATCTTGCACTTAGTGTTTTTTAGTGTTTCCCCTCTGTTTAATAAAATACTCTATTTTTTCTGAAGGATACAATTAGAAATGGGAAGCTACGTGGGGAGCTTCTTGTGATATACTGATGTTGTTAAGCACAATGGATATAGCCTCTTTGGATTATTCTTCCCAATTTCACACATAGAACCCCAGTCTCCTTGCTTTGCCCCCACTTGCCCTGCAGAAGTATTGCTACCTCTTTGCTAGAGGATCAGGAATGCAATTCCTGTGCAAAGGTCCTGAGGTTCACTTGGCATCACCACTTACTGCAATCAAAATGTCATCCCTTTTCTCTCCTATGGGATCATCGGCTGTTCCCAAGATAGCCAGCTGTGATTTTGGATCACATGGGGGAAATTCACCTGGTTTATTTGCATCTTAAAGTAATTTATTCAGTGTTACTTGTTTTAGTGTAATGGTCTAGCAAGAAATCTGACAGGCAGCCATTAAAGTTAAGTTGAAATCTAAGAGATTATCAAACAGATCTTTTATACTGAATTTAGCATTTATTTTGAACATCACCTTACCTGAAAAACTCCCATGGTTCCAGAAGCAGGTGCCTTCTAGGGAGAGGAAAACCCCTAGGATTGTGAGCTTCCGTCCCTCGTGTTTCATAACCAAGGATGCACAATGCTGACTGTCTTTGGCCTAGACTTCTGATTTTTTTTTTTTTTTTTTTTTTTTTTTTTTTTTTTTTTTTTTTTTTTGGCTAATGTGTAGTGCCAATTCGCTAATCAGGGACAAAGAAATAATCAGATGACTTTCTGACATCCTTGAGCCATTTCTCTGTGTGATAAGGACTTTAGATTAGTGCCTTATGGGTTTTGTTGGGCCATGGGCTGTCGTAACCACTGTGCCAGACAGCTCGTTTTGTATTGCCATGTGATGGGGCCAAAAGGAACAGCGTGTGCATGAGGAAGATTCCTGGAAACTCGTTTGCCAGTCTTTGCCTTTTAACCTATGATTTTAGCCAGGCATAAAGGAGGAAATCATGAGAAAGTGCTTTTGTTGTTTCCTTAGGTGAAATGGGAAGCTCTGCAAATGGGAAGTTAGCACAAATGGTTCCTAAAGGCAGAGCTGGGCCTGCCCTGGCTTGGTCTCCTTGCACTGGGACAGGTCAAGGCATCCTAGGCAAAGGGTAAGAAGTTTATGAGAAAGCTGGTCCAACCTCACATATCTTATGTCTTCCCTCTGCACTGTTAATAGACACTTCGAATTATTTCATTCCAGTCTCCTATAGCCAGGGAAAAAAGCCTCATCTGAATCATTGGATTTTTAGTCAAAAGGGAGAAATTATATTCTTTCTTCAATATGTGTTACTGTTTTGAAAATAAATATAATTCAGTTCCTTGACTTGTTTAGAAAGGGGGTTTTAGTAGTGATATCTTTTAAACATTTACTATGCAATTAGTTTTATTTATTTGTTAAGAGTATTGAATGTTTCTGTTTTTCTTTATTTTGATTTCACAAGCATTGTTCTGTGTATCCAGAGTGTCTCATCTACTGTATAGAAAGCCTTCTTTGAGCAGATTATGCTTCACATATTTTCGTTAACTCAGTAAAAGTATTAACCTTATGCATGCACAGGCCTTTGTGTGTACCCCTTTTTACCTTTGCTCCAGACACGTTCATGTGTGACTGTGAATGACCCACTAGGGACAGTGGACAGTGAAGACTTGTCAGGGAAGGAAGTGCTCCAAGTGCTCCCCTCAGGAAGTGCTCCAAGTGCTCCCCGCAGGCTCCTCTTCACCAGCTTCCTCACCTCTCTGTCTGCTTTGTTTGTTCTTTTTTTTTTTTTTTTGCAACAGCAGTGTATGTCGGCACCCAACAGTTCTCACTCATCTGGGTTCTTCATCTGTTGCTCTTGATTAAGCTTGGGTTACTTCTTCCTGTGCTCTTGGAATAGTAATCTGAGTCTGGCAGTACCATGGTGCCTTGAGCGCTACCAGCCGGCCTTGGGTACAGGCAGACATGTGATGTCTTTTATTAAGTCTCAGACCCTCATGACTTTTGGGTATTAGATTTTTCACCTGTTGACAAGGTTGAGGGTAGTAAGATAATGCCTATAAATCCTATTATTCGGCTTCTAGACTGCTCAGACCAAAGTCAGTGATTGGTGGGTCTAGATGAAGAACACTGTCTACCAGTCATATAAAGAACATTATTTGAGTCAAGTTTGAAGCTGACTTGCTTGCTTTCTAGATGTCAACAACAAACATATCTTACAATATGTTTGCTCTTCCTTCCAGTCTGTGTGCCGAAATATGGGTAGAAATGTTCTAACTCACTGCTTTGTTCCAGGAATGACTGGAATGTGAACAGATAGTTTCACAGATGTTTGTAAGCATACTGGTGTTCCCAGGAGTAGTGTCCAGTTTGGCCCACAAGTTGCAAACTACGTGGCAGACTGTCTTATGGTTAGGCGTGGTGGAGCCCCGTTCTACAACCATCAGGCTTGCCTTAGCTGTTCTAAATACTGTGACAGGGCAGCTCCATTCTCCTGAAGAGGAGAATGACAGAGGAATATTTGGTGGCTTTCTGACTGCTTGGTCACTGGAAAACAGGCTTGTTTTCCACAGCCTCCCTTGAGGTTCTGGCTGCTCTTCCACCAGAGCTTGCTTGTTGTAACTGGATTCTAGTTCTGATGTCTGGCTTTCCTTGTCTTGGATTATGGATTCTGCACATGACAGTCAAATAATGTTCTGTGTGTTGAAGTGACAGTATGTGAGGGTAGTACCTGCCCAGAGGAGTACTGGAGAGCCCATTTTTTTACTGGTTTCAATAAATGCAGTTGTCTCTATCCTGTCTACCCTTTTCTCTCAAGAAGAATATCCCTCTTACCCATCTCCCCAGCAGCTCAGTGAGTGACTGCGCATTGCAGCTCCTCACTTTGGATCCAGTAGACGCTACATTAGACATCCCTTTTCTTCCGGGCTCTGAGCTCTTGTTTTCTTGACATGGACAAACATAATGCTGGTCAGAGGGTAAGGTCACCTCAGGCACAGGCACAGAGTGACCGAGCAGGGACTTGAGAAGAAGGTGCTGATCTTTGCATTTCCGTTCCTAGCTGTCCAGCACCTACTCTTGTGCCTCTCCCCTGCAGGGCAGGGACCCCTTGTGAATTGGAGCTGGTGATGTGTGTGGGCGTGGTGGCCTCAGCGGGGCTCGGGGTTAAGATCCCTCTTGAATTTGGATGTGATTATCCTAAAGATATCAAGTACCTGTGAAACTGCTTCACTGCTTTTCTCTTTCTGAGAGGTAAACAAGTAATATTTTTAAGGGTGTTTTGTTTTAGTGTTAAATAGCATTCCACAAGCTGCGTTCTTGTTTATTACGTACATGAAAAGTAAATGTGTTTAATAAAAAGTCTAGAGTTGGAAACTCTGGAACTGAGATGCACAAATGTTTCTCTCTCTGTGATGTGCAATATGCTTGACAACCATAGATGATATTTCATGTTTAATCTGTAAATAAGAACTGTACTTAAATTAAATGAGAGATTTTTGTAAAAGGACCAAATGGTCTTTTATAAATGTACTAAGGAATATCTTGTTCTTTAAAATTTATTAGGATTTTTATGAATAATTTTTATTAAAAGATTTCTTTTTGAGTTGTCACTGTGTTTCTCCTTTGCATGCTTGTATATATTCATTTATTGCAGGAGAAGGGAAAATCATTTGGAGACATCATAAGCTTTGATGACTAAAATCTTTAGTTATTTGTTTTGTCTTTCTTAATAGCTAAGCTTCTTTGTGAAATTTCTCTCCAGTGTCTGTTCCAGCTTTATGTTTGAATTTGGATGTGAATGTCCTAAAGATATCACTTCCTTCACTTGTGGACAAGCCCCTTTCATGTGTCTCATTGCTGGCCTCTTACTTTCCCTGCCAGTGGTTCAGTCTCAGTGTTACTAGTAACGTGTGTTTCTGGAGCTGCTTCTCTTGTCCTAAGCAGGGCACCTCACATCTTCTCTCTGGTTAAGGTGGAGTAGCGGTGCTTAGCAGTGAGGGCACACTCACTGTAGTCCTCACTCTCCAGAGGCTTGAGGAAGTTTTTGAAGCTAGCCTGAGCTACATAGTGAGAGTTTATCTTTAAAAACTAAACAGGCCAGGCAGTGGTGGCACGTGCCTTTAATCCAATCACTCAGGAGGCACAGTCAGGCAGATCACTATGAGTTTGAGGCCACCCTGGTCTACAGATTGAGTTTTAATATAGCCAAAGCTACACAGAGAACCCCTGTCTCAAAAAAAAAAAAAAAAAAAAAAAAAAAAAAAGTGATGGCACCTTGCTGGTGACTGTCCTGGGGAAACTTGAGGTGATAGAGGTCTGCCCTTCCCTGCATATCTGGTTCCTGGTGGTAAACTTATTTGTGGCATTTCAGTGTCCTGTCTTTGGGCCATAGGCAATTCTGAAAAGAACTGAGAAGACTGAGCAGGGTCGTAGGCTCAGGAGAGAGAGCTCTGAGATAAGGGAACATTGACTTCTGTGAAGGAATGCTAACTTCCTGGAGAAGCCTCTCAGCAGTGAAGAGCTCTTTTGCTTTCAGGTGGTGCACAACTTCTGTAACGTCACCTCTAGGGGATCTGACACCTTCTGACGTCCCTCAGCGTCCACACTAGTGTACATATGAACCACGTACATGCCAAACTCGCTCATATGCACACAAATAAAAATAAATTCTTTTTAAAAAATGCTCTACTGTTTTAAGGTGTGACTGTGTTTGTGACGTGCCTTGGCTTTGTAACCACCCTCAAAACCATGCTGTTCCCAGTTCAGAGACAACAGATAAGAAGCCAGGATTCCTGTCTCTGGTGTCTAGCCAGTTTTCCCAGGGTTCCTTGCCTCAATAATTATGAGCATATGTCTTTGGCCAGGCAGTATTGAGTGCCATGGAACAGACCTTTGTGGAGACAGAACATCAAGGTTGAGAGCCAGAGACTACATCCACGTTGTCTGAGGTAAGTTAGGATTATTTTAAATTATGGGTACATGTGTGCATCTGTACATGGTGAGCACAGGTACCTGTGGGGTCCAGAGGCTGTGGTTTCCCCTTGGAGCTGGAGTTGCAGGCAGTTATGAGCAGCCCAGTGTGGGTGCTCATTTTGTTGCTCAGGCTGGTCTTGAACTGCAGAGATCAGTTGATTCTATCTCTCCTTTGCTAGGATGAAAAAGAGCCAAGCACCACCATGCCTACCTAAGCCACATTATTTTTATTGTTATTATTTACAAATTCTAACAGTTTTTAAAACTAAACTCCCCGTTATCCTGTTAACTACTTCACCTTCCCACTAAACCCTTCCTCCAAGCTCCCATCTTACTTTGGTGTATGTGTGTCACTGAATTTATGTATGGTTGCTTTAATGATATGGTGTGTGTGTGTGGAGGGGAGGGAGAGAGGGGGGAGAGAGAGAGAGAATGTACACATGCAAATGTTAGTTCTGGGATTAAGCCCAGGGCTTTAAGAAGCATTTTGTTGCTGAGATACCACAAATCTTTCTATATTTTTGAGATCCTCAAGATTTCGGGTGTACACCATCATACCTGGCTTTAATCAGGAAGTGTAGGAGGGGTAGGATAAGTATGTGGGCTAACTTCAGAAAGGCCTGGTTGGAAAGTTTGTTTTGTTCCTTCTGAATGTGTTGCTTGGATTCAGCTGTTCCCTTCATGTATAGTTTCTTGTTCATAACATCTTTCCTCCCAGGGCTCTCAGGAGGGCAGGGTGAGCTTCAGTGCCATTTTTGTCAGAGTGTGCTAGTGGCAGCACCTAAAATCTTTGCCTGTGTTCCTTCTGCCATGTGGTCAGGGAGGTGTACTACTTTCTGTCTTAGAATGTGAGGCCAGAGTGGTAACAGGTGGTAACTGTGCCCTCATGCCAATGGTCTTTGTGGGACCCACTTTTTATATGGCGCTTGCACACAGATTCATAGCCTTACCATACTCACACCTCAGTGATAGGGATAAGTTCTATTTCTCCTCTGATTGTGTGGGGAAAATGATCTTCCCTGTAGTCAGCACTTGAATCACTTTGGACCAATGATCTCAAGTTCTTTTGGGAACCATTGTTAATTGTTTGTTTCTGTAGTCTCAGGATGGAGAGAAGTGAAATGAATGTTTCTAGAGGACACAGTTTAACAGGTCTCATCAGGGATGCCTTCCCAGAGGCTTGAGAGAAAGAGGTTGGGTTGGACTGACAGACCTGCTTTTGGCTTCAGAACTTGAGTGCTAGGTGCTAGAGCTCTTGATGCATCGGGAAATGAAGACCTTTTACCTCAACTTGGAGTATTCTTTGTGACTTTGTGGGCATGTGAAGAGGTTACTTTGGGGAGTGGGGTTGGCACTGGCTCACACAGAAAAGCCTACCTTGAGGAGATTGGTTTTCCTCAAACACCAACCACCTTTGCAAGTTGGAAGTTCTTTGAGATGTTTTGAAACTCATCTCTGGAAACTAGTCTGTCTGTAGTGAGTAATCAGGTTTTTTTTTTTTTTTTTTTTTTTTTAAACAAATTTATGGATTCTTTGTGGATTTCACATCGTGCATCCCAATCCCATTTATCTCCCTGTCCCTTTGTATCTGCCCTCTGCCCTTGCAACCTCCCCCACAAAAGGAAAGAAAAAAAGATAGGAAAAAAATGTTGGGAGCTGACTTTTATCAGAAAGCAGCTATCAAATTTGCAGCCATCTCCAGCCATATACCCTGACAAGAGACTTGTTTTTCAACAGCCTACAACAGCTCAAGCACACTCTGATAAACATCTTGTTTATCCCACATATCTTGTTTTGCTGTTTAGCTGCATGGTGCACGTGGTAAAGTGTCTTCAGCTGTGTTCCCCTGCTTGTGCTTATAAATACCCAGGATTTCCTTGCAATGGAGGAGACAATAAACGGAGGAGACAATATGGAAGCAATAGAGACAATAAGGAGGAGACAATAAGAGAGGAGAGGAGACAATAAGAGAGAGGAGACAATAAGAGGGAGACAATAAGAGAAAACAGTAGATGAGACTTGACTACACACTCTGTCTTGTCTCCATTCTTCAAGTCTCTTCCCCTTCTCCCCACTAGCAGCAGAGCAGTCCGGGACATTTTGGCGCCAAATGTGGGCCTCAACAAAGTGGCGCCAAAGCATGGGGCAGGGCAGTCCTCAACATAGCCACCCCCAAAACGTGGGTCAGAACGGTTGGCAACAAAGTGGCGCTCAATATTGGAGCTCCAGTAAGCTGGATACAGTGAAGGACACTGCAGATATTGGAGGCGGGCATCCTCGCTCCTGCGCTGGAGAACCAGTCGACTGATGGAACTGGCTTGGCAGTTGTGCTCGACTTGAGAAAGCAAGAAGAGAGACCCAGTGAGGGACATTACTGGAAAAAGGGTCTGCTGAGAATTCAGAAGTGAAACAAAGGTGATTGCGGTGAGACTAGTAGGTGATAGTAATGAAAATGGGGCAAGAAATAAGTGAGCAGAAACAGATGAAAAAGGCTTTATAGATGCAAGGAGTAAATTGCAGGCTGCTGTGAGTCAAGAGATCCAAACAGATAAATAGATAAAGGTTATAGTAACAAAAATGGGGCAAGAAATAAGTCAGCAAAAACAGATGAAAAAGGCTTTAAAGACTCAAGGAGTAAATTGCAGGCTGCTCTGAGTCAAGAGAGCCAAACAGATAAATAAATAGAAGGTTGCTCTAGGCAGAGAGCTGAACAGAAAGATAGTGTTAATCAGTTGTATTAGATTGATTTAACTTTTAAAATGAGTGTGATTCTGAGTTGTGTAGTTATACTTTTCCTCTGGATAAAAGGTCAATATAAAGGCTTTTCTGGTTACTGGTTCAAGGATAGACAGATTTGGAGGAAAATGTTTTTCTATGTGTTTTTTGAAGAAGTCATTAAGGTAGTAGTTATATCTTCCAGAATTATATGGATCAGACATGACAGAGGTAGGCCTCCAGAAGACTAGATTCCAGAGAATCAAACAAAATAATTATCTTGATACTAAAATTTGTTTTGAGATTTGTGTATTACAGAATACACAGCCTTGGTGAATGAATCTTCTTATCACCTGCATGTTCACTGATGCCCTGGACTTCCAGCTGGATGCAGTTAACACATACATCAGAGGCTTATCAATTTACCCTTCTCCTCATCCCTCTTCTAATATCTCAACACCCATATTCAGCTTGAAAAAGTTAATGAAGAGTCGGTGCCCCAATTCCCTGAACTTGGAGACTGAGATGGTTAATATTAGGCTGTCTTTCTAGTGAAAAGTAATGGTTTTATTGGAACAGGAAGGAAGAGCTAAAATTGATTACACAGCCATAAGCTATTGGTAGAAATCTATATAATTGTTACTAAGCTGATACAAATTCAAGGATTTCATTGGTATAATTTCTTCTATTCAAAATTTGTGGGTACAAGGCTTAGACTTTTTACTTCTCCAACAGGGGAGTTGTGTGTTGCCCTTAAAAAAGAGTGTTGCTTTTATACCAACCATTCAGGCACTAAGGTCTTTTGTCTCTTGGGATCATGCTGTTCAACAGACTGATGGCTTTTGTACGGCAATAGATAGACGCTATTCAAATGAAACCCATACTGGTCCATTATTACAGGCTGGAAAGTAGGGGACTCTAAAACCTCTGTCATCAAGACTGATGAGGATTAACCCCTAACTTACACGCTAAGCCAGATAGTCAATGATGGGTAAGAGAACACTTCAAGACCCTTGCCCCTAACTGGGAGGCCTCACCATCTTACTGGAAAGGGATCCTGGGGTCATTTGTTCTGACCTAAGGCAGGCATGGTTTCCATAAGTTTTCGTAGCCTTCCTTTTTGAAAAAAAAAAAAAAATTAAAAGGGGGACCTGTTGGGAGCTGACTTTTATCAGAAAGCAGCTATCAAATTTGCAGCCATCTCCAGCCATATACCCTGACAAGAGACTTGTTTTTCAACAGCCTACAACAGCTCAAGCACACTCTGATAAACATCTTGTTTATCCCACATATCTTGTTTTGCTGTTTAGTGACCCTAGCTGCATGGTGCACGTGGTAAAGTGTCTTCAGCTGTGTTCCCCTGCTTGTGCTTATAAATACCCAGGATTTCATTGCAATGGAGGAGACAGTAAGAAGGAGACAATGAGAGGAGACAATAAGAGAGAGGAAACAATAAGAGAGGAGACAATAAGAGAGAGGAGACAATAAGAGGGAGGAGACAATAAGAGGGAGGAGACAATAAGAGAAAACAGTAGATGAGACTTGACTACACACCCTGTCTTGTCTCCATTCTTGTCTCTTGCCCCTCTATTCCCCCACTCTCTCTCTTGACTAGAGCACATAGTGGCCCGAAAGTGTGGGGCAGTGTGGTTGTCAACAAAAAAATTTTTATCATAGAAGCTGTAATGTTACAGTGTGTCACATAGTATACCCTTTTGTCCATACAACTTTATTTGTCAATGTTCTTTGCAATGAGTCATTGCTGTGGGAAATAATTCTGAAAACATGAGTTTGAAAATAAAAAATTTCTCAACTACGCAAAATATAAGGATGTAATATGAATTGTATAAGGTTCTCAGATCTAAAAGATCAGAGATAGCTGCACTATGAGACAGCTTGTCTCATACTAAGGAAGGAGCTAAAGAGATAGTGGAGATAGCTAAATAGTAGAGATAGTAGATAGCTAAAGACGAGTGGTGATCACCAAGCGAAGTCCTACCCAGCTAAGTTTTTGTTTGAGCTTACAAATGCAGATAGATTCAAGGTCAGTTCAAGGTCACCCGGTGACTGAGGGACTTTAGGTCCAGGTCAAGGCTTGGTAAGAATGGTAATTTCAGGGCAGGGTCCCACCCAGCTAGCTTATTGTCTGTACTTAACAAAGGCTGACAGATCTCTGAATTCTTTTGTAATGTTAAAAAAAGATGTGCTTGCTGTCTCCTAAGAATCAAGGAGCTAAGAGCATTGAATGCTTATTTCTGGAATGGTCAAAAGGGAACGTAGAGTAAATGACTGAATTGATATGTAAATAAAAGGCTGGGCTTTTAGTCTGTATGAGGTGAACTAGCAAAAAGCAATAAACTTTGTTTTTTTCCCTTTTTTTAAATAATTTTTTTAGCAAGAGTTGCGCTGTCTGGAAATCTCTGGAAAGTGAACACAGCTCTTTTAGATTTTTTTTTTCTAACAGGATTCTTGGTTTTGGTTGGAAAATCCATGGAGAGCAAACACAGCCCTATTAGAATTTTTCATAGCTCTTTCAGAATTTTTAAAATAGGATTTCTGACCATGACCAAGGTCAGAAATCCCAATTACTTAGAGAGCTAACACAGTTTTTAGAATTTTTTTTTCTAGCAACTACCCACAGAGAATTTCCTGTAGATCAAACACAGCTTGTTTAAAGTGTTTCTAGCTTTCTAATTTTGGTGGGAAAACCCAAGAATTACTTTTAGAATTTTTTAAAACAGGATTTCTGACTTGATCAGAAAACCCAGGATTTTTTCCTGGTGGCTTATCTGGCTTTGGTCAAAAACCCATGAGCTCTCCAGAGAGCCTTTAGAATTTTTTTTTTTCTATCAAGAAAGAGCTGTCTCGAGCAGAGAGTCAGTTTGTACCCAACTAATGACTTTGAGTCATTTGTTTCACTTCTCTCACACAGCCCTTCTCTCAGGAACCGTGACCTAGCCAACACAGGTCCTTGGCAGATAAGCTACCTAGTTCTCATGTCCTTGGGGCCAGCTCACCTGAGGCACCTTTGCTAACAGAGTGAGCTCTACCATGCTTGTTGTCCAGGTGATGTGCAAAATCTGCTCTCCTGAGTGCTGCAGCTGGTGAGGGAGCAGGGCAAGCTCTCTTGGTTGCCATAGGTATTGGGGAGGGGGAAGGAAGGCAACTTTGCCTTGCCCATGCCACCCCTTGGCAGACAAGGGGCACAGCCAGCTCTGCATGGTCTTTGGTGTTAACCTGGGCCTGGGACATAAACCCAGATCCCTGACTTCCATAGGACCACAAATCCAGACATAGCTCCTATCAGCAGCATGAACCCCTATGTTCCTTTGGCCTCAGATGGCAGTGTAGGCCCCTTAGATCAGCATGTCTCCTCTTGGTGAAAGGCTTAAGACCCCCCAGAAGGGGACCCCAAGGAATCCCACTGGAGTCTCAGGACAGCACGCAGCCAAGGACTCATGAGAGACCAGCTTGCTGTAAACACATGAGGTGGTTTAATGATGGAGCGCTCCGGGCCACCTGACATGTGTTTCATCGTGTCTCATGTAAGAGACAGAGTGGACAATCTTGAGGCGCTAAATTTTAGGGTTTATGTAGATACAGAGTTGGGAGAAAGAGGAAACCTTCGCACGAGTACACACGATTGGCTGTTTTACTTCAGCAGGCTGTACTTGTCAATGAGGCAGAGGGCAGTTCCTGTAGGCAGAAGCTTATCTAAGTTAGCATAGTATCTAGTTAAACTTAAATTGCAGTTTCTTGGACCTTGAGAAGACCTCCAGTGGGGGGAGGGTTTGGAGGAACACCAGATGGCCCATTATTCATTTAGACATACTCCGGAGCATATCCCTATTCTCTATTAAAAGATGTCCTTGCATACGTTTTTTATCCTTATGTCCAGCCAGTTCCTTGGAAGGCTTAACATGCCTTTGTCCTTTGTCTTATAACTCTACATTTTTTAGTGGCTGATTAACTGGGCTCAAACCCGCTGACAGGCATTTTTAACTATTTAAGTTGGGGAAAAGGAATCACAGGGCCCTGCTATTTTATTAGTTTTTCGTGGGACCCATAAAATTTTCTTTCACTGGTAGCCCAGATCATGAACTTGGTCTTTGTGGTAAATTGGGCCACAGACATTGACACAGACACAGACATGGCACAGAGCTTACTGTGGCCTCCTCATATCTGCCTGTTTCTCACCATCATCGAGTCTCCAGTTCTATCATTCTCTGCAGTGTATGAACTCAGCTTTGATTTCTCTTCCATCGCTCCACTGTGTACCTCATATTTCCAATCTCTCTGCCACACACTCATCCATTGTAGTGGTACCCACAACAGGTGTTTGGTTGTCTTACTTGCGTTGAACAATCAGGTTCTTATAGAACATGGCCTGAACCTGAAAGACTGCTTTTTTTTTTGTTTATTTGTATGTATGTTTATTTTTTTTATTTTAAAGACAAGTTTCTATTGTTCAAATATTGTTTTTACAAATGTAAACATTAATTTTTTTAGATTAAAAGGTTTTTATGTCTGTTTACTGCCTTAAAATATTTTTCATACAGTATCTTTTGATCATATCCTCTTTCTAATTCCTCCTGGATATTCTCCATCTCCCCAACTTCATGACTTACTTTTAATGTTTAACTACCTGTATGTGTGCTTTGTATAGGATGTGTACATGTGAGTGCAGTGCCAGGTGCCTCCAGAAAGCAGAAAAGGATGTCTGACCCTCTGTAGCTGGAGTTAGAGAGGGTTCTGAGCTACCTGATCTGAGTACTGGGTACTGAATGGAAATCCCTCTGCAAGAGCAGTATGTATGTATCGCTCCAGTCCCCAAACAGTGACACTTAAAAGTTATGGCTATAGATAGTCCAGACATCTCTATCTACCTTCATCAGGCCCACAACACCAGGAATATCAAGACAGGAACCTAGAGCATAACTCTCTCCTGAGAGGCTTCATCCAGATAAAAACAGATGCAGAGATCCACAGCCAAACATCAGGTGGAGCTTGGGGAATCTTGTGGAAGAGTGGGAAATTGAGTTGAGTGAGCCAGGCAGGTCAAGGACACCACAAGAATAAGTCAACTAACCTGGGCCCATGGGGGGTCTAAGAGACCGAACCACCAACCAAAGAGCACACAGGATCTGGACCTAGGCTCCCTACATATTTGTAGCAGATGTGCAGCTTGGTGTTCATGTGTGTTCCTGTACAATTGGAGTGGGGGCTGTCTCTGATATGATTGCCTGCCATTGGATCCCCTTCCTCTAGCTGGACTGCCTGGTTGGGCCTCAGTGGGAGAGGATGTACTTAGTCCTGCTTCTACTTGATGTCCCAGGGAGGGGTAGTACCCAAAGGGGGCTTCTCCTCTGAGGAGAAGGGGAGGGGGTAATGGGGGAAGAATTTGTAAGGGTGGGACTGAGAAGAAAGGAGTGGGGCTGAGGTCAGGATGTAAAGTGAGTAAATTAATTAATGGAAAACATAGAAAAAAGCCTAGGATAATACCTAAGTTATATTTTGTTTGGGGGGATAACATTTGGAAAATATGAAACTGTAAGTATAAATTTAAATTTTTATAAAACCAGACCCTTGGAAGATGTCTATGCTGCACAGGGAAGCAGTCATGAATTGCTTGCTAGCAATCTGCTGCAGATAAAAAAAGAAGTGAGATATCTATCTCAAGGACATTGGAAAAGTTCATTGCAAAAAAAAGTAATTAATAAAGAGAAACCAGGGACCATTAAAAAAGTTACAACCATAGAGTGTAAAAATAATTTTTTTTGGGGGGGGATGTTTCTATGTCTCCCAAATAAGAGTGCTTCTATGCCCACACTACACTAGTTTACCTCTTGAGTAACTGACACAGAATGCTGTTTTTGTTTTATATATATATATAAATATATAAATATATATATATATATATATATGTTAAAAAGCCGCTGGCACTATGCTGAACAGATGCTGAGCTATTTTAACTCTCTATGGCTGCCTATCTCCCAGCCACGTGGTCCGTTACCTGCAATCTGAGCCTCACTCTGCAATCTGTACCTACAATCTGTACCTGGCTCACTCTGCTCCATGAGAGTCCTTGTGGCTGCTCCTTCATGATGACCTCATGGCAAATCCTTCCACATAGTCTCTCCCCACCTTCTTCTCTTCTCCTACTTCTCCTACCCAGCTATTGGCTGATCACTTTATTAATCAATCAGAAGTGATGGAAAAACAATTTTTATATAACATTGAGACAGGAGATGCTTGACCATACCAACATCTGGAACTTCAAACAGATGTCTGGGCATAGAAATCAGCACCCAGATACACAGTGCACAACCCATCCCCCAGCAACAGAGGGATATGTTTGTTGTTGTTGTCTGTTTGTTTGTTTTTGCTGTGTTTGTTTGATTTGGTTTGGCTTTTAGTTTTTGGTGCTATAAGTAGACCTCAGAGGACCTTGTGTTTGATAGCTATATGCTCTATCATTGAGTTGCATTGCTAGCCCTTAAGTTCTTCATTCAAATATACCTATTGAAATCATAAAACCACAACAACGTATTATATATCACTAATTATTAAAGCATGTAATCCCACAAATTATTTATTTGGAATTTTTAGATTACTCCCCCTCCACATTTGCATTGGGATCTTCTAGTCTTAGCACAAGATTTCACAGTGTCTTGCTTTAGAGTAGTTCTTTGAAGTCTTACTGTGTATGCTGCAATTATGTGTAGTTTAACAGATACTCTATGTAGTGTGTATGGTTTACTGGCTTTTCTAAAATTGTAAGTGCTACATATTAAAAAAAACATCTTCAGGATTGAGCTAACATTACAATAAATATAAATCAGCTTGTTTATATAATTATTTAACTTAAAAAATATTTAAAAAGTCACTTTGCTGTGGTGGCCGGCACCTTTAATTCCAGCACTCCGGGTGGTGGTGGGACAGAGGCAGGTAGAGTTTGAGGCACACTTGGTGTATAGTGTGAGTTCCAGGACATCAGGGATACACAGAGAAATCTTGTGTTGAAAACCCAACCAACAAACAAAAACCAAAAAACAAAACTAAAAAATACTGCAGTATTTTTATATGTATGAGTGTTTCTCCTGAATGCATGTCTGTGACCCACATATATTCAGTGCCCGTGGAAGCCAGAAGAGGGCATCTGATTCCCTCGAACTGGAATTTCAGACAGTTGTAAACTGCTACGTGGGTGACTCAATTCTCCTTAACAGCAGCCAATGCTCTTAACTGCTGAGTCACATATCCTGGCCCTGTACAATTATTTTTAAAATTAAGGTTTTTGTTGAGCATTTTTTTTTATAGAAGATGGGCTTGTTCAAGTGAATTCTGTATCTGTGTATAAAAGCTTATACATTGTTATTTGGTTTGAGACCCTGAGACAAGGGACGGAGGTGCATATTTTACATACCAAAGCAGACCTGGCCTTCAAGTTCTCCCAGCATCCCTCAGTCTTTAGCTGGCATACCTTGACCCCAACCCTGAACTTTCCAGCCCAGGGGTTGGGCTACCCTTTTCCCCCAGAAGCTCTTTCCTATATAATCCAGACATTTTGTTTTCCCATTCTCTCCCTTCTCCTCCCCCTCTCTTCCTCTTCTTCTTCTTTCTCTTCTTTCCCCTCCTCCTTCTCTTCTTCCCCCTCCTCCTTATCAGTTGCCAGTGGGAAGTTAGACTCAAACCATTTTGGATGGAAGATTGGCATTATCCAGTGTAGTAGTTTGAAAGAAAATGGCTCCCAAAGGTTTGTAGGGAGTGGCACTATTAGGAAGTGTAACCTTGTTGGAGTAGGTATGGTCTTGTTGGAGGAAGTGTGTCACTGGGAGTGGGCTTTGAGGTCTCAGAAGCTCAAGCCAGGCTTAGTGGCTCATGATTCCTTTCTACTGCCTGTGGATCTAGACGTAGATATCTCAGTTACCTCTCCAGCATCACTTCTATCTGCATTGCCACCTTGGTTCCCGCCAGGATGATAATGAATGGACTAAACCTCTGAACTGTAAGCCTGCCCCAATGAAATGTTTTCTTTTATAAGAGTTGCCATAGTCATGGTGTCTCCTCACAGCAATGGAAACCTTAACTAAGACAACCTGCAAAGTTGAATGCCCAAGTCCTCTATAGGAACAGCCAGTTCTGTTAACTATTGAGCCATCTCTCTAGCCCCAGTGTTAAGGTTATACTGAAGCACAATCTTGCTGTTTTGCCCATTAACAACCTATGACTGCTTTTGTGGTACAAAGACCTTGTGACTTCCAAGGGTCTAAATATGCACTGTCTGTCCCTTTACAGAACACAATCTCCATTTTCTGTTCTTTGGATGTAGGTAAACAAATGATAGCAGGGCTATTCATAACAGCATTGTTTGTCAAAGCAAAAACAAAAACAGCACAGACTAAAACATCATCCACCAAAACATCACAAACGAGAGAGAGAGAGAGAGAGAGAGAGAGAGAGAGAGAGAGGAAATTACCCCACTACACATCAAAACTTGGACTATTACAGTATTACAGAATGAAGAATAACAATCCATTCATACCATTTATACGCTATTCACAACAGGGCCGAGCAATTCTATTGCTTAGAGATACAAACACAGGCAACATAGTTGTCCTAAAAAAAAATCAACATGCAGATGTTGTAAATTTGTATAATTTTATGTAGCTTTGCCTTAAAAAAAAAAAGAACATTTATTCATTTGCTCACATTTTTATTTTCTGAATCTCCACAGGCTTTAGGGGGTCTCAGGAAAGGGGAGGTAAATAAACTGAAGTCTGACCAGCAAGATGTTTTTGATGGTGGGCAGCAGAAAACAACCTGGAGATGAGCAAATGGGTGAGATAATGCTAGGTGATGAAATGTGAAGCAGTCTACAAGTCCCAGCATGCAGGAGGGTGGAAAGTTTGAGGTCAGCCTCAGCTACATAGAAGGACTGTAAGAGCCAGAGTTAGTGGGCATCTGCTCTGAACCAGTGTTTTAGTTAGGGTTTTACTGATCTGAACAGACACCATGACCAAGGCAAGTCTTATAAAGGACAACATTTAATTGGGGCTGGCTTACAGGTTCAGAAGTTCAGTCCATTATTATCAAGGTGGGAGCATGGCAGCATCCGGGCAGGCATGGTACAGGAAGAGCTGAGAGTTCTACATCTTCATCTGAAGGCTGCTAGATAGTAGAAGACTGGCTTCCAGGCAGCTAGAATGAGAGATTTATTACCCACACCCACAGTGACACACCTATTCCAACAGGGTCACGTCGTCTAACCCTGCCACTCATGCAGCCAGGCATATACAAACCATAACAAACAGTATTTGCTTGGTGTAGCATGGCTGATGTACATGAGCTCCAAGCAGCTGTGACCACATGTGCAAGACCTTTGCAAGATCAGATTAGCCAGAACCCAGCACAGATGTGGGAGGGTTTATGAAGCCCTAGCAGCAGCCCAGGAACTATTCTTGATTGTTGGCTGCTGGCAGATGGGGCAACCGTCCTCTTCAGGGATGTGTTCCCAGAGGCTACTCATGGTTCTGCTCTCATGCACACACTGACAGCCCTAAGTGGACTTAGTGATTCTGAAAACAAAGGACATGAAGTTGAGGGGAAAATGGTGGAGGGATCGGGGAGGAACTGAAAGGAAGGGGTTGGGATGACTGTGATCAAAGTACATGTGCACGTATGAAATTCTCAAACAACAACAGAAGAACAGAAGGAAAAAATGAAGTATAATAAAGAGGCAGTTTAAAGACAGCTTTCTCAGGTGCTTTGCCTAGAGTTGACAGCCCGGAGGAGATTGTGTTTGAGGAAAAGTCTGATGGAAGAGGGCATGTAGATGTCTCAGCCTACAGTTGTGTAGGACGAGTGGGTGAGAAGTGAAGGGGCCTGAGCCTGTGGAATGTCAGAAGGTCCTTCCAGGCTCACTCAGATGGAAGGATTACGTTCTTTGTTCTATGATTACCATCCCCTTTTTCTTTTGGGCTCATGGATCTCCTGGATTGTCAGAGATCACTCTCCGGCTCTTGCCCCATAACACACTTCATTTCAAAGCCAGTTCCTGCTGCCCAGTCCTCAGCCTTCGAATCTCTCTGACTTCTTGGTGTCTATTTTGAATATACGAGAGCAGGCAGCTGTGGGTAACTCATTGTTACAAAGCAACAGCCTGTGCCTGATTTACTCAATTTTGAGTGTAAGTGCCAATAAAGACTCTCGCCATCACAGTCGCACAAGTAACCACCAGCTGCCAGCATACCAGGAGACACACGCTGATAATTTACTTGTGGAAATAAATAATGACACCTGAATATAAATCCTATCAAAACACCAGCCACAATGAGCTTATTAATCTCACCAGAGGACTGTAAAAATCCTCTCATTTGAGACTATAAAAGAATTACCCTGAGACTGAATGTGGCAGGCCTGATGACTTGTGTCTCAGTCACTTGTCATGAGTCCCGTGCAGAAAAATTGTCCTACCTCTGTCCCTCCAGCTTGACTTGAGCCCAGTTTTCTTGACATTGACTGACAGACCACTTCAACCTGTCCTAAATTTTCTGCCACCCAGACTTGCATCTGGCATTTCTGCCTGAAAAGCATTGTATCTGCAGTTTAGAATATATCTCATGTGGTCCGCTACAGACTTCTCTTCGCGCTTGAATCACCTTTCTGCCTTTAACTTCAGGACATCTTCTCTGAATTCTGCATCCCTTTTAAAGCCTTCTTTAGCTATTCTATACTATATTTTTTATATAAATTACCATGTTAAGTGAATGTGTGTTCTGAGAGTTAATTAACATTGGAATGCAAGAACCTGTAAGTGCCAATGGCCAGCCGTCAAGTGGAATGAGGTTGTTTGAAAAACTGTAAAATCTGATGAAACTTACATAGCTTGTGAATCTATTGCTGTTCAACAAATTGACATTTTAGAAGGATATGGAAATATCTGGATCTTTCTGACACAAAATGCTCATGTCTTCTCCATACCACAAGCAGGTCTCCATCACTCTGATCTACTTCCAGTTCTGTCTACTATACATATGTCCCATGCTGGTGGCCAGTTGTCTGAAAAAGAACAAGCCAGTCAAAATTCCAATGTGGAGTTGGGAGGGACTTATGAGCCCTACTCCTAGCTGATGAGCCATTGGCATTTCATGGTTTTGGGAGGAGAGAGCATCAGTTTTCTCTAAGGACTTGGTAGGGTTGTAGGGCAGTGGGCTGTGAGAAGCAGCTGGGTGTTTGGTTGAGCATGAGTTTTGAACCCCAGAACCTTTATCAGAAGGCAGGAGTTCAGCTCTGCTCTCAGGCCCTGGTTCTTTTCACTTAGCTTCAGTCCTCCAACAACCTCTCCCACAGAGAGGTTTATGACCCTCAGTCTCAGGAATGGTCCCTCAGGCTCTCCCGAATGCAGATGAGGTATCTCCAAGCTCTCAGATCAAGCCAATAGAGGTTATCTGCTGTCAGACCCTACCCCCCCAAAAAAAAACCCCGTATATAGGGGTTCTATTTAAGGATGTAAAAAGGCGCGTGCTCAAGAATCATCTTGGTGTCTGAGAGTTTTTGTCACAAGAGCTGTAACACTTGGGGAAGAGCTCCACTCTCCCGGAACCTGCCTCCTTGCCAGCTAGGCGGATCCTTATCGGCCCAGCCCTGGCCTGGACCAGCTCAGCTCGGAAAGACAGGGCAACACCTGGGAGAGACCGTCAGTGACAGGGCACCAGAGGCAGCGGCAGGGGCAGGCAATCTCCCCTCCTTCTCGCACTCTGTGTCCTTTGGCCTTGACCTCCCACATCAGGCCAGGCCGGAGACCTACAGACAGTGGAGACGCAGGCCAGAGGCAGCCCGGAGACAGTAGCGAGCCCTCCCTGCTCTCACCCTGTCCCCAGTCGGGAGATCGTCGTGGGACACCCTCCAGAACAAGGGACCCACATAGGGTGACCACGGACTAGTGGCTGGTCCCCCACCCATAATTATACGGGCAACACAGATTGGACTTTGGTTTTTAAAAGAAGCAATAAATAAACAAACAAACCAATAAAGAAAGGAAGAAAGAAGGAAAGAAAGAAAGAAAGAAAGAAAGAGAAAGGAAGAAAGAGAAAGGAAAAAAGAGGAATGTGAAGTTGGGAGAGTGCAGCAGGGTGGGCATGAACCTAGAGGAATTATGGGAAGGAGTTGGAGGTAAATGTGCCCAAAATGCACTGGATGCGTATATGAAATTCTCAAAAGTGAATGAAAACATTGTATTTTTATTCGTTGAGAATTTCATACAGCATGTAACTATCATATTTTTCTCATCTCTCAACATTTCCCTACCCATTGGACTTTCTGTTCTTCATATGTGCATCTGCCCTATGTGTTTGGAAAAAAGGTGTTGCCTTAAAATAGTCTGCCACCTCTGGTTCTGTCTTAGTGTTCTATTGTTGTGAAAAGACACCATGATCAAGGCAGCTCTTGCAGTTTCAGAGGCCTGGTCCATTATAATCATGGCAGGGTGCATGGTAGCAAGCAGGTAGGCATGGTGCTGGAAAAGTAGCTGAGAGCTTTATATCCCATACTGTAACAAGAGCACATCTCCTAATCCTTCCAAGCAATTTGGACTGACTAGCTTTATGTCAAGTTGGCACAAGCTAGAGTCATCAGAGAGGAGGGAGACTCAAGTGAAAAAATGATATCTATAAGGCTAGGCCATAGGCAAGCTTGTAGTGCATTTTTCTTAATTAGTGATTGATGGGAAAAGGCCCCAACCCATTGTGGGTTGTGCATCCTTGGGAAGTTGGCCCTGATCTTGACTTCTGTAAGAAAACACACTGAGGAAACCATGGGGAGCAAGCCAGTAAATAGTACCCCTTTATGACCTCTGTATCAGCTCCTGCCTCCAGGTACTTGCCCTCACTGCTTTTGATGATGAAATAAATCCTTTCTTCTTCAAGTTGGTTTTGGTTGTTTTATCACAGCAATGGTAACTCTACCAGAGGACTATGCAAATATATGTACCTATGGGCTTCTATCTCATTCAAACCACCACAGACTCTTACACTCTTTCTGACCTTTCTGTATAGATACCAGAGCCTTGAGGGGAGGATTATGATGAAGATATCCCATTCAGGACTGAGTATTCTGAAGTGTCTTACTCTGTGTATGTTGTCCAGTTAGTTGTGTTGATTGCCATTTGCAAAAGGAAGCTTCCCTGCTGAGGTTTGAGTCATGCACTGATCCATACAGATAGCAATATGGCGTCAGGAGTTATTTTACTGCTGTCTTTCTGGGTTATTAGACAAAGGGTCTCAAATACCCCTGAAGCACTATAGGCTGTTGTCAGTACTATTAGTTATCCCTCACAACTGGACAGTAAGACCCTATTGCTGAAGATTGTAGACTTAGATTTTTCAAAACCTACTTTTAATAAGGGTTCTTAAATGCTTTAACTTTCCTTCTAGCTCACCACCCATCAGATATAGTGGAAAAGAAAAGGTTTATAGAGCAAAGGAGGCTGTGGACCTGTTTAGAAATAGTTTTTTAGAGTGAATCCAGTCTGTGTTGTCAGGATATCAGCAGTTCGGGTCACAGGAATCAGCAGTAGCAGCAGCTCCATCCACCCACAATCACCATTCACAAATCAGCAATGGCAGGTTGATCCAGAAGAAACCTCGAGGCTCTTCCGACTGGCCTGAGTCCAAAAAAAGTAGCAAGAAGCCTCTAGAAAACCACCAGAAGTTCTTTGGTGGTGTTTTTCTCTACGAAGTTATGACAAACTATGGTCAGCAAAGAATGGCAAGGTGAACCGATACCATACAGTATCATCAGTGAAGACCAGCGTCAGCAAAGCCCAACGATGCTCAGCAAAGAATGGTAAGGCATATCCATACCATACAGCACCATCCACTGCCTGTTGGGTTACACTTAATATCCTTTCCAAACATCAAGTGTTCTCTCAAGCATCTGCTCTAGCAATATATCACATGCCCTTTTCCCAGGCTGCTTCTAGAAAGACACTAACCACATGTCTGCTCTCAGCAAAACATCTTCTCACATGTCTGCTTCAGCAAAAACATCCTCTCACAAGACAGTTTCCAGAAAGAACATCACATGAGACAACTGAGTCTCCCAAGAAACCAGAATTTTTCTACTTCAGAAGATACCACATACTTATGGCATAGACCATGGGGAAATCTAGCTGGTACTCAACTGGAAGCTCCATCCCCACTGGCTAGACAGTGACGGAAGGTGCTATACATGCTACAGAAAGAGAAAAGTAATCATCAGTTTCACCTGATGTGGGATGTAAAATGATGCCAGGAAGTTTGGTAAGGTAGAGCAGGTTGAGACCCAGAGACTCAGTGGGCACACATCTGAGACTTAGGTGACTCCTCACTTCCTGCCAGATTCCTGACCTGGAACAAAGGTCATATTCTTCAAATAAAGAAACATGTCTTATAGTCATGTAGGCCCAAAACAGAGTTTTCCCATGCTAATGGGGTACCTAGAGGCCTGGAGGGTGGAGCCAGTAAGATTCTCTTCCCAGACATTCCTCCCAGCAAAAGGTATTTAATCTCAGGTCCACCTGAAGAAGTGGATACGGTACAGTATGTATTCGTTTTTCACCATGAACAGCCAATAAACAGTTTAAAACCATGGACTGTCTCTTTCATCAAGATCCTTTGTGGGAAGTCGTGGAGAAGGCATTTGACTACAGAGTTGCAACTTAATTCTCCCGTAGAAGGCCTTTTTGTGCTCCCAGACTGTCACCAAGCTAAAGACAATCACTGCTGAGATAAGCTAGAGCTCCCCTTTCCCCGGTCCCAGGCTAGATGCTGTCCCCAGCTCATGAGCTCCTTGTTCTCAACTCTGTTCTCGGCTCTCCCATGACTCCTAGCAACACCTGGATGTCCAAAAGTCTGAGAACTCCACAGCCTGGCCTCATCACAGACCTGGGGGACCCCCAAATGAGCTCTAGTTTCCTCGCATCTCAGACAGTGCTTTCCCATCCTTGGAGCGGTGTCTTGGTGTTTCCCTACAGCCTGGCACCATCCCAGGTGGTGCCATGGAATAAGTGCAGTCAAACTCTTTGCATTTGGCCTCCACAAGAGGTGGTGCCCATCAGATGTGGACCCACACCCTGAGAACTCTAATATGTGCCCACTGATGCAATAGTAGCACAAATGTTATGGTAGTTATTGTCCTAAGCAAGGGTTTCTATTGCTGTGATAAAACACCATGATCAAAAGAACCTGGGGAGGAAAGGATTTATTTCAGCTTACAACTATCAGGTCATACTTCATCACAGAGAGAAGTCATGGCAGAAACTCAAGGCAGGAACCTGGAGACAAGAACTGAAGGACAGGCCATGGAGGAGTGTTGCTGGCTTGATTGCTTATGGCTTATTCAGCCTGCTCTCTTATACAACCCAGGACCACGTGCCCACGGTGTCAGCCCCGACTGTGGTCTGACCCTCCACTTCATCAACCATTAAACAAGAAAATACCCTATAGACTTGCGTACAGGTAAATGTTATATGTGTACAGGCATTTTCTCAATCGAGAGTCCCTCTTTCCAAATAACTGTAGTTCCTGTTCAGTTGATATAAAACTAATCAACACGGTAATAAACCATTTTTATATTGGACTAAGGGCCTGCTTTGTGAAACTGAACCCATACCTGATACTATTATGAGGCTGAGAAACTGAAAACACTGTGTTTTAGTAATAATAATACGAAGAGTGTGGAGGCAGTTCTAAGCCTAGCATCCAGGCCTCCCACTTTCCATCCATCACTTCTCTCAAACAGCTACACAAGCAAGGAACTCTGTCTATCAGCTATCCTGGACAAGGGTTGCTTCTATGTACCCAGACTTCCTGTTTGTCAGTCCAGCTTCATTTCTGCCTCACCTCACACTCACAGAAGTGAATACTCATGAAGTCTTCCTTGCCCAGAACCTGTAGGTAAAACTTACATGCATATGTCTTTATTATGGTATATTACGTTTGTATTTATCATCTGAAGAACCAGGGTCTGACCTGGGCCAGGGTCTGGCTAGCAGCTCTAGAGTGATTCTTTGGACTCAGACCATTGGCTGAGTGATTCTTTGGACTCAGACCATTGGCTGACATCATTGGAAGCAATAGCCCCTGTGAAAGCCACTGGTTGTAGATACCTGGACGTCACCCAGGAGGAAGGATCATCTTGTGAAATCTCTGTCCAGCTCCCATTCATTCGGCTTCCCACTGATGGCTACCAGCTTTGGTACTAAACCCAGTTTATCTAGGGATTCTCAAAACAAGGTTTTTGTTTGTTTGTTTTTCTTAGCAGATGTGGTCATTAAATACATAGGGGCCTTCTAAGTCAAGTACTAGTGACATTGTTGCGTAGCTTGCGTAGCAGTTACACGAGTCTCTCTGTGTATTATGAACTGAATGTTTAGGCCCCTTCTTTCCCATTCACATGTTGAAATCCAGCCTTGAATATGGTATTAGGAGGTGGCCTTTGGGAGTTGATTAAATTAATGAAGGCAGTGCCCTTGTCATGGGGTTCGTGTCTTTATGAGGAAGAGGCACCTACATCAGCTGCTTTGTGGTTTAAAAATGGGAAACTGCCAGGAAACCTCTTTCTCCAGAACTGGTACACTAGTCCCGGGTTTGCAGCCTCTAGGACTGTGAGAAAATAAAGTTCATCCTGTAGGCCCCGAAGCTGAGAATCTGTCATGGCAGCTTGAATTGTGAGTTGAAGACAGTGTGGATGCTAAATCTCCTAAGTGAATTTTCACATTATAATGACATCCGCTTCCCAAGTTGTGAAATATAAGCCATAGATTTGGTTTGTTCTGGTCCAGTGTAAACAGTGGCAACAATATCCATCAGGTTATGGGAGGGGCATGCACTTCATCCCTTGGAGAAATTCAGCAGGTATTTGTGATTCTCCCAACCCTGTTGGCTCTATTGTTCCCTTATCCTTTGCCTTCTGGAAACACAAACAAGTAAGAGCAGTTGCCAATAGGTTTCTAAAGC
Source organism: Rhabdomys pumilio (assembly GCA_030674055.1). Classification (NCBI taxonomy): domain Eukaryota; kingdom Metazoa; phylum Chordata; class Mammalia; order Rodentia; family Muridae; genus Rhabdomys; species Rhabdomys pumilio. The sequence continues at coordinate 44,319,389 of JANHMN010000008.1, forward strand.
ACTTCCAAGTGGGTCTCTGGGTAGAAAGGGTTTAATTATTGTAGCTCCCTTATGAAAAGGGCTTTTAATGAAAATGCTTCTACAGTGCCATGGGGACTTGCTGGATCACAGAATCTCAGAGTCTCTTGAACTTGTCTCGGTCTTTTCCTGGGGAATTGAGGAGTGCTGTTCAGGGGGCTGGTGGGCAATAAGAAAAACAATAACAACAAAGTTTCCATGCTTCAAGAAAAGACTTCTAAACAGAGCTGTAGGTTTTTTAGGCCTCTACTTTTAAATGCTATCCACTGTGAAAAAGGGTCATTTTCCACCCCGGGCCTTAAAAACATCCTGTGTTGCAGTGTTAGGTTATAAATATAGTTGCAAATACTGTTCATTTCCACAAGAGACCACTATTGCTTTGCTTTTTCTAGTGGTGTCGGTGAAAAATAGAGTTAGAACAGCCCAGGAGGTGGAAAAAAATAACCGTTCCCAAACCCCCAAACAAACAAAAAAGCAAAACCAATCTAGTATTTTAAATATAGTGTAGACCCTATCTCAGAAAAAAAAACCAAGAAAGTGAAAATAAGCACAGTGCAAAACATGATTTCATGATCCTTTGGAAGCCTGTGTGAAAGTCATGGCGTGTGTTGCTGACTGAAATGAGGGATTGTGGTTATAATGAGAACACCACATTTGTGTGGGGGTCTTAGTTGCTAAGTCATAGGTCTTAAATATACGTGACCTGGTTAATATAGTATCCTGTGATCAGCATTTTCATTTTCCAGACAGTAGTCCTGAGTCATAGGGAAGGGCCACACGCTGCTTAGTTAGGTGGCAGGACTTCAGCAGCAGCAATAAGGGAAGGAGAAATGGAGACTCGTCCTTTGGAAAGCACACCAGAATTTTCTCGGTGTTTAGGTGGGTGGTTTCCTTTTCATTTTAGAAGTTGTTTTTGGCTAGACGAGGATATGAGATAAAGCTTGGAAGGCAGTTACTGTCTTGGCACTCAAGAACAATGCCGGATTGGGGTGGGGTTCCTCTCAGAGCACAACTTTCCTCTTTCTTGTCACCTATCACCACCAGTGGCTTCTTTACCTCCTAGGGCCTTCGACTGCTTCCTGTCTGCTTTCAGTTTCCACAAACTATATTAGCAGAAGACAGGAGCCGGCATCAACAATTGTGGGATTGATACCAGACTCCTCCCCAAATTAGTATTCTTCCCAGATCTCCTTTCCTCGACTGAAAATGGGCTGATTTTCAGCCTATCCCATAGGTTTTGGGAGGTAGTTCAGTCAGTGATGTTCAGAGGCCTGGATGACAGTAGATGAATCTGCTTAGCAAATCCACCACCTCTTCCTCCTCTTCTTCTTCCTCTTCTTCCTCCTATTCCTCTTCCTCTTCTTCTTCTTCCTCCTATTCTTCTTCCTCCTCCTCCTCCTCTTCCTCCTCCTATTCTTCTTCCTCCTCCTCCTATTCCTCCTCCTCCTCCTCTTCTTCCTCCTCCTTCTCCTCCTCCCCCTCCTCCTCCTTCTCCTCCTTCTCCTCCTCCCCCTCCTCCTCCTTCTCCTCCTTCTCTTCTTCTTCCTCCTCCTCCTCCTCCTCCTCCTCCTCCTCCTCCTCCTCCTCCTCCTCCTTCCCCTCCCCTCCCATCTGCCCTCTTTTTAGCTACAGCTCCTGGTTCTGAGACTACTTCATAGAGTTCTCCTTTGTGATCTCTTCATGGCTCTGCTACTGGGCAGTGGTCCTCAGACTTTAATATGAATCCGTGGGAGTGGCCACTAAAAACATTTCTGATGGCAGGAAATCAGACTCCACCTTTCAGAGAACTAGATGGAGTAGGTGGACAGAGATCCCTTGGTGGATCACAGCATTAAGCGTTTGCTGGGAGACTGTTGGTTGCCCTGTCCTTTGCTCTCAAATCCTTCAGGGACTGGTTTAACAAGGTTTGCAAAAGTGGCTGCCGGCTTCATGTTCCCATGGACTCTGCTGTTGAGGAGCTGTTGCCTTAGCATGGGAAAGGCTGTAGAAAGGGGCAGTCTCCCCAGGAGAACTTGTTTCTTACAAATGTGGCTTCTGAAATAGCAGCCGCACCACTTGGGAACTGGTCAGCCATGCACGTTTAAGGGCTGCACTCAAGATGTAATACATGTGAACCTCTGGAGATTGGACCCCGCACCCTGTGCAGTAAAATGCTGGTCAGGTGAGTCCCAGTAAAGATGGAGCTTTCCCAATGTGAGGGTCAGGGTCCCTTCCTCTGCACCAAGTGTGACATATCATGGAATCTATTTGTTATGTCCCTGTTGTCTTCAGTTTTCATATCCCAGTTTCCAATTACCTAGGGTCAATTAAAGACTAAAAATATTAAATGGAAAATTCTTGAGATAAGCAATAGTAAGTTTTATGTTTACTATAGAATATTGTTGTGATTGTCATGTTTTACTATCATTGCTAATTTCTTCTTACTTTTCCCAATTTAGAAGATAAACTGTCCTAGGTATGAATAAGAAAAAAAAGACTATATATGGGAATCAGTAGTACTGTCTACAGTTTAAGGCATCTCCTGGGAGTTTAGAACCTACCCTTTGTGATAAAGGGGCACTTCCAGCCTTACGCTTACAGGGGTGAGGATGGGAGCTGTTTACCACTCTCCTGTATGTGTGGACAATGAATATCTATTAAGCACCTATTAGGAGTACTGGTAAGTGGTCATTTATTTATTTTACTTTCTAATGCTATCTTGTTGCCTAGCTTATGTGTTACTAGTAGGTAAAAGGTAGGTTGCTACTTCTGACTCAATTATTCAACAAATACTAAGTACTATTATGTGCCAGGTACTCCTAACACTAGTGGAAGTATGGTGCTGTAATTATGCCTTTGCATAAACAAACAAACAAACAAACACACTACATCTCAGTTACTTTTTTATTGCTGTGAAAAACCACCATGACCAAGGCAACTTATGAAAGAAAGCACTTGATTTGAGGACTCATGGTTCCAGGGTATCAGAGTCCACGGCCATTATTATGGGGAACACGACAGCAAGTAGGCAGGCATGATGTTGGAGCAGTAACTTAGAGGTTACACATTGAGACAACAACCAGAAGGTAGGGAGAGTGTGAGCTAACTGGGAATAGCATGCACTTTTGAAACCTCAAAGTCCACCTTTAGTGACACGCCATCTTTAACAAGGCCACACCTTCTGATCATTCCCAAACAGTTCTACTGAGGACCAAATATTCAAGTACATGAACTTAAGGGGGCCTTTTTTCATTTAAACCATCACACATTATAATAACAAATAATGGCCAGAGCTTTGAGGCAGAAATACAGTCTGAGGATAGATATTTTGGTGAGGAAGATAATGGGAAGAGGCAACTCTCTGTATTTTCTTGAGTAAAGGCTGCTTCCATATTTCTTTTAATCCTTGCACTGGAAGAACAAGTAAAAGTAGCTTTCATTCTGTTATAATTGCCATCTCTGAGGTTCACTGCCCCCATATGCCAATCTAGCCCTAGTCTTGGAAGTTTCTAGCCTCCTCTGTACAATCTTATCTAGGCCTAGAAGGTTTTCAGCCTCTGAGACTTGCTGCTAAATAAATTCACCCTTTCTTGTCTTTTCAGAGCTCTGGCTGGCTGGTTCAACTCAGCTGTCCTGGCTCGAGCTGACTGATTCAATCTGTCTTCTTCTTTGGCTTCTGACTGAATTGCTTTGCTTAGCTTCAAACTAACTCTGGCAATCTGTTCTAATCTAGCTTCTTCTCATTCTCTGGCTCATTCTGCTTTCACCTGTGTCTAGCTTGTTTTCTCTTCAGCCCATCTCTCTAAAACTCTCCCAGTAAACTGCCTCCTCTCTTCTCTCTCTTTATGCTCTGTTCTCTTAAGCAGTTTCCCTTTCCTCTCTCTTCTTGTGAGAATCGGGCATATCCTGTTCTGTCAAATCTTTCTCTGATTTGTCACTTTGTGTGCCACCCAGTCAGACATTACTTGGAAACACTAGTGCTTCCTTCTATAAACTAGCTTTCCCTTTGTTGTTTGGGATTAAAGATGTGTACTAAGGGCATGTCTGTATTCCAGCCAGAGGGATTAGAGTGCTAAGCCTGAGCCATACCACTACTATAGACAGGTTTTTCCAGTAAACATAATCTCGTGGTTCCTGGTGTGATCAAATATTCTGCAACAAGAACACTTTGATTTTCACCCCCTGTCTTTCAGTCCTAAAAGTTTCATCTTCCTTATCCACTGTTTTGGGAACAGGCACAGGACCACGATCTGTCAAATCAAAGCATTTGTCACTTTATCTCCAGCAGCAAATGCTTCAGGAAGGGGCATAAGCTATGTAAGGAAAATTCACCTAGGAGCGTTTCCTAGAGGGTACTGGAAAGACAAAAAGAAAATCCTCTCAGCATCTGGTGGAGTTATCAGGATGTGGGGATTTAGCCTTGAGGTTTCTAGGGACCACTGGGAGGTATCAGATTTCCCAAGTTGCAAAATGCACTCAATGTGCAGTGGAGAGAAAGGGGTAATCTTGACCCCATCATTTGAAAGGCTAGATCCTGAAGCCAATACTTCTGGACATTTTAGTTTTATGAATCTCTAGATTGCATTTATGTTGGTACCAGTTTTGTCCCTCAGAACACAAGGGCTCATAATGTTAAATCCAGTGAACACACATTTATTACCTATCTCTTCTACTTTTTGGCTGAGCCAATTAGATTCTTTGTGACAAGGGTAGGTAGGTTGAGGGGGTTCATGAAAGAAGAGAAAGTCTGCAAGGCTGGTACCACAACCCTTAACCTAATATAGGTGTTCAGGAAGAGGTGAATGGATCCCAGAAAACAGTGTAACAATGACAACAATACTAATGTAACATTTCTTTCAGTGTAACCTAACGGTGTTCATGATTTGTGTTTAAGAAACGTGACTACATTCCCAATGAAGAACAAGAGGCTGTATTGTTTTTTTCTTTCTTTTTCCCCCTCTATTTTTAGAGTCCAGATGGCACCAGCTAAAGTGGCTTAGGGGAGACATTCCCACCCCCTCTTCTCAATGAAACACAATTACACTGAATTCATGGAAGTGATGGTGTTCATTGTGTCAAACTCCTGTGTTTCCTGGCACTGGCTGAAGAGATATATAATAAGATCCTGATAAGGATTCTCTTTCTGACTCAAACTGTCTGCAGATAGATGGCACTTTCTTTGGGCAACACTTTCTCTTTTCTCAGAATTATTTTGAGGCTAATTTACATTACACCTTAAAAAAAAAAACCCACACATCCATCATTTTGAAAACAGATTTTAACAAGAGAGAAGTAAAATTTGCTCAGTCAAGACACCCACTAGGTTTGGTTTTAATAACACACAAAACAGGAGTGGGGGTGAGGGAGCAAACCTGAGGGTAAAAGCTTCTAGCTGGAGGAGGCAGGGCAGGAAGTGCTTTCTCCAGCCAAGAACAATGTCTACCACGTCACTGCAACCCTGACAACCCTGAAGGGGGCCAAGGATGCAGTGGTGGTCTAGAGGAGTAATTTTTTTTTTATTTTTAAGATTTAGTTTTGTGTGTGTGTGTGTGTGTGTGTGTGTGTGTGTGTGTGTGTGTGTGTAGGCCTGCATTCTGTCTGCTGAGTCATTTCTCCAGCTGTGGAGGACCAGTTATGATGAACAGCTCTTACACTGGGTGGGCTGCCAAAACAGCCCTTAAAATTTTGCAGTTATTATTTCATTGTTCTATGCATATGGGTGTTTTGCCTGCATGCATGCTGATGCCCCATGCACTTGCAGTGCCCACAGAGGCCAGGAGAGGGCACCAGATTCTTTGGAAGTGGAATTACAGATGGTTGTGAGCTGTCTGTGGGTGCTGGGAATCAACACTGGGTCCTCTGGAAGAGCAGCCAGTGATCTAACTGCTAAGCCATCTCACCGATCCCAGCTACTTTAAATATGTGATCTCATGTATCCCAGGATAGCTACTGAAATTACTGTGCAGACAAGGATTACTTTGACTGATCTTTCTCCTTCTAACTCTGGGAGGGTGGGGTTATATGCTCCCTCATCTAGTTTTTGTAGTGTTGGGGATCCTACCCAGGACTTTGTGCATCCTAGACAGGAACTCTACCAACTGAATTACATGTCTAGTTCAGTTATACTTGTGGCTACTTAGCATTCATGTTGGGGGCTATTTCTCAATCTTTTATTTATTTTTGCCTTTCCTCAGGAACTTTTATTAACTTTATTTTAATCTTGTAGGACAGGGGACTACATATATAGTCCAGGCTGGTCTAGAACTCGTGATCTTCCTTCCAAGTTCTGGGATTACAGGTATACACTGTACACTATAGGAAAGCATACACCGCTGATGATAGGCCTAGCCCAAAGAACTGTTAAGGAATGTTTTTATGTATGGAAAAACAAAAGACACCCTGTGTCAACAAAGTAGAAGCAGAAACTGACTCTTGAAAGTCGTCCTCTTACCTCCACACATGTGTGGTGGCACACATCTGCTGCATACACACACACACACACACACACACACACACACACACACACACTGTAACAACAACAATAAACATTTCTGACAGGGGCACTTTTTATATGTCCTTCTGCTGTTGTTTAGATATCTGGCCTTTCCAGTCAGATCTTCTGGAACTTGGTACACACCCTGAAGCTGTATCCTCAGGTCCTGGCACTTGGGCCTTTTGTCATGTATCTTGGCTACCTTAGGTCATTTTGTCTAGAAGCAGAGCTTAGAGCTAGAGACAGAGATGTGAGCCTTTGTAGGTATTCCCTATCCCTTTTTCCTGTCCTTATTTCCTCTTTTTTTGAGACAGGATCTCACACTGTAGTTAAGGCTAGCCTGGACCTCACTGTGTAGTCTGCACTGACCTCGAATATGTGGCAATCTTCTTGTCTTAGTTTCCCAAGTGCTGGGCTTAGAGGTGTGAGCTTCTGTGTCCAGAAGATCTCATTTCTTGAGGGAAAAAAGACCTATACAAGGGTTGAAGGTAGGGCTGGGGTGCAGTTCAGTGTGGAGTGCTTGTTCACCATGCAGAAGCAGTAGGTTTGATTCCCACACCCCCAGTATGGTACAAATTGGGTGTGGTGGTACATGTATGTACACCTAGTACTTGGAAATCGATGGCAGGAGGATCAGAATTTGGGGACACCCTGGGCTAGAAACCAAACACACCCACACAACCCCCAAACAAAATAAAACAAACCACAAAAACAATATACAGAATCCCAACAAAAGCAAAACAGATCGACAGAATCCAGCCAGTTCAAAGAAGAAGCTGAGCAAAAATGATGACTGAGGTAGTTAGCTTTGTAGTGGGCCACCCTAGTAGCAATGTGCCTGTGTCTTTCTGGAGAGGTGGCTTCTGCCATCTGAGAGCAGTTCACTGGAAAACTGGTCACTATATGCTAATATGCTATCAGTGGTCAGCAGTCCCAGTGGGTAATGTGAGGATGGGGGGACAGTCTGAATGGGGAACACAGGGTCTTCTACCAACATCTGGCTGGAACCTAGGACTTTGGCTCAGACTTTGGTTCTTCAGACTTTTAAACTTAAAAGTCTGGCATCAGAATTTCCTCTGGCTGCTTCAGCCCCCACCTCTCTAATAATTGTGACCTTTGGCCTTTGTGCTTACAAGGAGAATCTTCTGAAGGTTCAACTCTTTTCATTGTTTACAGTTTTTGCTTCTGTGTGCTCATTTGAGTAGGTGTTTACTGTAAATCTGATCGTTCTTTTAGCATTGCCAAAGGAGATGGGAAAGACCAGAACTTAGGCTTGGTGGCCTCTCACCAGCTGAAGGTGACAGGCTGCTTCTCCAGTGGCCCCAGTGATCCCATCTGCTGGCATATATTGTAGGATCCTTTCCTCATATGTATGGGCTCCAGCTAGGGCTCTTCTCTGGGTCCTGAGTATAAATTTTTAGCATGGTTCTTTGTGTCAACAGCAAGGCTCTATGATGCTGCTGGCAGAGATTTTAACAGGGTGTACATACACCTATTAATAGGTGCCTTTTGTTTTTGTTTTTCAAAGTATGATTTTTCTGCCCTGGAAAAGTAGCTTTGCCCTGGATCTTACACTATAGATGAGTCTGGCTCAAGGATGCCTCAAATTCAGGCATCTATCTGTCTCTGCCCCTCGAGTGCTCGGATTAAAAGTGTGCACTACCAAGCCCAGCTAACCAGGTGCCTTTAATGATTAGGACAGGACGTGGCAGGAGAGCTCAGATGTTTCTCTCGCCTTCCTGATGTAAAATACTGTGACCTGCATCCTGCTGTCACTCTTTCTTGTCTTGTGATTTGCCCTGATGACATCAGCTGTTTGCTGGATGCGTGGACTGCCTTGTGGAAAGGTCAGTGTGTCATACACACGTAGGACTGTGACCATCAGCCACGTGGAGCCGCAGCTGTCAGCAGTGGGTGTAAAAGCAGATGTCTCACTAGTTCAGTCATCAGGGGACTGCAGCAGCTCTGGGGGAGGCGAGAGCAGGAGGTTACATGCTTAGCAACAGTGGTGGTGTTCTAGACTGCTGTTTAGTGTGTGTGCCTCTGTGTGTGTGTGTATGTGTGTGTGTGTGTGTGTGTGTGTGTGTGTGTGCGTGTGTGTTGATATGTTAGGTAACAGTTGATCACTAATCTAGAGTGTTGTAGAGGTTGGAAAATGAGACAGAATCACCTGAGTCATTACAAACTGTCTGAGAACATGATTTTTCATGGACGAGTCACCATCTTTTTACCTAATTGCTCTGTGATCAGCGATTCTGGCTGCCTTTTTAACTTCCTGTGCTGAGTAAAGGTACTAAGCTTTACATATGAACTTGGATTTACACCGGTGTTCATTCATTAAGAAGTTTTGTTCTAGAAGTAAACTTAGTAGAACATTAAAACTAAAAAGTTTTTTTACTTTTTTTAAGAGGTGCCAGGGATGGGACCCAGGGCCTTTTCAAAAAGCCTGTGAATCTCATAGCTTTGCCAATAGAGTACAATAATGGATGCAGAAAGCTCATCTCAGAATGCAGATCTTTGTTTTCCCATCATTAAGATGATTAAATATTTGTGTCTGGATTCTGCTACATAGCTTAGGGGGTCCACAACGGGGCCTGCTTAGTGCTATGCTTAGCCTGTCTAAGTGCTAGATGATCTTTGGGTCAGGACCTTTGTGGTCCAGGTCACCCCTGTTCTGTGTTCTGTGTTACTGTTCTTCTGAGTCTCTGACCAGGAAGGAAGATAGTGCAAAGATCCTGGGGTACGGGACTTCAGTGGCTAGAGAAAGGCCAGAGTGGCTGGAGCTTAGAAGGTGAGGTCATCAAGGGAAGATTTCAATCTAGGAGTGCTCCGACACCAAACAGCGCCTCCTTAGAGTGGCCATACCATTCCGTGGCTTATCTGTGGAAGTCTTTCAGAAGATTTTTAAAAATGGACTTTTAAATTTTGAGACAGAATTTTATAAAGCCAAGGCTGGTTGTGAACTTGGTATGTGTCTATGTATCCTAGACTAGCCTTGAGCTTACCATCAGCTCTCTAGAGATAACATTATAGCCATTCCTTAAGTATTAATTAAATTTTGTATTTTTAGATTTATTTATTTTCTATGACTCAGTGTTTTGCCTGCATGTGTTTATGTGCATGTGCATGCCGGGTGCATGTGGAGGTCAGAAGGGGGCTTCAGATGCCCTGGAGCAGAGTGATTGACAGTTGTGGGCCGCTATATGGGTGCTAAGAACCAAAGCTGGTTCTCTGCTAGGACAAGTGCTCTTAACCGCTGAGCCACTACTCCAGCCTCTTGAATACTAATTTTTAAGTCCACTTTCTGCTTTGTTTTGTTTTGCTTTGTTTTGGGAGACAAGATCTTGGCATGTGCCACACTAGCCTTATTCTTACTTTTACATACCGTCTCTATTTCCTCATTGTTGAATGCCATTGTGCCTGCCCTTAAATTTAATTTTTAAAATAATTTACTTTTTACATTTTTAATTGTGTGTGTGTGTGTGTGTGTGTGTGTGTGTGTGTGTGTGTGTATGTGCGTGTGTGCTCGAGCTTGTGAACACAGGTGCCTGCAGAGGCTGGAGGTGTAGAATCCCTTGAAGCTAGAGTTACAGGCAGCTGTGAACCATCTAATGTGGGTATTAAAACTCAGATCCTTTCCGAGAGCAGCATGTTCTCCTAACTTCTGAGCTATTGATTTTTTATAAGCATTTGCTATCTGGGGTCGTCAAACAAAATTAGTTAGGAGGCAATGGTGAATATTCATGGCAGGGACAACCTGCGTAGTTTAGATTAGAGGACTAAACAATAGCAAAAGAGAGAGAAGAGAAGAGCAGCGGGTAGATTTGGGAGTTCTAGAGGAAATAAAACAGTGTGGGGTAAACTTATTTGGCCAAAGTCACAGAGTGGCGACTTAAGTTTACACTAACTAAAATCTAAATGAAAACCTTTTATTTTCTCAGTGGCATGGCTGCATTTTGAGTGCCCAGAGGACATGTGGCTATTGTCCTGGCTTGCTCAGTTGTTTCTCAATAGTGAGACTAGAACTCAGGACCCTGTACGTGCCAAGCAAGTTGAGCTACGGCACCTTAACTCTGACAGGTAAGTTTATTGGATATTCCTATTGTCACCGAAAGGGCACTTGAATGCTGCTCTAGAAGCCAGGCCTCTTTAATTAGCTTTGTCTGTGTATGGCTGCATTGTCTGGTCAATCACGCAGCTTGAAGGCTGACTGTAGGCGGAGAGAGGTCAGTGTCTGACCTGGGGATGCTTCTGAATCTCTTGAACACATGGGGCCCACTAGTGCTTCATTATCCTGTTGCCTTCCCTATAATGGAGTGGTTGAGCATCTGGAAACAGATGTCACTAACCTGCTCATGTGGACTTGGTCGTGTGTGTGTGTGTGTGTGTGTGTGTGTGTGTGTGTGTGTGTGTGTATGTGTGTTTCCACTCAGAGAGGTCAGGTATGAATGCTGGCACTGAGGGCTTTCCCCAGCTTCTGGAGGCATAGGGCACACACACACACACACACACATTTCACGGGTGGGATGGTCCCATTCCGAGTCAGAGAAAAGATGTCTGAAGAATAATAAAGTTACTTTTGGTGAGTACATATTAACTGTAACGAAATAAAACAGGGATTGCAGCAAATACAACTCAATCTTCCGTCTCAGAGGTTTATTAACTCTAATCCCACTGGAATCAGCTGTAGGATCTGGCAATGTAATAAAGCAGACTCATTTCCCCCCCCCCCCACACACCTTTTTTCCCTCAAGTGTTGGTGGTACACAAAGAACAATATTACAAAAAGAATGTTTAAATTTCCCCTGCTAATTTATGACTGACTTTTGTGCTTTTTGAAAAAGATGTTTTTTGTTATTTTTTTTTGTTTTTTTGTTCTTTTTTCCTATTGTTCCCAGACTCCAGCAGCTTTCCACCACACCTTTGTTCAAAGCCAGGATGGCAAACCCAGGGCACTTGTCTCTGCTTCTTGATCCCTTGCAGACATCATTAAGAAATCACTGAAGTCTTTGCTAGTGACTCTAGATGTGGCTTAGAATCTTCCCCTCTCCAGCAGTTCAAGAAAAAAAAAAGAGCGGATCAAAACTCTAACTGCTGTGTTTGGATTAGGAACAGAGTTTTTAATGTAAATAACAAGATAATCATTTCCAGAATCCCCATAAAATTTGCTTAGAACCATCGACTTCTGGGAAGGAAGAGAATATTCTTGTTGTTTTGAGGGTGACTAAGGAGGCATGGTTTAGCCAGGTGAACCATGCAGTGGTTAAAGATGAGAGCTCTATGAGGGAGTAGCGGAAACCATCAGTACCAAGATCAAGATATTTCCCAGCACTTCATAAGGCTCCTCATTGCCTTAGATTTGTGTAACTGGTGTCCGTCTCACAAGGTCTGGGGCTTCAGAAAGAGCACTGGTCTCAGTTCTGGCTCTACCCACTCCCTAGGCTTCCTTAACAAACTATGTGGCAGGTACCCTAGTGAATTAAGCAAACAAACATATGAGTTGGTAGGAAAGAATTCTGGGATGAGGGAGACTCAGGAAACAGGCGTTAGTGGAAGAGTTGCTGATTAAATGAACATAGTCCAACATTTTTCAACTCGTGGTTTTAGAGCTCTTGTTCCATGACTGGGAAGAAAGGTCAAATTTAGGTCAGTAGAGACCTACTGCAAGCATCACATGGTGGGAGCTTGTAATAGAACCACATACTTCAAGGCCAGGAAGTGAAGAGAGTGAGGAGGGGGCCGAGGTCCTACAGTTTCATTCGGAATCCCCTCAGTAGACTCTGCTTGTTAAATTTTCAACAACTTCTCTATAATGTCACCCTGAGCTTTGACTCATGGGCCTTGAGAACATTTATCATCCAAACAATTGAATGTCACTATAAAAAAAAGTGCTGTTGATTTTGTTTTTAAATAATAGGATACTATTATTCCAGTTGATTCAGCTATTTTTCTTGAATTGGATCATTCGGGGGATCCTCTGGGACCTTATTAAACTCTATCAAGTGCTTATTTAAATATATATTTAAGTTAAAAACTTTACGTTTTGACCATTGACAACAGTATGCAATGACTTTTTCATTGCCTGGTCAATAGATGAAACTAATGGGTTTGAAGCATTTCTTTTTGTTTGTTTGACCTCAAACTATACTACAGAGCAGTAGTGATAAAAACTGCATGGTATTGGTACAGAAACAGACAGGTTGATCAATGGAATAGAATTGAAGACTCATAAATAAAACCACACACTTATGGACACTTGATCTTTGACAAAGAAGCCAAAAATATACAATGAAAAAAAAGTGCATCTTCAATAAATGGTGCTGGTCTATAATTGACAGTATGTACAAAAATGAAAATAAATACACATTTGTCACCAAACCCAAGTCTAAGTGGGTCAAGGACATCAACATAAAACCAGAAACACTGAATCTAATAGAAGAGAAAGTGGGAGAGAGCCTCGAATTCATTGGCATGGGCAGGGGCGGGGATTCATAAACAGAACTCCAAGGATCAAGCCCTAAGACTCAGGCTCTAAGATCAAGAACTGATGAATGGGACCTCGTGAAACTGAAAAGCTTCTGTAAGACAAAGGACATAGTCGATTGGAAAAATTGGCAACCTACAGATTGGGAAAAAATCTTTACTAACCCCACATCTGATAGAGGGCTAGTATCCAAACTATATTAAGAACTCAAGGGGCATTTCTTAAGCCTTTGCAGAACTGTCTCATGATTCTGTTTTCCTTCTCACAGATGAGCTGTGTGTTGTCTGCTTAAGAGTGTGCTTAACTTGTGGAAACCCTGATGAACACTCCATCATTTAGAAATCATGCCCACATCTGTACTGTGGCCTCGTTTTTTATGTTTTTAAAAGCTTTGACTACACATTGAACTTATTTAAAGAAAGAAAAACTATAGTTGCTTGCTATCCATGGTTTTCTGCATGTCTGATAGACGAGTAAGGAAATTCACTGCAACCCAAATAATGCCCAAGAGGCTTAGGATTGGCTAACACCATGGTGTCTGACATAATGTCAACCTAGGAAAAAGCACAGAAAGGCAACAGACTACTTGCCTTGAAAGACAGCAGCCCAATTTAGCTGCAGGTTTTTCTGTCGTATCTCTATTGTTGTGTGTGCAATGCAAACCATGAAGCTCAGAAATGTTCATAGCAGAGTAGGAAAAGCTGATGTATTTTAATGTTGTTTCAAAACCAATAATGAGTTAGTAAGATCACCTGTCCTAATTGTATGCATGTGTGTGTTTGTGTGTGTGCGCCATGTAAGTTGTGCATTGGTGTGATCAAAGTGTTGTTTAATCTTACAGTGCTGTTTAGGCTGGAGAAGGAGACATACCCAATATGGTAGATTTCAGGACAGTAGTTGACCTGTTTACCACTCACTACTCCAGGCTTTGATAGAATTTGTTAGGCCTTACCCATGTTCACAGATAATGTGACATTCTCTCTTGTTCTGCATACAACTATGTAAGAGGTTACTTCAATACTTAGTTATACTCTTGGACCTTGTGGGCCAGGCAGTGAGATGAGACATGTCTGTCTTGGGATGGCTTGTTTCTCCTTTAAGGTGTCAGAGTTTTCATTTAAGAAGACATAAAAGTTGATAGGCATGCAATTTTAGAGAGTTGGAGTCCACACAGAAGGTTCATTCTGCATGTTTCTAGTGTCCCGTTGCGGCTAGCTCTGAGTCTAGCTCTGGCTTCCTCATGCAGCTTCAATTCCTCACAGTGTGGTGGTTTTGTGATAGCCAGATTTCATAAGTCCTGGAAAAGCAAGTGGTCCAGGAAATGCAGTGGAAAACGCCTCGTTTCTCTTGACTCAGATGTCTCCATCAGCTCTCTTTAACTCTGCTGCCTTTAATTATTTGCCACTGTGATTGGCCTCAAGGTTGTGGGCATTAGATTGGATCTACTGATGGGGGCTTACACTGTAGAAGATCAGTTTGCAGCCATGTTTGGAAAACAGAGTCCTTCATCTGTTTCCCATGACTGGGGTTTTGAGAAGGTCTAGGCTGCATAACCCAGGAGCGCTTAGAACATGTGAGTTAGACAACATCGCAGGTGACCTGCCACTGGCTACATTTCCTAGGGTAGTGTTACTTTTGTAATATAGAACACCCCAGAGGGAGTTGATAATCTTGAGTCAATTAGCACACTACCCAGCATGTAATGATTAATCTTAAATACTAACCAAGGCAGTCGTTTGCCCCTATGAAACCGTTAGAGAAATTAGTGAAAGATGCCTGTGCATGTGGGAGAGGGCGTCCCTTCCCACCATGAGGCTCTTTTGTAGCACACACACATGACAACAAAATATATTCTGGTAATGATTACTGTTATAATTAATTTCCTCATAAACCCATCAAAGCCCTTAGTATGCCTAGGGCTTCCCTGAGTGCTTTCCCCAGCATCCACTCTCAGCTGCCCTTTCTGCTCTGTCTCTATTCCTGCCCCTCCTTCTTCTGTGATCCTATATTTTCTCAGATACTTAATGCTTAGTAGGTCAGTTTACAAATTGGTTTTTGAGGGGGTAGATTTTCAGGAATGTTGGTGGCTTAACAGTACTAAATATGCATTTGAAGTATTTCTGAACATCTAATTACATATGATATATATGATATATATATATATGATATATATCATATGTAATCATATGACATATATATCATCTGTATATATACCCATACATGTAATATATATATGTATATATATATACATATATATATTACATGTATATATATATATGTATACATATATATATATGTGTGTATATATATATATATATATATATATATATATATATATATATATATGATGTAGAGTTATGGTTATCATTGCTGTAATGGAACATCATGGCCAAAGCAACTTGGGGAGGAAAGGGTTTATGTGTCTTATGCTTCCACATCACTGTTCATTACTGAAGGAAGTCAAGATAGAAACTCAAAACAGGGCAGAACTTGGAGCTGTTGCAGAGTCCATGGAGGGATGCTGCTTACTGACTAGCTCCCTATGGCTTGCTCTGTCTACCTTCTTATAGAACCATAAGCCACCAGCCTGGGGATGACACCACTCACAGTGGGCTGATTTCTCGACTATCAATTACTAATTGAGAAAAATGCCTACCAGCGTGCATACAGACTGATCTTATGGAAGCATTTTCTCTATAGAGGCTTACTCCTCTCAGATAATTATAACTTGTGTCAAGTTGACATTAAACTATCTAGCACAGGCAGGTATGTTGGAAGAATGTTTTCTTTAAACTCCTTCAGTTGAATGTCTTGCATCTAGGATTTTCCATATTTGGAAGTTTTTCTGTGTGATGTGTCTTTAGGAGGAATGTGGTGTATAGGCTGGGTGTATCTGTGCATGTGTGCACATATATACATATACACATTATATACATATATATGTACATGCATGTGTAGGGGTGTGTGTATGTGTGTGAAGTGTGGGGTATGTACTTGTGTGAATTATGCGTTTAGGCTGGAGGGTGAGGTCACTTAGAAGAAAGAAAGAGGAGATATAGTAAACTTGATGGTGTGTTCCCAAGTTTAAATTTTTTTTTTATATATAGTAGCTTGTTGCAAGTTACTGATTTCAAAGTCCACATGTCTTTGCAGACAGGAAGTCAGGAGCAGAGCCTTATCATGTAGTCCCTCTACAGACTATTTGGTAGGCATTTCATTCCCATGTAGATTTGGAAACTCTTAAGTTTCTGACAGGGACAGACTATGTCCCAGTGCCTTTGTCTTCTTGGCAGCTGTGACATCATCTACAGCTTTTTGGAAAGTCTCCAGTGTTGATAGTGTAACCTTCTTTCACCAGTGTTGGAGTCTTGGAGTCACCCGAGGTGTTTGCTTAAAATATAAGTCCCCCAGTTGCTCCTAAAATCGGGGTCTATTTCATGCCTTCCTCCACTTTCCATGCTGGTTTTTTTTTTTTTTTTTTTTGGTTTGGTTTGATTTTGTTTGGGTTTGTATGCATCATAACAAATGCTAAACAATAAACTTTAAGAACAAAATCCTCAAGAATATAGGTTCTTAAAGTGCTACTTCCAGAGGGTTGAGAAGCCTGGAGTGAGAAGGAATGAAATATAGGCTGAAAAGATAAACATATTCATTTACTGTATATTATTGACTGTCCCGAAACTCACCGTATTGACCAGGATGCCCTTGAACTTTGATGGTCTTCCTGTCTTTGGGTTTCAATGCTAGGATAATTGGCCTAGGTTACCATACTTGGTTCACAATCTCTTTTTTTTCTTTTTCTTTTATTTTAAAAATACTTATATTTGCTTATTGTGTAAGCCAGAGGACAACTTTCAAGAGTCAGTTCTCTCCTTCCATATGGGGCTCAGAGATTAAACTCAGGTTGTCAGTCTTGGCTTCTAGCGCTTTTATCTGCTGAAGAAATGACTTTCATTTCTTCTTCTAAATGTAGAATTGACCTGTAAACCATCTTATATACAACCAAATATGTGTGTGTGCATGAATGTGTGTGCGTACATGTGTGCGCATGCATGTGTATGTGTATTGTATGCATGTGTACACACATATGCATTTATACATACACCCAGAGGCAATACGAGATACTCAGAGTGAGCAGTAATTTATGAATCATTTATATTTTTCATCTATAAATTTATGTGGGTGCTGCTTCTTATAAATCACTTGGCTTGAGCAAATTTGGAGTCATAAATATTGGCTGTGCCAAACAAGGTCTGTCAGGACCGTAGTGGGCAGGGAGGGAGGGAACAAAGCATTGGTGACCAAACAGCAGAGCTTTGTCTCTGCTTCCTTCCATAAGGGACATGATAGAATCAACTGCCACGCTGACATTAGACAGAGAAAATTTCAACGGTGGGAATAAATTCCTCTAAAGTAAAAGAGAAGAGTTACAAAGCAAGGCTTGGGGTGGAAGAACAGTAGGTGTTGGTGCTTTGAGTTCAATTTTTATGAGGTTACTGCTACTTCTGCTTTTTTGCCAAAAGGCTTTCTGAAAAGTCCCATTCAGAACAACAGAACTGTGGTTATTCTCAAGAAAACCACATCTAACAGTATATTAAGAGTTTGAGTTGATTGTGCAGTTAGGGTGGGTGAATTATATGATGTGTGAGTGATATCCTACGACAGCTATAAATAAAAAAATTTAAAGCGGAACAAAAGTCCATATCTAATCATTCTGTCTGAACATCCTAATACATCTGTGAATAAAAAATTAAAAGCAGAACAAATGTCCGTATCTAATCATTCTGTATGAACCAGGTCATTTCCATTGTACATTAATTGATGCAACATATTAGGACAGCTTTTCTCTAAGCATGACCTTGTTCTCAGACTTTTACAAGAAGATTTCATAATCGAAACACATAATATAAAATTTAAGAAAATACAGCAAGTTGGACGGTTCTCTTTGAAAACGATTGTGAGCATTGTTCTAGCTATGTTTTGTTTCTTTGTTTGCTGTCCATTTGGACTTGGGGGAGGGAAGGAGGTAGTCGGCTAGGAATGAGAAACAATGACGAGTTATTGGACTGCTGTTAATTTTTTTTGGATGTCTCATTAGGTGAAATCTAAAATTCGAACATGGTTGTTCTTTGAAATGTTCTTGTCCATCTGAGTTTCATTCAATTTCTTAATCATGTAAAAACAGCAGGAGCCACTGAAAACTAGCCACAGCTTCAGAGAAAAGCACACGCTTCTTTTTACAGGGCACAAAGTAGGGGATGGCGACTGCGATTGCAGTTGCAGGGCACCTCTGAGTGGCTTGGGGGCAGGGAAAGAAAGCGTGTTTTTAAATGAGAAAAATATAATCAGAAATGATCACCGTTAGGTTTATAACAATGACAAAAATCAAGCTTCTTGCTGCACCTGACGAAATGCAAATTATACTAGTCACATTGATCGTCTTTTCTCCTTCCTAACTGATTTATTAGCCTATGATATTCCAATCATTCAGCAAGCTTGATGCAACGTTCTTATTTGATCTTGGGGTTATGTTTTTTCCTACATCTATATTTTACTATGGCTTCCCATTCTTTCCATCTCCAACTTTACTTGAGGTAAAGGGAATAAAGAAAGCACCGGGCAGAAACTCCAAAGTTGTTTCCTGGGTATGGTGTTGCATGCATCTTTTCTTGGTTTGGTTTGTATCTGCCTGACTGGGGACAATCAAGGTCCCCTAGGGCTCCATTAGTCTTCTGATAGCTGCCTTTGCCCATTGGTTGTTTCCTCTACCTGTAATGGAAGACGGCTTGATACGGACAGTGCTGCATGTTTAAAAGGTGTAGATCTGATAAAAAGGGACACGGAGAAAACTCTTTGTAGCAGCCATCTTTAGTGGGAATTCTGCAGGTCCATGCAGCTCTGAGAAGTTGACAACAGACCCTTAGAACAACTTGGGGTTCAGACAGATGAGGGAAACCGTGGGACACCCCCTGCCTTCACTTTGCTTGTTCACTTCTGTCCTGTTTTCTGCTATCCCACAGAATAAACCCAGTCCAGATTTTTCCAAGACAAAACAAGCTTTTGGAATCCTGAAGACACAGCTTTGTCCCAGCTGCCAGCTACTGTTTTCTTTAGGCTCAATGCACTTTAATGGACATCCATGTGCCACAGGTTCAAGGCTTATAATTGCACTTACTGCTGCTCTCTTTTGGGGCAGGATCCAAGACAGAAAAATGAGTGTTTTCCTGGGTGTGTGACATGACAGAGGGAAGAAGAAGAAGCTGTGGGTAAGAAGAGGAAGGTGGGGACTGTAGTGTTTGCGGTGTGTCATGAGAATTATGCATTTGAAGCCTGGGCACTGTGCCTGGTGTAAGGGCCTCATTTAGCACGTTATAGGGACTGTGATTCTCCTTACAAAGAGACTCACTGATATCTAGCACAGCAGCTGCCAGCCTTTTCCCTGGACTGGAAGCCCTGCACATCCCACCCCAGCACTATTTCCTGATTCAGATGTTGGGTTCTTTTGATGAAGAAAGCTAGATGCTGACTCAGGATTAGTCAGTGGTGCCACTTGCCCTGGGAGATTTGCTTCAACTCTCCGAGCCTCAGTTATCCACTAGAAAGACAGTGCCTTCTTTGGGAAGTCGGGAGATGAAATCAAATAAGTAGCAACATGACTGTCAGAGAGCAAGCAGTTCAGTGCAGGGGGAGCTTGATCCTCTTTGCCTGTACCAGGCTCTTGTCCTGCCTCACATCCATTTTCTGTTTGCTGTTTATTCTCCATCCTTGGGTCTCAATTTGAATGGCAGCTTCTTAAGGAGGACTTCTTTGGTCAAATCATGTGTGAATAGATGTCTCCCTGTTACCATTTGACCACTCTGTTAGACACTTAGGTTTGTATTGTGCACATTTGTCATGCACCTTCCCTGTCACACTCTTAACTGTATGATGTCAGAGCCCTTTTCTTGCTTTCTGTAGTACACCTTGTGCCAAGCACATCCTACATCTGTAGGGTACGTTTATTGAATGAATCATAATTATAACTGGTGTGACAAAAAGCTGAAGCAGTTTTAAGGTGGGTTTCTCACTATTAAAACTTTCAAGTAGGCTGTCCTTAATTGGGTATAATTTTAAGCAAACCCCCAAATACCAGATTCTATGTTTTTTATAATTACAGGCCTGAACTGATGCTCTGGAAATGGGAGGGGGACATCCAGGGTCTAGAAGTATTTTGTATTTTAATTCCTATTCCTGCACTTGCCTCCTCTCTTACTGGAATACCCTCTATGAGTTTTAGGCGTTTTCTTTTGCCAACCATGCACCAGCTTTCCTATCAAAAATGACCAATACTGTCCAGCACGTACCATGTGCCAAGCAAGCACCCTGCCAATGCCTTCACATGAGATTCACTGAAGTCATGCTTCGAGTTCAAGTCATGATTTCCATTTTCAGACAGTAGAATTGGACTATGGCTATAGTTTTTCGGGAGAGAGATAGGGGTGAAATAGAAGGAGAGGAAGGAGGGGAGGGGAGAAAGAGCAAGAACAGATAGAGAGACAGGAGAGATAGATGAGAGAGATAGACAGAGAGAAAGGGGGAGAGAGAGACAGACACACACACACAGAGAGAGAGAGAGAGAGAGAGAGAGAGAGAGAGAGAGAGAGAGAGAGGAGAGGGAGAGGGAGAGGAAAAAATAGAAATGGAAGAAATGATGATTGGAGCTGGGTATTATATCAGAGGGGTCAAACAAGCATAATTGAGAAATTCCAAGTCCAAAGAAGTTCAGTTAAGAACCCTGACATCCAGGGATAAGCAGCAGATGTGCCAAGGGCTCGTCCCCCAGCACCACTGACATGGAGCTCTTGGCTGTGTTCTGCTGGGGTTAACATGGTGTGCCCTACTCAAGGTTTATGGTGAGGAGGAGGCAAGGAATGCACATCACAGAGAAGCTGAGGCAGGCAGAGGGCTGCAAAAGTCTCTTTCAAGGAAGAAGTTGGCCTTACAGAGGAAGACTCAGTAGTAAAGGTAACAGCAGAATTAGATGTATGTTCCCAAGGCTTCTTCACTGGGCCTGTTCTTTGAAAATGGGACAGAAACCTCTGAAATACCAAGAGATAGGGTTTTTGCCAAGGCAACAGAATGCTAAGGACTTCAAGCAAAGATTCTTATTACAAAAAGGTGCTAAATTCTGGAATCGAGTTTAATTATACCTGAGGTATTTCTGACTTGGTGTGTGGGTGGAGGCTCTGCCTCTCTTTCTATTGCTGCTATTATCACATGGGTGTACAGCTTAATTTTTCCCACCATGGGGCTTCTTAGTCAACTTTCCAGTCTCTCCCAGCCAACTACCCCTGGGAGGCAGTTTCTGACAAATCACTCACTCGCCAACAAAAGTTGCTCCCTACACCAGTCTCTATTAGCAATCTGCCCTGGGTAATCATCAGGTTTAATCATTCATGAATCAATCGCCAGGATGGTGTGGGGGCCAGAGTCATATAATCCAGAGGCCAAATCTGTGAAGCATGGATGCATGTGTCAAAGCAATACAATGGCTGAAAAGTGCTTTTTGTTGGCTTTGGGAGTGGAGAGACATGGAAAATGTGTATCGCAGCTCACCCTGCCTAATGGGATCCCTCCTGATGGATCTGCTCTTTTAGAGATGCTAGCATTCCTTTATTGCTGTATATGCTATGCGCCATCTCTCAACACCAGCTGCTCTCCATTTGTTTTGCAGGCCACCTCTGAATAATTTACAATCAAGCATTTCTCAGTGCCTCTGGAGGTCAGCAGGTGCACCAATGATGGGGTTATTTTCTCTATCACTACATCCAGCAGCGGTTAGCACTGTGTGTGTGTGTGTGTGTGTGTGTGTGTGTGTGAGAGAGAGAGAGAGAGAGAGAGAGAGAGAGAGAGAGAGAGAGTGAGAGGTGTGGCATGGCAAATAAAAGTCCATTTTTTTTTGTTGTTGTTGTTTCTTTGTGTCAAACCTTGAACCTCATTCAGTGGAAATCCACTGGCTTTGGCTTTAGTGTCAAAGTCTGTCAGGTCTCAGACAGTCTTTGTTCTTCGCTATCTCAGCAGCCTCTCTTGGTTGTCCTATTCCTGGTATATTGATCTTCAGGTTATTTCTATTGTTTTTTTGATGCTGTTTAGTAAGTGACTATAAACACAGTGTCTCACAACTCCACCATTTGTTAAGATCTTGCTGTTTTACAGGTTAGAAGCATGGACAGATAAGCTCTGTTCTCTGGTTAGTTTGCCATAGCTAACATTCACGTGTCATCTGAGCTGAGTGATTATCTGGAACTCCAAATCTTTATAATTTAGTCAGGTCAATGGCAGAATTCAGTTCCTTTCAGTTGGAGGACCTAGTTTTAGTGTGCTCCATTACCTGAAAGCCTCTCTTAGCTCCTAGAGACCTCCTGGATTCCTTATAACATGGTCTTCTCCATCTTTAAGTCAACAGGATGTGTTGTTTCCTTTCCCTTCTGTTGCTGCTAGTCAGAGAAAACCTCTGCTTTTACAGGCTCCTCATGATTAGGTTGGGTCCATCTTGGTATTCTTATTAAATCTCCCTCCACCCCTTTAAAGATCGGCTCTTGCTGTGTGGTGTAGGCTAGCCCCAAACCCTAGAACCCCTTGGCTTTAGCCTCCTGAGTGCTGTGATTGGTATGGGTTTTACCATGTGTAGCTTGCCTAGTAATCTTCACTAGAGATGAAATTTTTCTATAGCCCAGGTACTCATGGACTTAACAATCAGGACATGGAGATTAGTGGACTACTGTTAGAATTCTCTCAGCAGTGCAACCACAGGGCCTTTGCATGTGCTTTATACTTTGCTTGGAACTCCTCCCTGTGTAGTCACATGGTTTGCTATCTGAGTTTCTTCTCATCTTTGTCTGAAGGTCACCTCAGTTTAGAAATCTTCAAGACAATTACTTCTAAAGGGAAGTCTGTCCTTCTCCTTACAGTGTCCAGGAGATTTTATATAGGTTGGAGTACCAGGATTGAACCTGGCACCTTGTATATGCCAGGCAAGCATTTTTACCACTAAGCTATGTACTTTTTTTATTTTGAGACAAGATCTGGTTCCTTTGTCTAGGCTGGCCTCTGATTAACTCTGTATTGCAGCTGAGTTTGACTTTGAGCTTCCGCTAGTCCAGGCTGGCCTTGACTTTGTGAGTCACTTGCCTTAGCCTCCTGTATAGCTCAGATTACAGACACCTTCGTATTATGTGTCATCAGGCTTGGCTTACATACTTTTGTTTATCATTTCTCTTCCTTCACTGGCATCGAGGCATCCTGAGGATGGAGCTTTGCCTGCAGTGTTCACAGCTGTATCCTCAGCTTCTGAGACAACTCCCAGCACATCTCAGGATGTGCGTTACATCTACAAATAAGTGAGTGTATAAACAAACTTTGTTTTCTTCTTTCTCTCTCCCACTAAGATGTTTCTGCATTTTAACTGTATTTTAAAACCATCACTGCTTTTCCATTCCTAATTATACATTTTATGGGTTTTCTTCTTTTTAATGTCTTTTTATATTTTTAAAATTAAAATTGAATTATATCACTTACCCCTATCTCTCTCCTCCTTCCATCCCCTCCCAGGTCTCCTCCCTCCAACCCTTCTCATGCTTCTGCACTCTCAAGGTGATAGCCTCTTTCTTGCTGATCACTATTTTTACATATATATATATATTTAATAATATATAAAATAATATATTTAATAATATATATGTAAAAGTACATATTATTTTTACATATATATTACATATATAAATACATATATAATAATACAAATAAAAATACATATATAAATAATATATATATAAAATAATATATTTAATAATATATATGTAAAAATACATATTATTATATTTCTGCATACACATATATGTATGCAGAAATATAATAATAATCTGCAGAATCTGTTTTGTTGTTTGTTTGTATATGGTTCTAGGTATGACTGCTTTGTATTGGAGAGTCAACCAGGAAGCTCAGCCTTGGGAGAGGCTAAGTCCTCCTCTCTCAGCAGCTATTAGTTGACTTTACTTCTTTGTCTGTGAGGCAGACTCTGTGAAATGTTCCTTCTTCAATGTTAGCATGTTTATTGTAACAATGAGGGTGCTTTAGGGTGACCCATGCTCTTGCCAGTACCCTCCACTCATGCTTGGTAGGAAATCTCAGTAAATTCATTGGTTCCTAAGGGTAAATGTTGGTGGACTTTTACTTTGCTTTCTTGTCAGAGCTTTATGAAGAGGGGGCAGATATTGTTTATGTATTCTTGCAACACCTCTTTCCCAATACAGTCTCCATTCTTTTAGGTCTACTATAGGGTCCATAGCTTCTGCAGAGTTCTTAATTGGCAAAGTTCTTAGGAAGATCTGTGTAGTCTCTTGAATTCATATATTGAAACCAACCCCCCAGTAAGGCTATTTCAAAGAAAGATCTCTAGGAAATGACTCAGGTGAGATAAGATCATAGGGCAGCATCTGATCACATAGAATTAATGTTAGAAGAGATACCAGAAAGCTCACCCTCCTCTATGTGCATGTGACTGGACAGAGTATGTAAGCTCATAGGGAAAATGAAACTGTTCAGAACCCAAGTGGAGGTCCCCCAGGCACTTGCTCTGACAGTACCTAGATCTTGGATTCAAAGAACATTGCGAAATTAATTGTCTGATGTATAAATTACCTAGCTCCTGGTTATTTGTCTGTAGAAGCCTGAACAGGCTAAGAATTATTCTGACTTTGTTACCACTTTTTATAAAGGTCCGAGTCCTCTTGGATTTGTGCCCCACCGTTATGATCTCTTTTAACCGTAATTATCCTTTTAAAGAATGTATCACCTTACTGGGGTGTGCAAGATAGTTTTATGTCAACTTAACACAAGTTAAAGAGAGGAGAAAACATCAATTAAGAACATCTCCATACGGTTGTGCTATAGGCATCTATAGTATATAGGGCATTTTCTTAATTAATGATTAATGGGGAGGGCCAGCCCATTGTGGGTAGTATAATCTCTGGCCTGGTGGTCCTGGGTTATATAAGAAATCAGGCTGAGAAAGCTGTGAGGAGCAAGCCAATAAACAGCACCATGGCCTCTTCATCAGCTCCTGCCTCTAGGTTCCTGACCTATTTGGGTTCCTACCCTTATTTCCTTTTGATGATGACTAGTGGTATGGAATCCTAAACCAAATAAACCATTTCCTTCCCATGTTGTGTTAGTCATGGTGGTTCATCACAGCAAGTAATCCTAACTAAGAGAGAGACTGGCACCAGACTAGCAGGGTATTGCTGTGACAGATCTGACCATGCTATTTGTGGGAGAATTGTGGAAGGACTTGGGAACTTTGGGATAGAAAAGCCGTTGAGTATTCAAAGCTTGGTGAGCTGTTCTGTGGGAGCTTGGAAGTAAAAAGTGTTGAGAGAAATGCAGGTGATAGAGGACTGGCTTGTAAAGTTCAAGAGGGAAGTTTAAGAGTTATTTTAAGACTGTTGCAAACATTGCATATTTGCTATTTTGAATTGAGATTCTGTGGTTCTGGTCATGTCCAGCTGCAGAGTAAGCCATGATTAATGAGGGATTAGCATCATTGAAGTGGAACCTCTGTATTCCTGAAACAGTTGATGCTGGTTACCTGGAGCTGAGAAATCAGCAGTGAATAAGAACAGATCAGCACTGAGGTGAACGTTGAGAAGTGTTTCTTCAGAGTCAGCACATAGGAGCTGTGTTCCAGAGGCAGCCAAGGTGGTACCTTGTGCTGGTAGCATAACTTGGTTGTGTAAGAGTTACCCAGGTGGTACTGGTTTTGAAGGCATGTAGGGGTCATGAAGAACAACAAAGGCTTGATACTCTGAGAGACCATTGGTGAAGGTGCAACCTCTGTAGAAGCTGAAGGAGCAGAATTAAAGGGGTCATGCAGAGAGAAGCTGAGGCTTGTCACCATGAAGAGTGTGCAGCCCAGTTGTGGCAGAAGGTCCTAGCATTTTGGAGATGCCTATACCATGGACAACCTCCAAGAACAGCAGCAGCAGTTAAGTGGTACCAGCCTGAGCCTAAGCAATGAGCTGTGTATGCTGCAGAGGGTGGAACCAGAGAATGATCCAAGCCTGTTAGAGGAGCCTAGAAGATCATGAACGAATCCCAGATATTGGCCACTGAATGATTTACACTGTTGGAGTTTGGTTTTGCTTTGATTGTATTGTGTCTATGCTCTGGTATTTCTCTCTTGAAGTAAGGAGGTGTTTAAACTGATTTTTGATTTTACAGGAGTCCACAGACTGACTTTTAAAATAGATTTTTAGGTTTTAAAAGAGACTTTGGATTTTTAAAGAGACAGAATTTTAAGGTGTTTGCATTTGTAAAGACTGTGGGACTGAAGTCTGTAACGTGTTTTATATGTGTGATCTTGGGGATCAATGAGAAAGGCAAGGTTGTGGCTTAACAGTGATGTGTTTATGTGTCAAGATGTCAAGGGGTCAATTGTGATGGATAGCTTTATTTCAACTTGATACAAGCTAAAGTCATCCGAGAGGAGGGAACCTCAATTAAGAAAATGTCTCTAAAGGATTAGGCTAGTCTGTAGGGCATTTTCTTAATTAGTGATTGATGGAGGAGGGCTCAATCCATTGTGGGTCATGTGATCCCTGGCCTCATAGTCCTGGGTTCTATAAGAGAGCAGGCTGAAAAAAAGCTATAAAAGGCAAGTCAGTAACTAATACCCCACCATGGCTTTTGCTTCAGATCCTGCTGCTAGGTTCTATCCCTGCTTGAGTTCCTGTTCTGACTTCCACTAAAAATGGACTATAATATGGAAGTGTAAGCCAGATATACTCTTCTCTCCAACTTGTGTTAGTCAAGTATTTACATCGTAGGAATAGAGACCCCAACTAAGACATGAAGTTAGAGCTTTATAATATGAATTATGGAGGGTACAATTGTACTAGAGAACCTTTTTCTTTATATATGAACTAGAGGCTGTAGAGGAATTTAAATCAAGCAACATGGTTGCTCTAGCAAGGGATCACATCCAAAGATCTTCTAGGTCTATGTGATCCAGCTAGAATGCAGAAATGCCCTGGATTACAGTATGATCTGGCTGGAATACACACATACCTTTAGCACACACCTTTAAGGTAAAATTAGTTTGTAGAAGGAAGCACCCATATTTGAAAGTGATGTCTAATTGAGGGGAAGACAAAGTGATGAATCAGAGATAGATTTGACAGAGTAAGTCAGAGACAGAGTATACCCAACTCTCAGGAGAACAGTACAGAAAAGAGAAGCTAATGAAGAGCAGCACTGGGAGAAAGAGTGAGTTCATTCAGTTGGGAGTAAGTCAGTTGAGAGTCAATGAAGTAAATACAGGGCAGTGGAGTTGAGTTTGTTCCTGAGTTCATGCAGTTTAGCGCAGGTCAGAAGAGACAGTTGAAACCAGAGAATAAGAAGTAGCCATAAGATTAGAACAAATTGCCAGAGTTAGTCTGAGGTCAAGTAGAGCAATTCAGTGAGAAGCTGAAAGAAGCCATATTGAATCAGTTTGGAGAGTTTCAGCCAGAACAGCTGAGTTGAACCAGTCAGCCAGAGTTTAGAAAGAACTAGAAAGGTTGAGCTTTTTCAGCAGTAAGCGTCAGAGATGACTATTACATCTGGTGAATAAAAGTTACCTTTTCAGGAGGCTTTGGATGCAGAAGGTCTGGATGAAGTACACTGGTCTATTTGTATGGCTATTTTAAACATTTGAACCTTTATGTGAGAGAGAGGGAAGTGAAAACAATAAGCTCCTGGGTTTACTTTTCTTTTTAAAAAAGAAACCTAGATAGTGTTGTGTTCTCATGTTCAGATGGTAGTGACTGACTCTTTGATGAATCCTGTCAGCCAGGAGCATATTACAAGTAGTAAAAGGTCACTGTCTGAACTAGGTGTTTCTGGGTCATTGTTGTCTTATTCCAAGCATTGAAATAAATACGCACAGATTTACAAACTATCAAAGAAACTTTGTTCAAAGCAGAGTCAGAAAGGAATACACTGTCAAGGGTAACAGAGGGCCACATGAGTGAAGGTACTAAGGGACCCTGATTATTGTTGGGTCTTTCTTTTATGGAGTTCAAGAAAAGGAGCTGCATACTACAAGACATAGTTTGGTTTGCTCTCAATTTTGATTAAAATGCTTGTATTATGATTACATCGGTCTTTGGTCCTTCCTTGTGAATGTGTCTTCCCACAATGCATCTTATTTTCATCACATGCACACCCAGTAATGCTCAGGCATAAGATGATAGATAGGGAATAGTCTTAAAAGTTGACTCAAGGATACAGTTTTGCATTATTGTATGTGCATTATGCGTTCAGAACTAATTCAGGATAGTCTTATTTTGGGAGGAACCTGATAAATCCAATGTGATATCACATGCTATCTTTTATTTCCTTATTTGCAAATATTAGACATTATATGGAAGAGAGGTGCTGAGCAAGTACACAAGATCTTTCCTTCTGGGAGGGAAATGAGTATATGTCAGAACTGTTATGTAATGATGGTGATGACACAGTGTTCACAGAACACTAGAAGAATGTCAAAGGAGAAAGATATAAAAAGATCAGGTATGGTGTTGAAGGACATATGCCTGGAAGGATGAGTTGAAATATTTGGGAGCAAACATTACTCAGGGAAGAAATGTATGAGAAGCCAAGAAGTAGGGAGAACAAAAGACAATTTCTGTCTTTGATGAAATATCCAACTCTGTATTCTCAAAAGTGACTTTTGCATACAGTAGGTGCTTAGTAAACATCTTGTTAGCCAGAAACACTCAATCTGTCCTTAGTGCTCCCTAGTGCCATCCTAGGGACTATACCATATTGATTCATTTATAGTTCTTTGAAAAATTCCTGCTCATGATAGACAGAAAAATGCAAATATGAGTAAGTCAGTGACACTGGCATCCGTATGAAGGTCTCATGTGTTCTCAAGCTTGGAAGTTGGCACTTCAGTCTAGTCAGTGCATAGCTTAGGCACAAGATTTCCTGTTTTCACATTCTAATATCTGATACTGTGGACTGCTAATCATTCATGCACGGATCTATTTGGAGCTCAGTGATTTTTTAAAAATTATTTCCAAATTTGAATAATGCTCCTGTCTTTATTTGTCCTCCTTGTGGCAAGTGTGATGCCACATATAACACTTACCAGTGGGTTTTCTGACATTGTGGACCTCAAAGGAAATTTCTTAAGGAAGGTACTAGATCATAATATGAAGGCAACACTACCTTGCAAGAATTGGAAGGAGGGGAAGACTGCTGCTCCTTGGCTAAAGGAAGACAATAAAGTATAACCTAATTTTAACAGGAAAAAAAAGTCCTCTGAAAGAAAAACATTTTCCATAAATTCTGGCCACCTCTGTTGAAAAATAACACTTTTGACTTTTGGCATAGTTGTTAATAAAATTTTAATTTCTACTATGGTTTGGATTTGAAACATCTCCCAAAGATTCATGTGTTGAAAGCTTGGTCCTCGACATAAGAGAGTCAGAAAAGATTGGATCATGAAGGTTTTAACCTTATGGGTGGGTCATTCTACTGATGTAGTCAGAGCTGGCCAGTCTGCAGGTAGGCGTGGTTGGAGGAAGGAGATCCCTTGAGGGCTTGTCTTGAGCTTTGTTCCTCTGTCTCTCTGTGCCCTGTCTGCCAAAGGTGAGCTAACCTGCTCTACCATTTGCTCCCTACCACATTATGTACCCAGAAACAGTGAAGCTGGGTGATTATGGCCTGAAACAGAGAGAACAAATCTTTTCTCCCTTTAGTCTTTTGCTAAAGTGCCAAAAGGTTGGCAATTCTTGTACGTATGTGAACTTATTGTGTATTTGTGAACTTTCAGAATGGATGGAAAGATTTTGATGAGATTGTGGGTGTGGTTTACTTGTTCTATTGAACTTGATACAAGTTCTGCTCACTGGTATTTGCATAGCCTCTGAGAGCCTTTTGATTGATTGGAACTCAGAAGGTCCAATGGCCATTTCTTCATTTTGTGGATAGAGTCTGAACCTTTGGCCTTTAACTCTCAGAAAGTCATTATCTAATGCTACTAATATCAGTGCTGCAAACCCATCTCTTTATGTGTCTACATAATCTGGCCTGAGAGTCAATTGGCTTTCACTTGGACACTTTAGAGATAGATCACTTTCCGTCTGAGAAGGGAACTGATTCTTTGTAATGACATATTTTCTTGTCCTTCCCCCACCCCTCAGACAGGATTCTTTGTGTAGCCTGTGTAGAACTAGTACTGTAGACCAGGCTGGCTTCAAACTCACAGAGATCCACCTGCCTATTGGCTCCAGAGTCCTGGGATTAAAGGCGTGCGCCACCACCCAACCCGCAATGATGTTTAGATTAAGTTCCCTTTTATTCAATTGTGCATCAACGTGTTTAAAATATTAACCAATTTTAAGAAAATGATTAATGTATGCATATTAATCTGTCAGTATAAATGGCAAGTAGCAAAACGTACTTTTCTCGCCTCTCTCCAGGCATCCTTCAAGCATATTTTATGTACATTTTTTCAAGTATTCTTGCCTTTAGACAAGTGTATGTTTACCGTTTCCTTCCCTTCATTCATCTCCATATGAGTGTATATGCATGCACACATTCATGGCTTCTCATTTCTTAATCTTGGACAGTCTCCTGCAGTATATGATGGATTTTAGCCATTCTCCTTGCCCCCTCATTCTCCCACTGAACCCCCTCTTTGCAACAAGTCCCCCTCCTACTTGTATGTTTCCTTTCGTGTGTGATCCACTGAGCTTAATTAGACTGGCTTTCCTGAGAATGGTTGGAGCTTATCTACTGGGACATGGAGAACTTATCACTGGCCCTGTCATTGAAGAAAGTGACACTTCTACCCCTGTCACCATTAACTGTCAGTGGTCCCTCGGGAATGGTGGGGCATCATGACCCTTTTGCCCTTCCATGATGAATTGTTGTTAGTGTCCAGCCTTTTGCAGGTCGTATGCAGGTAACTACAGCTCTTAGCGTTCACGACCTATCATGTTCACAAGAGAGCATTTCACAGCATTCTGTCCTATCCACCAGTTCTTACATTCTTTTTTTAAAAAAATGTTTATTTTATGTGCATGGTATTTTGCCCGCATGTATAAATGTGCAGCATGCCCTTGGAGGCCAGATGAGTGCCTCAGATTCCCTAGGGCTGGAGTGAAAGATGATGGTGAGTTGCCATGTGGGTTCTTTCTGAGACTAAACTTGGGTTCTGTGGAGAGTAGCCAATGTTCTTAACTGCTGGGCCATCTCAGGTGAGGGATGGAATAAAGAAAGAAATGAAAGACTTTTTAGATGTTGTGTCTTTTTAAAAGCACAAATGGAATCATACACTTCATGTGGTCCTGCATCTTGTTCTTTAACAAAATGTGCTTTGGAGATCATTTCTCATTAGCACATGTCCCGCTGAATTCCTCTTGCTGCATCTAGCCCTGAATACTTTTCGGCAGGGCCTGGAGAGAATGTATAAGTCATATAACTGGAAGCTCATTAGCTGCTGATAGTAATATAGAGTTCTTTACAAACAACAACAACAAAAACAACAACAACAACAACAACAACAACAACAACAACAACAGCAGCAGGTATTTTATAGATTCTACTTCTTATTGCTTTCATGCATGCTTGGCTTTCCCCAGTCTTATTCCTTACAATGTCAGCTCATTATTCAATCAATCTATTTAAC
The DNA here is from genome assembly GCA_030674055.1 of Rhabdomys pumilio. NCBI lineage: Eukaryota > Metazoa > Chordata > Mammalia > Rodentia > Muridae > Rhabdomys > Rhabdomys pumilio. Next base: position 44,351,081 of record JANHMN010000008.1, read on the forward strand.
CTCCTTAGGAAAGCTTTATCAAATTCCTCTGCAGAATTTAGGGAGAACTTTGCATACATTTGCATTATAGCATTCAGCACAATTTAAATTCCCCTGAGATGCTTTAATGGGTTTGTTTTTCTCCCTCTACTGGAAAACTATACCATCTCTGTTCCAGGCTCTGCCTCTTAACTTTAGAGGTCCAGACCAGTTCTGGGTTTTAGTGATGTGAGGTCAAAATGACCTGTGGTTTTAACAGAAACCATAGGAAATAGGAGGTGACAGGCAGGGTGAACATGGAAAAATCTGTAATTAGACTTCACCACCATTTCTTTTTTTGTTTAAAGATTTTTAGATGCTATTTTTAAAATTCTATTCTTAATTTAAAATTAATTCTTGTAAGATTTCATACATGGATACTATATTAACATCACTCTTGCCCCTCTAACTCCTCCATGCCCCGATTCCTTCTCAGATTCATTACCTCTGTTTTTTAAAAGTAGATATTAATTACTTATAATAATGAGTTTCATTATGGCATTCTGACACATGTATACATAGCCTTTTACCGTGATCACCTCATTTCCCTCTCATTTCCTTCCCACGTGAGATTATTCTCTTCTTTTTTCTAGTTAGTCTTGATTATATATACATATCTATTTGTGTATGTGTAAGACTTGATGAGGTTGTTTCCAGAAGTATGTGTGAATACACCCATTAAAGAAGAAAAAGTATCTCTCTTCCCTTTCTATCTTTACTGTATATAAATCCTCAGGCAGAAATGGAATCCCATCAGCCACTCCTGCTCCCATGACATGGAGTTGATAGGTCTAGTCTTATAGTGATATTGTACAGGTGAGCACAGCTGAGCAAGTTCAAGTGTGAAGCAGCCATGCTGTGCCTGGAAACCAGCATTCCACACTGCTCTCCCTCCCTCCACCAGCTCTTTCTTTCAGGCCCTTCTTCCTAGTCCATCTCTGATCCTTGGAGGTGATGATGAAAATGTCACTTTTACGGCTGGGCATTCAACAGTCATTCATTCTCAGTATTTAGACCATTTATGAAGTCACCTCTGTTCAAAGCAAAAGGAAGCTTCTCTGACCAAAGGTGAGAACAGCAATAATCGATGGCTGTAAATTTACTTATTACAAAGGCAGTTTGACCAGTATATTATGTTCTATTAGAAGAAAACATCAGAAGCTCCAGCACTAAGGGTTTTCAACCAGGTTTTGAATGGGTTTAAAATTAATAGACAGGGAAAGTAATAGGTGTCAGAAAGCAGATGGTTTTCCCCTAACACACTTTGCCATTATTACAATAGTGAGCTCATCTTAGCTGGATGATTGGTATTATTGCATACAAGGAACAAGCTGGGTAAGACAATTTTCCCCTGCAGCATGAGTAATATCTTCTGGCCATATGAGTGCTAGGTAGCTGGGACTAAGTATCTAACCTGGTTCCAGTTTGATTTCTCTGTGTCCTGCAACAAAGGCGTCAGTTTCATTACCATTTTAAGAAAATTGCTCAAGCCTGCTTGAGATATTGTAGTTATTCACACTCTTAAACTGTTCCTCAGAAGAACATGATGAAATGGGTGAAAATGATGATTTCTGGTCCCTTTTCTGGAGGTGCCATTTTAGCAGACAGAAATAGATGCTGGCCATTTATAATTAGCAGGTTCCCGTGGAGGCTTCGATTGGCAGGGCCTGGTGTGAGACTATTTTCTGGGCATGAAGTAGAAGGAAATATTTTGATCCCGGAGGCATTTGTAGTCTAGATGGGGAAGCAGAGGGTGTAGTAAAAACCGAGGTGGAATTTGGACACAAATGTATGTGTTGTAGACAGAATATGAAGTGTCTCTCACAAACTTAATGAGTGCTCGGTCCCCAGCTGGTGGCACTATTTTGGGAGGCGTGGAGATCTTAGGATGGTGTACCTATATAGAGGAAGTAGGTCCCTGGGGGTGGGTTTTTGAGGTTGGCCAACTTCCTGTCATGCCAGAAGGAATGACCGGTTTGTTGACCTGTCATGGTGTGACCTGAGTGGCTCTTCTGAGTCTTTCTTGTCACAGTGAACTGAACTATCTGAAACTATAACCCTAAACAAATCTCTCCTCTTTCAAGTTGTTCTTGTGCATGATCACAGTGATATGGAAGGTAATGGATGCCCTATGCTGGGCAGGCACTTGTGGAGAGTGATCCAGTTGAGCCAAACATGAGAAAATTATTTTCACAGAAGTACTTTGGTTCAGCTTATCACAGTTTATCGGTGCTTATCATAGAATTATTTCCAATAATCAAGTCGTGGCCATCCTGGGTGTCAAACAGCAGAGGGGTATAGGAAGAATAAAGTTCATGGATACAATGGAATGAAAGTTCTACCATTTATGGAAAAATGGATGCAACTGGCAGATAATCATACCAAATAAATTAGGCCAATTTTAGAAAGACAGATATTATGTATTTCCTGGCATTTGTGGCTCCATGTAGCCATGTCCAGACACATTTACAGAAGTTTAAAGGGAGACCATATTGTGATTAGGAACGAGGGCTTAGGGCTGGCTACCTTGTCAGGACTATGTCTCTACTGTTTATTGGTTGTCTGAGGTTGACCAGGTAAATTCATATATCTAGGCTTTTGTATTCAGTTTGCTAAATGTAAACAAGACCTGACTTCAGAAGGCTGTTGTGAACATTAAAGGGAATTATTTAGGGAAAAATCTTGACATTTAGTAAAGGAGATGATCACTGATGAAAGTGCTCTCTCTCTCTCTCTTTTTTTTAATAGTTAAGCTTAGCATGGATCAGAATTTTATCTTAAATCTCCTTTTCAGGGAAGTTGAATGTGGTCTATTGAGCCCAAGAAATCAACAAGAAAACAAGAAAAGAATCTGTCTGAAAGAGGGACTTATATATTTTGTAGGACTGTGAAATTTTACGTTGGAGCCCCTCAGTCTTGCCTAACTACTGATTGAAATTTAAGGTTGATTAAAATGGTGTATTAATCAGGGATTTTCTAGAACAGTGACTCCCAATGTGTGGGTCACAACCCCCTTGGGGGGTGTCACATATCATATATCCTGTAAAATATATATATTATATATATATATTATATATATATATATATATATATATATATATATATATATATATATATTCATAGCAGTGGCAACATTACAGTTATAAAGTATCAATGAAATAATGTTATGTTTGGGGGTCACCACAACATGAGGAACTGTATTAATGGGTCACAGCATTAAGAAGGTTGAGAACTACTGCTTTAGAGAAATAGGAGTAAAATTAAAAATGTATAAAAAGTTATTTAACCAGCCTAGATTAAAGTATCAACAGCATGTCTCACACTCCAGAGGCTGAGGACCTGTTATTTGCTTTGCCCTTGAGGCTGGTGCCTCAGAGTTGGAGTAGTAATGCAGTAGCTATTTCATACTGGAGAGACCAACTATTCTGTTCACGAGGCCAGGCACCTCAACAGTCCCAGTCTGGTACTGCGAATGTGGGAATTTTCTGGAGAGCCACTGGTTCTTAGTCAGTGACAGAAGCCTAGAAACTTAGCAATAGTCAGGTAAATCAACTTGGTGGCAAGAGTACCCCAACGGTGGTACTTGGTCAAGCAAGTGAAAGGCAAAAATCTTTTTTTTTCCCCCAGGCCCCTTTTCAAATAGGCTGCTACTGAAAGGTGTTATCCACGTTTGAGCTAGGTCCTTCTGCATTAATTAAGGCACTTGTAACAGTTCTTCTACTGAGGTGACTCTAAAACCGATCATAATAAATGGATTTTTAAGACTTATTTAAGAATAAGCCCACTTAAGTCATAATAAACTGGGTTGTTTTTTGAGGCAAACAGCCTAAGTTGAGAATTTGGCTCAAATAGGCCAAGGCTAGTGAATTATGAAATATTTTTCAAAATTCTATTGAAAATGAACTGGTATATGGATTAAAGTTGTTTCATTTACTAAATTCTACTTCTCCTTTTTTTGCAACATGGTGTAATTCATAGCTTAGGATGGCCTGAAACTTGCCTCAGGCTCTCTGCCTCAGCCTTTTGAGTGCTAGGATTATAGACAAATCACTGTGTCTAAATACTCCTTGTGCTATAGTTTATACATTATTCCGAGTGGAGCTGTAGGGCTATGTAAAACAGGTTTTTCTTTTCTCATGTATCTGTGATTCTAGCACAGTCAGAAATGAAGCTAGATACCCAGTGTCTACTCTCCTCCCCTCTCCTCTCTTCTAACCACGGAACTCTTTATTTGGAAAAGACCTGGTGTCTGTTCTGCACTCCAGGTGTGATGAGGAACTCCTGATATATACTGTGTTGAACTAGAGTCTTAGTGAATAGCATGTCAATTAGTTTTCTATTGCTGTGATAAAACACCATGGACATGGCAATCTGCACAAGAAAGAGATTATTTGAGCTTGTGGTTGCAGAGGGTAAGAGTCCATGATGGCCAACCAAAGGCATGGCACCAGAAGCAGGAAGCTGTGTGCTCACATCTACAAGCACAAAGCAGAGAATGCAAAGTTGGAATAATCCTTAAACTCCCAAAGCCCGCCTCCAGGGACTTCCTTTTTCCAACAGGTCACACCGCTTAAGTCTCCCAAACAGCACCAACAATTGCTGCCCAGGTGCCCACATGCTCTAGAGAGCATTGGGGAGTACCTCATCCAAACCATTCTACTAAACAATAGTTAGTTGGTGCCTAGAAAGACAAAGGAAGACAGAGAGGCAAAGAAGACGAGGGAAGAACCACGGTGAAAAAGTAAAAGCAAAGATACAAAAGAAGGAAGAATGCAAAGCATAAAGTCAACGAAAGATGGAGAGGTTGAGAGATGTAAAAAGGAAGGAGCATCACAAGAAAAGGAAAAGGAAGGTAGTGAGGTCTGACCAACTTTTTTCCTTCCTATGTGTAAAGTTCAACAGAGAAGACAAGGGCTGTTTGGTTCAATAGTGGTGAGCATCTCTTTTCCTTTTTCCTTAATGAACAAAACACCACTTGTTCCTGGGTCTCTGCTGACAGCAATCTATAATGTTGTTTTTCTTACTGAAGCACTTCAGGGTGATAAGGGGAGACAGCAGAATGAATGCTAACGAGCAGGATAGCTATTATTTTTGAACTTTAATGAGGTACCAGACAAGAAAGGCAGTAATTTCTACCTAATGATCAGATGCGGTCCTCAGACTCATGCTGCAGGGCTGTGTTGGTTTTATTGGGCAAGTTCATCAGTGCTGTTGACCATGTGCTTGGTAAAAAGCCACTTATTTGATTCTAGGGTGGTGGAAAGACATGGACATGTCGTCATTTTATAGCATTCAATTCCTATGCGCTCAGCAAGAATGGGAAAGAACAGCTATTTATTTTTAGAGAGAAATCCATTGAAGGCAATTTTATGGAGCTCAGGTTGGAACAATAAATATGTAAGCCTGGTAGAGGATCCTTAGGCTGTTTGCAAAGAACTCTCAATCCTTCTGAACAGTGATCCGTCTTGGGAAGATGTTGGTCCCCTGTTACCTTTCGGTTTTATCAGTTATCAAAAGACACTTTAGAAATTATTCATTTGAATTGTAAAACGTGCTGGACAACTTATGGCTGTTGGAAGAATGAAGCCATGATGGTACACAGGCTGCTACTCCTATCCCTGTTGTTAGAGCAGACATTGCTAATTGATTGTGTGTTGTGCATTTGCCATCATGCCCCTAAGTGGCCAAAGAATTCTCTCTCTCTCTCTCTCTCTCTCTCTCTCTCTCTCTCTCTCTCTCT
>JANHMN010000008.1:44356848-44378932 GCA_030674055.1 Rhabdomys pumilio
TCTCTCTCTCTCTCTCTCTCTCTCTCTCTCTCTCTCTCTCTCTCTCTCCTCTTCCATGTAATACTCCAGAAAGGTGTTAGCTAGAGTCATTAGACTTGCATTTTGATGTCTGTTGAAACCTCTTGCCACTGCTCCGGTGTAGATACAAGTGAAAGCTATTTTCTTCTATCTTTACCTTTAAAAACCCACGTATAGCAATGCTTAAAGATAAACTTCCCAAGCTTGAATTTCTAGCTGAATTGTTCAATGGCTCATTGCTTGTTATGTTATGTCACTTTGAAGAGTGGGCCACGTTAGAAGTTCTGCTGAGGAATTCTGACAAGTGTACTGAGGCAAGACTGGCTTTTATTGTTTGAGCACTTTTACCCCATGCTAGACATCAACGGGAGCCAGCACCTGGAACAAATGGGAAATTGTATATTCCAGCAGGGCAAGCAAATGAGCTGCAGTAACTGAGAACTCCAGCTCTCTGTGAAGATGGAAAGCTTTTTCAGATGGCGAATGAGTACCGGCTTGACCCTGAATACTCATGCCTGTCTGCTTGACGTCTCTCATCTGTGCATCCTGAAGTTGCTAGCAAAGGCGGGCAAGTGACCACACGAAGCGCAAGAATGAGATAGGAGGGGACATGCAGGCTACTATTTTCAAATTTGAGAAGTGAAATGGTCTCATTAAAAATGCATTATTCATAGGATGAAAAATGTAGCTGTTGTCTGGGGTTGACACATGATTATTAGATTCCTTGGGATTTCTTGAATTTGTTTTGCAACTGACATAACACAAATGGCTCCGGCACTTTTTGAACCAAGGAAGCAATTTCAAAATCTGATATCGCAGGAAAAGGAGAACAAATCGGGCCTGTCTGAGTATACAGTGGGCCTAAAAATACATTGCTGCAATTTCATGGCTGACCTGTGCTGTAATTTACTCCTGGTGGTTCACTTACTGAAATTTTAATTCTTGGGTGTCTACATTTAGCCACAAATGATCTCTATTTGAAAGCCATCCCATGACCTAGCTTCAGAAAGAATGCAAGTTGGAGGTGGGAGGAGGGCATAATTGATTTCTGTAGTGTGGCCGAAACGATCACAGGAGGGCTTGACTTCTGGCTCTGCCATCTTGAACAAGTTGCTAAACCTCGCTGGTTCTTAGTTTTTCCATCCACCCTTGGGATAATTATACGTGTCTTAGCTTTGTGAGATGGAGAAATGACATAGTGCATGTGACATGCTTAGGATGATACATTGAGAAGGGTCAATACAGTTTATTGATTATGACTATATTATGGCTTTGAATGACAGAGGTCTTTGTGGTTTAAATAGTATTTAGAAAAAGGTTCTCTTGGGACTGTGAGGTAGTAAAGCTTCTCAAATATCCATCCTGTGTTTGGCTTGTTTTTTTTTTAAGATTCTTCCCATAGAGTCTTGTTTTTTTGTATTGCCTCTAGTAGGTTGTAGGATTATCTGTTTCTCTCCTCTTGCTCTTACACTCTGGGCCTCGTGACTTTGAGTCTCTTCTGTTTTAAGAAGAGGGTGATTCTGCCTCCTCCTTGTCTCTCCATTCCCACACAACTTTCTTTTGTCAATAAGGTTTAGTATGTATGATGTAAAAAGAAGGCTTAGAAACTATAGTGAGGGTTTCTACCTCTTCTGAGCCATCACACAGTGACACACCAAGTATTTTCAGTCTTGATAGAATTCCTTTGAAGTAGAATTATAGTTTGTGTGAGTTAATTCTTTAAATTCATTATTTTTCATGTTTTTAAAATTTTTTTTTAAGTTTTAATATTTTTTTTATTTTGCCTTCCCTGGAGTTCAAAATCAAAGCCATTATCAAGAAATTTTGACAGGCATAGTAGCTTACACATTGTAAAACATACCCATAGCACAAATGGATGTAATTCCACTGGTCTTAAAATTATTTGCAAATATTACTTTCTTCAGAAAATTATGTTATCTATCAAAAGAAAAATAAAACACCAGCCTTCTGAGATATATATGTTACCTCTATGAAAATGCCCAGGTTAATCTGCAGGAGAACTAGAGATTCAATTGTTGAGTCTTTCCAGCCTCCTAGAACACTTTTGCATCCAGGAAAATCCTGGATCGGACCAGAAACCTCTTGGCTGACTGCCCAGATTCCTGGACAACACCTGATAATCTGTGAATATCACAGAGGTTTGCATTATTTGATATGCAAGCTTAGGACAGCAATCAACAATGATTAAACTTCTATGCTAGGCTGACTTTCTTGTGCTGTGGTTCCATTTTATCTATGAAGCACTTAGATATATTTGAGGCTCCTTGAGAGGATGATGGATCTTACTGACTTTGTAAGGCAGGCTCCAGACTGGGGAGTAATACTTACTGGCTGGATTCCTGGCTTTAGGTTCATTCCTGTGCGCATTGGATGCTTGGTTTCTGCCTTTGCGCCTTCGCTGAATACTTCCTGTCAGAGCTATAGACACCAAGGTGAAGTCATTTTTTGAAGTCCCCGACAGACTTAGAAAATGTGCCTCTTCCTAAATACTCTCTCTCTAGGTCAGGGTCTCCCTACTTAGCCTTGACTATCCTGGGACTCACTCTGCACATCAGGCTGGTTTAGAATTCACAGAGATCCACCTGCCTCTGCCCCTCTGCCCCTAGACACACTCTTCCACACCTGGCTCCTCTCATCCTTTGTAATCACCCACAAGAGACACCTCTCAATCTACACAAAACCCATACTTTATATATAAAATATATTGCTTTTTAATGGTAGTAATTAATGTTTGCAAAAGATATTTGTAAAAATAATTATACAAATGCCTCCCCTATCAATTTCACCACAGTTTGGACTTCACAGTTCATTGATTCACATTGTGTGCACATGTGTGTGTGTGTGTGTGTGTGTGTGTGTGTGTGCATGTGCCTGTGAACGTGTGTGTGTTATACTTTCTAAATGGGCGTTCAGCTTTAAGGTGCATGGATAAATATTCTTATTTTTTCATCTGCTAAAATGTGTGGCAGAATGTTTCATAGCCAGTGAGATAACTCCAGTGAGTTAGTGCCACTAAGACACTAACTCGTGGAGAAACATTGGTGTACTTTCTAAATCTGGAGTGGGGTTTTCACATATTACTAGATGGAGTTTTATCTTGCAGGAGGCAAGCAGAAACGGCTGAGTATATTTATTAATCACATAAATTTTCTAGAAAACATACTAATAGCTCCAGGAAGTCTTGGGTCTTCAGAGAAACAATCAGCATTCTAAAGCCAAAATGATGGCATTGAAATCAGGCTATGGAAAAGGCAGGAGTGTCATTATGAAAGCACGTAAGTGGCTTAAAAAGAGAAAAAAGACCCAAACTCTGTAAAGTGTCCAACTTGTATAAGGATCGTGAACTAATCTGGAAAAAACAAAAGTGCGTATTCTCTCATAAGAGCGAAGACAGAGCACAGCTCCCGGAGGTGACTTTCCCGTACTTCAGTTTTCTGAGAATCAAGTGTCAACCATGAGCAGATGTCCTTGCAAACCTTTCAGACTCTGAAGAATTTCACTCTGGACCCCTTTGGCTCTGCACTTATGGCTGACTACTCCCCCGTACCACGGGGCACTCCGGAGTTTACGGGTTGCATTGTTAGCTAAGTCACGCTTTAGAACAGTTCTGGCAGGAAGCCTGGAAGACTGTGTGATGAACAATTACCTCAAATTTGAAAAAGGCGAAAGAGACCATTGTTTTCTTACACTGTAGTGCAAATGTTGTGGGACAGATTCTTTGTGGATGATCTAGGTCTACAGAGATTCAGGTTGTCTGTGGTCTGGGCATGGGTAGGAAGGCTGCTTAAATAAGGAAGCAGATGAGAATGCTTTAGACCTGGCAGGATCTATATTCTGTCTGTCTGTCCGTCTATCTATCTATCTATCTATCTATCTATCTATCTATCTATCTATCTATCTATCTATCTATCTTCTGTGTGTATGTGTGTGGTATGTATGCATATATGCATATATACTTGCATACATGCGTACAAAATATTCAGTGAATTTTCTTCTTCTGTGCTTATTTTACATCTTTTTAAAAAATGTAAACATCATCAGTACTTTATGGGCTATACAAAAACTGACGGTGAGTTAGATTTGACTAATCGGCAGTAGTTCGTGCTGCATCTCCTAAATGAGGCCACTTTATAGTTCCATGGGGATACATCTTAACTTGCAAAACCTGTCACCATCACAAATGAGTCTTGTCTGAGGGGCATATAACTCCTCTTTATGGGTGTAACTAAATTTTGTCCTGTGGGGGTACAGTTGATTTCTCTCAAGTACCAAAGATAACTTCAAATATGACTTATAGCAAAATCAGCAGTTTGGTATCTCTGGGAAGATTTAGTTTAGTGGTCTCATGTTTGTTTATCATGGGACTTTGACTTATGTGTTTCCTTTGACTCAGCCATAACACTCACAGGCTCATCAATGAATGAACAGGATGAAATATTTAACACATATTTATTTTATATTTGTATGAGCGTTATATGTTTAACTATTTGGAACTTATACTGTATGGTGGTATGGTCCTCTTGTGAGACACTAGGGAGCTGAGTTTATACGTAGTTAACGCTGAACTTAACGACGAGTAGAGATGTTGCTTCCTAGTGAAGAAAAGAAAAAATGCAATTCTGCCATTTCTGGGCTGTCTAGCTGTGGATGTATTGCAATAATTAATTTCATCCACCTTGGGAGATATTTGTGCAAAAAAAACCCAAGAAAATATTTAAATTTATAAAAATTTGCACTTTTAAAGAAAATTCTGCTACTAAAAAAAAAATCTAATTGTAAAATTCTCTTCTTCCTCCTCTTCTTTCTCCTTCTCCTTTTCCTCCTTTTCTCCTTCTTCTCTCTCCTTCTCCTCCTCCTCCTCTTCCTCCTCCTCCTCTTCTTCCTTCTTCTCCTCCTCCTCCTCCTTCTCTTCTTCGTGCAAGTGTGCATGAGTGTGCTTGTGTGTGTGTACACAAGTGTGTGTGCATGCAGCTGTGTAGATGGGGATGTCAGAAAACAGTTTTTGGGAGTTAGTTCTCTCCTTCTGCCACCTACTCCAGGGATTAAACTCAGGTTGTCAGGTTTCCATGGCAAGAGCTTTTGCCCAAGGAGCTGTATCACTGGCCCAAGGTTTTCATTTTTCAAGGTCTTCCATATTAAGATAGATCTTGTTGTAGATGGCGGCACATACTTATAATCCCAGCATCCCTGAAAGGAAGGCTAGAAGAGTGTCAGTTTGAGGTCAGTCTGGACTACCCAGGGAGAACGTGTCTCGAAATATCAGGAAAAAAAAAAGATCTTTCTTGAGCAGTATGATGAATGTTCCTCACATGGCTGGGAAATCTATCAATTATGGGGCTAATTAATGTTGATGTTTAAACTCAGAATGGAGTCATATTAATCAAATGCATCTATTTGATGGGGGTTCAGCTAATTAGGTTCTGAGGGCTCTTCTGATAAGCTCTGCCTGTGCTAATGAACCCCATGGATCACCTTATTAAGCTCCAAGTGTCCCCATCATTCCCCTTTGTGCTATTAAGCTGTGTTTAATTTGTTCACATGGTTCTCGAAGTCAATAACAAGGCCTTTATTTTTACACCATGAAATTCCAGTTAGAAATGCCCACTCGCTGAAATTCAGTACAGCACCTGTGTAATGCATATCACAGAAGAAGACACTTAGCTAGAGGACTGTTAAAACACTAAAAAGAAAAAAAGAATCAAATTGGCATTAATGAAGTGTGGGAGTAATATAATGCTAAAAATAGTATCAGTGACAAGAACAAATGCAACGTTAGATGGGGAAATATTTGCTCTAAAGGAGCATAAGGATAGAGATTTCAGGTTTAAGTGGCATTAATTTTTTTCCCCCAAATTTTACCAATCAGCTAATACATATTTTTGTGGGGTGTTAATTTGCTTACATTGAGTTCACACATCTTGAATTTACAGCCTGATAAGTTTAGAAAACCTTGCACCCACCCAGGCAAGCATGATTCTTATTATAATGGAGAATATTTACAACATTGCTGAATATTTGCTTGCATGTTTTTGGGAATTACCCGGGCTCTTCCCAGAGGCAAGCACTTTATGGTTTTTTTTCTACTGGGGATTAGCCTCTCCTGTTCTTGAGCTTGCACACATAAAAGTCATAGAAAATACAGTCTCCCACCTCTCTCTGTCCTTTGAGCCGATTCAGTTCTTATATTAATATCAATATGTTGCTTTTTTGTCTGTGTTGTATGACTGTGCCACAGCTTACTTATTGATGAATGCATCCTGTTGATGAATGCAGACTTCCTTTTCCCTGGTTTTGGATTTATGAATAAATTCTTCTGAACATTCCTTATAAGTTATTTTGTAGATATGTATCTAGGAATGAAATTTCTAAGTACTAGGGTAACAATGTTTAACATTATGGGAAATCATCCAATACCTTTATAAAGGGTGTGTATATTTGGTGCTATCATTTTTAAATTCAGCTGTTCAGTTGTACATATGGTGATATCTCACTGCAGTTTATAGTTTGCCTCTTCTCTGCAGTCTAGTGATGTTGAATACTTTTTAATGTACCTATTAACTATCTTCACATTATTATAAATATAAATTATATAAAATATAAATATAAAACTATTAACTGTTTTCATATCTTTTGTTATAAGTTATTCAGACTGCATCATCCTCTTCTTTCTACTTCTCCTTCATACTAGAGTGTCTTAATTTTCTACTTTTAGTGCTAATGATTGAACTCAGAGCCTGGTACTTGCTAGGTGAGTGTTCTGCTGTTTCCCTACTTCCCCAGCTCTGTAGGATCTCTTTACACATTTGAATAATGAATCTTTTCTTAGCAACATGTACTGCCTTGCTCAGCTTTTCCATTGTTGTGATGTTCTCTTTTAATGGGAAGAAACCTATGGTTTTCATAGGGTAGAATTCCTATTTTAGGGGGGTATATAACAAGACCATAAAATATTTTCATCTATATTTAAGAAAGCACCACATGGTTTGGAATAGTGTAGACTGAATCTTCAGATTGAGGAATGTAAATATTCCATGTTATACATTGTTTAAGCTATTGTAGGTCCTTCATCTGAACTTTGGGTTTAACTTGCCAATTTATATAAAAAAATCTGCTAGGGCTTTTATAATATTTCAGTGTCTATATAGATAAATGTGGGAGAAATTGACAAGCTATGAACAGAGTGAGTTTCATGATCTAGGAACGATATAGCCCTCTATTACTTTAGGTTGTCTTTACTTCTTTCAGTAATGCTCTGTGGTTTGAAATACTTTTCAGGAGTTAACCCTGTTTTCCATGTATACCACTTCTTGTGTCATTTTTGGCAGTGTGTCAGATAGTATTAGTCAGTTAGTACTTGAGTTATTTCTCTCAAGATTCAGATTTTGTAAGGATTTCTGTTGCTTGGCTTAGGTATTGCCCTCACCAATGTCCAGGAATGGGCTGAGGATTTTGACTGATAGTCTTACTGAGACTGTGTTCAGAAAGAGGTGGGAAAGATGCAGATTCATAAGGGCACAAAAGTCTTCTTACCTAGAAAACAGGAAGTTTACTCTTTTTTTTAATTAATAATTTATATTTTACTTATTCACTTTACATCCTAATCACTGCCTCCTGCAGCTCACTCTCTCCCACAATCCTTCCCCCTTCCTCCCCTCGCCTTCTCCTTTGAGCAGGTGGGGGTCCCCTGGGTATCTTTCCACCTTGGCACTTCAAGTCTCTGCAAGACTAGGTTCTTCTCCCACTGAGGGAAGTGGGTGGCAGAGGGGATTGGGAGGGGCATAGTGGAAGAGTTGGGGGTTAGTTGTGGAGAGGGACAAGGGGGATAGCCTAAGGCCATGAGAATGAATAGAAATTTGCAAGTTACAGGGAGGGGTTAGGGAGTTTCTACAGGAAGAGACCTGGGATAGGGAAGGCACCCAAGAATCAATGGGGATATCCTTAGCTATGACTCACAACATTGGAGATATGGAGCCTGGGGAGGCTGCCTCCTGCGGCTAAGCAGGAACCCCTGTAGAGCAATAGGGATACCAACTCACCCACAAAACTTTGGATCCTTATCCTGTCTATAAGAAATGCAGGGACTGGGTGATAGACCAGAGTCTGAGGGAATGGCCATCCAAAAACTGACCCAACTTGAGACACATCCCATGGGCAAGCACCAATCCCTGACAGTATTAATGATACTCTATTATGCTTGGAGACAAGATTTTACTGTTAAGAGATAAAGACAACAAATATCTATTTCTAGTAGCTGAGCTAAAAACCTTACATTATCTCATTTAATCCTTATACTATACGTGCAGTCTATGTCCTATTTTCATTTTAAAATATAGGTAAATTTTGAGTAATTATAACATTTACCTAACACTTCTTTAAAAAAAAAACTCAGAATGGATTATCTGTGGTTGGAAGAATTCTAAAACTATACCCCAACCACTGGGATATATTGTAATGCGCGTGGTATCCCTGCCCGCAGGAACTCACACGAACACGAAGGATCCTTTCGCGGTGTTTATTCTTTCAACATGGCTGGGAGAGAGAGAGGAGGAGTCGAACTTCCCACACCTGTATATATAGCCTTTGGAGTGGACAATCATGATTGGCTGCTTGCTCAAACTCCCAGGTTCCCCTGCGCTGTACATGCGCAGTTTAATGGTAGATGTGACGTCGGAAATTAGGCGTACCCAAGACGCTGCGCATGCGCGGTTTGTTACCTCACGCACACAGGCGTCAGCAAGGACAGCCTCCTACAATATATCCCATTCTTGTCTCATGGTCATAAAGTCAAATACCTATCTGGGCATGGGTATGAAGGGACTTTGCAAATTAAGGTTTTTATTCAGCAACTTTAGGACAGAGAGTATATCTTGCATTATTGATGTGCACATAGTGTAATCCCACGAGCTATTTAACACAGGAAAGAAAGCACAGGATACAGAAGAGAATGGAAGTTGATGTGGTTGATGCGGAGGTGAGGGAAACCCAAGGCATAAGGAAGACTCCATGTGTTATTGCTGACTTTACCAACAATTGAAGAAGATGAAGAAGAAATTAAAAATGCAAACATTTCCAGAAGATGACAGTATTCCAGCAAAGAAATGAGGATCTCAGTCCTACTACCGCATGGAACTGAATTCTGGTGACAACCTCAATGAACCTGTGGGGTATATCTTCATAGTTGCCAGAAAGGAATGCACCCTCCATGGGTAGACACAGGTATGCCATCACATGCCTGTTTAGGTAAAGAGCCATAATATTAGGTGAAAATCACAGTGCAGGGCTAGATAACATCCTTACAAGTGTTTGGCTACAGAAGCCTCTGAGGTTCCACAAACTGTAAAGGCTACTATTACTGCATGCCAAAACCAGATGGTAAGACCACATTGCTGAAGACGTTGCATGCTTAGGTTGCAGGACATGGAAAAATTGAGCTAGGATTGAATTGGAAGCTCTTCCTATCTCTTACATTCTTTCTTCTTCAGGGTTTCCTGAGGCCTGAGGGGAGGGATCTGATGGAGATAATTTAGGGATAAATATTCAGAAGTCTCTCTTTCTGTCCTAAGTATTTGTTCTTGCTCACAGATCAGTACAGTTGTTGGGCTGGCTTGAGAAAGGACTTGCTTCTTTCAAAATTAGTAACAATATTATCCAGGAAATATACTTGTTTTCCATGGCTCCCATAACTAATTGCTATAAATGCCTTGTCTTAAAACAATAAAAATGAGTCATTTTTTTTAAATGATGTGATCTTTGCTATGTCTACCACACCCCAGGACAGGCTCACTCCCTAGAGAAGCTAGGTAACACAAGTTGAAATCTGTGGGAGAAAAAAAAGAAAACTCAAAGTTGGGTGGATAAAGAGGAAAAAGTAGAGAAAACAAACCAGAGAAGTGATAAAAAGTTCTGGGGAGAGTGGTGAATATGATCAAAAAATTTATATAAATCTATCAAGAAAATAATAAAGCTTTATCAAAAACAATATTTATTTGCTCATCTTTCTGGAGCCCAGAGTCTAAAATCAAGGTTTTGACAGGACCAGGTTTCTTGCAAATCCTCCAGAGAAAAATTCCTTTTTGATCTGATAATGTTCTGGTATCTTTAAGCACATCTTGACCTGTAAATCCACGACTACAGTATCTGTTCATATCCTTACATGACAGAGGTCAGTTCAGTCTGCTGTAAGGATATGTGCTAAATTTAGGGCCTACCCAGCTGGTCTAGTATGGATTTTACTTTGATATCCTTAACATAATTATAACCATAAAGATTATTTTTACTGTGTTAAAAATAAGGCCATAGTCACAGGTTTCAGGGGCTAGAATATAATTGTATCTTTCTGAGGAATACTGTACAACCTACTAGAGGCAGGTAGAAACTATAATATCTCCATTTACTGATGCACACTTACTTTTGAGACAGAGTCTTGTTTTTTTTTTCTTTCTTTGAGACAGGGTTTCTCTGTGTAGCCCTGGATGTCCTGGAGCTCACTCTATGGACCAGGCTGTCCTCGAACTCAGAAATCTGCCTGCCTCTGCCTCCCAAGTGCTGGGATTAAAGGCATGCACCACTACTGCTCGGCTTGACGATCTTCTTATGTAGCTCTGGATGCAGTATTCAGTCAAGGCTTGCCTCGAATTCTTGGTAGTCCTCTTGTCTCAGATTCCCAAGTGCTTAGATTACAAGTATGTACTGCCATGCCAGATTTATGCATACAATGTGTAGCTTTGGATCTAGAAACTTAAGTAGATAATTTGTGTATAGGACCAGGAAAAAAAAAAGCAAACAAACAAATAGCTTGGTCTCATTAGCTATTCTTCTTTGCTCTTCAGAGAAAGAGCAGTCAAGAGGTAGGGAGAGACAAAAATAATGCTCAAATCACTTTCCCCATTTCTTCTTCTTTTTTTTCTTTATTCAACCTGTGACTCAAGGCCATGAAATAATGTTACTTAAAGTTATGTCTCTTAGAGAATTCTAGATTCTATCAACTTGGCAGTATTAACCATTACACAGAGAAAGAAAGAAAGAACAAAAGAAAGAAAGTAAGTGAGGGAGAGAGAAAAAAAAGGAAGGAAAATTGCTGTTGCCCTCTAGATTATCCTGAGATAGTTCTTTAGCTGGATGTGATGGTAAATGATTTATTCTCCATCTTTGGACCTCTTGGTAAAAGTTGGTTTGTTTTTGTTTTCAGAGCCCAGCTGCATGAGAAATGACTTTCAGCATCTCCGTCATTAGTTGAGGGGTCAGTTTATAGCTCTTATCCTTGCTGATAATTTCCCCAGGAGCTACAAAAGAGTATAACAGCTTCCTCAGACAAACATTGCATCATTCTGTGCTGGAGGAAGAAATCATTTGAATCCATTTTCTACAGCCTGCATCTAGGGAAATCAGATTATAGAGTCCTTGTATCTAGTACTGTCAGTGGGTTGGGAATTACAGCCAGGCTCCTTATCTTGCTTTACAGTTAGCAAAGCTTCAGAGAATTGGGTTATTACATTTCGCCTTAAAAACAAATGATTCGCTCCTTCCGTGGAAACTCATTTGACATGTCAGTCACTAGGCATGCCCTGGTCCTACACTAATGGGCTAGTCTTGTGTGAAGCTATGGTCTCATTTTCTTTTCAGTGTTGGTGTAATGCAATTCTCTTTCACTCTTAATTTTATGAAATAATGGGGCAGAAGAAGATCTATCAAGGTTATTCTTCCTCAGAATCGAGATACACTTAACTTTTAGTCTTCTGAACTCGTCAAAGTGATTTAGCAGTGATTACACAGGTAATTCAGGCAAAATGCTTATTCCCATGCTCTCACTATTTAGACCTGCTTCTGATTGCTTGTTTAATGAAAGGCAGAAGAGTTTAACAATTCCATTAAGTGTAATACTCTATGAAACACAGAAGGCATCAGTGGTATCAATGCTGCATGAATATTTAATAATAGGAACTAATGCTTTACACCACGTTACAGTTTATGAAACACTGTGCTAATGTCCTACATAAAGTTTGAGATGTGAGGTATCACATCCATTTTAAAGAGGTATGTGGAGATCAGAGTAGCTACATATATTATCAGTATCATTTGAGTGGTGGTGGAGGTGGCTGATACTAGAGCCAGGTCTTGGACATAGTATTTCTTTTCTTTTACACAGTGTAAATTTTTTAATTTAGATGTAGCTGTTTAGGGAGTTGAAAGCAAAAAAAAAAAAAAATACCATAATTAAACAATTTGTTCCAACTGGAATTTAGAAGGTAGTTGGGACTCTCAGGGTCATCTAAACTGTATCACTTTATTTTTATTAATTGGGATTAGAGATATGGCTTCTCCCAGTTCTTTGGAAACTGTGTTAAGTCTGATCTTGTGAAGGTGTTTCAGCATCTTTTATAAAGATAGGAAGCAGTGGCAAATAGCACTTATGTACAGGGTTTGGATCCAGATCTATGCCCAAGTAGTGTGCTAGAGTTTGCAATGAATTTGACATACTAGCTCATTTTAAAATTTACTTAGGTTTTCCTTCTATAGAACAATTTAAAATGTTAATTAAATAGCAAATATAGAAAGTTATAGATTCCTAAATGAGCCAGAAATAAGCTTCAACCGTGGTTCTCTCTGAACTAATTAGGGACCCCAAGAAAGATGAATAAATGTTAGCCATGATGTCTAGCCACACAGAAAGCCTCATTAAAGTCTCCAGTGTGAAAATAGAATGAGCTACACTTTCTGGCAGACACAAGTAATTAATAAAGAGAAATATAAGTAAATAAGGAATCTATCCCATGAAAATTGTAAAATTTTTAATAAAAAAATTCTCAGGTCAATGACAAAAATGTAATACACATTTATTAATATTTAGAAGACACAGTTGTTGAGTAAGCCATCTATAAAAAGGGATAAGGTGTGAGGAAAGTTGTGATCAGTGGAAAATTCATAATATTAAATTTCTGCATGAGCAAGTAAGTAAGAAAAAAGCGAATCAAGTGTTTATTGCAGGGAGTTAACAGAAACCTAATGAAAAATCTTGTTTTAGGCTACCCAGGTGCAGGCCATGCTAGTCAGAGCAACAGGGACATGTTAGACCCCTCCCATGCCTGGGTTTGAATCTGAAAGACTAAAGTTCCTGATGCCCCTTCCTGCCCCATTGCCCACCCTTGTTGCCATGCCCGCACACCTACATAGATGGATATCTGCTGCTGAGGTGCAGGCCACACCAGTAAGAAGAACAGATTTAGGCCACACCAATAAAAAAAAAAACCCAACCCAACCCAACCCAACCCAACCCAAACCAAACCAAACCAAACCAAACCAAACCAAACCAAACCAAACCAAATAAAACAATCAAACCAAACCAAAACAAATAAAACAACCAAACCAAACCAAACCAAACCAAACCAAACCAAACCAAACCAAACCAAACCAAACCAAACCAAACCAAAAAACCACATAGGTGAACTCAGGCAGAGACCTAGACCACCAGATAAGTGGCTCATCCTTGGACCTCTTCCAATCTCAGTGCCCCCCCTTTCCAACCCCCATTCTCCTTCTCTTGACTTCATCCCATTCCCAAACTTAGACAGAGACTTCATACTGGACCAATTGCCAAGCTAGCCCAGAGAAGTCCAATCCCTAACTCTGACACAGACTCTCTGCTGGACCAGAGGTCAAGTTGGCTGCCAGAAATCCAGGCAACAAGGCCAGCAGTCCAAAGAGAAAAGAGAAACCAAGAAATGAAACATCCATTCAAAATAGACAAATTTAGGAATGGGCACCTAGACCTATAATCACCTAGACACCAGTCTAAGAAGATAATCAACCATAGCCAGGGCAACATGGTACTGCCAGAGCCCAGCTATGCTACTACAGCAAACCCTGAATATTCTAACACAGCTGATACACAAGAAAATGATGTTAAAACCAGGTTTATGAAGATGATAGGGGAAACGAATAAATCCCTTAAAGAAATCCAGGAAAACACAAACAATTGGAGGAAATGAATAAATCTCCCAATGAAGGCCAGGAAAAGAACAAACAGGTAAAAGAAAATGAATAAAACGTTGATATCTGAAAATGGAAATAGAAGCAGTAAAGAAAACACAAACTGAGGGAATCCTGGAGATGGAAAATCTAGGCGAGTGAATAGGAACTACAGGTAAGCATCACCCACAGAGTCCAAGAGATGGAAGAGAGAATCTCAGCTGCTGAAGATACTATAGAAGAAATGGATACATCTGTCAAAGAAAATGGTAAATCTAAAAAATTCATGGCAGAAAACATCCAGGAAATCTGGGATACTACGAAAAGAGCAAACCTAAGAATAATAAAAACAGAAAAAGGGAATTTTCAGCTCCAAGGCCCAGGAAATATGTTTTGAAAAATTATTGAAGAACAAATATCTAACCTAAAGGACATGCCTATAAAGGTACAAGAAGCTTACAGAACACCAAAAGATTTGGCTAGAAAAGAAAGTCCCTTTACCACATAATAATCAAAGCACTAAACATACAGAACAAAGAAAAGCTATTAAAAACTTCAAGGAAAAAAGGCCAAGTAAAATACAAAGAAAGACCTTTTAGAGTTACACCCAACTTCTCCATGGAGATTCTAAAAGCCAGAAGGACCTGGAAAAATGTCTTGCAGAGACCACAGATGTCAGCACATATTGCTATATCTGGCAAAAGTTTTAACCATCATAGATGGAGAAAAAAGAAGATATTCCATGAAAAAGTCAAATTTAAACAATATCTATTTACAAATCCAGTACAATAGAAGGTAATAGAAGGAAAACTTCAGCCCAAGGAGGTTAACTATACTCATGAAATAAATAACAGTAAAAATGCTCATCTTACCAAAATGAATCAACAGATTAAATGCAATTCCCATCAAAATTCCAACACAGTTCTTTACAGACATTAAGAGAACAATACTCAACTTCATATCCAGGATAGCTAAACTAAACCCACACAATAAAAACTTCTGAAGGTATTACCATCTCTTATTTTAAGATTTACTACAAAGCTATAGCAATAAAAATCATGTGGTATTGGTATAAAAACAGTAAGTTGATCAATAGAATAATTGAAGACCCAGAAGTAATTCCACACACCTATGAACACTTGATTTTTTGATAAAGAAGCCAGGAATATACAATAGAAAAAAGAAGGAATCTTCAATAAATGGTGCTGGTCTAACTGGAGGTCATTATCATGTCACAGAATACAAATTGATCCATGTCTACCACCCTGCACAAAACTCAAGTCCAACTGGATCAAAGACTTCAACAAAAAACCAGATAATAACCTGAACCTGAAAAGAGAAGGTGAGGGAAATCCTTGAATATATTGGCAAAAGAGACAAATTCTTTATCAGAACATGAATAGTGCAGGCCCCAAGTTTGACAATAAATGGAACCTCAGGAAATTGAAAAAGTTTCTGTAAGGCAAAGTCTTACTGTCTTAGTTTGGGTTTTACTGCTGTGAACAGACACCATGACCAAGACAACTCCTAAAAAGAACAACATTTAATTGGAGCTGGCTTACAGGTTTAGAGGTTCATCAGTTCATTATCTTCAAGGCAGGAGCATGGCAGCTAGGAGAAGACTAGCTTCCAGGTAGCTAGGAGGAAGTCCACACCCACAGTGACACACTTCCTCCAACAAGGCCACACCTACTCCAGCCAGGCCACATCAACTCTAACAAGGCCATGCCTCCAAATGGTGACACTCCCTGGGCAAGCCTAGTCAAACCACCACAGATACCATCAATAGGATAAAATGGCATCCTACAGAATGGAAAAAGATTTTCACCAACTCCACATTTGATAGAGGACTAATATCCAAAGTGTATAAAGAACCCAAGAAACTAGACATCAACAAACCACAGAATCCAATTAAAAATGGAGTACAGGCCTAAAGAAAAAATTTTGATTAGAGAAATCTAAAATGGCTGAGAAACACTTAAAGGAATTTTCAACATCCTTAGTCATGAGGGAAATGCAAACCAAAATTACTTTGAGATTACATCTTATATCTGTCAGAATAGCTAAGACCAAAATCTCAGTGAACAGCTCTTGCCTGTGATCATGTTGAGGAAGAGAAACACTCTCCATTCTGGCAGGAGTACAAACTCTGAAAACCAATATGGAAATGTCTTAGAGAATTGGTAATTGATCTAACTCAGGATCCAGCTATACTACTCCTAGGCATATACTCAAAGGATGCTCCGTCCTACCAGAAGGACACTTGCTCAACTATGTTCATAGCAGCTTTATTCACAATAGCCAGAAACTGGAAACAACCTAGATATCCGTCAACCAAAGAATGGTTAAAGAAAATGTGGTACATCTACACAACGGGTTACTATTCAGCTATTAAAAAATAAAGACATCATGAAAGTTGCAGACAAATAAAAAAAAATCATTCTGAGTGAGGTAACCCAGACACAGAAAGATAAACATGATATATACTCACTTAAAAGTGGATATTATTTGTAAGGTAAAGGATAATCATGTTACAACCCACAGACCCTGAGAGCCTAAGTAACAAGGAGAATGCAAGGATCTCCCTGAGAAGGGAATATAGAATAGATTTTGAGGGTGGACTGGGGGTGAGTGGAGATAGAAACAGGATAGATTGGGGGGCCTTGGGAGGAAATGGATAGGGAAAGCACTGGGAGAGACAACCTGGAATTAGAGGGCATTTCAGAGGTGAGGTAGAAAGTGAATGCAGTGAAATCTATATGAGTGACTGTAGCAAAGACTCACAGAAATGGGGGATATGGAGCTTGAACTGGCCATTTTTTGTAACCAGGCAAGGCATCAAGTGGAGTGACTGGGATACCAACCCAGCCACAAAACACTGATTGACAATTTGTCCTGCATATAAGATGTGCTGTGGTAATGATGATGCAGAACTTGTTGGATTGGCCACGCAATGACTGGTCCAACATGAGACCCTCTCTCTCCAGGAATAGGAGCCCTTACCAGAGACCTAGGATACAACCAAACATGACTGGCCAAAACAAAACAACCCCAAAAGTTGTTGCAACCGGCTCCGCTCTACCTGGCTTGAGACAAAAGACTTAACAAAAAATGTTGTGGCTTGCTCCGGTCTTTGAGTCAGGGTCTAGAGGGAAAGAGAAATGGGGATAAGGGGAAGAGACTCTAGGAATGAAGACAAGACAGAGGTTCTGATCCAGTCTCAAGTCTAGACCTTCATTGAAGGGAAATCTGGGGTATTTATACACTTTTGCCATGCCCTTGTAGGCACGTGGATATGACATAAGCCTTGGAGGCGTGGCTAGCACATGCACCTTACAAGCATGGATAGCTGCTTTCTAGCCGCTTTCTGTTAAAAGTCGGCTCCCAACAAAAAGTCAATGGAATGATTCCTAATGATATTCTATTATACTAGATAGAGCCTAGCATAATTATCACAGAGAGGCTTCATCAAGCAATTTATGAAAACATGCAGAGAGCCACAGCTAAACATTAGGCAGAGCTCAGGGAATCCTGCAGAAGAGGGAGAGAAAAGATTTATAGGAACCATAGAGGCCAACAACATGACAAGAACACAGCCCAGAGAATCAATTAAGCAGGCCTGATATGGGCTTAAAGAGACTTAACTGACACTTAGGGATCCTGTATAGGTCTAACCTAGGTCCTCTGCCTGTATGTTATGGTGATGTATAGCTTGGTGTTCTTGTGGGATTTCTAACAGTGGGAATGAGCATTTCCCTCTGACTCTTGTCTTCTTTGGGGACCCCTTTCCTTTTACTGGGTTGCCTCATCCAGCCATGAAGATATGTGTCTAGTCTTATTATTACCTTTTACGCCATACTTGGTTGATATTCCTGGGAGACCTGCTCTTTTATTTAAAGAAAAATGGAAGAGAAGCAGATCTGGGAGAGAGAAATGGGAAGGGAGGGACTAGGAGGAGGAGAGAAGGGAGGGTAAACCTGTAGTTGGGATGTAATATACAAGAGAAGAATAAATAAAAAAGAAAACCAATCTGTTTCAAAGCAAACAAAAACACAGTAAGAGATGAAACCTACTATTTTGCTGTATGTCTGCACTACCAGCGCTCAGAAGGCTAATGCAGGGCAGAGTGAGCTCAGGATAACCTTGGCTACTCTTGTCTCAAAAACCACCTAGGTGTAGTAGCTCATGCACCTAGTCTCACTAATTGACAGGTAAGGTAGGAAGGTCATGAGTTCAAGACCATCTTGGACTATGTAGTGAACCCTGGACTCAACAAAACTGAGAGAGTGGAAAAACTCCAACAAATTTAAGTAAAACATAAACACTATACACAATTGTTTGTATAATCCATTAGGAGAAAGAAAAAGGGCTTGACACCAGCAAGATGGTTGACCAAGTGGTCTTCTGATCCTGTCTCCCCAGAGGGATGTCGATGTGATAAGCACCCATGAACAACAGTGCTTTGATAGGGACATTGGGATTGGGTTGTTGAAACTGGTATCATCCAAGTTGGAGGGGGACTCTATTGACCTGTACCCAGGTTGCAGGCTTGTTGATCATAGTGCTGTCTGCAAACTGGCAGGGACCTTGTTCTCTTGTGAGATCATCTACATACAGTTTCAGCTGTCTTTGATATCATGCCAGTTTTGTGAAGTTTTAGGTTATTTGAAAAACAACTTTCTCTCATTTTCTCTCTTTTTTTTTTTCTGTCTGGGAGACTCCTATAATTATTATTAATATTTGCTTCATAACATCACATGAATTTTCTTTTCTCCTTTATATTTCCCTATAATTTTTCTCTCTACACAGTTTCAAGTGATTGGTGTTTGAGTTTAGTAATTAGTTCTTTCTTCTGCTTGAGAAGTCTGTGGGAAATCGATTTAAACTCATTATAGTTTAAAAAAAAAAAAAAAAACTCCACTCAGTCATTGTGTTACTCAGCACCAGAATTTCTGTTTGGCTCAATTTGGGAAGGATCTTTTTAAATTAGTAATTATTTTAGATAGCATTGATGAGTTTCATGGTAACATTTTCATACACCTATGCCTGAGTAGTAATCCGACAACATGAAAATATTAGTGCTTCTTTGGTAATCTATGTGGTATTTGGAATCCTATGGGTGTTTCTGGATTATACGGTAGTTCTATTTTCACTGTTTTAGAGAACATCCACACTGATCTCCATGGTGGCTATACTGGTTTACATTTCCACCAGCAGTAAGTGCGTCTCTCTCTCTGTGCATCCACAAGGCCTCTGTTTTTACTTATTTGCTTGTTGACTACCATTCAGACAGGGATCAGATGGTCACTCAGCGTAGCTTTGATTTCCATTTCTTCCAAAACTAAGGGAGTTGAATACTTTAAAAAAATATTTATTGGCTGTTTTTATTTCTTCCTTTGTGAATTATGTATTTATTTGTCCATAAGCCCCTTTATTGATTAGATGATTTGTTTTTCTTTTCTTTCTTTTTTTTTTTTTTGTTTGTTTTTCGAGACAGGGTTTCTCTGTGTAGACCTGGCTGGCCTCGAACTCAGAAATCCGCCTGCCTCTGCCTCCCAAGTGCTGGGATTAAAGGCATGCGCCATCACCGCCTGGCATGATTTGTTTTTCTGAGTGATTAATTTTTGGAGTTCTTTATAAATTCTAGACGTGATTTCCCTATCATCTCCCATCCTATTGGATGCATCTCTGTTCTTCTAATTGTTTCCTTGCCTGAGGAAAAGCTTTAAAATTTCATGCAATGTTGTCTGTTAACTCTTGGCATTATTTCCTATGCGATTGGAGTCCCTTCCAGAAACTCCTTACCTGTGTCTGTATCTTGAAGGCTTTTTTCTTATTTTTTTTAAAGCAGTTTCAGGTTTTATGCTAAAACTTTAGAATCACTTTTTTTTTTTTTGTCATTGTGCAGGGTGAGAGATATGAGTCTAGTTTCAGTCTTCTAGGTGTGAGTATTAATACTTCATTGATTTCATTTGCTTGCAATAATGTTTATTGAAGAGGATGTCTTTTTCCATTATGTGATTTTTGATATCTTTGCCAAAGATTAAGTAGATGTATCTGTGTAGAATTATTTCTTGGTCCTTTATTCCTTTCTTTATGTGTCTATTTTTGTGTCAGCAGGTCTTGTTACCATGTGGTTCCTCAGTTGTATAATTTAAAAAGAGATTTCTGGTGGCTCCAGGATTACTCTTTTTGGTATAGGGTTGCTTTGGTTATTCAGGTGTAAATATTTTTGTGCTTCCACATAATTTGAGGGTTGTTTTTCTAGATGGGGATTTTTTCCAACTCTGCATTAGTTTCCTTATTGTTGACTTATTTTTCCTCTTTGTCTTGTAGCTCATTGAGCTTCTTCAGAACAATTGTTTTAAACTCTTCATCAGAACGTCCATTGATCTCCTTTTTTTTTCTTTTTCTTTTTTTTTTTTTGGCATTGTTTTCTGGGGTTGTGCTATTGTCTTTTGGTAATGTCATGTTTCCCTGACTTTCATTTTCTTCACGTCCTTTCATTTTGTTTACTTATTTAAATATACAATAATAGGGAAAGGCCTCCAGGGGAAGGGTGTGGGGGTGCTGACTCAGGGTTATGCTGGAGTAACTTTTGACTTCCGGTAGAGTGGTATGGGGCTTCACGTGTAGGTATGGAGAACAGCTCCAGTCCAGGTGGGTATGCTAGCTCAGGAACTGGAGTTCATGATAATGGCATGATATATAGCTGTTGGCCTTAACAGCTACAAGGGGTACATGGTACTTGCTGGGGTGTTTGGGGGTTGTGAATCCTCAGCAACATCCAGTAGAATGCATATCTGGGTAGGCTGGGTTAGGACCAGTGGTGTTCATACATATACAGAGAGGAATGGCAACAGGAATCCTGGTGGATATATATATGTTTGAGTGACTCCAGTGATTAGGGCTGGTGTTATGCATGTGGCAGGGGGGCTGTTACCAGTGATAGGGACCAAGGCCAGTTGTAAGCATTCAGTGGCTTCACTAAGTTTTGAGGTCATGGTACACATGGCAGCATATTTCCTGGGTCAGCTCCAGTAGGGGAGGGAAGTGGTGGCTCAGGAAATTTTGTTCTAGGAAAGCAAAAACACATGAGGCCCTTAACTAGTAAAATACCTTAAAGTCCACAGAAGCTGTGCTGGCTGATTGTATTCTCAACAGAAAAGGTCTTGTTTGCTTTGGAGGAGGCTTCAGGGTTCCATGATGGTGACTGCTGCATGGTCCTGGGTAGTAAAATCTCTCTGTCACTTCTGTCTTTCTGTCTCTCTCTTGTGTGTATATATGCAAGTGGTGTGTGTGTGTGTGTGTGTGTGTGTGTGTGTGTGTTGGGGATTGTGTCTACAGTGACTGTAAAGCTATGGAGTTCTCAGCAGTAAGGTGTCCTCCACATCCTCCATATAGTAGAACTCAGGGAGCCAGAGAAGCACCTGCAGTATGATTGACATTCATCGTCTCCACTCTTCTGTCTTGTCCCTATCCATTCCCATGGTACCTGAACTTTGTTCATCTCTGAAGCCATTTGAGTGGTATGAAAACAAAGTGGGTTCTTTGTGCAGGGCCCTGAAGGTCCTGGAGAAGACAGGCACACATCTTCTTCTTTTTTTCCCCCTCTGGAGGAAACTGTGGGCTGAGAAAATCCTTTAGTGCTCTAAGTGGTGCTAGCCTGAGGGGTCAGATGATGGAAAGTGAAATTGCTGCCCTTCATCGCCTTCTGAGTGTTTTGTTTTGTGCTTCTGGTGTTCAAACCCAGCACCTTGTGCTTGCTAGATAAGCTACTTATATTGAGATACACCCTTAGCTCTGTCTTCCTACCCTTTCTGCAGTCATGTTTACTTTTTTCCTTTGTGTTCTTATACCAGCTTAACTGGTCTTTTTGCATATTCAAAGTAGATTTTTTTCATTATGAATACTTTTTTCTCTTCTCTTCTCTTCTCTTCTCTTCTCTTCTCTTCTCTTCTCTTCTCTTCTCTTCTCTTCTCTTCTCTTTTCTTCTCTCTTCCTCTCCTCTCCTCTCCTCTCCTCTCCTCTCTTCCTCTCCTCTCCTCTCCTCTCCTCTCCTCTCCTCTCCTCTCCTCTC
>JANHMN010000008.1:44378942-44395277 GCA_030674055.1 Rhabdomys pumilio
TCCTCTCCTCTCCTCTCCTCTCCTCTCCTCTCCTCTCCTCTCCTCTCTTCTTCTCTTTCCTTCTATTTCTTCCCTTTCCTTCTATTTCTTCCCTGCAATATGGTGCAATGTCCTACTCCACCATCTCACTAATGTTACTGCTCTTATTGCCAAATGCCTTTTAATTTTGGAAAGAGAAAAACATTATTGCCTGAGAGGAGTTATTTTTAGTCTGAGAACAAGTACAGTGAATGCTCTGAAATCATATGCTTGTGCATAATTCAATGCTATATATTTCATTAATGAGGTCATTTCCCAAAGTGAGAATAATGGGCTTATTTAGTTCCTGTGGCAATGTGGAGTCTCCTCTACTGTTAGTAATGGTGGGTAGTTCTGGGAAAGTTCGGCGTGTGGGAGGAATGCTTACTGAGGTACTGAAGTGGTCGATGCAACCTAGAAACATCAAGCTGAGGAGAGTTCTGTCTCACAGAGCATCTTCCTTTTCTAGATCTAGATTTGAAGCAGCTGACATGAAGAGGACAGTTTTTTAGGATTCAATTTTGGATGTTGCTGCACTTCCCACTGCTGTATTGATCACATAGTAATGCACTTAATTTATTCAGCAAACATTACTGGACACGGACAACATGTAGCCACTGGGGATACACGATGTGTAAACACATCATGCCAATAAATATGATTTAAGGGTATTTAAATTGCTATCCATAAAGAGCTACAAGTTGTAATGAGAGTTTCTAATCTAGCTATGGAAGTCATAAGGGTTTTCCCAAGGAGCTGAGATTGGATTTTTTTTTTTTTTTTTTTTTTTGAGACAGGACCTCACAGTATAGCCTAAGCTAGCAACCATATCATAGAAAAACCTAGAGCAAAGACAAACAGCTGTAAGGTCACCACTGCCAACAGTGAGCATCTTTAATACCCGTCATAGTTGTCTCATCTGCAGGTTATCACTACTATAGCTCTGAAGAGTACCTCTCCACCCTGCCTGCTTACAGAGTCTTTTGGTCTCTGTGAGCTTCCACAGATTTACTCCCCCCAACCCCCATCTCCAGAACAGTTTTCTTACTCCTTCTCAGGTCTAGATGGAGTGAGGGGTAAGTTTATGTTTATGAATGAATGCTAAGCAACAACAGGCCCCTCCCCCAGCATACTCCTTACCAGAAGTTTGGTCATGGGCATTTAACCCAGACTCTAGATGCTGCACCCTTACAGAGGGAGATTAGAAGTATGAATCCATCCCTAGTGTTTAGGAATTGCACCTGGCTTAGAAGTGCCACTTGGCTGTACTTAGAAGACTGAATCACAGTGTGAGAAACTGTGAAGGCAGTGGATCTCTGGTGAAAAGCTAGGAACAGACACTGAGTATAGTATAAGAACATCACAAACAGCGGATCCTCATTTAAAAAGATTTTAGTTATTTCTTTAAGAATTTCATAAAATGGATTTTGCACATACTCGCCATCAGCTTCTCACTCCGACTCTTCCCAGATCCACCTCTATCTCCCTACTGTTCCCAAAATCACGTCTTTAAATAATCCATCAACTCTAAATTAAGCTGCTCATATATTCCTGGGTATGGGGTCACCCATTGGGGGTGTGGTTGACTTACTAGAAGCTATCCTCTTAAAGAAAACTGATTCTCAGTTTCCTGGAAGCCACACTATAGCTCCTCAGTTTTAGGTAGGAACTCATAAAGCATCCCTCAATCCATGCTGTAATGTCAGTTGGCTGGTCAGCAGGCACCCACAGCTGCTGTGGGTTCAGGAGTGCATGGGTTATGTCATGTCCAGGAGACACAATTCCATTCTCATTCTCCATGACTTTGGTTGTTAAAATCTATCTGTCCCCTCTCTCTTCTGCAATGATCCCTGAACCTTGGGGAGGAGTGGGATATAGATATGGGTTAGCACAGTAGTGAATTAGCAGTGGTGCTAATGACTCAGCTTGGTCTTGATGACACTCTTCAGGTCCCAGCTGAGATGTCATCTGCTCTCCTCTGTCATGCTTGCTTATTGATGGCTTTCATTCACTCTTTGCCCATTTTGCTGCATCATCCCATCTCACATAGTTCCCTTTGTAGCACTGACTACAAACTGACATTTCCTTTAATTATGTATGTGTCTGTTTATTGATCCAGTCTACACCTTATTATGTGAATGTCACTTTGTAAGAACAAAGGCACTCTTGCCTGTTTATATTGGAGATCCCCAAACAGCATGATTACAAATGCATCGATGTGTGTGTGTGTGTGTGTGTGTGTGTGTGTGTGTGTTTGTGTGTGTGTGTGAGAGAGAGAGAGAGACAGAAAGAGACAGAGAGGGAGAGAGGGACAGGGACACAGAGAGAAAGAGAGAAAAAGAGACACAGAGAAAGCAAGAGACAGAGAGATACACAAAAAGAGACAGAGACAGAAAAAAAGAGACAGAGAGATACACACTAAGACAGAGAGTGACAGAGATAGAGAGACAGAAAGAGGCAAAGAGGGATAGAGACACACAGAAAGAGAGAAAAAGAGACACAGAGAAAGCAATAGACAGAGATACACACAGAGAGACAGAGACAAACAAAAAAAGACAGAGATATACACAGAGACAGAGAGAGACAGATATCTATCTATCATCTATCTATCTATCTATCTATCTATCTATCTATCTATCTATCTATCAAGCAGGAGACTTCCAGCTTATCTAGAAACTCATGAAACAAGAATAGAACAGAACCCCACACTGCGCACTTCTCAGCGATTGTTCTCCAAAGTGGGTTGTTCAGTCACTTCCTCACCTTCAAGCCATTGATTAAGAGTCCAGCATGGCAGCTGGTGCCTGTACTTAGGTAGAGGTAGTTTGATTAAGGCCATCCTTGCCTGCATGTAAATTCCAAGCCATCCTGGGCTACTTGAGACTGTCTTAAAATAGAACAGAGCAGTGTGGAAGAGAATAAAATAAAACAGACCCTGATTAATTATCCCTGTGCGTTCCATACTACACAGAGCACATCTGTTTCTATGGTCACTGGCTAAGCAGAACTGGTTTTCCTCTGCTAACAGGTGAGGGCTATTTTGGTACCAGTATTATTTTTCTGATAGATGAAAAGGGCCAATGGTGAGAGTGCTAGACAGACCTATTTGTGGCTACTTCACCCCCATCCCAAGCTCTATTTGTAAACACCACCGTTTTCTTCACCTTCTAATTATAAATAGATTCAGATGGAGCACCTAGCCATGAAGTGGAGGGCACAGCAGATCAAGAAAACATGAACTCATTCAGCTGAAGAGAGATTGCACTGGGTTTTGTAATGTGAAAAGAACAGAAACAGTAAATTGCTGCACTACCTTGAAATTGAATTTTTTTTTATTTAGCAACTAGTAATAGTAAGGAAAATTCTCGTGTCATGCAATCACAAAGTGACAAAAGTTGTGGAAATTTAATTGGTGTTAGAGGATGAACTCAGTTGTCATGTATTTGTGTACACACACACACACACACACACACACACACACACACACACACGCCTTCATTTTTTTTGGGGAAAGTGTCTTAGTCAGGGTTTCTATTCCTGCACAAACATCATGACCAAGAAGCAAGTTGGGGAGGAAAGGGTTTATTCAGCTTACACTTCCATGTTGCTGTTCATCACCAAAGGAAGTCAGGACGGAACTCAAGCAGCCCAGGAAGCAGAAGCTGATGCAGAGGCCATGGAGGGATGTTACTTACTGGCTTGCTTCCCTTGCCTTGTTTAGCTTGCTTTCTTATAGAACCCAAGACTACCATCCTAGGGATGCTACTACCCACAATGGGCCCTTCCCGCTTGATCACTAATTGAGAAAATGCCTTACAGCTGGATCTCATGGAGGCATTTCCTCAACTGAAGCTCCTTTCTCTGTGATAACTCCAGCTTGTGTCAAATTGACACACAAAATTAGCCAGTACAGTGTACATGCACATGTAGGCCAGAGGTCAGCATCAGATATATCTCTCAACTGCTGTCTGTATCATCATCATCATCATCATCATCATCATCATCATCATCATCATCATCATCATCATCATCATCATCACTATTATTTGCTGATTCACTTTACTTACTCACTGCCCCTTCCCACAATCCATTCCCCCACTCCACCTCCCCTTCTCTTCTGAGTGGGTGGGGGTACCCCTGGGTATCCCCCTACCTTGTCACTTTAAGTCTCTGTGAGGCTAGGCACTTCCTCTCCCACTGAGGCCAGACAAGGAAGCCCACCTAGAAGATCATATCCCATGTACAGGCAACAGCTTTTGGGATAGCCTGCATTCTAGTTGTTTAGGACCCACATTAAACCAAGCTGCATATCTGTGTGTGAAGACGTTGGTCCAGCCCATGTATGTTCTTTGGTTGGTAGTTCAGACTCTGAGAGCCCCAAGAGTCCAGGTTAGTTGACTCTGTTGGTCTTCTCGTGGAGTTCCTATCTGCTTCAGGGCCTGCAATCCTTCCTCCTATTCTTTTATGAGTTCCTAAGCTTCATCCACTGTTTGGCCGTGGGTGTCTGTATCTGTCTGAGTCAGCTGCTGGGTGGAGCCTCTCAGAAGACAACATGCTCCTGTCTGCAAGCATAACAGAGTATCATTAATAGTGGTAGGGATTGATGGTTGTCCATGGGATGGGTCTCAAGTCGGGCTGGTTAGTGGTTGCTGGCTTGATCTTTTGCGCCTCTTATGCTGGCAACTGTTGCTGTTTTGATTTATGTGTTTATCAGCCGTGTCGTATCCTGAAGACAAACAAGCTCTCCTCTCCATCCTCTGATTCTTAAATTCACATCTTATTTTTCTGAGGCAGGGTCTTTTAGAGAACCAGGGTTCATTAATTTGACTAGAATGACTGGCCAGAAAGTCTCAGGGATTTCTGTGTCTCAGACCAGCTGTGGCTGGGATTTTTCGTGTAGGTACTGGAGATCTGAACTCAGGTCCTTATGCTTGCACGGAAACATTTTATTCACACGAGGCATCTTTCCAGCTCCTCAGCTGGATGTTTAAATCCACATATGGGTCTCTTCAAATGCACTGTGTGTTTGATGAGGGACTGCTGGTGGGTGTGCCCACTGACTGCAGCTCTCTGGCCTTTACTCTGTAGAATGGTGAGGAAGTCTGTCTGATGAAATGTAGTTACTTCTGCTTCAGAGAGGATAGCAAAGCATCCATGAAAGCTAGGAATAGCCGTCTGAGACTTTAGCAGGAATATTAGATATTGTCCCAAGTTGTTAGCAAAAAATTTCATCAGTAGTTAGGTTTGATTAGAATCTGAGGGATGATGGACTCCAATAAAGGCCTACCTTGAGTATCGGAAGACTTGGGGCCCAACCTAAGCTGGTAATGTTACCAGGGTTCTTGACTTGAGCTGGGAATGTCCATGCCCTGCCTGTCTTTCCTCAGGTGTAAAATAAAGGGGGAAGCTGGGTGACGTTTTAACTTTACTTCCAACTATTTCTTCCTAACGCCAGTTATGAAGTCAGTGGTCTAAAGCAGTCTTTATTTTGTGTACATCTTTCTAGTTTCATATTTTTTGTTTATTAAATTATCCATATTAATAAGGTATGGTATAATGTTTGATTCTTTTTTCCCCTTCCTTCCTTTCTTCCTAGACAGAGTCTAACTGTGGGACTGACTGTTTTATAACTTGCTGTACAGACTAGGTTGACTTTAAACTCACAGAGATCACCCTACCTCTGCTGGAATTAAAGGTATGTGCCACCACACCCTGCAATCCTCTTTCTTGGGATAGATTCTTACTAGGTGTCCCAGGCTGGGCTCACACTTAAGATCTTCCTGCCTACGTTTTCTGATTGTTGAGATGTGTTGAGATTATAGGCATGAGTTGCTATGCTCATCCTGTTTCCATATGTAAATAAATTTCATAATATTTACACCAGATTAAGTATGTTCATCTCATCAAACATTTATTTTTCCTTTATCATGAAAACTTCCCAAATCCTTGTAGCATCTGTTATTATTTGTGTAGAATCACCTAATTTCATCAGCACCCCAGGAATGGACTCCTTGCTCTTATCTTAACTCCAGCTTAGCCCCTACTGAGCAACCCTCTCCATTCCTCTTGCCCCTCTGCTCTCTTTGCTCTGTCTGTGTACTGTCATGTATAGCACCCTTGAAGCCAGAAAAAAGTGTATGATCCTTGGTGACTAGAGTAAGAGATGATTTCGAGGCCATGTAGGTGCTAGGAATGGATCCCAAGTCCTCAGGAAGAATAGCCAGGGTTCTTAACCACTAACTCATCTCTTGAGTCCCAGTTCTTACTTTATTTGAACCGTGTTTAAACTCGACAGGTGAAGATATGGCTTTACCAAGCTAGATTCCTATTTGAAGTGAGGTAGACTAACATAATACTTTGTCCTGCCATTTATGCTGACAGTTGGTGACTCTGGGGAACATGATATCAGCTTCAATTATTTTCATGCAGTTGAGTGGAATTTTTTGGGCAATACATTCCTACCTCTTAAAAAGATAGATCTCTTTATCGGCTATTCCATTTTACATTGCCAATAAAATTATAAAAGCAGGGTGGTTAAAAGCCTATTATGTACAACCACTTATCCACTTATTAATTAATAATAAAATGCCTACTATGTGTCATGTAGGAAAGACAGTGGTGAACAGGATCATCAAGCTCCTTGATTTTATAGAACTTTTATTTTAGTCCTGCACAACTAGGATTTTTGCTAAGAAACCTCCTTCCCAGCCTAGCATGATTAGGATGATTTAGCCATGTCCTCTAAGATTTAGAAAATGAAACTCCATCTCCACTGTAAGGCATTAAGTGGTTAGAAATGCAACTTGACTATGGTATTTAAAAAGCAGTGCTTTGGGGAGGTGATGAGGATGTGGTCATCATCAGGGTGGAGCCTCTATGATTAACCCTTAGAGGTTCCATAAGAGCAGGGAGAATGGGCAGAACATACATCACACATCCATGCTCCCCATGGCTGCTATATCACGCCCTTTATCACCTCAGTAGTATACCAGAATGATTGCTCATAATAGGCTTACGGAAAGAGAATGAGGATTTGGATATCTTGTTTTTATTTTAATCCATTAATTTGTCTCTATCACGGCTGCTGAAAAATCCTGGGATTTTTTTCAGTGGTGAGCTCAGTATGTAATCTGATCTCCAGGAACCTGAGATGAAAGGGTCCCTCTGAGTGTGAGATCAGTTTGGGTCACACAGTGAGTACCAGGCGAGCTTGTGCTATCAAATGAGACCCTGGCTTAACAAAACAAGAAGTATCTTGGGAATGCCTTGGTAGCCCAGAAAAATGTCCTATTTCTGAGGGAGACAGCTGGTGCAGGGAGGGTCTTTTTTATGGTGAAATGAGATAATTTAACTTTTCCATGAGCCATGTGGATTTCACTTCAGTTTGGGCGAGAAGTTAACAGGAATCTGGAAGCATTAGTGGCTGGTACCCAGCTAGGTCTTATTCTGACACCCAGGACACCATTCTTTTCCCTTGTGATGTCTTCACTTGGTGCCAGGCTTTGCCTTATCCTGAGCTTTTAAGTGAAGGATTTTATCCTTTTCTTTCTGTGTCTCACTTATCATGATTCTGTTATGCATGTTTAGAGAAAGAAAGTCCTTAAGGGTTATCTGTGATCCTTTGATACATGAACATGGAGTAAACAGATTATCTGTGAACAGAGCTGATATTTGGCATCATCCAGCATATGTCGAGGAATATCTAGGATGCATTGAAAAGCAAAAAGCAAAGGGCAAACTATTTATCCTCCCGACCCTAGATGAAGTATGTTTATTTTTGTAAAAAACACTTAAATGTCAGAGCATTTTCCTCATTTATTAAATAGGATATTACCTGAAATATGGATAGTGTTGGTTATCATGAAAACCAAATGAAGCCATGTAATAAATATGCCTGGAAAACTTATGTATTAGCAGTATAATGATCAATACAAATATAGGAAGTAAATTTTCATTTGGGAAAATTAACATTTAATATATATCTAGAAAAATGTCACTTGCAGTGAATTTAATTTTGGCTCAGAGTTCATTGATTTTTTTTTTTAAAGTCAGTGAATCATCACTTTGGAAGAGAGTTATTATACACACATATGTTACTGCAAATTCATAGCTTCTATGGCTCTCCTGAAGAAATGACTGTGGTGGTTTGAATATGCTTGGCCCAGGGAGTGGCAATATTAGGAGGTGTGGTCTTGTTGGAGGAAGTGTGTCATTGTAGGGGTGGGCTTTGCAACCATCCTCCTAGCCATCTGCTCCTGGCTTCCTTTGGAATAAGATGTAGAACTCTCAGCTCCTCTAGCACCATGCCTGCCTGGGGGTTGCTGTGCTTTCTGTCATGATGATAATGGACTGAACTTCAGAATCTGTAAGCCAGCCCTAATTAAGTGTTGTCTCTTATAAGAGTTGCCTTGGTGTCTCTTCACAGCAGTAAAACTCAAATTAAGACAATCACATTGAGGTAAAGATGGTAGGCAGTCTGTTAGACAGTACTCCATTCATGATGGATGTGAAGCAGATGCTGCTGAGGGCTGCCCAGGGACCTGCTATGTCACTTACCCATTTACAGAATCTCTTTGAAGGTAGCAAAACAAGTCTCAGATACACCAGGCCCCTTAACTATTTCATAGGTTGCACTTTAAAACAAAGTATTTTTTTTTTGAGACAGTATTTTTCTTCACAGTCTAGGGGTTCTTTGAACTTATATATCTTAGGCTGTCCTAAGACTCACAATCCTCTTGCTTCCATATCCTGAGTGCTAAGATAATAGGAACATAGCCACAGTACTTGGCCAGATTCTTTACCTTTAAAAATAATTTTCTAACAACAATGATGATTTATATAATTAGAAATCAGCTTTGGACTCTCAGTAGAACATTATTATGGACTCTGTCTTAGTGTTCTATTGTTGTGAAAAGACATCATGTTGGTGTCTTATAAAGGAAAACATTTAATTGAGGTTGGCTTAGAGTTTCAGAGGTTTGGTCCATCATCATCACGGTAGGGACCATGGCAGCATGTGACTAGACAATGGTGCTAGAGAAATAGTTGTGAATCCTATATCCAGATCCACAAGCATCAGGAAGAGAAACACTGGGCTTGGCTTGAGCTTCTGAAACCCCAGTGACATGCTTCTTCCCCAAGGCCACACCTCGTAATTCTAAGTAGTGATGACTCCCTGATGACTAAGCATTCAAAATCTATCAGCCTATGAGGGGCATTCTTATTTAAACCACCACACTACCTCTTCTGTATAATTTTCCCCCTTTTATTAAAATAGCTTCTCTTCTCACAAAATATATTCTGATCAGAGTTTCCTCTCTCTCCGCCCCTGCCAGTTTCTCCTTACCACCTCTCCCATCCATATCCGCTCCCTTTCTCTCTCTCATTGGAAAAGAACAGGCTTCTAAGAAAAACATTAAAATATAACAAAATAAAGCATAATAAGAAATAAAAAAACCTATTACATCAAAGTTGGACAGGACAAACCAGGAGGAGGAAAAGAGCCCAAGAGAAGGCATAAGAATCAGAGAACCACTCACTGGCACACTTAGGAATCCCATAGAAACATTAAACTGAAAGCTGTACTATATACACAGAGAACCTTGTGCAGACCCATGCACTTTCTGTGCATACTGCTCTGTATCTGTGAATTCATATGAGCTCTGCTCATGTTGATTTAGAGAACCTCATTTTAAAAGTGTCTTTCATCCCTTCTCTCTCTTGTGTTCCTTTTGCCTCCTCTTCTGTGAGGATCTCTGAGCTTTGAGAGATGGGGTTTGATGAAGATATGTCTTTTAGGGCTTCGTGGTCTAAGTTTTCTCATTCTCTTAGTAATTCCTGGCTGAGAATCCATATATTTGTTCCCATCTGCTGTAAGAGGAAGCCTCTCTGATGATGGCTAAACAAGGCCACAGTGTTCACTCTTAAACCTGCAAAAATCACAAGTATAGCTTTATTGAAAATCTGATTAAAATCAAGGGTTAGGTGACATGGGGACTATAGGTAATTCAGTCCTTCTGACATTAGGAGGAATCAAAGGCAGTTTAAGATGACATTTTGGTTTCTAAAGTGGCTATAATATACCTTTTAAAATTCAATATAGACACAGCCACATTCTGGTTACAAATACTCTCCAACCAAACAGCTGGCCAGTCATTTTCATGCTTCTGTTGTTTATGGCTCTTTGCCTTTGGTTAATTTTAGGCTTGACTTCATGTGATAACAAAGGCATATATTCAACTTACATTTCTAACTACCTGCGGATTTGTTGTTAGGTGTGTACATTGGTATTTCTTTTCTGATGACCTAACTGGCTGTTACTGTGAAATTCTTGACATTTCTAGTAAAAGATATTAGAAAATTATTTAATGTTTGGTATAACTGTCATAAATATGTATTTTTCAAATCCCCATGAGTGCTTCTTGCTACCTTGCCACTTTTACATTTCACATGGGTTTGGTGACAACTACATGCTGAGTGCTAGTACAGATGCTGAGAGTACTGTAATGAAACTAGATCCCCCTCTGTATGTGAGTGTGCATGCATACCCAACCCCCCCACCTCATTCACATTCTTAGAGCTAACATTTAGAGGAAATACAAAATGATTAATCAACACAGTAAGAAAGTAATAGAGAATGATTGAATGAAACTCAGGGAAATAGGGTAGATAAAGGGGATTGTATGTCCATGGGGTGCCTTGGTTAAGATGACCTATGGGGACAAGGTATTAATTAGCTCAATGGCTTGCAGAAGGTAAGGGAGCAAGACATATACATATCTAGTGACCATCATTTTAGGCAAAGCAGACAGCCAGTCAAAGGGGTTGAGATGGGAAAGCATGAGGCACGTGAGTAGTTTGTAAGAAAGTCACTGTGGCTGTAGTAGAGTCAGGAGGAGATGATTTGGAGAAGGAAGAGATGTCAGGTGAGGTTGAGCATTATAGCGTTTGTAAATACCTTTTTGACTCTGAGGAGATGAATACAGGGGCTCACTATTTACCAGCATACTTTGGGATTTATAATTTGAAAACTCTTCATAGACCATTGACCTTAAAATATCAATTTGTCTTCTTTGATTTACCTTATGACCTAGCATGGTGATATGAAAACAGCCAACTTGGACAGTACTTTCAGATTCATCCCTAACTGGGTCATTGACTCAGGTCATTCTAAGTGGTCCAGTGACCTTGATGGTAACACGATTGAAAAGGCAATCAACTGTTATCTGAACTAGAGTTTGTTGACAGTGGCTGGTCAAAGAGCTCAGAGAAAGAGCCTGCAATAAAATGGTTGAGGGATGATTACCATCTCCCCGCATTCAGACCAGATAGTGACCATGAGAGCACTATAAGCTAAGGATATTAAGGTATGAAAATTCTGTCACTGTAGGTTGTTGCTAATTTTGACTTTTCTTTGTGTCATCCCAAGGTGTGGGAAGATTTTTTTTTGTAGCTAAGAGGAGGAAAACAGATTGACGATGCCTAATTAGTACAACTTATTGCAAACAGAGTAGAAGAGGGTGCTGTAAATTGTCATTGCCAGACTAGATATACCCAGCTGGACTATCCCTAGAAAATAGAAATGTACAATTATCCTAGATTGGTGATAGATGCTTGGATGGGGACCCCAATACTCTTGCTCAAATTTATTTCCCTTTTTTTTTTTCTAAAATATGGTGCTTTAGAAAAATTATAGAAATTCCATGTATGTATGTTCCTACTATCACTCCATTACATATTACATGGTGTTGCATGCCATCTTTATATACTTCCAGGTCTTTTCTACTGCAGACAAAATGAAACCAGAGCCGAGATCTTTGAGCTCTGTGATCTGAGCAAGTAAAGAATATCCATTCACTCTCCAAAACCAACACTGTATTGCTTAAATTTCAATCATGAATGTATTCGTTACAAGTATTATTTTTGAACTGAGCATGTTAGCTCATATCTGTAATCCCAGTAGTTGAAAGACTAAGACAGGAGCATTGCCATGAGTTTGG
This sequence comes from Rhabdomys pumilio, assembly GCA_030674055.1. Classification (NCBI taxonomy): domain Eukaryota; kingdom Metazoa; phylum Chordata; class Mammalia; order Rodentia; family Muridae; genus Rhabdomys; species Rhabdomys pumilio. The sequence goes on from JANHMN010000008.1 coordinate 44,390,960, forward strand.
TGCCAGTGTGAGATACATAGTGGTTCCAGAACTGTTTGGGCTACAGTATAACACCCCATTTAAAAAGATGAAACAAAAATTGTGCTCAACTCTTTGATTCTCTTGTGAGTCTCATTAATATCAACAGAAGTGTTTAAACCTGAGTTTAAGTTAAACCAGAGGCTCCAAGTTAATACATACCTAAAAAAAATTGTTTAGTCCTCAGCTTATAATGGAATGGCAAGATTGTTTTACTTTTAGTAATATGAAAACAATATTTATTGAATAGAAGTACATATCAACATTTGGACTTTTATCTTCTCCTAGGCTTATGACATACTATTACATACTCTCTTTGATGCTCTGGACTGAGGCTGAAATTCTCCAAGTCAACCATATGACCATAACCGTATGACCACACTGACCAATGTATATATGGCTTTATTAGGTTAGGTTTGTTAAATGCATTTAAACTTGTGGCATTTTTCAGCATATAAAGTACTTGTAATCCCACTCTAAGTTGAACACACATTTAGGCACATTTAACTGCATAAAATATTTTAGTTAACATGTATCAACTGTATAGACTAATAGGATTCTGTGGGATATTTTAATGTATGCTTTCTCTGTGCACTTATCAAATCCATCCCCCACCTTTATCTGTCCTTTCCCCACCATTCCCAACCTCTTGCACTTACTATTCAATGTTTAGGTCAACATTTTTTCTCTTATGTTTACTCATATCAAAGAAAATAAATATTACTTGTCTTTCTGTGCCTTGATGATTTCACTTAGCCTAAGTGCTTCGCTTCTGTTCTGTGTAGGACAGGACAGGATTTCATTCCTCTCTATGGCTTAATTATAATAACCAATTGTATATGTGTGCGTGCTGTATTTTCTTTGTGTATTTATGTGTTGATGGGCACCATATTACATTTTAGCTTTAATGAGCAGTGCTGCAGTAAATACAGCCACTCAGGTCTGTCCTTAACACGCTAATTTTATTTCCTCTGGACAGGTACATGTACTAAGAAGTAGAATAGCTAGCTCATATGGTAGTTTTATTTTTAGTCTTTTCAAGAGCCTGCAGACTGTTTTACATAATGGTTGTAGTAATTATTCCCATTTCCACAAACAGTGTATGAGACTTCCCTTTAATCATTAACCATTGTTATCTTTTTTTTTTTTTTTGATGATAGCCATTTTAAGTAGGGTGAGGTGATATGTCATGGTAGCTAAGGTTTGCATTTCTCTGGTGGCTGATGCTATTAAGCATGCTTCATATATTTATTGGTCATTTATATTTCTGCTGTTGACTAGTTTTTTTTTTATTTTTGAGAAATGGTATTAGGGAAGATATCAAAATTGGCATTCAAGTGAATTTCAGCAAAATAACAAGGTAAGAGCAATGCTAAATTTTGCTTGCTATAAAGGTCTGTGTTTACTTTTCTGCCCCAGAGGAGAAAACAAGGTAGATCATTTTATGGAGCTAGGAATAGGGATAGCTGGCTGCTCTCAATATGTCCTAGATCTACACAGCCAGGGTTTCCTTTTGATGATAAGTTCAAGCTGCTTTGAAAGGGGAAGTAGGCTTGGTACCAGGGGGCAGCTGAGCTGACTCTCTGGAGTCCTTGATACTAAGCTGTGTTTAGGTCACAATCAATGCGCAGAGCCTGGAGCTGGCGGGAACGTCAAAAAGTAAGAGAATAAGAAAAAGTACCAACTTTTTCTTCTCAGAGCATTGACTTTAGCACTGTTCTCTAAATAATGTTTTTAACATGTGTTTCATCAAGATTTGATGCATGTATGAGACATATATTTCAATATACACTTGAATACTCTCACAGACACATATATATGTAAATATATATATGTTTAAGTTCATTGTCAGAGTTGGTTGGCTTAGTGGAGAGCTGCCATTATCAGACATGAGAGTTAAGCTTCGATGTGTCTAAAGTAGGTTATTGCTGTTTCATAAAGGAATGCCTAAATTGTGTCGGTGCTGGGAAAGACAGAATCTATGTCAGGAGCCCAAACTGAAGACTCTTAGGAGAGAACATGAACTCTGAGTGGCAATGTCCTGTGAGGGAGGAGAGATGTTCTATGTCCTTCTATTACTTTGACCCCACTGCTGTCATTCAAATGTTCCTCCTTGATCCCAAGAACACAAGGATGCTAGGTTAGTTTGCCAATCTTGTAACTTCTGTGCTTACTTTTCTTCATTCTTTTTTATTCTTTATCATTCTTAACACAGTGCCTGAAGTAAGCAGATTTTCGTACTGTTTTGGTTGGAGAAGACACAGCAAGGCTTTAAAAAATGAGTGATTGAAAACCCTGGTGTGATTCAGGTCAAAGACTCTGTGCAACCTTCACTGGATCTCAGTTCCCAACAACTCTGACTGCTTGTTGCTGTTGGGAGTCAAATTGGTGCAGTCACTGTGGAATTCGGTGAAGAGGTTCCTCACATGTACAGCCATATGACTCCTGGGCATATACCCAAAGGAATGTCTATCCTACCTACCACGGAGATGCTTTTCCATTGGTGTTCACTGATGCTCTGTTCGTATTACACAGGAAATGGAGACTGTCTCAAATTCCACCAACTAAAGAATGTATAATGAACAATGGAATATTATGCAGCCGTTAAAAACATAAAGTTATAAAATTTACAGGTCAGTACATGAAGCTGGAAACAGTCACTCTGAGTGATATAACTCAGACCCCATAAGACAAATATCAAGTTTTTACTCTTATTTGTGGATGTTATTGTTGGAATCTGCAGCTATGACTCTTTCATTTGGAATTTCCATAGAGGTTGATGGCTTACTAATTCTAAAGTATTTAGTTTAGAGACCACAGTGTTCTAGGATGGAATTTTTTTTTTAAATCTTTTTATCCCAAACAAATATTTTATCCCAGAAATCCAGAAGAAACAAACCCCAGAAGCCATGGTGTGAATACTCATGCTCAAATAACCTAAATCACATCAATAATTCAAGGGCACCATGGCTGCTTAGTGACTTCCTCAGTGGATTTTCTGTGTTGATATTGTACTGCTTTGTTTCTAAGCCTGCAGACCTGTTAGCCAGGTGAAAGTTGGAAGCAGTACCATAGATGGCCTGGGAACATTACCAAGACTGAGGTTCTATGATGACATCATGGTGTCAGGGTAGAAACCTGGCATTTAAATTAAGGCTGGCATGTGTCATTGGAGCAGGTTCAGTAGTGCAAAGGTCTTCCTGCTGAATCTTGTGGTGTGCAGAATTAGAGACTGGAAACTTCCCTTAGTCAACAAAACAACAGGTTTCACATTAGGGGTGCAGCCTGAACATTATGGTGATGGGTGAGTGACATCATCTGTGATGCTAGGACAGGAGCCAGGCAGATGCTGATTGCCCCACAAAAGAGAGAATGTGGGGTTAGGGGATGTTAGCTGGATACCACTTCAGGTTCAGAGCCATTGGTGAGCTCTGGGAGTTGGAGATCTGGGAGTGGGTGGGCTAACTGTTTTGTGAGACTCACTCTTAGTTTTATTAATTTGTAAGGGGGACTCAAAGGACTGAGAATACAGTTGTATTCACAAGCAAAATTAATTTCAGTGCAAGGACAATCTGTGAAAGCAAAGGCTCATGGGGCCAGGTCTAAAGGAGATCAGGGATAAATTTCCAAAGAGCCTGCCATGCAGTTTGTGCTCTGCTCTGTGTGAAGTGTTTTCTCTGAACAGAAGTCCTGGAAAGACTCAGTGACTAAAGTTTTTACTTTTCTTTTTCTCCAGAAGGGGTGGGCTATGGACCATATCAACATTCTAGGTCTTCAGAAAGAAAGCATGGAGCACACCGATGTATAGTGTAGCAATAATAAACCAGTCTTGTCAGGCAGGGCATGGTTGGGATCCTAATTTAATCTGAATTCTAAGGGCAGAGCAAGCTTTGCAAGTAGATCTCAAGGGGACAGATTTGGAATTGTTGAGGTAAAGCCCCTTCTACACAATCACCTACAACATAATCTGTCATAAAAGGATGTTGAGGCTCAGGAGAGGGCTTTACTGGTAAAGTCCTTACTGTGTATGCATGAGGACTTGAGTTGGATGTCCAATATACAGAGAAAGCCTGTAATCCCAGTGCTTGAGAGGCAGAAAGAAGCTGTGTGTACAAAAACAAGATAAACAAATAAAGGTAAGAAATGAATTAGGAAGACATCTGACACAAACTGCTGGTGCTTACTCATGTGCATATATACCCATACACATGAACACAGACACAATACACACACACACACAGTCACACACAGACACAGACAGACAGACAGACAGACAGACAGACAGACAGACAGACAGACA
>JANHMN010000008.1:44395287-44417213 GCA_030674055.1 Rhabdomys pumilio
ACAGACAGACAGACAGACAGACAGACAGACAGACAGACAGACAGACAGACACAGACACAGACACAGATACACACATACACACATACACACATACACACACACACACACACACACACACACACACACACACCACTGGAATACCACTCCTTGCACTGAGAACCTAGCCAAAGTGAAGCTTCTAATTTTGAGTGTTTGTAAGTAATGAATTGAGATTAATCCTGAAGCAGACTTCATAGTGGGGTGAGAAAGTCAGAATTATAGAAATAAGTGGTGGATCTGGATTACATGTCTTCATGGAGTACAAGGGAAGTTTGAGAGTAGCGTCTTTGATTCCTTTCCAGGTAAGACCACTACCAATTATAGAGGTTTCTTTTGAACTTCATTAGAGTGAAGCCCACTGAGTCAGTCCACTGTCTTGTTTTCAAATTCCCCCAAAGTACTCCGCCCTGAGCTGTAGTCTCTATTTTCAAATTCAAGAGGTGTGATCCATATCAGATTTAGTTTTAAAACCTGAAAGGGTTACATACAATATACAGTAAGCATCCCATAAATGTTTAGTCAGTCCGTTACAAGACCTGACATTTAGCAACTATATGGACATTCTTAAAGACAGTGGTCATCTTAAAGCCTTGTACCAAAGACCCAGATTTTATTAATTTAAGACTACACAGGAGGGAAAACTCCTAGCTGAGGCTGACACAAAAATGTAAGCAAGTGAAGCTAAAAATAAAGGCAGTGTGGGATTCCTCATTTCAGACAGGCTGTGACAGCGCCAAGTGTCATGCAGTTCTGAGTGTTGAGGGAGGAATATATTTAGATGGTTAACAAGGGGATGGGGGAATTCTATCACTGCTTGAAAAGCCCGAGCCATCAAATGGGATACAATTTTCCTTGACAGGAAGGAGTATGATATTGCTCTTCCCCCGCCCCCAAAGTCCCTGGGCGATATGACACACTTTCATAACTTTCAAGTACAATCTAGGTCACCTGTCCCTGAAATAGTGGAATCCAATGAACAGGGCACACAGTATCTGACCCAAACCTAGAGTAACTGCTAGGAATGCTTCATCTTCAACATATCTCAGAGTCATCACCATGGGGCATCAGCAATGGGGTCAACCCGAGCATCATTAATAGTCTTTTCAATCTTTTGGCTGAAGACACTTCATTTGCAGAAGTACAAGATACAGGCAGAGAAAATGGGCCTGCTGTGATGGAAGTGGCTGAGCTAATTGTTTGTCTTCTGTCCACTGGCCCCAAATTACAGTACTGTGGAATCCCCCTGGAGATCGGGAATAGCAGGACTGCTGTGTGCAGGTTGTGTACATATTTAGTGTGAATAGTTGCCTCAGAACAGAGATAGAAAAAAATAATTATAGAAATATAATCTCTTTGTAGATGAGAAAGTTGAAGCACAAGGCGATCACTGCGGTATCCACAGGCTACTTGCAGAGACGGGATTTGAACTCATGAACAGTGGCTGTTAATTTTTCTTTTTCTTTTTTGGAGACAAGGTCTCATTTGTCACAGGCTGGTCTGGGACTCACTGTGTGGCCAGGGATGACTTTAAGCTTTTGATCCTCTGGCTTCTACTTCTGGAGGGCCAAGATTATTGGTCCATACTACCATGCCTATTTTATACAGTACTCAGGATCAAACCCAAGGCCTCATGCATGCTAGGAAAGAACTCTACCAAGAAAGCTACACCCCCAAGCTCAGTGACTTCTAATTTCCTGGTGTCACAGAGACTTTCTAATCTCTAGGTTTCTTTTAGCTCATCCATGATAAAAAATAACCTCAGGGCTGCAACCAAGGGCCAGGGAATAATGCATGTATACTTCAGAGAAGAAACAAAAGTAGAAGTGTCTTTGCAGTCAAGGTGTGTTTTCAAAAGTGCCAGCTTGAGGATACAAATGGGTCAGCTACGATTTTTTTTTTTTAAGTCCTGATGGGGAAGACAAGCTGAGATACTACTGGTCTCAGAGATTTCCCAGCAAGGAATTCTAGTAATAAAGGACATTGAGTTTGTGTACCACCATGACAACATATCTGACAGCAACAACTTTATGGGAAGAAAGGGTTTTGGCTTATGGTTTCAGTGAGATTTCAGTCCACCACGGAAGTTGAAATCTTGTAGCAACAACTTCATGGCATGAGCCAAGGAAGTAAAGAGCTCAGAGCCAGCATGAGAAGTATGCAAACCTTCAAGGATTGCTTCTAGCCAGGGCTCCACCTTCCAAAGGCTCCACAACCTTCAAAGTTCGGGCTGTAAGCTGGGGACCAAATGCTCAAAATATGAGCCTCTGGGAATATTTTAGATTCAAGCTCAGGCTGAATTTGACAAGCTTCCACTGCAGCTAGTCTTAGTAGCTTATGACGAACAGCCTTCAACAATCACCAAGAGCCGTTATTAGCTGTTCCTGCTTCCTGGCTCACCTGTGTGTAGTCCGAAGAGTAGTTTTGTTTACCTCCAAATTTATATGTTAAAATCTTAACGTATGAGTTATAAGTTAGCATATAGTGCCACTGAAAATGATTGGAATTGGAGTTTGGCCTTTAAAGAGGTCACTAGAGTAAATGGAATCGTATTGGTGGTACTTGTTACCCCAAGAAGAGAGTAGGGTACAGAAAGGTCCAGAAGAAAGAGCACACAAAGAGGAAATGCAGCTATCTGTAGCCAAGGGGAGACCTCAGAACAACCCAGCCCAGGGACACACGAATCAAGGACTACCAACTTCTAGCACTTAGAACTACGGTTTTCCTATAATAGCCCCCCAGTAGGGCTGTTTTTACAAGCTGCCCTAGAAACAACCCAGAAGACTCCGGGAAGCACCTGCAGATCTGTGTGGGGCTCTGATTTCGTGGCTCTAACTACTGCTGGAAACTTTGTATTTCTACAAAAGGAAAGAGGAGGGGGTGAAGACATTTAAAAATAAGGTTACCTTTAACAACTTGTGAGGATTCCCCTCCCCCCGCCTCCCCCTGCTCCCCCCCCCCAGTTTTGTTGCAGAAATTCTATGTTGGCTATCATGTATGATCACTTCCTTCTGCCCAGCTCTCAAACTTTTGTTATTAAAATGCTTGGATGCTTTTCTGGTCGTCTTATTTGGATTTTTCACGAAGCAGTTGAAGAACTGAGAAGCATGTGTAGCAGTCAGTGTAGGAAACCAATTAACACTTCAGATTATACCTAGGAGGGGCTGGCAGAATGTCTCCTTAACAAACCCTGGGAATATTAAGAGGTTGCTGCTGTTGTTTTCCTAGAACACACGGAGTACTTTTTTTCTGCATTCACCATCCCCCCACCCCCAAAGTAAAGAGTAACCTTTATATGTTCACTATAAATTACAAAACTTGTATTGCACAGGAGACAATAATCAGAGATGTTGGGGCAGATAATCAGGGATGTTGCATCTCCTTTCCCGCCTCCTCTTCTGCCTCCTCCTTCCATATCGAGCTCAATTAAGGTCCTTACAGGAACATGGGAAACTTAGCAGTGTGACATATAACTGAATAAACACATCTCCCTCTTCCAGTGACTATTACCCACCTCAGAGGTCGTATGAGTCCTTCCCCTCCATTACAGGATGCTGATAGAACCCATTTTTTCTCCCAGGTATTCCAAGATGCTGATATTCCTTGAGACTGGGAAGGGTTGCTAAGCATGTCTTATTTCTACCAGGTGTTATACTAGAACGTATGAACTGGCTTTTGAGGCTAAGGTGGGGGAGGGGTGAGGAAAGGAGGTAGGAGTGGGACAAGGCACAGGCAGGGATAGGATAAGCTTTTGGAAGACATAGACACTTGGGTGGACTAAGTTTCACATGGCATTGATGTTTGGAGTTTCTCCCAAATGGGACAAGAGGCTGGACATGTGGCTTTGGAGACAGAGAAACCTTACTACCTACCATATGGTAGATCACCGAAACTTTCCTTCCTCTCTTTAATTATAATTAATTATAATTAAATATAATTATAATCACCACCACCTAAAACTTGACAAGAAACACATGAGTTTAGCTACTAGTTTGATGCCTACTTATTTATTCAGGTGTTTGCAGGAAGGAGAAATTTGATAGCTTTGGATTTCCTTTGGTTCAGAAGAACTTGGTAAAAAAAAAAAAAACAACAGAATCATCTGGGCATGATGGAACTTGGCTGTAATTCTAGTACTCAGGAGGCAGAAGCAGGCAAAGGGTGAGTTCAAACCAGTTTGAGCTACATTGTGAGTTCCAGGTTGAACTACACAGTGAAACCCTGTCTCAACCAACCACAGCAGATACAAAATAAACAACCTGGGGGAAGAGGTGAGATGACTTTAATTCAAGGTACAGGTGTGTAATTCTCCCATCTCAGTGCTGTTGACAAGTCATTTAATTTATGCAGGCTCCAGTTTGCTCATTAAAACACAAACAGTGTTGCTGGTTGGCATGTCTCAGAATCACTGTGAAGAGTAAATGAGAGAAGGTATAAGGAGTTCACTGTAAAGTGCCATACTAATTTATATTATTATTATTATTGCTCATATGCAGAAAAAAATCAGTTATTCTGAAGTTTGTCCACATTTGAGTATGAAACCAATTGCTTGTGAATGCTAATGATCTCTATGTTTTGTGCAAACCACTTCCCACAACAAGGTGAAAGGCATTCCCACAAGAAAAGTATCCCTGGAAGATTACAGAGGCTACTACTAGTTCCTCTTTTCTCTATTCTCAAAATACAAACCTCAGCAAATCCTCTGGCATACCACCCTGCCCCGCCTGCTTCCTTCCCTGTCTTCTTTGGCCTCAAAACATCTTTCAAGGCAGGGAAGCAATGGTGCTATTTCTGTCCTCAACTTTGTTGCCTGTAGAGGGCAGTCTGGTCACAAGAAAGGAAGTTTGGTTTACCAGTTTTCTGGATACTAAACTGTCTAGATGCTTTTCCAAGAAAGTGTTCACCCTCCCTCCCTCTGTCCCTCCTTTACTCCCTATCCCTCCTCTTTCTTTCCCAAATGTCACCAGGAGCCTTGGTGACAAACACTAAGGACATGTGGGGATCCCAGAGGAAGAACTCTGGGTCTCAGAGAGGCCAGGGGCCAGATGTCAGTTGATCTGGGTGGTGGTTGTAGCTCTGGTGTCATTATTGTTGGTGTGAATAGGGCTTCGTTCATTAGAGAAGATGACTCCGTTTTAACTAAATGAAATCCAGTAATGAGATGAAGGGGAATATTTCTGGCTTTGGAATGTTAGATTTTGATCAAAACTGAAGAAGAACAGAAACAATTTTTTTGTTTCAGTGTATAATGTGTGTATAAAGTGTGACTGTTGCATGTCACAATATTGCATGTCAGCAGTACTCACTGTCTCCTGGTGGTCCAGAGAATCAACACTCAACCTGGGAGGAGTCAGAGGCTTGCAGTCAGCTGCATATCAGTAGGGTGCATTTGACTAAGTCAGTTCGTGTATTTTATCTCATTGTTACTTCATCAACTGTGTTTACCTTAAAGGGTTATGAGGGTTAAAAGTAGTGACAAAAGGCAGCATGCTTTGTGTTAAGACAACAGTGTGTCTCAGAGTGTGGGGCCTGGACCAATCGCCATCATTCATATCACCTGGTAATTCACTAGAAAAAAGTCTCTCAGGTCCTGGCACACCACATCTATGTAATCAGGGACTTTGTAGCCTGGCCAGCTGTGTGCTAATAAACTGTCTATGTGACTCTGAGACATGCAAAATCTGGAGAAATGCTATTGTGCTGTAACTAGATGCTATCGGAATAATTCATTGTTAATGTCATTATAGTGACTTGTTACTAGAAATGAAAAAAAAAATACTGTCTTATAAAAGACAATCTTATTGGAGGACCTGAATGTTGAATATGGAAGAGTTGAAGAACTGGCGTGGTCACTGGCAGTAAGAGAAGACAAGGGTCTATGCATTGAGAACTGCGTGGGGATAGGACTGGCATGGTTTGTGTGTGCTAGGGGTGGGCTTATGGGATGGCTAGCGTGGAAATGGCAGAAGGATGGGAAACGGTCATGGCAATAGCTGTGCTGTGCAATTATGATTAATCAAGAAGTGAAGAGATGGCAGCAGTTTCAAACAATATTCAACAGTTCTGAGCAACAATTAAAGGGCAGACACTGTTAGCACTGTGGATATGGATATTAGAAAACCTCAGGGTGATAAAATTGTAAAGAGGTTGATTATGGCAGTGGCACATGTGTGCGTGCGTGCGCGCGTACACACAGTGAGAGAGTTACACATCAAAACAAGAAAAAATTATAAACGGTAAAATTTTCAATACTCTTCTGTGTTAATGATTTTCAGTCTAGGAAAATATCACCACCAGCATCATATTTTGCATGTATCAGATACCATTGCGAGCGTTTGGTGTGAATCTGTTCACGTGACTCGCAAAAACTTGATGAATGATTTGCTATTGTTATTATTGTACAACCCCACCATTGTATGTGAGAGGAAAGCAAAGCCTCTTGTGTTTAATAAATTGCCAAGGTACTGAGTGAAGGAATAGGGAACTGAACCTGACTCGACCTAATTCTAAGGGATGGTTAAGTCACTGGTCAAGTCATTTGAGGGCCTGTGTGGCCCGGCAAGAACATGCTCCTGGCATTGCATTTATCCCTTTACAGTCTCAGTCCTCCACGGAGTTCACTGAGGTCACATGACTACTTCATATCAAAGACGTGTAAGTAGAGTGGTCATGCGTTACTTCCAGACTCGGGCTTTAAAAGCACTGACCACAGGTTCCCAGCCTTTCTTCCCCGGCACTGGTTGCCCTCGAAAGCGGCTTCGTGTGCTAGATGTGTCATTAGAAAACTGTGGAGCTCTTTCTAGCTAGAATCCCTGAATGAATCCGTGGAACGGAATTCCCTGGGACTTTTGCTAGAAGTTTAGCTGAAGCACAAATGTGAGAAGGCTCAAGAAAAGAGGTTGTGACCTGGGTACAGGGCTTCTTACTAATGGGCTGATATGGTTCACCCAAAGGAATGAAGCCTATTGTGTAGAATAGAGAGAATCCTGAAGGTGGTCATTTGTCAGTGTAGTTGTGGGCACGTTGAAAGTTTCTTTGTGGGGAAAGAATTCCTTATTGTCTCTTGCTGGGACTGAGATAAAGGAGGACTAAGGAGTTTCTACATAGCAGCTTTGGGCAAGGGTGCTAACTCTGTTTCAAAGTGTTCTTTTCAATTACTTCCCTGAAAGTAGGATTCTGGGACAAATCTAACATTTTAAGGTTAATTCTAAATTTTACTGGCTTCTTTACAACCCCCCCACACACCCAAACAACAAAATAATAAAAGAGAAACATTCTCTTTTATTCTCTGTTGTGTTCTGTGTGGTGACTTTAAGTTTGGGAAATTCTAATTACCGGAGACATGTTCTTCCAGCTGCCTCAAGGAATGCCTTCAGAGCTCCATTCTTGAATACACTTGATCTTGAAATCCATGTGCAGCCTGTTCTTGGATGCAGTGTGACAGTGTTTCTCTCTGTCAGCCTGGCCACTGTCATGTGTGTGTCGTACCACTTTTACTTTCCTTCATCCATTAAAAAAAATGCTGGGAGGTCCCTCTGACCTTTTAGATTCTTGGCATGAGCTTGGAGCTGACCTGAGGTGGAAGGAAGCTGGAGCTTGCTGAGTGATTCTTTGTTATTTATTTTTAATGTCAAATTATAACAGGAACTACCAAGGCCTCCAGGGAAATATCCTTAAATAGAACACAGCACTGTGGTGCATCTCTCAGCCAGGTATAAGTGAATGAGCTGATTGCCAAGGGCAAGTGAAAGAGAATGGAGAAGGAGATATTATTTAAATGTTTGTATGTAGACGTAAGAATATATTAATGTATATAAAATTATAATGAGGAAAAATACATTTATAGTGATTGTTCACTTGGCTTTCATGAGGTCAAAGTTATAAAGATGCAGAATGTTAAGAGGCTGTTGAATTATTAAACAAATACACTATGGAATGGTCCAGGAGGGGCCAATCTTTTGTATAAATTCATATAGCAATGGAGGGGCTAAGGCAGGAGGCGAGTGTATGTAACATAGGATAGATTTTATGGCTTGAGAGATCTCATGTGTGCCACTGAACATGAACAAGCTGCATTTTCCTCATGAGAAATGAGACTTCAATCATGTTCAGCAAATACCCATGTGTCTTGCATTTTCTAAGTGCTGGACCTAGAGATGGGGGAGACTACATTCATCATGTTCTTGTCTATGTAAATAAGCCACACATTTTCAGTTAACTTTTTAAGGTTCTAACAGAATGAAAACGATTCTAATTAGCTTTTCTGTTGCCGTAATAAAACTGACCAATAGGAACTCGGGGGAGGAAAATATTCATTTTTATTTTACAGGTTATGGGCTACCATGCAAAGAAGCCAAGGCAGGAACTCAAGGCATGAACCTGGACAATAGGAACTGAAGCAGAGAGCAGGGAGAAATGCTGACTACTGGCTTGCTTCTCTTGGCATGCTCATCTTCATTTCTTACACAGTCCAGGGATGGTACTGCCCATAGTAGGCTGAACTCTCTTGCATCAGTCAGCAGTCAACAGTATACACACACAAACATGCACAGATGCCAATCTGATGGAGGAGGCAATCCTTCTTCCTAGTGTCTCAAGTTGACAATCTTGATTAGCTATCATGAAGAGATAGGAAATATACATTGAAACATAGTAGGTATAAGGGTCTAGAAATATAGTAATAATCAAGATGAGGTGGCTCTTTCATATCTCATTGTATGTGTGTGTGTATGTATAGTAATAGAAGAAGAGAAAAAAATACAAGTATGTAATATTGAGGTGCTCTGGGTGCCAAGAGATCTCAAAGGAGAATTGACCAGGTCTGGGGTATCAGAGAAATCTGCAGAGGAATTAATGCTTTGTATGAAATTAGAAACAAAGCAATGAGAGAACAGAGACCCATTCTAGGCAGAGGGAATCATATGCCAGTGCCGTGCTATGGGCTAATCTTCACATATACAAAGAAATAAAAACACAGAACACAAAAAGCAAGGAAACATCTGGACTCTGGACTGTGAAATATGAACCAGAGGGGTTTGCACACCATGTTGACTAGTTGTGTCTGCTCTGAACATTCACGACAACCACTCTCAATTTGGTTTCCAAGATGTGCTCATTTATACTAAGCCCATTTCTTTTTTGTCAGGAAATATTTTTCCATCCTAAACTAGCGTTGCCTTTATTCATTTTTATTCTTGTTACTTTCTATTACTGTAATAAAATACTGACCAAAAAAAAAAAAAACCCCCTCAGGGGAAGGAAAGGGTTTATTTGTCTTATACTTCCATGTCATATTTCACCACTGAGGAGAGCCCAGGGCAGAAACCTGAGACAGAATCTAAAGCAGAAGCCACAGAGGAAAAATGCCTGTTAGCATCTCCTGATTCTGGTCAGTTAGCTTCCTTATATAAGTCAGGACCACTTGCCTAGAGATGACTCTGTCTACAATGGGTTAACCCTTCCTGCAGCAATTAGCATGCAAGAACCTCATCTACAGACAATTGGTCAATAGACCAATTTGACAGAAGTCATTCCTCAACTGAAGCTCCCTCTTCTTCCAGATGTGTCAAGTTGACAACCGAGAGTAGGTACCACAGTTGTCTAGCTCTAGGCTCCAGCTATTCTCCGGAGCTCCACAAAGAAAACCCAGTGTTTATTTTTTTCTTCCCTGAGCTCATATTTCTTCTAACTCTCCTTCTTTCTAAGCTTATCCCATCCTCAGATGGTGGGAATTTTAAGATTCTTTCTCATAAATCTTGTCTTCTTTGGAACATACCAGTTTGTTAGGGCTCAACTTTCCACCCTCAGTGTTGGGCTAACACGGAGAGGACTTCCACCTTCTTTGATACTTTTCCATGATCAAAGTCTTTCTGTGCATCTCTCCTTACACTGATGATCAGAAACAAGGCTTCCAATAGACTAAGTCCTTTAAACCCTTTCCTTGTAAGCTGCTATGACACCAGGTGATTCTCATCCAATATGTATGCAGGCATTTATTTTTAATGTATACCTTGTCCACTTCTAAAAGTGACTGTCAGCCTAGAAATAGAACATATACACATTTGCTCAGCTGAAATGAAGATCCAGAGGAGAGCAGATATGTTATGTCTTCCTTCACAGTAGATTTTTTGTTTTTTTTTGGAGCAAGTTCTAAGGACACTCAATTTCATTGCATTGAGTCAGGTCTCTTGGGTCTGTATTTTTACCAGGTTTTTCTCTTCCTTGATTTGTGAATGGCTGCCAATAATGTGCCACCTGCCAATTTGCTTCTCATTGTCATTCTTACATAGTTCCTGATTCTTTAGGCGAGATTTCAGCTTTTACCATCTACTGGGTGTTTCCATTTAGTGGATTAACCCACTTCCCTGTACACCCACTTTTCTCATTTGCATAACGCTGCTCACCACATAGAGGCATTGAGAGACTTCAGTAAACTAATAAAGCCCTTTGAATAGTGCCCAGGACAGGAAAAATCTCTCCTATATTTATTATTTACTTTATCATTTAAAAATTTAATTATGTGCATAGGTATATGTCTGCGTGGGGGTACGTGCACGGGTTAGTGCAGGTGTCCACGGGGCCCAGAAGAGAGTGTTCTATCTCATGGAGATGGAGTGATAGCTGATTCTGAGCAGCTTGACATGGGTGATGGAAACTGAACTTGGGTCTTCTGCAAGAGCAGCACTTGGCTTTTAGTCACTGAAGTATCTTCCTAGCCGTTATTTATTTTATCCTCCCCACTCTCCCCCGCTCCATCTCTTTCCTTCTTCCTCTTCCTCCTCCTCCCTCCTCTCTCCTGTGTGTGTGTCTGTATGTATGTATCAAATACATACTACCGTGTGCATGTGTAGAGGCCAAAGCACAACTTTGTAGAGCTGGTTCTCCCTTTTCACCTTTACATGGGGATTGACCTCAGGATGCTAGGTTAATGCTGCAAAGTACCTTTAGTGATGATACACTGCTCCAGCCCCTTATTTATGTCTGTTTTGAGGCACAGCCTTGCACTGGAACTGTTTGGCCTGGTGCTTTAGCTTTCCAAGCGCTTGGCCTTCTGTGTGTTTTCTAATGCTTATTATTATTAATATAAATATTTTTGAGAATGTTTTATATTCTATGGAAAATCATAATTGCATATTTATTTTGTGTGTTTGGTTATCTGGTCCTCTTTGGCCCTGGAACAATTGGGCCTGAAGTGTAAAAGTCAGTTAGGAGGTGGTTGGGGGGTTGTAATTAATTGACTATTCAAGGAGAACTGACTGGTCTCTTGCCAGGGCCTGAAAACTGGGCCAAGATAGCATTTCAAACAGAACAAAACAAACGAGAGAGAAAACTGTATTCCCTCCAGGGACTCACACTGACAGAAACTCTACCATTCTATTAAATCTCCATTTCAGCATGTGGTCTCAGAACTGAAGTCAATGGAATGGTGACTTGTGTACAGATCCCAAATACTTAACCAAAAGAGAATTATAGCACACTCTCTGATAATAATCTATCCCAAGTAGGTCACAAAGTCATATAGAAATGCAAGAAAAGGAGAACAGGTAATGTAAGTGAGCATCTCTGAGGTCTACCACAGGATGTGTAACCCGCAGACTCATACCACACAACCCACACTGTCCAAAGCTTGCTGTGGATTATTATCTGTATTTTCATCTCCCCCTAGTGCCAGCATCATGAGTCCCATCTCTGGAGCAGTTTCCACCATCATAGCCCTCTCTTTCATTTGTTTTTCTTTCCTCTGTGCTTTAATAGTAGGTAAAATTCATAGCATCAAAAGCTTATTCCATCTTAGTTCTGCCATGGTTCGCTCCTGGTTATCTGTTGTTATCTAACAAACCACCTTAAGACTTTGAGGCCCACAGCACCATCTGCTGTATTTATAAACTTATGATTTACCCAGGAGTCCCTGTGTCAGTTTGATCTCTCCTCCCCCAGTTAAGTGTTTCCCTTCCATGGGCAGAAAACTCTCCACAGGGAACTGAGTTTCCTTACAGCAAGATAGCTAGAGTCTCTTATTCAAAGAGAACCAAGTCTCACTTGTGTTACCTGAGCCTCCAAGTAATGTGGTGTCACATCAGCTATAGGAACAAGTTTATCCTGATTCATAAGGAGGAAATATGCACTCTGTCACTGGGTGATGTTAAAAAAATCACACTGTAGAAAGAACATGTGGATTGGAGAGGTTCTATTGTGGTGATTTTTAGAGCACAAAACTGGCGCAGCTTTTCATCACTTTAGGTCTGTTATGAAATTAAACAGGGAAGTAAATGACAAAATTGCAGACTGGATGCTTGCTGTCCTTGGAGACTGTGCATGGAAATGGGAATTTGTCCATCCATCTGTGTATGTCCAGTGCAGACAGGGATATTCAGAGTAAATCCTTATCTGTTGTCTACACAATAGCAACTGCTTTACCGATTGCCTACCATAAAATCCCTGAATTCATCAAGGAGACCCAGTGTCCTGACATGGTGTGCCTGCACCAAAGAAATTAATCCTGCTAGGTCTAAAATATCATGAACCTAATATTCCTTCTTTCTGACTTGTTGGCATAGGAGTGACCATGAGATCTCATTCTCTCCAAAAAGATGTAAGAGAAACACAGAGAGGAATTGAGAAAAGGGTTTCCATTCCAGATGAGAGAAGGGGACAGGGAAACTCTGCCTCCATTCCTACTTATGCATATTATCCTGTAGAGAGAGAGGTCTTAAGAAGTGGCTGCCATCTTGAAATTGTGATGTTATCCCCATGGGATAAAAACATCAACTGATTTTCTTAACATTGTTTAGCTCATGGATTAACCAACTCCTGGGCCTGCTTCTCTCCAACATCTTGTTATGTGAGGTAATTAATTACCATTATTTGAAAGCCAATTTTAATTGGCTTTTTCAGCACTGAAACAGAGCTCAATTAATGTTCATAGAATAGAACTGAATCCCCTAACTGATTTGGCTAACTCACTTTGTAGTCTGAGCCATGTACAGGAACCAGTACACAGGATTGTAAAATCGCATTTCTACCTCAGTTGCTGTTCTGAAGTAATGCTCAGGGATTTCAAAGTTGGATTGGCTTTGTCTACAGTCAGAGCCCCCCCTTTTTTGGCCCACATATATCAAAACAGTAACTTTCCTTAGGATATTTCTTTTTTTGGTCCATGTATTTAAAACACAAAGGCCTCTGGGTGTGCTGGCTTCTTGGCATTCCCAAGTCTTGCAGCTGAGACATAATGACTAACTACAGGCAATTAGAGAGTGAAGTTGGTACCGGGCACTCACACTAAATGGAGAATGCAGCTGGGTAGAGGCAGGTCTTTCTGGCATCAGTTGGGAAAGCATTGCCAAAACACCTGTGAACTTCCCAGCCTGCTAGCAAAACCTCCCCTCTAAAAGAATAGTCGCCCTGTGTTTTTAGCATGTCATCTAAACTATTGTATTTATTTGACCTTTGAATCTTTCACAGAAAGTTATTATTATTTTTAATAGTATATTTTTATCTCCTTCTCCAAGAAGATTCTAAATAAGGCAAGTTTAGCTAGAAAATTTGATGACATACTCAGGGTGGTGAGGCAGAAAGGCCCTCCCTATAGGTAGTAGAAGGATTGTTATGGTTTGAATGTCCGCTCTGAACTCATGTTAGAAATTAATTGTCAGCATGGTAGGACAATGGGACCTTTAAGATCATGAGGGTTCTGCTTTCTTAGGTGGGTTAGTCAGTGCCTTTATCGTAGAGATGGGTTAGCTTTGAGATAGTGGTTTTGTTCTAATTTCAGCTCCCCCATTCCATTCTGTCTCTTAGGTGTTCTCTGTATCTCCACCGTGCTACCCAGCAGCATTGAGGTACTCACTATAAGATGCCACCCTGTTCTTAGATTTGCAGTTACTAGAACCGTGGGCCAGATGAGTATGGATTCCTTATAAGTTTACCCAGGCTTTGCTGTGCTGTTACTGCAACAGAAAGTAGACTAAAACAAAGATGGAGGCAAATAGACAGGGATTCCGCTGCCAATTATTTTATTTTATTGGTAATTACATTTGCTTTTTGACAGTTTCCTACATGTATGGATTATTCTCTGATAACCCCCTCCCCTATATTCTTTCTTTTCTCTCTTTTGCCTTTATCAACACCCACCCCTTATGTTCATCTTTTTTCCAGATTCATGGCTTCCGGTCTTGTTTGTGACACATTTAGTTTAATCAGGGCCAACTGTGAGAGGACTGAAACAACCTGCTGGAGCCTGGTGGGGTGACTAGTTCACTACAATTAAGAAAGCTTTAAGATTTATTTTTATTGTTATTCGTGTGTGTGTGTGTGTGTGTGTGTGTGTGTGTGTGTGTGTGTGTATTTACCATGTAAATGCAGGTACACCTGGAATCCGAACCAGGCTGTTAGATAATTAAGAGTAAGAGTTAGAAGTGCTTGTGAGCTACCTGATGTTGGTGCCGGGTATTGAACCTGGATCTCCTTGAAGAACAGTAAGTTCACTTAACTACTGAGGCACCTCTTTAGCCCTTCTCCACCATTTTTTTTTGAAGTCTCATACATAGTCCTTCCCTTTTACTTCATCTTTTTCCTTCATCAATCACAGGGGAGATAAATGACTTTGGTCTGACCAATCACAGGGCACCACTATCATCAGGGAGGAGTAACTGGTGCAAGTCAGTCACAAGGCTTCCTTGCCCTACTGGCATCATGGAGTTATGTTGTTGAGTGCTGATTCTGGAAGGAAGGAGTCTTGGGTCCTGTGGAAGAATGGGTCGGAAGACCTATGAGCATGGGAGATCTGATGAGGACTCATTTCTCACTACATGAAGAATTTTCTGATTGGAAGGTCGCAGTGCAGAGGACAGCAGTAGTGGGGCATGGAGCAATGCAGCCCAATAGCTGTGTGATATAAATGTATCAAATGGGCTCTGACTCTCTGGTTAGAAAAACAAAATCCTACTTCACTATTCATATAATTTCATGGATGGATTCCTTAAACTTGCTACACTGTGCAAATTCTGGTAGTAATTCTAAGGGTCCCTGTTAGTGGAACACAGTGTGATGGTCTATTCGGGGACAAGAAGATATTCCAGGCCTTAAGTCTTCTTTGTTCCCACTAAGTGGTGCTGTTATTTTAGAAACCAAATCATGCCTGTGGGGAAATGTGATGTGATACTGAAGCATTTTGGAATAGAAGATGAACACAAATTTCTGGAGCCTGTTGTTCTGGTCTGAGGCAGGATTCTTGGGAATGAGTGAGTACCTTCAGACCACTGGCTACTTTAGAGGTGAGACTAAGACTAATATTTTCTGTGTCAATGTCTTGGTCAGGTTTTGGGTGATGTTTTTATTAGAAACAAGAAAAATAAAAATGATATATGTTGTATCTGGCACATGTATGTGATTCTTTTTAAAGACCTTACAATATAATAATTGTGATGGTTTGTTTATGCTTGGCTCAGGGAGTGGTACTTTTAGGAGGTGTGACCTTGTTGCAGTAGGTGTGGCCTTGTTGGAGGAAGTGTACCACTATGGGCATGGGCCTTAAGACCCTTATCTTAGTTGCCTGGAAGCCAGTCTTCTCCTTGCTGCCTTTAGAAGAAGATGTAGAACTCTCAGCTCTTCCTGTACCATGCCTGACTGGATGCTGCCATGCTCCCTCCCTGATGATAATGGACTGAAACTCTGAACCTGTAAGCCAGTCCCAATTACATTTTGTCCTTATAAGAGTTGCCTGGGTCATGGTGTCTGTTCACAGTAGTAAACTCCTAAGACAATAATAATTTAACACATGTATATATGTATTTTGGCCACATTTCACCCTTCGCTTTCCCTAAGTCTGCTAAGATCTACTTCTAACCCTCATCCTCTCCCAACTTCTTGTAATTTTTTTTTAAATATCCCAACAAATCTAATTAGTGTTGCACATATATGCTCATGGATGGGGGTCCATCCACTGGACTGTGGTCAAAGTACCAGGGATTACAAAAAGCAAACTCATTCTTCCCACCCCTTCACCCCCAGAAGCTATCAACTGTCAATAGCTCCTCAGTTAAAGGTGAGGCAGGGGCATCCCCCTTACCATACCTGTTTACCACATCTTTATGAATGTAACTTGTGGGGGACATTTAGTAAAGATGAAGTTTCTAATTGGATTTACTCCCATGACATAGAAGTAGTGAGAAAGATCCAAGGAGTAGGAAGCCCATTGCAGGGGTTGGCTGGGGTCAAAGCTGTGTCAGGGACGTGGGACTTTTAATTTTAGAATGGGAAAGTCCTGGGCAAATAGAATGAGTTGGTCACCATACTTGAGTACCCCTTGAACATCTGTTTCTTCAGCACACTTGCCCAGCACCTACTAGGTGCCAGTCATTGTGTTATTTCTAGAGCTGGACAGATAAATAAGAAACCATTCTTTCCTCAGCAGATCTTTAGAGGCATGAAGTGAAACTCGAGGTGGAATCCCTCCCAAGAAATTCTGTGGCACTATGAATGGTCACAAGGGTTTACTCTGAACATTTGCATTTATAGCGGATGTTAGTCAAGAGAAGCACAAGGAGCAAACAATAGAAGTAAAATCAAGTTTTACTTGGGAGTGGGATTGCAAACGGCAAAGAACAGTGCAATGGGAATACGGATGGCAGAGAAAACTGTAGGCATGCGCAATGGGAATCCGGATGGCAGAGAAAACTGTAGGCATGCGCAATGGGAATCCGGATGGCAGAGAAAACTGTAGGCATGCGCAATGGGAATACGGATGGCAGAGAAAACTGTAGGCATGTGCAATGGGAATACGGATGGCAGAGAAAACTGTAGGCATGCTCAGAGGAATTAAGATACAGGGAGACATGAAAAGGCAATTATTGAGGAGGCTTGTATAAGAGTTTAAAGAAATAATAGTCTTTGATCATAATGATTTATAATAAGGCTGGCATCTATTAGAGCTTTTGGAGCATCTGTCTTTGCAGAACTCCTTTCTGTTTAGAGTAGCATTAGTCTCTCTAGAAACTGTGGTTGCAGGAGAGGGTTGGTTTGGGTGATACTTGATATCTGACATTTATAGGTAAGAACCTTTTATTCAAAAATCATACACTTATTAGAAAGGAGGTGTGTAGCAGTCGGGAGGGGGATCTAGGGGTAGCCACTAGAAAGTCCCAGATGCCAGGGACCCAAGAGGTCCTAGGACCCAACAAGGAGGACATTAGCCAAAATACCCAACAAAGGAGAGACAGAACCTGTAGAGACCATATCCAGTGGATAGGCATGGCCCCTGGTTGAGGAATGAGGCCATTTCAAAAATATTAATCCAGAATTGCTCCTGCCAAAAGGAAATGTAGGGACAAAGAGTGGAGCAGAGACTGAAGGAAAGGCCATCCATAGACTGCCCTACCTAGGGATCCATCCCATCTGCAGACACCAAACCCAGACACTATTGCTGATGCCAAGAAGAACTTGCCGATGGGAGCCTGGTATAGCTGTCATCTGAGAGGCTCTGCCAGAACCTGACCAATACAGAGGTGGATGCTCACAACCAACCATTGGAGTGAGCATGGGGTCCCCAATGGAAGAGTTAGGGGAAGGACTAAAGGAGCTGAAGGGGTTTGCAACCCCATAGGAAGAACAACAATATCAACCAAGTAGACCCCCCAGAGATTCCAGGGACTAAACCACCAACCAAAGAGTACACATGGAGGGACCCACGGTTCCAGCTACATATGTACATATATAGCAGAGGATGGCCTTATCTGGCATCTGTGGGAGGGGAGGTCCTGTGAAGGCTTGATACCCCAGCATAAGGAGAAGCAAGAGAAGTGAGGCAGAAGTGAGTGGGGGTGGGAGAGCACGCTCATAGAGGAAGAGGGGAGGGGGATGGGATAGGCAGTTTGCGGAGGAGAAACTGGGCAGGGGGATAGCATTTGAAATGTAGATAAATAAAATAACCAATAAAAAAGAAAAAAAAAACCAAAGCCAAAAAAATCATACACTCTGATTTTAGTTAACAGAAGTGATTCCGTCTTAACTCTAACACCTTCTACAATAATAATCTAGGAATTTAAGTTGTACACTTTGCATTCATTGAAAAATGCTGGCAATTTACAGTGGCTGGTTGATTAGACAGTAATGAAGTCCTATTGAAGAGGAGTTCTGTTATCTATCTGAAGTAACCACTGCTGTTTCTCTGTCTGGATCATATAGACCCAGCTGGCACATGGTTCACAGTTGTTGAGAGTGTTCCTGCCAACGGCTCATCAGTGGATCTTCTAATGAATCGCTCTTGACTCATAGCAGCCACATCAACAGAAGGTGTCTAGGAAAAGTATGGCCATGCAGCCAAAGCCTTTGAAAGGCCTAGTCTTGCATGAAGGTTCCAGCGCTTTCTGTGAGATCAGGAGCCACCTTTTTGCTACCCCAGTTTCCCCTAGTTTCTTATAGTTTTCTCCTCAAAGTACTTGTGTTACAGATGGTGTCACCTATCAGTTTTTATATTAAAGTCTTCAAACCCCCAGGACCTCAGAGTATTATGGTACTTGAAGACTTGGGCATTATGGAATGACAAAGTTAAAATGGTGCCATTAGAATGTGGGTCCCAATCTAAGCTCACTGCTGTCTGTGTAACAAGAGAATTTGGACACAAAAAGGGATACCAGGGACTCAGGGATACAGAGAAAAGGACTCATTAGGACATAGAAAGATACTGGCCATCTGCAAGGTAAGAAGAAAACCTTGGAAGAAAGAGCCAAAGAACATACAAAGATGTTTGTGGACATCTGCTCTCCGGAACCATGGAAAAATAAGGTTCTCTTGTTTAACAGTCACCTGTGCCAGGTCCTTTTCTCTTTATATTCTATAATGTCAAAATTTATTGAACAATAAAAAGTACAGAACCTGTATCATCTTTATTGGCTATGAATTCTAAATTTCACTTGACTGTGTTCATAGATACAGGCAATTTTACAAACTAATACCACTTATTATATGATACATATGTAAGTATATATTTATATTTAGTTACATATCTGTTAGGATTGGCTAAGAAAGAGTTAAAGAGGCAGCATATTTGAAGGTAGAGGAAAGCAAAGGCAGAGAGAGGGCTGACACAGATGTAAGGAAAACTCTGCATCTACTTGATGCAGATTGGAGTGGCAGGAACTTTCAAGGATCCCATGTAGATCAGGCTGGGCCTCAGATTTTCTATGTAGTTGAGGCTGGACTTGAACTTTAAACCTTCTGACTCTACACCTTTCAGAGACTAGGACTGCAGGTGTGTGCCACCATTTGTGGTTTTCAGGCACCATTTTAATGTTGGCTATGTGCCATAGGTGAGAGAAGCTGCCCATGAGCCTGAGTACAAAGATAGACATACTTCTAATTGGTGTGGCAATTTTCTTTTTCTTTTTTAATGGATGTCCCAGCCGACTGATACAACTTCCTTAAGAATCCACTTTCATGAGGCTCATCATCTCAGTGTCTTTCTCCAGGATCCTCAACTACAGACATTACTTTACATTTAAATGACTCAGACTTGAGAGGGAAAAACAAGGAGTTATGCCTTGGTTCTCAACCTGTGGGTCGCGACCCCTTTGGAAGTCAAGCGACCCTTTCACAGGGGTTGCATATCGGCTACCTTGCATAGCACATATCTTCATTTATGATTCATAACAGTAGCAAACTTACAGTCATGAAGTGGCAATGAAAACAGTTTTATAGTTGGGGTGGATTACCACAACACAGGGAACTGTATTAAAGGGTCTTACCATTAGGAAGGTTGAGAACCACTGGAGTTAAGTATTTCTAATGGCTTCTCTTTCGAAGCTTTTTGAGATCTGAAATTTAAGACAGATTGAAAGTTAAAAAAATGTTCTTTTTATTTTGAGCTAGTCATGTGTTGGTGCTTTGTCTATAGGAATCACATGTATTTCCAAGATTCTGTTGAATGATAAGAATTTGAAATAAAGTGAACTGCGAGGACGAATTGGGCCACCGGTATGTCATTTGCTTGGAAGCATCTGCTTAGAAGTGTTCCAAGGAATAAAAAGAAAACATGTGCTAATTATAATTATTAAGTGTGTTCAGAGGAAGAGGAGAAATATGTGTACTTGAGAGTATACTTTTTGGAGAGAGAAGACTTGAAACAACTTTTGGAAATACTTTTAAATCTGCAAGATTGCTGATTTTGTTAGAGATGCCTCCCCCCAAGATTTCTTACAGAACAGACTTACTGCTTCCGGGCATATTTGTGCTCTAAATGTTATATCTACAGCTAATTTCAAGAGCAGCTGACTTTCAGATGTATTTTATTTTTATTTTACGTGTATATTCCTGTTTAGATATATGTGTACCTCATGTGCACCAGTGCCCAGTAAGACCAGTTTATAAGAATTAAGTTTATAAGGCATGCTGATTATGTGTAGAGACTCTGATTTGTAAGTGCCCAGTTAAGTGCAGTTACCAGAAAAGTGTCAAGGCTGAGGAACTCTCTTAAACAGAACACCCCCAGACAGTGGTGAATGGGAGCTGTTTGTAAGTCCACAGTTCATTTTTTGACAATTGGTGGGACTGTTAAGATTAGCCATTATTAGGGACAGCGAAATGGCCCAACAGTTCAGAGCACTTGCTGTTCTTGCAGAGGACCTGCGTTCATTTTCCAACACTCACACTGTGTAGTTTAAAACTGCCTGTAACTTCAGTTCCAGGGGATCTGACGCCCTCAACTGGTCTTACTGGGCACTGGTGCACATGAGGTGCACATATATCTAAACAGGATTATACACGTAAAATAAAAATAAAATACATCTGAAAGTCAGCTGCTCTTGAAATTAGCTGTAGCTATAACATTTAGAGCACAAATATGCCCGGAAGCAGTAAGTCTGTTCTGTTTGTTTCCAATAGTCAGTTAGTGTGCATTTACCAGCACATTAAGTCCTCAGATGTGTAAGTTTGCTTGTCATTTCTTTACAATATTATTCTGCAGGAGGTATGTGCTACCATCACTCTTTGCTTTTGCTGCTTGTTTCATGCACCAAACATTTGCCTTTGCTCCTCTGTGTTGTGCTTATCCGCTTTGTCTCAGTGCTTTGCATTTCTTCAAGGTCTGTACCAAGTATCATTGTGTCCAAGAGCACCCTCCAGTTATTCTTCACTCCTCCTCATCTTATCCTTCCTGAATCTTTTAATACTCTAATGTGTCTATTCAGATTATTTAAAAGTTTATTAAGGACAAAGTCAATATTATACATATGTGCACCTCTTTAAAAATTTATTTTTAATTATGTATGTTTGTGGATGTGAGTGCAATACTGTAGAGACCAGAAGAGGGAGTCAGATCCCTTGGAACTGGAATTAATGGCAGTTGTGAGTTGCTTGATGTGGGTGCTAGGAACTGAACTTAGGTTCTCTGCAATAATAGCAAGTGCTCTTAGCCACTGAGCCATCTCTTCAGACCCCATGTGTATAAGATTATATATATGATATATAATAGTACCTATAAAATTATACATACCCACAGAGTTCAGCTATAGAAGAATAGAAACCAACCATTTGTGAATCTGGAGGACAGTATGTTAAGTGGAATGAGTTGAGTTTAGAAAGACAAGCTTCCATGATGTCTCTTATTTGTGTAATCTGATCTTACAAGTAGGCATAGAATAGAGGTCTCCAGAGTCTGAAGTGGTTAGGGCGTGAGGTGGTATTACTGCATTAAAGGATGCATGACTACAGGTGTGAGGGGTAGCTTTCAAAATCTCTGTTGTACAGGAGGGCCACTATGTCTGTCTGTCTGTCTGTCTGTCTGTCTGTCTGTCTGTCTGTCTGTGTCTCTCTCTCTCTCTCTCTCTCTCTCTCTCTCTCTCTCTCTCTCTCACACACACACACACACACACACACACACACACACACACACACACACA
>JANHMN010000008.1:44417223-44433521 GCA_030674055.1 Rhabdomys pumilio
ACACACACACACACACACACACACACACACACACACACACACACACATCATTGGCCTGGAATATCATTGCTAACTAAGGTTAGGCTGGTGGCCAGAGAGTCCCACAGTTCTGCCTGTCTCTGAGATTGCAAGGACAGGTCACTATGCCCTGCTGTTTTATATGAGTTCTAAAGATGTCATTGTTAGGTTTTTGTTGCTGTGGGTTTTTTTTCCAACTTGATACTGGATAGTGTTTGGAAAGAAGAAACCTCAGTTGAGAAAAAGTCCCTATTATATTGGTCTGTAGGCAGGCCTTTGAACAATTATTTTCAATTAATTCATATGAGAGGGCCTAACCTACTCTGGTGGTACCATCCCTGGGAAAGTGGGCCTGAGTTTAGTAAGAAAGAAGGCTGAGTGATTCCGAAGGCACAGCCCAATAGGCAATGTTCCTCCATGGTTTCCACATGAATCCCTCCTTCCGGGTTCCTGCCTCCAGTTCTGCCTGGCTTTCTTTGATGACAGACTGTGATGTGGAGTCACAAGCTGAAGCCAACCGTTTCCGCTCATTCTGAGTGACTTATGATCAGGATGTTTTATCATAGCAGTAGAAACCATGACGAGAGTATAGTAGAACTCAGGTCCTCAGGCTTGCAAGGGAACTACGTTGCTAACTGAGCTATCATCTTAGAGTAGGTGTGACCACAAAATAACTACTGTGTTCACAAGCTGTATTTAGGCTATTTATGATGTATAAGCATTTCAAAACATTGCATTGTCAAGATTAAAAAAATACTACACCCTGTTGAGTTAAAACCAATCAAAAGAAAAAGTTCCTTCTCCTTGTTGAAGGCAGTGGTTTTTGTTTTACAACATTCTACTGTCTCAGTGACAGTCCGGCTTCTAGTCTTGCCTTGTGAGCCAGGACATCCAGTTGTATGTCAGTTTCCTTCACCTTAATCCTAACAAATCTATTTCCTAATTTGTACAATGAATAAAAGGCATGTCAGCAGCTGTTGTCTAAAGTCCCTCCCTGTAGCAGGATGGTTTCCTGCTGCTGCTGTATTGTTTGCAGTGGAGATGATGGGGGAGGAGCTAATGTGGGAGGAACGAAGAGGGGAAGGAAGAAGGAAGAGAAGGAAGAGGAGGAGAGAGGGTGAAGGAGAGAGGGCAGGAGAGAAGATGGCTGGAGATGTCTGTGTGTCTTTAGCAGTCTTGGGTAGTTACTCATATCTAGGTTCGTTAATTGGGTTTACAATTCTAATTGTGTGGGCAACTTGCTAACTGAGCATTTCAAAATATATAAAGCCTTTGGATAATAATTAAGCTTTAGAGTCTCATTTCTACCGGGTACCACATGGTTGGTGGGATGGTCTGGGCTCAGCCAAGCATTGTGGACAGCGTGGTGGATTGGCAGAACCAACCACCATGCTGGTGTCTCGTAGGTCTAGTTGTGGTGCGAGTGGCCTCTGGCCACTTTCAGCTGTGGCGTGCTTGGCTTCTGGCCACGGAACATGGCGGCCTGAGCTAAGCAGAGTCACACTGCTGTCGGGATAGACGGCCCATGTTACGATTTTCTTTCCTTTCTTTCTTTCTTTCTTTCTTTCTTTCTTTCTTTCTTTCTTTCTTTCTTTCTTTCTTTCTTTCTTTCTTTTAATATTAACTGTTACACCTTCCAGCACTTCCCTTCCAACAAATTCTGGCTGAACTAAACCGACTTCCCCGTGGGACCATGAGTTCATCCAAAGTTTATAACACCGATATATATTTGTCCAAGTCAACTGCATGATACAAGTTCTTCACGGTAGGTTTTACAACACAAACTTAATTTTGGAAGGAGTAGCACTTCCAGGCAGATACTGCATATACAATCCATTCCAAGAGGTTATGGTCTGAATCAATGAGTAAGTCCATTTTACATCCTCTTGACACGTTTCTGTAAAGTTCCTGTAAAGATCTTAGTCACTTTAAGACAATCTCCTTATGTTTCTATGAATGAGTCAGGCAGGATTCACAGGGAAGCTTGCTGCATAAAATCACGATCAGGCTGGTGAATCAGAACCCTGGTGAATGATTACTCTCTGGCAGGAATGTCTTCAGCAACTTTGATACATACTGGGTCAGCACTTCTATCTGGTCTCATGGAAACACAGCTAGAGACAGGGGGGAGACTCAGTGGGTTAAGATCCTGGCTCCAGGGTATATCTGCCTTGCTTCTTATAGAGATCAATCACATGAAATTCTGGCTTATGTACTTTTATTTTCTTTTATTTTGGGAGAAGATTCCTTTTGATGCAAATATAAATGGTTTGCCTATAGTTATTTCTGGAGTTTTAAGAATTAAATTTGATTTTTATTATTATTATTATTATTTTTTCTGTGCTAGGGGTTGAAGTCGAGGCCTTGTCAGATAGGCATGGTACCTCAGGTTATATTTCTAGACCTGAAAAGAAAATTTCTGCTCACGATTTCCTTATATAATAATCATGATATCCCTTAACTTAAGCCAAAGCTCACAGGACCAGTATGTAGGATGAAGCCTTCACTTTCTAGATCAGAAGTCAGCTTACTTCCTATGTCCCCAGTGTTTCATTCCAGAACTCTCCAGACCATGTTGTCTATAGAAGTTCCACTGCATCATTTGTTTGTTTGTGTGAGACAGGGTTTCTTCTCCCATACATTACATCCCAACTGCAGCTTTCCTCCCTTCACTCCTCCCAGCTCCTCCCCTGACCTTTCCACTCCAGTGCTTCCCAGGGATATCTACTGATTATAGCTGGATGTGGCAACACAGTAGGAGGAAAAGGGTCCCAAGTGCAGATAAAAGAATCAGAGACAACCTCTGCTCCCATTGTTGGGAGTCTCATAAGAACACCAAGCTACATAGCCATATACTATATGCAGAGGACCTAGCTCAGACCCATACAGAGTCCATGTTGGTCAGTTCAGCTTCTGTTCAGTTGATTCTCTGGACTGTGTTCTTGTTGTCTATGATCCCTCTAGCTCCTGCAACACATCCCCTCCCTCTTCTGTGGGGTTCTCCTACATTTTACAGGTGAACTGAAGGCAGATTGGGATGGGAATAGTAGGAATTGGGAAGGGGAGCAGAGGTGAAGGGAGTGACGAATGGGACATATAACTGGAATTGTGTTGAGAGCTGTTCTGCCCCACTCTTTGGGGCCAAAATATTGCTCAGACAGCTCTATCAATGTTTGACCTGCACTGCCAAAAGCCTTGGGGGCTAAACTGTTAGAGCCTGTACTTCCCCAAGCTGCTCCTGTCCACAGGTTGGGGTTCAGCAAGAGAGAGAGAGTGAGGATGGACACGAGGAATGGAGACCAGACAGAGTATGATTCAATCCCATTTATTCTTCAGTCTCTCTTAATAGTCCAAGTCCCAAGTCTTGAGTTCCTAGTCCCTAGTTCCTAGTCCCTAGTGCCTCCAAGTTCCAGGTTTCTTCTCCAAGTGCCAAGTGCCTAATTCTCTGTTCCAAGTTGTACTCTGCTCTTCTGTGTCTAATACTCTTTCAAGTAATCTGTTGTCTGGTTCTCTGACCAAATTTGTACTACTCTTCTGTCTGCCTCTGCCTTTTATATGTCTCACTTCTAAGCCAAGCCTCTAAGTGACGCCCTTAGGTCTTATCTCTAAATCTGATCTCTAAGTCACACTCTTAAGTCTCAGCTCTAAATCACACCTTTAAGTCTCACACACCCAAGGGAAGATCCTGGGTATCTAAAACAAGATGTTATCAGAGTATGCTCAGCTGTTGTAGGCTAATGTAATCAAGTTTCTTGTCAGGGTATATGGCTCAAGATGGCTTCAAGGATGATAGCCGCTTTCTGTCGGCTCCCCACAGAATTGGGTGGTACTTGGGCGGCAATGTACACAGCATTCTTGACTTTTTCCTCTCCTCATCTCCTTGCATTTCTATTTGCTTGATTTTTTTCAGACTCTTCTTCTTTCTCCTTCATCTGCTATCTAGCCCTGATGGTGCCAAGTCAGACAGTAACTAGGCATTTAGGACTTCCTGTTTCCTGTTGCTATCTTTTCTTCTCTGATGGTGTTTTTGGAGAGCTGTTGGAGGTCTGACCACAGCAGGTGGGACTTCCTTGTGCACTCCTGAAGGCATCTGAGTATATTGCTAAACAGCTACTCTTGTTGCCTTTGGCAGATGTTTGTCAATCTATGGCAGATCTGGTAAGAAAGGAAAAGGTCCCCGTTCTTGCAGAAGTGGAGAACACAGGAAGAGTGAGAACAGAGCCGAGGAGGGGATGAAAGAGAACATAGCAGAGCAGTGGTGTGTCAGGACTCATTAGGACACATCAATGATTTCTTAATTTTTAAACAATTTCTTTGAGAGTTTCATAGAACATGTTTTAAACATACTCATCTCCTTTCTCCAACTATTCTCAGACCCACCAGGTCCCAAGTTCATTTAAAAAAAATCCTTCAAGACAATTTTTGTTGTCCAAGTATTCTTGAACATATGGTCTTTCAGTGAAGGCCACTCTTAGGAAAGCTGTCTCTCCCTTTCCTAGCAACGAACAGTTGCTAATAGAACCAAGGCAAGGGGTGGGTTTGTGAGCACAGCTCCCTGATGCATGCTGCCAGTTAGACTGGCCTGGTCTTGCATAGGTTTGTATCTGCTGTTGCAATAGATGTGTGTTAGTATGTGCAGTTGTGCTCAGATGACTGTGCTCCTCGTCACCATCTAACATCTTTAGTGCTTACACTCTTTTGGCCCCCTTTTCTGAAATGATCCCTGAAACTTATGGTATGGTATAGTTGTTATTGCTAGGGCTAAGCATTCTGCGATCTCTTATTCTCTGCACCTTGGCCAATTGTGTGTCTCTGTGTTGATCACTATCTGCTACAAGTAGAAGCTTCTCTGATGAGGATGAGAGGCATATTAATCTATGGGCATAATGATCAATCATTGGAATTGGTTTAATACTATATCCATTTAGCAGAATAACAGTAGTGGGTTTTCTCCTAGGGCCTGTGATCTGTCTAAATCACAGGTTCTTGGTCTGATAATGCCAGGTGTCTTAGTCAGGGTTTTTATTCCTGCACAAAACATCATGAGCAAGAAGCTTACCCTTCCACCAAAGGAAGTTTGTTGTTCATCACCAAAGGAAGTCAGGACTGAAACTCAAGCAGGTAAGGAAGCAGGAGCTGATGTAGAGGCATGGAGGGATATTACTTACTGGCTTGCTTCCTCTGGTTTGCTCAGCTTGTTTTCTTATAGACCCCAAGACTACCAGCCCAGGGATGGTACCACACACAAGCCCCCTCCCCCATTGATCACTAATTGAGAAAATGCCTTACAGCTGGGTGTCATGGAGGCATTTTTCTCAACTGAAGCTCTTTTTTCTGTGATAACTCCAGCTTGTGTCAAGTTGACACAAAAACAGCCAGTACACCAGGTATGGACTTTATCATGTGGAACAGGACTTAAATGCAGAAAGTCAGAACTATCAGAAAGTGGTTGACAAAGAACTAATTGACGTTTCTTTAATCTGATTTCAAATGTGAACAGTTAATGTTAAAAATAGATAATACATTACCACTGCCTAGAGGTAGGGGCATGAGAAAGGAAGAGTTATTATTACGGTGTTTTTTAACACTAGGGATTGAACCCAGGGTCTTATTTATGTTAGGTGGTCTGTCTACTTCTCAGCTACACCTCTGTTGGGGAGGTGTAGAAGGCGCAGCTTAGAAACTGCACTGGAGGAACCAGAACTGTTAAACGTATGGGCCTATTTTCTTCAAGGGAAGGAAATAGTGCCTGTTCACCTGGAAGGCTGGAGGGAATGTTGTCTAACATCTTTTGCTGTTCTATGGAGCCGGCTTCACCCGAATCCTTCCCAATCCTGAGCTTAGTCACTTAGTGAATAGAACCCAGGCATCCTCACTCAATAGAACCCACCCTTATGCTTATTGCAAATCCTTCCTCCATAGGTCTTTACCCCAGGACTGCTTATCAGGCAATAGAACTCACTTTTATTGTAAAGGTTACAGGTTTTTTGCAAGGGAGTTTTGACTTAGCCATCCTGGAAGCTTTGTTGTGATCATTGTCACAAGGAGACCTTTCCCCAAAATTTTAAGGTGTTTAAAGATGTAAGGAAAGTAAACCTTGAGGTCAGACTCTGGAAAACTTTGACCCAGAACCTGCTTACAGTGATGCTGACCCTTTAAATGAGTTTCAGCGTTCTCCTCATTCGGATGTTTCCCTGCTGCTAGTGACATACTCAGGGACCCTGCCAGGGAGGAAATTTTTGTCTTATGCGTGTAGAGTTTCAGTCTTGTAAGTGGGTGAACTCTGGACACAGAAGGTGCAGCCACCACAAATGTACTCAAGGCCACATAACTTTATAACAACTGAGCTGGTACATTTCCTGCTCTGTGAATTGTAGCATCGTTTCACAACTAAAACTGGCAAAATCAAAAGTTTGCTTAGCTTCACACAACACTGGGGGAAAAAACCCAGTACAATATATCTATATTTTACAACAATTTTGTGAAAACTGACCTCTTAGTACCAGTGTCAGAGATTGAGGAGTATCAGGAGAAAATAAATTAAGGGAACAGTTAAACGAGGGCTGAAGGATCGGCAGCTATGGAAACCTTTCTCAGCACTGGTTATCAAAGGAGGAAGCAAGTGCATGCTGATCTGGAAGCAGGACGTGCCACACAAAAGGAACAGCTAGTGCAAAGCCCTGTAGCAGGAGAGAACAACTTGGAAGATTCCAGAACTGAAACAAGTAAGCCCTGTGGAGCCAGTGCAGGCGGAGGAGAGACAAATCAGTAGGAGATGGAGCTGAGGCAAGGAACTGGCTTGCTGGAGCACAACTAGGCTGTCTGTGGTTACTTTGAAACCACCAGGGTAGAGTTGAAGAGTTGGGGAGTATGATACATAAACTCCAAACTGTTTGCTAGATGGCTTTTTTTTTTCCCCACAGAAAAGATTTGCTGACCTCCATTTTAGAGGCTTACAAGTAAAACTATTGCATCACTTGATGGAATTGTATACCTGTGGGTACACTTTCCCCATCTCATTTATATTATGAAATACAATGTAGGGAAAGGGAGACAGGGAGGAGGAGAGGGAGGGGGACAGGGAAAGAGAGGGAGAGGGTGGCTCCATTTTATCCACATCACATCTGGCATCCAATGCAGTGGTGTCAGAGAATGGCATAAGTAATTGCTAGGTCCCCAAGGGCAGGCCCACAGAATTGCCTATATACTAACATTATTATGTGCATCTGAGTCCACATGAGACGGAGTGCAGGGCTCTCCTTGGTCCCTTATGATGATCCTCTGTAGAATAAGACTGGGCTTGAGAAGTAAGGCAAGCAGTCTTGCTTAGGGACCTGGAGCTGTAGGTAGTAGAGCCAAGATTAGAATCCTTATAAAAATAGCTTCACAGCCCAGGTTCCCCTGCTGCCTTTGACCAGAAAAAAGACAAAATTGCATCTTGCTCTGTAATTTGAAAGCCAAGCAACCAAAGCAAACTAGGGAAATATTATTGGCCCAAGGAAAAGATACACAAAGAGCTATTTTTAAATAGTTTTTTTTTTGTTTGTTTGTTTGATTAAAAAAATAAAGGTGAGTAGAGATGATTTTGGAAAAAAAATCCCCTTTTCATTCTCAATTCTTGGGGAAGCATCATGCATGTCGACAAGGTAGATGATGTGTTGGAGAAGCTTGACTGATGCAGAATGTATGTATGATGATACATACGTACATACATAATACATAGATACACACATACATACAAGCATACACACAAACATACACACATACATACACACATATACATACATACATATACATACATAGTACATACATATACACACACATACATACACACATACATACACACATACATACACACATACACACAGACACACAAACATACACACATACATACACATATACTCACAAGCATATACACATACATACATACACACATACATCCATACATACACATACATACATACACTCACATATACATACATATATGCATATACACACTCAGAAAGCTGCTTTTGTTTTATATCAGCTGTACATTAAGGCAAATAACAAGTCGCTGGAAAGAAGAGTTTCTGATGTCTCTCAAATTGTTAGATACTCAAAATGTTCCAGGGAAGTAAACAGAGATGACCACAGTGAAGAATGAAAATGAATCTGGATCTTTGTGCCAGGATAGAGCTCTTGCCTGAGCCTCACTGGCCAGGAATATTTACCATGGGATTTTCCAAGAAGTGAGTTTTGGCTAGTTGTGGTGAAATCATGAATCACAAAATAATGACATTGTGAGCTGTAAACAGTTTTAATTTATACAGGTGACATTTAAAATGCTAATCAGACCTTCAGATAATTGCTGGAAGTCAGGAAGCTGCTGCTGGGAACTCTTCCAGTTTCTATGGAACTCCTTCATAACAGCCAGGTCTGTGAAGGTGTTTCTGGTGTGGCAGATTTGAGCTTTGACTTCCACAGAGCCAAAGAAGTCTGAATGACTGTGAACTTCTGGTGACTCTCTAGTAATTGAAATCAAGAGACCACAGACCATAGGCACTGGGTGAGAACTCATCTCAGTGAGGGGAGATTTCAATTTAGCCTCTGTGGTTTGGTCTCCTTGCAAGTGAGGATGTATCAGTACTGAGAAAATTAGCTGTCTTTCACCAAGTCTGACTTTGTGTGTTGATTCCAGGTCTGGGGCAGGGGGTTGGGGAGACTCACAGAGAAGTTTATTTCTCCCTATTGACAGTATATACCGAGTGTCTCAGTACAG
This sequence comes from Rhabdomys pumilio, assembly GCA_030674055.1. Taxonomy (NCBI): domain Eukaryota; kingdom Metazoa; phylum Chordata; class Mammalia; order Rodentia; family Muridae; genus Rhabdomys; species Rhabdomys pumilio. The sequence continues at coordinate 44,426,000 of JANHMN010000008.1, forward strand.
TGTTTGTCCAACATCAGTGAAAGTTGAGATGCCTGCCATATGTGACCAGATGTGATAGACAGGGCTCCACAGAAGTTGTATGTACATGGAGAACGTTAGTACATACAAATGATATATACTGATACATACATACATACATACATACATACATACTACATACTACATGAAATGACATCAGAACCCTGACAAGCATCATATTGAAATCAAAACCAGGTAATGGGATACAGTGGGTGACTAAGAACTTCATCTAACTAAAGAGCAAGGGCGTGGGAGTAGAATGAGCAAGTGGAGCAGTCCTCAGGGAGGAAGGAGCTGGCTCTTTAAGAGGCAGGCATGGACAATATGAAATAGCAGCTGGAGAGGTGGCTCAGTAGCTGAATGCAGTTGTGGTTCTTTCAGGGAACCAGACTTCAGTTCTCTGCTCACAACTATGCATAATTGCAGTTCTACCCTCCTCTGGCTTCCATGGTCTCTCAACTCATGTTGTGCATACATATATGTGTAGGCAAAACAATCACACACATAAAATAAAGTAAATCTGAAGGGAAGGAATGATAGGAAGTAGAGCACACAGAAACAAGACAGAGTTCTTGCTGAGTTTCAAGTTTCAGGAAAGTCTATTTGGATGATCTGTGGTGCATCCCTTCTGAAAACCAGCCCGTGACCCTTGCTAGGTACCTGTAGATGGTGCTCTCCACTTCATTGGGTAAGCAATGGCACCTAAAATTCTTTCCATTTTGAATAACGTACACACACACACACACACACACACACACACGTACACGCACACGCACACGCACACGCACACGCACGCACGCACGTGCACACACACACACACACACACACACACGTATATATTTATGTGTATACTGTTTGTTGAAAGATGTATTCCTGGAAAATCACTCTGACTCTTGAACTTAGATTTTTTTTTTTTTAGCCTTTTACAGGGACACAGGGCCCTATTTAATCAAAAAGTGAATGAAAAACAAGATAGAAGATGAGATGGAAAAATGACAAAGAAAGTATTCTACAAAGGACAGAGTGAGTGGACATTGGAGATCTTCAAACCCATTCTTGTATTGTTAGCTGTCTTCACCAGTTCCTTGTGACCACTTACTTGATAGTAAGGGCATGTAACATCTAGTCTCATATCAACAGTGCACGTTTCCTCAGAACTGCATTCCTCAGGGCTTCCTCTGCTCCCTGAAGCCTTTAAAGTGAGATGTGTCATGACACACCACAAAGCACAACTGAACAAATAGAGAAAAGTTAATTAACTCTGTAGCATTCATTTAGTATCTGTAATTCAATCCTGCGCTAGAAGCAATACATCCAATAAGTATCTTTGCTGCACTTGGTTTAAACACTATTCTATAAGCATAAAGATATAGATGACAACTGATGTTGTGTGGGGAGACTAGATGTTGCATGCCCTTACTATCAAGTAAGTGGTCACAAGGAACTGGTGAAGACAGCTATCAATACAAGAATGGGTCTGAAGATCTCCAATGTCCACTCACTCTGTCCTTTGTAGAATACTTTCTTTGTCATTTTTCCATCTCATCTTCTGTCTTGTTTTTCATTCACTTTTTGACTAAATAGGGCCCTGTGTCCCTGTAAAACACATATGTTATATGATCATATGCTCTTGTCATATGTTATATGCCAAGGACTTGAAGGTCTTGGACCCATGGAAAATTGGCAAAGCCATTCTCCATATGGGCCAGGCTTAAGTGTAGTTGTAAAGGTTTTCTTGGGGTCTGTGTATGAGCATTTACGGATGGTTGACCAGGGTGTGCAATGAATAGTAACTGAACCTTCTTCTTTCCCCTCCAGAATGTGTATAGCCTGAGGATCTGAGACTGCTACCAAGGAGACCTCCTATGGAGACTACCTAACCACTCCATCTGTGTTGTCCTTAATAAACATGCTGAGGTTCTGGGCTGCCAGTGCTTGCATACTCCACCAGACCCCAGCTTTCCTGTCTGTGTGTCCATGTGTCTGTCTGTCCTTTTTTCATTCCCTTTTCAGCCCTAGACAGGGGTTCAGTACCCAACTCAAACGCTCTTTATTGTCCCCTCAATTTTTACTGTGAAAGCAATTTGCTCACCTGCCTTCTTCATAAAACACTTCCATTTATTATGTGTCTATGTATGGGTGGGTACATACCATTGTGGGCCTGCGGAGATGGAAGGACATCTTTCGTGGAGTTCGTCTTTTATTCTACTGTGGATTCTGGGGCTTGAACTCAGGACATCAGGCTTGCAAAGTAGTACTGTTACACAATGAACCATCTCATTGCCTCTGCCTGCCTTCTGTTAAGCCTGTAGACCACTGACTGAAACCCTTGGAAGTCATATTCATGGCTTCCATTCCTCTCCATGGGAGACTTTGTGTCTTTGGCCTGAGGCTGTATGCTATAAGAACAATTTCATAGCTTAGAATAGCGAAGACTCAACCCACAGACCACATGAAGCTCATGAAGAAGGAAGACCAAGAGGGGATGCGGCAGTTCTACTTAGAACCAGTAACAAAAATACTCAAGGGAGCAATTATGGAAACAAAACATGGGACAGAAACTGAAGGAGGGGCCATCAGGAGACCATTCCACCTGGGCATCCATCCCATGTACAGTCACCTAAGCTAGACACTGCTGTGGATGGCTGGAAGTGCATGCTGTCAAGAACATGATATAGCTGTCTGTCTCCTTAGAGGTCTGACAAAGACTAACACATTCAGAGGACTTTGCTCACAGTTAACCACTGATATGATCAAGGGTTTCCCAATGGAGAACTTAGAGAGATGACTGAAGGAGCAGAAAGGGTTTGTGACCCCAAGAGGAAAGCAACAATACCAAACAACCAGAGTCCCCCAGGGTCTAAACCACCAGCCTGGGAGCACATAGGGAGGGACCTATGACTCCAGCGGTATACGTAGGGGAGGACGGCCTTGTTGGGCATAGGTGGGAGAGGAGATTCTTGGTCCCATGAAAAATGAGCACAGAATGGGGGGGATGTGAGGGTGGGGAGAGGGTAGTGGGGGTGGGGGGTAGGTGCAGGCACAGCCTCATAGAAGCACAAGGGGGGATGGGATAAGGGTTTCCTGGGTGATGGGGGAAATGGGATAAGAGGATACAACTTGAAATGTAAATATTATAACCAATTACAAAAAGGGGAAAAAAAAGAAAAGAAAAGTTGTTAGAACCAACATCTTTAAAAAAATGTCAGCCCTCTAGGAAAAAAAATTTTTTTTTCTTGATACTAAAACTTGTTCAGAGAATTGTATATTGCAGAATACACAGCCTTGGTGTATCTACTCATCAAGCAAAATGAGCAAACCTGCTCAAACCTCCAATGTCCTGGAATTCCAGCTGGATGCAGTAAAGACACAGACGAGGCTTATCAATTTACTCTTCCCCCCACCCATCTTCTAATATCTCAATGCTCGTAACCAGCTTGAAGAAGTTAAAGAAGAGTCAGCGCCCTATTCCCTGGACTTGGGGACTAAGGTGGTTAATACTAGGCTGTCTTTCTGGGGAAAAGTAGTGGTTTTGTTGGAACAGGGAGGATTAGCTAGGATTTATGGCATAGCCATAACCTATTGGTAGAAATCTGTATAATTAGTATCAAGATGAAGTTATAATTTCTTAAATGGTACAAAATTCACTTGGATTTCAAATTTAAGGTTTTCATTGGTATGAGCTTCTTATTGATATAAAAGTGAAATGAATATTGATACTCTCATGGGCATTGTGCCTGTATAACACAGTTAGGAATACAAGACTTAGACCTAGTCCTTCTTTAACTTTTTTAACTGATTTGGGATGGTTAGCCTGTGAGTTAAGGAACTATAGCAAATTCATGACTTTGAGTTTATTGTTAGGGTGTTTTCTATATTTTATTTAGAACTAGCTGAGAGGAGTTAACAGACAACAGTCCAGGTTACCTTACATGGATAGTTGGATTTCAAAACGTCAGAAATCCATAGAATTGACGTCACAAATATTTCTATATTAATGTTCATTTTGATTAGAGACCTGTCTGCTCCTGACAGCTTCCTGTCTTGGGTTCTAAGAAGAAACTGAGCATCCTTGGAGTTATTCCAGTTGTGGTGAGACAGCCACTAGGCAAGAATTGCCTTTTCCCATCTACAGACAAATTACTGTCCAGAAAAGGATGCACTTGCAGAATAGTCAACTGATTATATCTGCCTAGACAGAGTAATCAGCCCTTAATAATTCTGCATCACTAAGGTCTCTCAGATGAGTCTGGGCCAGAAGGCTGAAGATTTGATGCTCCAACGTTTGGTAGTATAGGGGTTGTCCAGGTGTTCAGTGGTCTCTATAAATTGGCTAAGTTTTAGAAGCTATGCTTTGTGTTTCCCATAACTTCAGTTAACTCAGTCATTCTGGATTTCTGACGGCGTTGAAGACCTATAGTCTCATAGCCAATCCTGGCTATTTACTTTGAGAGAAAAGATCTGAGTGTATGGTTCTCAGCTGACATTCATTCTAAAGCCACGAAAAAAGCCAGATTCAAAACCAAGTGTTTTAGTCAAGAGAGACGACAGAGGTTCTGGTCAGTCAACAAAAGGATGGACTGGGTATTAAGACTATGTTGTACCTCACTGGTACAAATAAGAATAATTATGTTCTAATTGTATTTTGAGAGAAAAGTTTTATTTTAACAGGAAAGGTGATATGTAGGAGGAGCTAAGGGGGAAGGAGCACCGAGAGGAAGAGATGGAGTAAGGAGAGGAGAAGATGTAGTAGAGGAGAAGCTAGGTGATGAGAGAGAGAAAGAGAGAGAAAGAGAGAGGGGGCATGGAGGCAGATGTTCATGTGTCTTCACCAGTCAAAGATAGTTTATATATCTAGGTTGGGTATTGGGTTACACTTCTGATTGAGCATTACCATACTTATAAAGCCTTTGATTAACATTTTAAAAAATTGTATAAAAGCAAAATGGAAAAGGGGGCAAGGGATAGGGGTTTTCTAGGGAGGGGAAATGGGGTAAGGGGATGGCATCTGAAATGTAAATCAAATATTCAATAATAAATAAATAAATAAATATAAAAAAGAAAAAAGCCTGAATATCTAAACCTGTGTATAAATGTCCCCAGAGAGCTGTAATGCTCATTTTGTGAAATAATAAACTATTTCATCCTAAAAAAAAAATCAATTTCATAAAGATCTGATGAGTAGCTATGTGAACTCCTTTGAAGGTCTTTCAAATGCTTGTCTGAACATGAGGTAGGCTCAGTTCTAGTTTCACTTTTAGCAACTCCCCTATTGTTTACATGATGTAAAAGATCTCTTTTTCTATTATTTATTTTGGATAATTTCTCTAGTTTACTTACTGATTCTGAGGCTAAGGTGAACTTCCTTTAATGAACCTTTGGTCTCCTTTGAGTTAATTACACAGGAAAGGCTCCATGCCCTTTGGTGGCATTTTTATGGCCTCTTTGCAGGCCTATGATGAAACCCATTTCCCATTCTTTTTCCACCTTGATAAGCAACCTTTCCCTTGTTATATAATCTGAGTGGTATCTGACTGTGTGTTATCATATATGCTATATTTTAACTTTCAGATGGAGTTTTGTGTCACACTGAATATAACGACAGATTTGTCTCAGAATTTTTTGAAAAATCTTGTTATTACCTTTTTCTTGCACCTCATATTTTAACATTATTTTCTTCTTTGAGTGTAAAGATTAATCTTGTTTTACATGACTCTACTTTTTCTCTTGTTTGAGTGTCTATGGGCTATAGAGTCAGGGTCATGGGTTCAAACCACACCTCTAAGACTTAAAAGTTGTGCAAGTATAGACAACTCATTTAAGGGTTCTGAGCTATGATTTCTGTATCTGTAAAATATGCCTGCTTCATACATGGGCTGGACCTAGGCCTCCCTGCACATATGTAACATATGTGCCACTTGGTCTTCATGTGGAACCTGAATGACTAGAGAAGGGGCTATCTCAAAACCTGTTGCCTGTTTTGGGGATATATTCAATCTAGCTGGGCTGCCATTTCTGGCCTCAGAATGTGACTAGCTTTGCAGAGACTCTATGTGCCAGGGTGTGGAGGGATAGCCAAGGGTGCACCCACCCTCTCTAAGGAAAAAGGAATGGAGGAAAGGATCGTGGGAGGGGGTGACTGGGAAGGGGACAGTGACTTCCCAGCAGACTCTTGAAAAGGAAGAGATGGCAGGAAAAAATGAAGGAAGAATCTCAATAATATTCTACATGAATTTACATGGACATGATACACAATGGACACACAAATACACCACTAAGTTTCCCCAAAAGGTGGAAACATAGCAATTTTTTTCTGTTTTCTCTGCCTTCACCTGAAGGTAGAGACAGTAGATTTAAACTTTGCCTGGATCAAGAGGCCAAGAAATGTCCAGAAACCTAAGTCCCTGTATGTTATTCATAAAGCCATCTTAAGTCATTAAGACATGTGCTATTCAACATGTGACATTACCTTATCTTCTGGGAGCCACCAATTATGCACATGCTCAGGTCTAGCAGCAGCAAGTCTGTCTGAATCAGTCTGAGCTTAACAAGATCCCCTGTTGAATCACATTAGTAGAACCTTTGAGGAGCCCTGCTCAAGCCTTAGGTTATTATTGCTTAAACTTTTTGGGTACTAGAGTCTTCAGGTAGACTCTGTTCTCTCCTACTTCAATAAGCAGAAACCTCTGTTGCCAACTGATATTGTGAATATTCTCGACACATATCAGAGATTTAAACGAGTGGCTCTTCCCAGCAGGAGAAGGTGGGCTTTTGTCATGGTCTGTGATCTGCTTTTCCAGTTGCAGGCACAGATATAGGTGAATGTATATGTCTTCTCGGTTTCTGTAAAAGTTCGCATTATTTATTGTAGTAAAGAAATTACCATGGAGTCAGCCAGCACCCTTAAATCTGTTTCATCTGGTAGAGAAAGTGTGCAAATCTATTCTTTGGCAAGATGTGATTTCTGGGTAAGTTTACCAGGAAAAAGAAGAGGAGCAGGAGGAGGAGGAGGAAGAAGAGGAGAAGAAAGAGGAGGAGGAAGATGAAGAAGAGGAGGAGGAAGAGGAGGAGGAGGAAGAGGAAGAGGAGGAAGAGGAAGAGGAGGAGGAAAAGGAGGAGTAAGAGGAGGATGAAGAAGAGGAGGAAGAGGAAGAGGAGAAGGAGGGGGAGGAGGAAGAGTTTATAGGCCTGTCTCTGTCCTGCTTGATGCCCAAAGAAATTGTACTCTGGTCTAATGGTAAAGCCTGTGTTTAAGATTCATCCTTTAGAGCTAACACACATACTTGTTTACATGTGTGTGCATGACGTGAAAGCAGAGGTTGATTATGGTGGCAGGGGAAGAGTGAAACAATGTGGAGTTGGGTAGAGGAGGGGTAAGAGGGTAGTGGGAACAAGGTATGAGTAAGATACAGTGATATATATGTGTGAGAATGTCATAATGAAACTTCCTATTTTGTATGATGATGATGATGATGATGATGATGATGATGATGATGATGATGAT